>CM053609.1:97366311-97384596 GCA_028646535.1 Procyon lotor
GTACCTAAGATACTCTACAGACCTACTCAGCTTTCTAATTATAGAAGCAAGCAGTGTTTCATTATTCCTAATGAAAAATAGAGATTTTATGAAAGATAATGGAAAACAGCTGGTTGAGTGGAGTGTAGTTGTGGTGTGTTAGTCACGTTATTTTTTTATTTTAGATGGAACAAGAAGCTGAAAGGCGCAGACAACCACAAATAAAGCAAGAACCTGAATCAGAGGAGGAAGAAGAAGAAAAACAAGAAAAAGAAGAAAAACGAGAGGAACCCATGGAAGAGGAAGAAGAGCCAGAGCAAAAGCCCTGTCTCAAACCAACTTTGAGGCCCATCAGTTCTGCCCCATCTGTTTCCTCTGCCAGTGGCAACGCAACCCCCAACACCCCTGGGGATGAGTCTCCATGTGGTATTATTATTCCTCACGAAAATTCACCAGATCAGCAACAACCTGAGGAACATAGGCCAAAAATAGGACTAAGTCTTAAACTGGGTACGTTAGTATTTTTTTTCCTTCTTTCCTTTATTTTAACCACCACCCCCCCACACACACACACTTAAATTTTGCCCTAAGGAAAAAATAAATATGTGCTGCTTGGTAGGTAGATAGAAAAATACTCAAAAATGCCTTTCTAGCTCACGATTGTTTTCGTAGTTCTACTAGTGCTCCTATATCTGCAGCTGCCTCAAGTTCTGAGAAGAAGTGAAAAGTTAAATTTTCTAGCACTTGTGAGTAGTGAGTCATTTTTTACAGTTGGGATCTTTCTCTGAGATTTGTGGAAGTATATTATGCGCTGCTCTTGAGGGATGGTGGGTTGTAAAACGTAATTAACATTTGACAATTAAGTCATCGTGCTAATATAGTATTTTTACTATAGGTGCTTCCAATAGTCCTGGTCAACCTAATTCTGTGAAGAGAAAGAAACTCCCTGTAGATAGTGTCTTTAACAAATTTGAGGACGAAGACAGTGATGATGTACCCCGAAAAAGGAAACTGGTTCCCTTGGATTATGGTGAAGATGATAAAAATGCTGCCAAAGGCACTGTAAACACTGAAGAAAAGCGCAAACACATTAAGAGTCTTATTGAGAAAATTCCTACAGCCAAACCTGAGCTCTTTGCTTATCCCCTGGATTGGTCTATTGTGGATTCTGTGAGTAGCAGATTGTTGTATTTCATCATTTTTATTGGAAGTGGTTTTGAATATAGCATACAAAGTCAGCTGATTCTATTAATGACAAGCAGAGATTCTAATGTGGCTGACATCTTGACCTGCCAATGAATTTAGGTAGATGATTGAGGAAAATTTTGGTGGTACTTTGAAGTCTTCATCAATTAGAAGCAAGTGATTGTACCTTGATACATACCTGTGTTAGTTCAACTTGTGAATGAGAGCATGCTGTATTTTACTTTTAAGAAAAATCATGAGGCTATAGACTGCTTTTTTTTTTTTTATAAGATTTTATTTATTTGACAGAGAGAGAGAGAGATCATAAGCAGGCAGAGAGGCAGGTGGAAGCAGGCTCCCCACTGAGCAGAGAGCCCGATGTGGGGCTTGATCCCAGGTCCCTGAGATCATGACCTGAGCTGAAGGCAGAGGCTTTAACCCACTGAGCCACCCAGGCGCCCCTAGACTTTTTTTTTTTTTTTTTTTTAAGATTTTATTTATTTATTTGACAGAGCAAGAGATGACAAGTAGGCAGAGAGAGAGAGAGAGGGAAGCAGGCTCCATGCTGAGCGGAGAGCCCCATGTGGGGCTCAGTCCCAGGACCCTGAGATCATGACCTGAGGCGAAGGCAGAGGCCTTAATCCACTGAGCAACCCAGGCACCCGAGGCTATAGACTTAATAGTAAATATAATAAAAAGTTCTTTAACTTAATAACCATGTATTATTTTGCAGATATTGATGGAACGACGGATTAGACCATGGATTAATAAGAAAATTATAGAATACATAGGTGAAGAAGAAGCTACATTAGTTGATTTTGTTTGTTCTAAGGTTAGTCTTTTTCTACCTTCATCTCCAGCATTTGTTTTATATTTTCAAATATTAGACATTTTCTGAAATAATAAATCTTGCAAAGCCAAGTCTGTGATAGTTCAACTTATTAAGAGATTTCATGGCTACTTAACTCCTCCACTTTATTTAAGACCCCTATGCCATATGCTTTCATTTCAAAGGGTCAAGGAGAACAGATTTGCTGACTGCTGCCAATTTTGCTCTCTCCCTGCCCCTGAGAATGCGTTGCCACCCCCATATCTTAATGGTTAGAATGCTGCTGAAATACAGTTGAAGGGATTTTTTGGAGACACCTGATAGCCTATCTCATGAATTTGTCAGTCATCCATCCTTTGGAAGAGGAGCAAAATAGTTTCCTTCATAGGTTAATAGTCATTTTTATTGATTAATTCGCTGTGACCCAGGCTTTGTTCTTGGCAGGTACTGTGTTAAGCATTTTGTAGAATTTTATGTTCTTTAAACCTCCCAGCAACCTTAGCAAGTGTAAATTACTATTATTATCCCAATTTTATTTATTTATTTATTTTAAAAAAGATTTATTTATTTAACAGAGAGAGAGATCACAAGCAGGCAGAGAGAGAGAGGGAAGCAGGCTCTCTGCTAAGCAGAGAGCCTGATGTGGGGCTTGATCCCAGGGCTGTGAGATCATGACCTGAGCCAAAGGCAGAGGCTTTAACCCGCTGAGCCACCCAGGCTCCCTTTATCCCCATTTTATACATGTAGAAATTGAGGCCTAGGGGGAGATTGTGTCTTGACCATAGTCACATAATAAGTAAGAGCTAAATTTGTGCTCTTAACCACTGAGGTATACCATATACTACATCCTTCCATTGGCTCCTGAATGCGAAGTCTTATCTTTAATAAGACAGTTATAATAGTAGAAGCACTGTATATCTGTAAAGGAATAACTAATTGCATTTTAAGGAAATGCTTATTTTTCTATCACAGCTGCTCTTTTAATATTAGGAATAGCAAGTTTGGGCTGCCCTTTCCACTTGTAATTATTGTAGCATTGGAATTTGTAACTCTGGATTTGAATTAGAACACAAAGTGTAGTGATTAAGATCCCAGGTTGTCATAAACGTCCATTGAAGAGATTAGATTCTGGGAATTAAAAGAAATTTACAGAAAGTTTCTTTAGTCACAAGAAATTCCCATATTAGTTTGAGGGCACTTTAAAATTTTTTGGTTATATTGCTAATTTTTTAATTTATTTTGAAAATGACAGTGATTTGTTTCTTTTAGGTTATGGCTCACAGTTCACCTCAGAGCATTTTAGATGATGTTGCCATGGTAAGTCAGAAATTTATTGTTATTAATATTCTAATTACTCTCTGTAAACAAACTAAACTTCTCTGTATTTGATTAATTTTTTACCTGTGTTAGTTCCAGAATCATTCTTTTTTGGAAATCTCAACTAAGATATGAATCTGCATTAAACGAGGTTAAAAAAGCACTCACATCAAGGTGTCCTTAGACAACATTAACACTCTCATTCCCTGCTTTTGGTGTTTGTATGTCTAAATATAAATCCTAGATCTATTCATACATTTAGAAAACATTGATTAAGTGCTTACTGGGTTGAACAATGCACTAGAAGCATAAAAGGGAACATCTGCCCTTAAAGAAGTAGCAGGGAGACAGGTATACTAATACTGATATTGTAAGTATAGCAGTCCAGTGGATACGTAAAAAAGATGTAGAGGGCAGAGGAGGTGGAGCATCTGGTGGTAGAGAGGGCAGTTAGGAAAAGCATCACAAGAATTACCATCTAAACTGGGACTTGAAGAGACTTGTATAACTTTTTTACTTGGACAGGTAGTCATTGAGTTAACATCAAATCCCCACTTGCATTTAATTTGGATATTAGAGGGGCGCCTGGGTGGCTCAGTGGATTAAAGCCTCTGCCTTCACCTCAGGTCATGATCTCAGGGACCTGGGATCGAGCCCCGCATCGGGCTCTCTGCTCAGTGGGGATCCTGCTTCCGCCTGCCTCTCTGCCTGCTTGTGATCTCTCTCTCTCTGTCAAATAAATACAATCTTTTTTTTTTTTTTAATTTTTTTTAAGATTTTATTTATTTATTTGATAGAGACAGAGATCACTAGTAGGCAGAGAGGCAGGCAGAGGGAGAGGGGGAAGCAGGCTCCTTGCTGAGCAGAGAGCCTGGTGTGGGGCTCAAGCCCAGGACCCTGAGATCATGACCGGAGCCGAAGGCAGAGGCTTTAACCCACTGAGCCACCCAGGTGCCCCCAAATAAATAAAATCTTTTTTAAAAAAATTATAATTTGGATATTAGAGTTGAGTCAGTGGTTGCATTTATCTATTGTGATTTTGTGAGAAAAGGAAGGAAGAAGAGAATGGCCTGTAGAGGTGAGAGTGGTTGAATGTACTGTGAGCTCCAAGCTAGGAAAAGAAGTCAAGAACATTGGAATAGAGCTAGTGGTCATATGAATCAGGTGCTGCTTGTTCCAGTGAATCTGTGGGAGGTGTGTTGGAAAGAGTGGTTATAGTGAGAGAGTAGAATGTTTGAGAACAAGTGTTGGGTTGGTCCAGACAATGGTGGGGTTCATATTTGGCCATGGGAGAAAGTTTCTGGGGTAGAGCTGATGTCGTTAGGAGTATAATGAACTTTCTGCCTAGGTCATGCACATAGAAATTGAAACTTCTGTGTGTTGGGACACAGATTGAAGAGAAATAGGGGAACCAGCAGCCAGAGTGCTCATCTGTTGTGGGTGAAAGACTAAGTATTTGCTAGATAGCTACTGTTGGAGTGGACGGGGAGTGTAGTGAGATCTCATGAATCCTAATGGGGATACTGTTCACAAAGAGAAATAGGAAGGATCCATCAGTTTCTCCTCTCCTGTGAGATTAAGGCTTTGAAAGTAAGGACCTTCCTGAGTAGACTACAGGAGTGTCTCAGGGTCTTTCAGGGACACACCTTTTCAGTTTAGGTAGTAAATAGTTGAAAAACCTGATTAAAGAAGTTGAGAGTGGTTAGTATAAAGAGTAATGGAGGGCAGAGTGGGAAGGCAGCCGAAGGAAGATGAGTCAGGGAGAAGAAACAGCAAGCATGTCACAGATGACAAGTGCCTGGGAGAGCTTGCATTTCCCACTGCAGAGTTGTCAGGGATGGGCGCAGCAGGGTGCCTAGCCAAGGGAGCTCCAGGATCGAGCTATTTTGTGTCCAGGCACTATATGATGTCTAAAGCCAGGGAACATTAGGTTTCTGCTGCCCAACCAGGCTGATGCAGCTGTCGTTTAGAATTTCTGATAAAGTATTTGTGAAGTTTGTTGACTTCATAATGCTGAGCCTCAGATGAAAGGAGAAATGTGAATAGATCCTGGTCCTTGGGGATAGAATTTGCATTTCCCTGGCCTTCCCATCTCTTCAGAAGGTTATCCTTGGGGTCAAGAGAGGGTTTTATAGTTGGGCTTGAGTTAAGGAATTTACAACAACAAATAAACCCCCAGTGTTCTAGTATTTGGCTTTGGCAGAGTTGCAGTTTTTCTCAGTGAAGATGTCATATGTCAGTGTTAATCTATTTGATCTGTTGAAATATTTCGATATTTGGAGTATAATTAGACTCTTTACTGGTTAATTATATTTTAATTTTCTGGCTCATTGTTGATCAGAGTGGGAGGAAACCACACAATTGGCTAGTTTTGTCAGCCAGTTCTGTCAGAAGCTTGCCCTCTATATATTTCTTGAATAAATGAGATTGAATTTTTAGCTCAAGTAGTACTTTGCTCTTGTTAAAATCTGACTTTTTTTTTTAAAGATTTTATTTATATTGACAGAAAGAGATCACAAGTAGGCAGAGAGGCAGGCAGAGGGAGAAGGGGAAGCAGGCTCCCCACTGAGCAGAGAGCCCAATGCGGGGCTCCATCTCAGGACCCTGAGATCGTAACCTGATCCGAAGGCAGAGGCTTAACCCACTGAGCCACCCAAGCGCCCCTGACTTTTTCTTTAAAAAAAAATCTGACTTTTTCAAACTGTACCTTTCCTCATTTTACATAAATTAACTTTGGTTGTTTTTTGTGCTTAGATCTATATTATTTCCAAGGTACAACTTTCACATTAATTAGTGTCACAGCATAGTTCTCTCAGACTGCTGGTCAAGTCTGACTCATAGAAGTCTGAGTAAAAGTTCTTTAGTTATTTGTCATTGCTGAGAAATTTAGGGAAATTTCTCAAAAAAAAAAAAATCAGATTTTCTGGCTTCTTTTAGGTACTTACTGATCACTTAGGTACCAGACAGTCTTCAAAACACTTAGTACCTATTAACTCTTAATTCCCACATAGAACAGTATTGTGTAGTTAATATTTCCTCCATTCTACAGATGAGAGAACTGCAGTTCATTGTGGCTAAGTGACTCAGCCAAGTACACATATCTAATAAGAGGTAGAAGTGGGATTTGACCCCACGTAGTCTGCCTAAAGATCTGGTTTGCTTAAAAGATTTTACTTACTCATTTGAGAGGTTGGGAGCACAAGCAGGAGTGTGTGGCAGAGGGAGAGGGAGAAGCAGACTCTGTTGAACAGGGAGCCTGATGCAGAACTCAATCCCAGGACCCTGGGATTGTGACCAGAGCCAAAGGCAGACACTTAACCAACTGGTTGAGCCACCCAGGTTCCCCTGGTTTGCTTACCTCCTAACTTAAACTCCAGAGACCTGGCAGCATTAAGCCACATTCCATCACGGCAGTGATACCCTGGAGCTCAGTCATAGCTGCCTCCTGTAGAAGGAAACATACTGTTCCATTTTACCTCTCTGTAACCCTGGTACAGAGGCCCAAATCTGCATGTAGCATGAGGGCAGGAGTAGGGGGAATGATATAACGCCCCTACCTCATAAGTAGATAGAAAGATAAATTGATTTATCAATTTTCCAAGGGGAGAAGACCATTATTTATTCAGTAGTCTTGTTTCCTTTTTGGTGGTGATAGTGTTCATTCACTCTGCTGTATCCCAAGTGCAATGTTAAATGCTTTACATATATTCTCATTTAGTATTTAATTCAGTGTCATGTACATAATAAGGACTAGATAGATAAGTGTTACGATTTTAAGGCTGTTTTGGGGGTAGATACTCTCAAATAATTATGCAGTTGTATAACTAGTTCTGCCTAAATAATGTTTTTTATAACGAATTTGCTTTCTTTAGGAAATAGTTTTTGAATACATGTATAAATGTATTTGTAAAATTAAAAGTAAAAGAATAGAAGTTAGATAAAAGTATTGTGATGTCAGTATTTAGTAAGCCATGGAATTTGGCTGAAAGCATTCTCTCCCCCCGTCCTTTTTTGTAATTTATATTTACTAAATTGATTTCTTGCACTAGACTGATTTCTTTCAAGTCATTTTATTGAAAGTAAATGCTTGTCAATGTATAAAACCTTTTAAAATACTAGTTACAGGATGCCTGGGTGGCTCAGTGGCTTCCAGTGCTTGCTCAGTGGGGAGCCTAGTTCTCCCTCTGACTGCCACTCCCTTTTCTTGGGCTCTGTCTCTGTTTCTGACAAATAAAATCTTGAGCAACAACAACAAAAAGTGATCAAATACCAATCATTATCGGGAGATGCTGATGATTGCTTATCTTACATGTGTTACTGTTTTGGTTTTGTTTGGTTTGGTTTTGTTTTTTTTTTTTTTTTGAGTTTTTTTCTTTTTCTTTTCTAGGTACTTGATGAAGAAGCAGAAGTTTTTATAGTCAAAATGTGGAGATTATTGATATATGAAACAGAAGCCAAGAAAATTGGTCTTGTGAAGTAAAACTCTTTTTACATTTAGATTTCTGTTTCAGATTTCTTCTTTCCACCCTTCAGAGGACTTTGGCTTTTTCTTTGTCTTCAAAGACATTTGTGAGATCTGTAATTTTTTTTTTTAATGTAGAAAATGTGAATTTTGTTGTCCTCTAATTTGTTGATGCCCTGTGTACTCCCTTGGTTGTAAAGACATCTGAATCCTGCCTTGGTTCTCTTTATACTCACCAGGTACAAATTACTGGTATGTTTTATAAGCCACAGCTACTGTACACAGCCTATCTGATATAATCTTGTTCTGCTGATTTATTTCTTGTAAATATTAAAATGACTCCCCAATTCTTTTGCAGAATTGCACTTAATGTTGAACTGTACTGTATAGGAACCTACATGAATAATTTTATTTGAAAGAATATCCATCATACCTGTTACCTTCCCCACCCCTTGATCAAAAATGGCAAGCCCTCCTGAAGGCATGGAATTTAAACTTAGAGTGCTAAGATTAGCAGACAATCCGTTCCCACTGTATCTCTGTATGAATGTGTTCGTGTGAATGGATGTATAAATGTCCTTTCCCTGATTTTCTTTGGAGGGCTCCCTCAAACATTTCCTTATTGAAGAGTAGAATCATAAAGGAAACGTGGTGTTGTGCCAACCCGAATGTCTGGGGTAATTAGGTTATTAGTCTCCCAGAGCATGGTATTCTCTTGTGGCAAGCAATAGTGTGGTGAATGGAATAGGGCTTTCCTGTTGATAGCTGGCTGCTTCAGCCTCTCTTTTTTAAGGGAGTGTGAATCATAATGGTTTTCCCCTTAATTTCATTGTTCAGAAATGAGGCAGATCCTTAGATACTGGACAGCTTTATTAGATGCATTTTTGCACTAATTGGTCCTTAGCTTTATTTTGGTGTACTCCTTTGTTAAAAAAAACAAAAACCTTAATTGAAAAGCATAAATGGAAAAAATCATTTTTAAAAAACAAAAGGTAAAGGTAGGCAATACAAACTAGGAAAGTTTGAAAAAATTATAGGAATTCAGAATGGCAATTTGCAAAGTTTGAAAAAATTATAGGAATTCAGAATGGCAATTTTTAAGGATAAAGTAAATCATTTAAGGTAGTTACCACTGATTTATTGTTTTCACTTTTGTTTTTAAAGGGTTTGTATCTCTTGAGTATAAATGCACGCACACACCTCTTTTACCTTTGCTCACCAATGTTTAAAAATATAGTGATGACTTAGAGACATACATGGGGCTTTCTTTACTGTAGAACAGAACTTCACCAGAGAGCAAAATTACCTGAAAATGTAACAGGTTTTAAACAGTTCTTAAGACAAGTTAGGTGCAGTTATTCCCATGTCTGAGTAAAAGAAAGACAAAATATTGGAGGCGGGGGATTGTTAAAATAGCATAATTAAGCTTGAGTTACCAGATTTTTTTTTTTACATATTAAAAGGAATTTGAAACACTGTTCTTAACATTGGACCATGAGGTGGTTCCATTATGTAAATATTTCCAATATTAAAACTGTATATATTTGATCTTGGGGACCTATTCTTTCAGAGTCTTGTTAAATAAATGGCATCATGTTGTAATTGTGCAGTGCATACTAGAAACATAACTTGAAAATATGGGCTGAATTTTTGATGGACTTGATATTTATAAGTATTAGTAACGAAGGTCAAGAAAGGCCATTTACCTTACTTTGGATTAATCATACATCTGTGGAGAATACCCGCTTTTAGTATTCTATCATTTTTAAGTTCTGGTCTCTGGAAAGATTTCAGAAAGTTCATGCTCCTTGCCATCTGTAAATTCATTTACTAGCCTTTACGCAAATTGACACCCCCTCCCCCACCAGCTTCACATATTGTTCAAGCAGTTTTTTACTCCTGTCTTCTCGTATTACTGCTTCTAAGGCATCATATTAGGTTTATTTTATTTAGCCAACATTAGCCTGAAGGTTTATTCAGGTACTTGCTTTTGTCTTCTCTAGCTCTTTATTGTATTTATCTTACAGGGCCCTTATCTGGAAGTCTTGAGGGCACATAACATATACTGCATCACACCTCCAGTGAAATTTATGTTTAGATCCCCAATTTCTACATTAACATTTCTGCATCAGAACAGGAATCATCAGAGCCCCTGGGTTAAAGACCGTTTATAATAGTTTCATATCAGCTCAAGACTGGTTTTGCTACCAAGCTTAAAGTTTTAAGGTTTTCAAGTTTCTTGTTTTTTTCAGATTTGCATATAAAGAACTGGACATGTATAAACTGGCATATTCTAATGTCTGGGAGAATACACATAACATTTCCAATAAATTGCTTGAGCTTTCTGGGTTTTCTTTACCGTTTGCCCATAGATTAATTTCAGTTTGGAAATCTTAATCTATATTTCTTGTTCAAGTTGTTAAAAAATTGTATGGAAGTCTTGAGAATCATTGCTTTTATTTTTTTTTTTTTTCCTCTAAGATTTTATTTATTTGACAGAGCAGGAGCAGGGGGAAGGGCAGAAGGAGAGGTCGAAGCAAACACCCCCTGCTGGGCATGGGACTGGATCCCAGGACCCTGAGATCAGGACATGAGCCCAATTAACCGACTGAGCCACCCAGGCGGCCCTTGAGAATCATTCCTGATCTGGCAGTTAGATAATGAATACACTTTTTCCTCATTTGACCTTATAAATAATCTTAAATATGTACATTTTTATAGGAGGAAAGATAAATTGTTTGAAGTTCCTCTCAAACTTGAATGTATACGTGAATCACCTGGGGGATCTCATTAAAATGTAGACTGATTTGGTAGGGATAGGGTGGTGCTGGACATCTGGCATTGCTGACCAGCTTCCAGGTGAAGCCAGTGCTAGCTGATCCAAGGACTCACTACACTTCAGTTAGCAGTTGAAGGTATGTATTCAGTACAGGTTTCCTGTGCTATCCCAAAAGTTTATTGTCCCTGTGAAATGTTTTGAAAGCCAAAATGGCATAAAGCAAAGAAGCAATAACCATTAACTTATATGGAAATTTTGAGTATTCCCTCACCAAAAAATAATCTCTCCCAGATTTACCTGGTCCCTTAGAATATATCTTGCTTAACAGATGCACAAAATAAATCGAGATAAAGGACAGATGCTCACAGACCTACTTCAAAGCTGCGGTGGCTCGATGCTGAGTGCAGTCACCAGGGGAGGGACTTGCTGGTGCCACTCGATGCATGCATGGGCTGTGTGCTGCTTTTATAAGGGCTTGCTGCAAAACAAGCTGGTTTTGCAGTATTTCACCTTTTTTTCGTAAAAGTGAAAATCCTCTTCAGATTTCTTTTGGTTAGCGAAACCAGGTGCTACTGTAGGTTTTTAATAAAAGTGGAGTAACTTGACTTCTGAAAAGGCAAGGGAACTTGTATTCTATCCTAACAGACTACACAAATGCGGCTTACTTTTCTTTTTAAGTAGATTATAAAGAGAAAAACACTTTTTGAGACAAATAGATGCATATTATGTATGTTCATGAACATCAGCAGTCTTCCAAAAAAAGTGCCTGAGAACAACTCTAATATTCTAGGTTTTATTCCCAGCCAGTCCCAGAGCATTTTCTCCTTAGAGAACTCTATTTTTACTTACCTGATTCTTACCATAGCACTTGTGTATGAGGTAGAGCTGAGTGATTTTGTGGAGGCTGTTTCAGGTACTAATCAGGCACAAATGCTAGATACGGTGGACAAATGGAGAAACTGCTTGAGAGTCAAATTGAACTGAACACTTAACATTTTCTTATATAGGAAGTAAAGAAGTGATAATGTTCATAGTGTGTATATGACGCTTATTTTCCCTTTTTCTTTTAAAGATTTTATTTGACAGTGAGAAACACAGCGAGAGAGGGAACACAAGCAGAGGGAATGGTAGAGGGAGAAGCAGGCTTCCCGCCGAGCAAGGAGCCCGATGTGGGGCTCGATCCCAGGACCCTGGGATCATGACCCGAGCCGAAGGCAGACGCTTAACGACTGAGCCACCCAGGCGCCCCTTCCCTTTTTCTGATGAGCTTTATATATGTTTCCACTTTGAACCCAAAAAGTGCTGAAAGGTTTTATGTCAAAATGGTTACAGATATTTTTCAAGTCATATTTCAGCCGCCTTTTAACAGTCCAAAACTGAGAAGTACTATTATTGGCAAAAGATGGTGAAATTGATCTCTGAATACCCCGGATGTAAGGGTATGAGAATCCTAAATAGGCAAAGAAAATGTCAACTGGGAAATTCATATATATATATTTCAAACCCAGGAACTATTACTATAGCATTCATACTATAAACCAAAGTAAGCTTATATTTTTTTGGTAAAGGATAGGTTTTTTGAAATGTGATTATGTTAAATTATTGAAATAATTTGTTTGCATGAGTGCTTACATTTTCATCTTTATTTGGTAGAATCTTTGCCTTTGATTTTACCACTCGTCTCATACGAAGGCCAAATTAGGAATATCAATCTAAAATGCCCAGTAATGAAAATAATTTTTTTTTAACATTTTTATTTATTTGACAGAGATCACAAGTATGCAGAGAGGCAAGCTGAGAGAAAGGAGGAAGCAGGCTCCCTGCTGAGCAGAGAGCCCAGTACTAGATCCCAGGATCCTGGGATCATGACCTGAGCTGAAGGCAGAGGCTTTAACCTACTGAGCCACCCAGGTGCCCCGAAAAATAATTTCTATAAGCAAAAGTAAATAAAAATTCTTTTCAAACCATGTTGTTTTCATTAAATGACACTCCCAAGTATGCCTACTCTGCCACATCCCATAGTAGTTGGATTTGTGATCTAGCTTCTCATGCCCAGAGTGGTAGCTGAATTGTTAACAGGTATTCCCTCTGGATTTTTGTGTATAACTTTTATTTAGCCTTTGAAGCACTTAAAATGTGGCATTCATGTTAAATGGTAGGTAGAGTGATAGACATAAGATTCCTCTAATAGCTCTGGGAGTCTAATGGTGGAGAAAGAATAATGAGAGGAATACTAATAGACATCAAGTACTATACCAACTGTCAAGCTTGATGTGCTAACTTGACAGTCAAGAGGGGAGGGACAGTAGGAAGATTCTCAGCAGAGGTAGTAATAAATGTAGAAGGGAACTTAGAGGTCACATTTTATCCACCCAAAGCAATACTACTACAGTGTTCTTGACAGACGGGTGTCTGGAGGCCTATATATTGGATTCTAATTCATGGTCTACATCTCTGCTCCCCAAAGGTTTTAAGTTTGTCAAATAATTTTGAAATTCAGTTCTTCAAACACACTAGTGTATTTCAAGTGTTTGAAAGTCATGTGACTAAAAATCCAGTTTTTTGTTACAATATAGTTCAAGTGTTCTATAGCCATATATACAGTGGTTAGCAATACTATATTGACATTGCAGATTATAGAACATAACTGTGGGGCACCTGGGTGGCTCAGTTGTTAAGCGTCTGCCTTCAGCTCGGGTCATGATCCCAGAGTCCTGGGATCGAGCCCCGCATCAGGCTCCCTACTCAGCAGGGAGCCTGCTTCTCCTTCTCTCCCTCCCCTTGCTTGTGTTCCTGCTCTCACTGTCTCTGTGAAATAAATTAATTAAATATTAAAAAAAACCAAACAAAAGATAATTGTGATTGGGGCCCCTTGCTGGCTCAGTTGGTAGAGCATGTGACTCCTCATCTCAGGGTTGTAAGTTCAAATCCCACACTGGGTATAGAGATTACTTAAAAATCTTTAAAAAAAATATATAGTTTCAGAAAGCTGTTATTGGACAGGTCTGGTCTAGATGTTGATATTAACCTAAGGGGAGAGGGAAGTGCTTTTAAAATTTCATGGGAAGCACTTTAAGCAATTCTTTGTTGAAGCAAAAATTATTAGGTGTGAATTTAAAAATAGTGCTAAACAATTATTTTTCCTGTTTTTTTATAACAAAAGGAAAAACTAGTGAACACTTTACATTATAGAATCCAAAAATTGTGAAGTTTCATTTCTTTCCTGTCAATTAAAAAATACTAGGAAGTACACCCCACCGAAGAGGTTGGATTGTTACTGTAGATGAAAAAGCTATGAAAGTTTCATTTTTAAGTATTTTATTGAGGCACATATTTTAGAAAGGGGGGGGCCAAAGTTCTTGGTTAAGGAGGAAATTAGAATTTAATAAAATATTGACAAACAGAACTAAAAGCTAAAAATACAAGATAACTAACCCTTAATCAGGTCCAAGTCTAAGGAGATAATGCCTGCAAAGAATAAGAGCGATGTGAAAGCTGATAAGATAGTGGTCAAGCACTAAGCTCTGATGACAGTATTGCCATATCTTAATTATTTATCCCTATAAGAAACAGAGCAGCAACATTGGGCATGGGTGTCAGTTGATAGAGCCTGTGACTCTTGATCTCGGGGTCGTGAGTTCAAGCCCTATGTTGGGCAGATTTTAAAAAAGGCAAACTGCTTTTATGTGGGAAATGCTGAGTTGCATTGACTTAGAATCAAGTGTAAATAACTGGCCTTGGTTCTCAGATTGACCAGGCCTTGACTTCATATACTAGTGACTAGTGATTGGGCTAGCTTTAGTCTCTGACAGCCTTTCTCCCTGAAGTGCTTCTAAAGGTCTGGCACTCTGGATTTCCCATCTGCTTCATCTTTCACCACTTAGTATTTTTGCCACCATTTATTTTGTTTTGTTTCTTCATTCCTGCTCCCAAGTTCCAGACACTTTTGGGAAAATATAAATGCACCACCACAGATATTTTGGTCCTTCCGTGTTGTATTTCTCATTCGTGTACTGAACTCCAGCTCCTTTCCACACACATTCCAGCTTTTACTGTTTTTGTACCTCCAGGGCTATATAGTGGTTGTGGAAAAAATATTCACTGAATGAGTAAAAGTCCTTTGATCTCCCCCTCCTCATCAAGTAAGTCTCAAGTTTAACACAACCTTAACTTCAAAAATAACATTAGGCAGAACGCCTGGGTGGCTCAGTGGGTTGGGCGTCTGACTTTGGCTCGGGGCCTGGGATCGGGTCCCACATGGGGCTCCTTGCTTGGTGGAGGGCCTGCTTCTCCCTCTTTCTGCCACTTCCCCTGCTTGTGGTTGCTTTCTCTCTGACAAATGGATAAATAAAATCTTTAAAAAAAGAAAAAGGGACACCTGGGTGGCTCAGTCGTTAAGCATCTGCCTTCGGCTCAGGTGATGATCCCAGGGTCCTGGGATCCAGCCCTGCATTGGGCTCCCTGCTCGGCGCGAAGCCTGCTTCTCCTGCTACCATTTCCTCTGCTTGTGTTCCCTCTCTCGCTGTGTTTCTCTCTGTCAAATTTTAAAAATCTTAAAAAAAAAAAAGAAAGAAAGAAAAAGATGTCACTAGGCATATTCTCCACTTCTAGCTTTCCAGTTTATGGTGACATGCATCTTAAACCTTTGCTTTCTATAGTTTATGATGACTCCATCCATCTATCCAGAAGACCTCCCCCACTCTGCTGGCTCTGGTTTCTAACTTGCAGATTCTTGATCCTTGCTCAAGTATTTCCTTATCTTCATTCTTCAGTCTGGACTAAACACAAAAACTCAATCTTGGATCCTATCTCCTTTCCACTACTTTACTGAGATTCCACAAAGAGTAGCTTATGGTTACATGTGACTTCCAAATGCCTCTAGTCTCAAATGTTTGTATCACCATTCCACTGATGAGCAGTGATGGCCTAAAGGAGACTCTGTGACCTTGTGAGAGACAGGCTCTACCCTATCTCTTAACACCATGGACATTTGGTGTTTGGTATCTAGGATATTACTTTTGCCCCAGACTTACTCTATGTCTTTCCCAATGTCTTTGCTGGCTTTCCTCAGCAAATCCTGGGTATTTGTATTTATTTTATTATTTTTAAAGATTTTATTTAAGAGAGAGGGAGAGATCACAAGCAGGCAGAGAGGCAGGCAGAGAGAGAGGGGGAAGCAGGCTCCCCGCTGAGCAGAGAACCCGATGCTGGGCTTGATCCCAGGACCCTGAGATCGTGACCTGAGCCGCAGGCAGAGGCTTAACCCACTGAGCCACCCAGGTGCCCCCTTCATAAACAATTTTAATAACATTCTGTGAAGTGGATGAACAATAATTTACTGTAGGATGTTTAGCTTTCTAATTTTTGCTCTAAATACTTCATGAACATCTTTGCACAAATGTTTTGTGTTGAGATTGTGTCTAAAAATAGTTTACCAGCATTTTTAACTCTACTCCTATTACCAGGTTGCATTCAAAGAGGTTGAACCAGGTCATAAATGGATGGGGTTTAGGTATGTGTGTTTAACTTTTATGTGCTAGGCACTGTTCTCAGCACTTGTAATATAGAAGTGAACAAATAGGAAAAAAAATCTTACCCTTGTGCAGTTTAAGGAGGGAAGGGGAACTGAGCACTTTAAAAAATGTCTTTGGGGTGGGCTGTCAACATTTTTATTCCCCCAACTTATCATTTCCCTGTTAATGGAAAAAAACTACTGATGTTCTTAAATATGAAGCGTGTAAAACCTATTTAAATCTGTTCATGTATTGGGTGGGGAGAAGAGGGAAGGACGGGGAACTGATGCTGCAGGAGCATGAGGGGCTGGCTACCTTAGGGGAGAAATTTAAAAGAAAAGGTCATTTGTCCTGATACCATGCATCATTGATTTCATTGTCAGTTTTCTATTACCTGTGAATTTTAGCATTTCTCCATTCTTCATCTTTGGTTTTACATGATTATATTCATTGTTTACTTTTAGCTTTCAGATGAGTGTGCTATGTTACTTAAGTTAGTTACTGGTACTGTCTTTACCGCAATTTGGACGGAAAGCTGGCAGATGCAGAAATTAAGTGATGGTTGAGTGTAATTCACTGTGTGTCAGGTACCAGGTTTTGAGATTTCAAAACTAAGACACATTTTATGCTCTCTGGAAGCGTATCATCTAAGATCTTAAACTTGGAGCCTAAGAATCCTTGGCTATGTTTAAAATGCAGTTTCTCAGGTTCCCGCCCCCCACCAGAAGTTTTGATTCATTGGGTAGGGTGTGAAGGGCACAGGTATTTACAATTTTAATTAGTCCTCAAGACTGTCGTGTAGCTGATTCGCACTGATAAACGTTACAAATAGTAATAGATAAATGTTAGATTTAAGATGTCATCATTTCTAGGCCGGAAGAAACATACGCTGGGCCTAGCTGGCGTAGAAATTTGGTCCTCAGCTCAGGAGCAGTCTCGAATCCCAGGCAATTTGAAACTCAGACCAGCACTCTAGGCGAGCTGGTCTAGGTCCCGGGGCCATCACGAGCACAGCGTTTGCCCCTCAATCCGCGCGCGCCACCGGAAGCTCCACCCTCTTCCCCAAGGTCCCGCCCCCTACGCCAGTGAGTCCCGCCCCTCCCCCGGCCGGCCGCCAACGACGCCAGAGCCGGAAATGACGACATCAGCGAAGCTTTTGGGGAGGGGCCTGGGCCGGGCAGCTTCAGAGGCCGCGATTTCACATCGGAAACAAAACAGCGGCTGCTCGGAAAGGAGCCTCCCCTGCGAGCGGCCGGTGGCGGCGGCGAGGGAAGAGTAGGTGCGTGATGGGGAGTTCGGGGAGAGGGGAAGGCGCCCCTCTCTCGGTATGGACACGGGCGGTCGCGGGCAGGGCCCGGCCCTTTGTCGCCGCCCGGGCCGCGCAGCTGGCGTCCTCGAGGATGAGGAGTGGGGCGCGGTCGGGCGACACCAAGGAACCCCGTGTGGGGAACGAGGAGGGGCGGTCCGTTTCTCCGGCTCCGGGCGCAGCGCGGGGTCGGCTTAAAGAGCGATTCCCCTCCGGAGCCTAGGTCCGGAAGTACTGGTTTCCCGGAGAGGTTTCAGGACGCAGGTGCCGTGGGCCGGGACTGACTGTCTTAACTGGAGTGGAGCAGGAGAAAGAGGAAGCGCCTTGCCCTGGGTCTGGTTGAGCAACTGGTGAAACTCCGCGCCTCATGCCCTGAGTGTGTCCTTGTCTGAGGAAGTGAGTGGCACTCAGGGCTAAGTTCCTGATGTCTTATGTTCGAGGCAGAAAACAGGGTCTTATGCTTTAGCCTTGGTTGGGACTGACGCGAGGCATGATGTTCAGTGCTTTGCATGTGTCTTAGATATTTGCGTTTTCTTCCCGCTCATGTTCTTTTCAAATAAATAATCTTCTGTTGTAGGAGACTAACTTAACAATTTTAAAAGCATTTGCTGCCTGCTTTGGACAAGCTGAAATAGTATTCAGGGTTTACTCTGGGAGATAAGAATAGGATGCAAAAAACTATGGTATATATAATGACTATATGACAAAGCACATTGTAAAGCTCCCAACATCCTCTGACGTTTGAGGCAGGTAGAGATCACACCTGGTTAGGGAATCTTGTTATTTGAATTATCTCTTACAGTGGAAAGGTTTTCACCCCCGGCGTTGAAGTGGGTAGGGCATCATACTCAGAGGATGTATTACAAACAGGGACCCTCTGGATCACAAGCGTCCAGTGACCCACTCTGAACATTA
>CM053609.1:97418209-97450056 GCA_028646535.1 Procyon lotor
AGGCAGAGACTTAACGACTGAGCCACCCAGGCACCCTCCTCACTGGTTTTCTGCATAGGCCTCATTTTTCAATTTCATACCTCTGCCCCACTGTCACGTCTCTGTTTGGAGCCCATTCACCTTCCACTCACTTTTCTCAGGAATTTTATCTTTGGGGTGTCTGGGTGTCTCAGTCATTAAGAGTCTGTCTTCGGCTCAGGTCGTGATTCCAGGGTCCTGGGATTGAGCCCTGCATTGGGCTCCCAGCTTAGTAGGAAGCCTGCCTCTCCGTCTCCTACTTCACCTGCTTGTATTCCTTCTCTCAGTATCTCTCTCTCTAGGTGTCAAATAATTAAATACAATCTTAAAAAATAAAAAGAATTGTATCTTTATGTTGCCTTTCTGGACCACATAGAATGATCAGTCCTGCAGCACTTTATTCATGTCCCTGATACACTATTTATCCTGTATTAAAGCAAACTTACGATCTTCTTAAGGATAGCATCTAGATCTTTTTAATTTCAGTATTGCCATAGCGCAGTACCTGGAATATAGAATTTTGATAATTACTTATGGGATGAATATTTTCAAAGTAAAGTAAAAGAGAACTCAACCCACACTGAGTTTGCGGAGTTCCCGTGTTGTCTTGTGAACAGCTCATTGACAGGTGGTGAAGAGCTTGATTTCTAGTCGGTCATGCCTGGGTTCAAACCCTCTCTGTAATGCTTCCTAGCTGTGGCCATTTCCCCACCTACAAAGTGATGATGATAGGGTGGCTGTGAGAATTTAATAAAGCACTCACAACCCAGTACATTGTAATAATTTTAAGCTATTATTAAGAGTGTAATGTATTTTTAATGACTAACAATAATAGTTATACTCTGTAGTCAAAAATGAGGTAAAAGAGTGGCATGTTCTGCATGATCTTCCTAAGAGAACCTGTTCTTATCTTAACCAAGCTGATTACATTTTACCAGCAACAATGACTATCGCTCTGCTTTCCTCTCCTATTCTATACTTATCTAGGAGGAGGAGTGCTAGTTCTTTTCCTCCTGTTATCTATTATGTTTATTATTGTTATTAATGCTCTTGAGATTCACTCTCTCCTTCATAAGAAGTTGAGTTTTAGATATGAACGGTGATATCAAAAAGGAAGTTGAACTTGAAGGGTAAGAAAGGGTAAAGCCAGGATAAGGATGAAAGTGGTGTTTGGATTAAGAGACTGAGGAAAGTAGAATCTAAGAAAGTTTCTAGTTTCATTCGGTCATTTGTCAAAATATTTATTGTTCCCTCATTCTATGCAGGGCAAGGTGGGGATGCTTCTGGCTGGAAGAGCATCAGAATTATTTAAGGCCTAATTTCTCTTTGTAAAGATTTTAAAAAATCTTTGTTGTTGGTGGTGGGTTTTTTTAAAGATTTTATTTATTTATTTGACAGATCACAAGCAGGCAGAGAGGCAGGCAGAGAGACAGGCAGAGAGACAAGGGGAAGCAGGCTCCCTGCTAAGCAGAGAGCCCGATGCGGGGTTCGATCTCAGGACCCTGAGATTGTGACCTTGACCCGAACCCACTGAGCCTCCAGACGCCCCTTAAAAAATCTTTTAAATCTTTGAAATAATTGTAGATTTACATGTAATTGTAAGAACTTATAGATCCCTTATATATCACTACAAGGATTTTAAGTCTTATTAATAATTAAAGTTGGGGCTCCTGGCTGACTTAGTTGGTGGAGAATGCGACTCTTAATCTCAGGGTCATGAGTTTGAGCCCCATGTTGGTTGTAGAACCTAGTTAAAAAAATTATGAAGGTGAGATAGTTCCTTTTATAACTGGTATGAAACCACAGGTAGAAAGCAGTTCTTAATTTTGAAAAAGGTGAGATTACTACACTTGTACCTGTAATAAATAAAGTTTCATGCAGGTATCAGTTTTTAAGCCAAACTAGAGGATTACAATTGTATTAGATTGAGAATGGAAGAGGAGAAAGAGGTAAACCAAGAGCTAGATGAGAGGGAGGACCCAGGTTCCTGCACCAAACAGCAGCAAATCATCTAGACATACATACATACATACATACATACATACATTTATTTGTCAGAGAGAGAGAGAGCATGCCCAAGGGGAGTGGCAGGCAGAGGGAGAAGCAGACTCTCTGCTGAGCAGGGAGCCCCAAGCGGGACTCAGTCTAAGGACCCTGGGATCATGACCTGAGCCAAAGACAGACGCTTAACGAACTGAGTCACCCATGTGCCCCTCATCTAGACTTTTAAATTGTACACCTCTTGTGAATGGATTCTTTCTTGCTTTAAGTTTTTAGTACTCTAATTATTCCGTTTTCTGTTTTTATAGAATACCTTGATTCTACTGAGAGTCTGACTGCTTGAAAAAAGTTTCTCTTGTGCTTTTAGAATGACAGTAGAGAACGGCATGAGCACAGCAGTGAAAGGCGGAGACGCGGCAACCCTGGGCCATTATCTAATGGAGGACCCCAGGGTGACTCACGGCAGGTGGTGGAACAAGATGAAGAAGAAGATGAAGAGCTGACATTGAAATATGGCGCCAAACATGTGATCATGCTCTTCGTCCCTGTGACTCTCTGTATGGTGGTGGTCGTGGCTACCATCAAATCTGTCAGCTTCTATACCCGGAAGGATGGACAGTTGTATGTATGAGTGTTTTATTATTCTCAAGGCCGGGCGGCTTTTCTTCGTAGTGTGTCATCATCACCTTGGAGGCCTCTGCTCTGAAGGAGCGTGAAGGCTAGAGAGTTTGTCCTCTTTGACAGCCAGAGCAGTTGACAGAATGAGAGGTTATTATTTGTTGCTTTAAGCAGAGAAAATGAGAGCTACAGAATTTTATTTCATGTCTGGTGTCACTGGTTGGGCTGAATTTACTTGAAATTCAGCAGGTAAAAAGTTGAATATTAATCTTTTCCACCTCAGGGCAGTTTGTCCCATTGTTCTTCTGCTGGAACATTCTTTCCTTTTCTAGATTTGATGGATGAATTCTTATCATTGTTTTCATCTTTGCTTAAATGTTAAGTCCTCAAAGGTAATTTCCCTGATCCTTAGAACAGAATTAGGTCCTTCCTGATACCCTTTCTTATAGCAACCTGTTCTTTTTCACTTGTCACAATATGCAAATATATTATTTATTTACATTATTAAAGCCTGGTTTCCTTCTATAACGTAAGGCCTATGAGGGCAGATTGTTTGTACGACTAGTTATGTAATAAATGCTCAGCAAAAAAAAAAAAAGTTGCTCAATGAAAGGATGAAGAGTTAATGCAAGCTCGCATTCTCTAGACTCTTACTCTGTAGGGCCCCTATACGGCTCAAACAAAGCTTTAAATGAATTTTGGAACTTGAATTAGCAAACTGTGTGGCATTCTAAAAGCCAGGCTTTCAGCCTTTTGGGAGAAAGGCTAAGACAAGAGTTAAGGGCCGGGGTTGGAAACTGCAGTCAAAACAGACTGGGGAATACTGTCTGTATAGCGTAGAGTCAGTTTTGGGTATATAGTATAGAACAGGGTTAGTAAGCCAGAGCACCCACAGGACAGATCTGCCTGCCATCACCTATTTTTATAAATAAAGTTTTACCGAAACTTAGTCATGTTCATTCATTTATATATTGTCTATAGCTGCCTTCATACTACAGTGGCAAGGGTTCAGTGGTTGCATATAGAGACCATATAGCCCGCAAAACTTAAAATATGTACTCTTTAGTCCTTAACAGAAAGTTTCCTGAGCCTGTTACAGGAAATCAAAACAACTGGTTTAAATGGTATACATAATTTATCTCTCTCCTAGAGAGTGGTACAGGTGGTCGGTCCAGATTGGTAGTATGTCTTCACATTCCTCAAGGACTCAGGCTCCTTCTTTCCTTTTTCTTTGGCTTCTGTCCTTTAGGTTATTCAAGGTTCCTTATTGGTACTGGAGCCCCAGTTCCCTATTCGTACTGAACTTCCTGTTCAATTCAGACAACAGGAAGCAGGAAGTAGTGGGGGAGAAAAGGACCTATGACATATCTCTCAGCAGAATTAACACCTTTCTTAGAAGTTTTACACAGCACATCCGCTTATAACTCATAGGCCATACTTTGTCTCACCTAACTGTAAGGGAGTCAGAAATATAATCGTTTAGCTGGGAACGCTGGAACTTGAAATAAAAGTGTGCTTATGTGAATGAGAAACCAAGGGGAAGATGGGTATATGATGTTATGTCAAAACAACTCCAGTTGTAGTCACCCTGTAGGTGAAAAAAAGTAACTGTAAGCCATTATTATATAGGCCACCTTCCTTTGACAAGTACTTATAACTTAGGAAGTTTAGGTGGTAGTATCCAGTTCTTTAAACAAATCACTAATAAGCTGTGGAGAAAGAACATTTGATGAGTACTTATTTCAGTGTAAAGTGTCCACTAGATGGAGACAGTGTCTGGCTCACAAAAGTCCACCACTCCACATTTTAGATCTCTCCTTTTATTTTGAAGCATTCATTTTAGAGTATAGCTAATTTTCTAAGGTAAAATTCTTGGCTAAATTGCTGAGATGGAGAAAGGTCATAAGATATCAGTTGAATCAAGGAAACAAAACTGGTGTTGGGGAGGGATGTGGTTTGAAATATCCATTAACACTTACTTTGGGCTTTTGTATTTTGTTATATTACAGAATCTATACCCCATTCACAGAAGATACAGAGACCGTGGGGCAGAGGGCCCTGCACTCAATTCTGAATGCTGCTATCATGATCAGCGTCATTGTTGTCATGACTATTCTCCTGGTCGTTCTGTATAAATACAGGTGCTATAAGGTGAGCATGAGACACGGAGCTTTGCTTTACACCATGTTCTTTTTGTGATTGGGGATTTTCCTGTCATACCTTTTTTTTTTTTTTCTTTTTTAAAGATTTTATTTGTTTGACAGAGAGAAACACAGCGATAGAGGGAACACAAGCAGAGGGAATGGTAGCAGGAGAAGCAGGCTTCCTGCTGAGCAGGGGGCCTGATGTGGGGCTCGATCCCAGGACCCTGGGATCATGACCCGAGCCGAAGGCAGACGCTTAACGACTGAGCCACCCAGGCGCCCCTCCTGTCACATACCTTACTTGCTCTAGTAGAGTAGGCAGCTTTATATTCTAGAACTGATTTAATTTTTAGTTTTTTCCTCCTTATTGTAGGACATTTAAAAAACACAAGAAGACATAACGGAGAAAAAAAGTTTTCTTATTATATTCTAAATGTTTTTAACATTTTAATGTGCAGTATGCTTAGGATATTCCAAGTTATATCCTAAGACCTTTGTGAATTCCCTCATTCGCAAATAGTACTATAGGATATATAATTGCCCCTATAAAGTAATATAACTTAAAACATTCCAATTTTAGGGGCGCCTGGGTGGCTTAGACGTTAAGCAGCTGACTCTGGCTCAGGTCATGATCCCAGGGTCCTGGGATGGAGCCCCGCATCAGGCTCCTTGCTTAGCGAGAAGCCTGCTTCCCCCTCTCCCACTCCTCCTGCTTGTGTTCCATCTCTTGCTGTTAATAAAATCTTAAAAAAAAAAAAAAAAAAAAATTCCAATTTTCCTGAGTGCAGACCACTAGAGCTTTCTTCAGACACTGATGTTAAACTCATTGGTGACTGGTTATAGTCCCATTTCTACATTGGGAGCCATCCACTCCTTCACTGTCTCTCCTTCAGTAGCATTAGCTCTTTCCTTGGCGAATAAGGGCATGGGAGATTATGTAGGAAAGACACAGGCCCAACCCTCCCAGCCTCCGCTCCCTTAGCTCACCCTCTAGCTAAGGGATTCACTTTTATTTTTATTTATTTATTTTTTTTTTTTTAAGATTTTATTTATTTATTTGACAGAGAGATCACAAGTAGGCAGAGAGGCAGGCAGAGGGAGAGGGGGAAGCAGGCTCCCCGCCAAGCAGAGAGTCCGATGTGGGGCTCGATCCCAGGACCCCGAGACCATGACCCGAGTCGAAGGCAGAGGCTTTAACCCACTGAGCCACCCAGGCGCCCCAGGGATTCACTTTTAAATTTTAGCCACCTGGCACATATTTCCAGTGCATGTCTCAGAGAAATCACAAATTATTACAAGCCATGAGACTTTAGGGTCTTTCTCGAATAAAAGAAATAAATGATAACTTTCCAAATATTGAAGTCTACTCTATTTCCCCTCTAGTACTTATTGCTATATATGTTTAACATGGTTAAAATAAAATGTATAATAGGTATGTGTCCTTTCTTAACTTTTACTTTGGCATAAGGATTTTTCCATATTTAAATTATCAGAAAATATGTCTAAAGGCTATGTAACATTTGACTCAGTGAGTGTATTATAATTTATTTACCTGTTTTCCCTGATGTTGGACATTTAAGTCATTTCCATTTTTTTACTACTCTAAAAATCAGTGAATGCCTTTATGGAGCTTTTTCAGTTTTTCAGATTATTTCCTTAGGGTAAAATCCTCGACACAATTTATGGGGCAAATTATTTGGGAGAGAATGCAAGAGAGAGAGAAATAGAGAGAGCACCACTGGGAAAAGCAGACTCCCTGCTAAGCAGGGAGCCCGCCATGGGGCTTGATCTCAGGACCCTGGGATCATGACCTGAACCAAAGGCAGACGCTTAACTGAGCCACCCAAGTGCCCCTATCTACATATTTTTAATTATCATGGTGTGCAAAATTCTTTTTTTCAAAATGGTAGTATCAGTTTGTACTTAACATTAGTAGTGAATGAGATTGTCTTACCTTACCTTTACCAGCACTGAATTTTTTTAATTCTGTGCTAATTTTTTTTTTAAGATTTTAGTTATTTATTTGACAGATTACAAGTAGGCAGAGAGGCAGGCAGAGAGGGAGGTAAGCAGGCTTCCCACTGAGCAGAAAGCCCAATGTGGGGCTCAATTCTAGGACCCTGAGATCATGACCTGAGCTGAAGGCAGAGGCTTAACCCACTGAGCCACCCAGGCACCTCAATTCTGTGCTAATTTTTACGGGCTAACCAAAATGCCTTAATTTGCATTTGGTTAATTACTAGTAAGATCAAATACCATTCCAGTGTTAACGAACTTTAAAATTATACACAATTTAACCTTGCTTGTTGAACATTTGAGTGGGTGGAAGTGTTAACCACAAGTGTTAACCACCTGAGAAGTGTTAACCTAAGTGATGAGCATCTGCAGTCTGACATTAGCAAGTGGAAAAGATTGAAGACAAAAGTGTCTGTGATGATGGGAGGAAGTCATCAATACTCATAAAACCGAAGAGCAAATGATGTAAACCCATGCTGCAGTGCATCCTCCTACCCCTATTTAAATATCCTCATGACAGTTACATTTTCTGCATATACATGTTTACATGCTAGTTCTGTTTCTCTGCTTTATTGGACTCATTTTGTGACTCTTTTCTTTTTAATATTTTATTTGTTTATTAGAGAGTGCAAGTGCAGAGAGGGGCAGAGAAGCAGACTCCCCACTGGGTAGGGAGCCCAATGCGGGGCTTGATCCCAGGACTCTGGGATCATGACCTGAGTTGAAGGCAGACACTTAACCAACTGAGCCACCCAGGTGCCCCTCACTTTGTGACTCTTATCTGGATTATATGTTACTTTCGTTCTTCACATTTTATGGAGAGTCTGTATCCTGTTTAGAGTCATATCCACACCTGCACACCTTAAGGATGGGCCCATAAATTCATACCAGTTTTAAGTTTGCTTTCTTGATCTTCCTTTCTGTGATCTCCCTGGTACTTTTTGGTTCTTTTGGACATCCCTGCTCCATTCCTCCAGCCAGAAAGCTGGTTTTATTTTACCAGTGACAGGGCCAAGAAGTGGTAGGGCAGAGAGAAAAATAAAGCAAGTGCCATCTGCCCCATTTTCTGGGAACTACCGCTCCTCCAATTAGGAAGCTTCCCCTCCGTCTGAATTTTAGGCTCTTGCAACCTCCTCAGTACCACCCCCACAGGATTGTTTGATAGCTGGATGTGAGAGAATGGTGAAAGGAAAAAGCCAAAAGTGAGATTTTTGCATTCTTTTTTGGTGTTAGGAGACCTCTTTCCTGTTGCTTATCCAGAAGTAGGCTTCTCCTAGAGCTCTCACTATCTTGCTAATGCCCATCAGTGAGTTCTGATAGAGGTGGGTAGTGCTGGAGGGGAAAACTGATAAACTCACTTCTAATTACCTAGCCCAGCTGACTGTTCACTTGTCAGAGTGCTCGCCTAGCGGCTGTATGCATTCTATCCAGCTTTTATGATTGCATTCGGCAGGAGAGACAGGGTAGATGTGCTTTCACTCCATAGCACCTCAAACCTGTCTTGGTATGTTTTGGTCAGTTTTGTGCATCTTTTAGTGACATCTCACTTTAGACAGTCTAAAAAGGGCTTATTTTCAGCCACATTTCCACATTTATTTGTTCATTTGTGGGGTTTTTTTTTTTTTTTTTTCTTTTTTAAGATTTTATTTATTTGACAGAGAGAAACATAGCGAGAGAGGGAACACAAGCAGAGGGAATGGTAGCGGGAGAAGCAGGCTTCCTGCAGAGCAGAGAGCCCGATGCGGGGCTCAATCCCAGGACTCTGGGATCTGACCTGGGCCGAAGGCAGCCGCCCAACAACTGAGCCACCCAGGCGCCCCCATTTGTGTTGTTTTTAATGTTAAGTTCAAGTCTTAGCAGGCACAGCCAATTCTATAGGAACAAGTTGTTTACTTTGATTCCTAGTCTAAAATAAAAGGAGCTTTTGAGTCAGAAATTCAGAAACTTGCCCGGACCTGTTTGGAAATAAACCTGGAGGATTTATTATGTCAGTGGTTGATTGTGCAATGTCTATGAGAAGCACAAGAAGCTGAAAGACCAAACAAATTGAAAAAGGTAGAAACTGAAAAGGCAGTTAATTATTTACATATCATGGTTAGAGATGGAACTATGTAACTTATTAAAGCCATGTGATTTGTGGCCTGGACAGCAGGGTTTAGAGGAGATGCTTGCTGTTCTGTACTGAAGCAGGGCTCTTTTCTTTCAGAGCCTTTAGCACAGGAAAGCTGAACTAGGGATTTTTGCAAGATGAGGAAAAAGCCTGTTTTACCACCTGATGTTCTAGGAAAAGGGGAAGTGCTATTTAGTCATCATCAGAAGAGGCTTTGAATTCAGGTAATTCAGAAAATCATGACATCAGTGACCAAAAACCATTATTTTACAGACAGAGGGCATTTAATATCTTTACAATGTGAAGAGCACTTACAAATCATTCAGAAAATTATGAACATGAACATTATAGAACATTAGAGCATGTAGCTCTTGATCTCGGGGTTGTAAGTTTGAGCCCCACATTGGGTGTAGAAATTACTTTAAAAAATAAAATCTTAAAAAAAATTACGAACATTCTAATAAATTTTTAAAAACCCAAGCCAGAAGAATTACAAAGGAAATATAGATGGCCAAGAGACAGACAGAGACAGATATGTATATGTGTTTCTTCAATGGTGAAAACAGAAACATAGTGAAATAACAAATTAACATATTTCACCTATTGACTTGGTGAAGATTAATACAGGTTTTTTTGTGAAGTCACTAAGCCAATATGTATCCATAGTAATTAGAAAAAGTGTACACTTTGATTCCATAATTTTGTTTTCATGATACATCTGAGAGAATCTGAAATGCAGAAAAATACTTGCATGCTAGGATTTTTATCCTAGCATAAATTATAATTAGAATAAGGTGGAAAATCATAAGTTCATAAGAAATATGGAATAAGAAAAGGTTAAATAAAGGGGAAAAAGGCAAAATAAATAAGAAAAGGTAAAATTGTGGGCTCATTCATATATGTAGAATACTGTAACTTAGTCATTTAAAAATCATATTTTCACCCATTAATAAGGATTGGACATCTGGGAGGCCCTGCACAAAGGACTCTCATTTTATAAAAATCATATTTTCAAAAAGTATTTGGTAGCATGAGAATGTGTCTGTAATAAAAAAAATGTTTTAAAAAGCAGAATGCTAAACTATATTACTTGATTATAATGTTAAAAAGCCTTTATACATGCAGATAGGAAACATGCCTGAAAAAACATGTTAATAATAACTTTGGTTGTCACTGGTCAGTGGGAAGTTTTCTTCCTTTAGTGTTTCTATATCTTCTCAGTGTTATACATATGTTACTTTGGTATTCAGAAAAGTGCTTTCTTAAACACCATCCCCATGTTCCCTTGCTTAAAAAAAAACAAGGTACAGAGCATTTCTCAAGAAAGATGAGAATTTCTAGTACTCAGTATTTACTCTTACCTTTAAGTTGGAGCTTAATACGGAGTACTGATGTACATCTTCCACTTTGTAAAGCTTTTCTGTTTTGTAATATTTCATATACTTTTTAGTTTTATAACTTGGATTGTCTCTGAGGCTGAGTCTTGTGAGCACTTTGGGGCGGGATGCACGCAGGGAGGTTCCTTTCTGCTTAAGCTTTATTGGGTTTTCTGCAGATAAAATAGAGTAAGGGCTCCCTATAGAATATTTTGCTAAAGTGAATATTTTGAGAGGGAAATGTGCA
Organism: Procyon lotor; assembly: GCA_028646535.1. Lineage (NCBI taxonomy): Eukaryota > Metazoa > Chordata > Mammalia > Carnivora > Procyonidae > Procyon > Procyon lotor. The sequence goes on from CM053609.1 coordinate 97,428,740, forward strand.
GGTGTCGTCAATTTGCTTTGATACGTATTAAAAAGAAATGGATAAAAATCTACAAAGCGAGTGCATCAAAATGTGAATGATAGCTGTTAAAATTCTTTAAACTGTGTTTGAAGAAATATTTTTGTTTGAAGATTTTATTTGAGAGAAAGAGAGAGAGAGAGCGTGCGCGCTCATGCAAGAGTTGGGAGGAGGGGCAGAGGGAAAGGGAGACAAGACACTTGATCCCAGGACCCTGAGATCATGACCTGAGCTGAAGGCAGACGTTTAACTGACTCAGGCACCCAGGCACCCCTTGGAAATTTTTACAATAAATTATTAGGAGAGATTTTTGTGGGAGAACATCAGAAGTTAAGTTTGTTGTATTCAGATAGTAAATTTAGAATATTTGGATGTCCAGGGAATACCAACTTCCATGTAAAGGCATTTTAACCTTTTTCCAAATTTACCATCTCAAGAAGCTTTTATTTATTTATTTGTTTGTTTGTTTATAAAGATTTTATTTATTTATTTGACAGAGTGACAGAGGGAACACAAGCAGGGAGAGTGGGTGAGGGAGAAGCAAGCTCTCCACTGAGCAGGGAGCCCAATACAGGGCTTGATCCCAGGACCCTGGGATCATGACCTGAATTGAAGGCAGAAGCTTAACCACTGAGCCACCTAGTCGCCCCTTGTTTACTTATTTTTAAAGATTTTTTTTTTTTAAAGATTTTATTTATTTGACAGAGAAAGAGATCACAAGTAGGCAGAGAGGCAGGCAGAGAAAGAGGGGAAAGCAGGCTCCCTACTGAGCAGAGAGCCTATGCAGGGCTCGATCCCAGGACCCTGACTGAGATCATGACCTGAGCTGAAGGCAGAGGCTTTAACCCACTGAGCCACCCAGGGCCCCCCCCCCTTTTTTTTTGACAGAGACACAGAGAGAGAACACAAGCAGGAGAGAGAGAGAAGGAGAAGCAGGCTTCCCTTGGAGCAGGGAGCCAGATACAGGGCTCAATCCCAGAATCTTGGGATCATGACCTGAGCTGAAGGCAGATGCTTAACGACTAGGTCACCCCGGCGCCCCTGAAGTCGTTTTAATGAAAAAGAGGCAGCAAGAATTTTTAAGAAATCTTTTCTTTCAAAAGAATTAATAATTACAGATCACCTTGGCACATTGGGTGACCAGAACAAAACCACAAGAGAAAATTAACATATATTTTGATCACAACTAGATTTTGATAGGTTAGAGCCTGATTATTGGAAAACTGGATCTGGGAGGTGGGTGTGGGATTGTTGTTGTTGTTGTTTTTTTTTTTTTATGAAGACAAAATAATATTCCAGTTAAGAGGTGATTTTTGAGGGGTGCCTGGGTGGCTCAGTTGGTTAAGGATCTGCCTTGGGCTCAGGATTCTGGGATCAAGTCCCACAGCAGGCTTCTTGCTCAGCTGGGAGCTTGCCTCTCCCTCTGCCTGTCACACCCCCTGCTTGTGTGCACTCTCTCTCTGTCTGACAAATAAATAAAATCTTAAAAAAAAAATTAAAATTAAAATGGCTATATAACTTAAAAAGCCTATTTTTTAAATATAGTTAATGTATATATATAGGTCACTTAATGGACTATGATTTTCAGTTCATTGACTTTTATTCAATTTATTTCTGTTTATTTCAGAAATACCACAAAAATTTTCCGTTGAAAATATTGCTGCTTTAAGTTTTTAATGTTGACTGTTGGCTCTGTTGATAATTTATTTTAGAATGCATTATTTTAAAAGTTTCACATATTTCTTTTTTTTTTTAAAGATTTTATTTATTTATTTGACAGAGCGCGAGATCACAAGTAGGCAAAGAGGCAGGCAGAGGGAGTGGGGGAAGCAGGCTCCCTGCTGAGGAGAAAAGCCGATGTGGGGCTTGATCCCAGGACTCTGAGATCATGACCTGAGCCGAAGACAGAGGCTTAACCCACTGAGCCACCCCGGCGCCCCAAGTTTCACATATTTCTAAAGGAACAAGTGTCTGTATATGCCTTGCTGAATTTTCTATTTTCTATTCTGAGTAGTTAGGTACCAAAGAGTTCCAGTATAAGTATGCACTGATCCCAAAGTCAGTTTGAGTTCTGCCATTTGAGAAGAATAACATATACAGAAATAATAGATTATTTTTGAAGTGAGAAATTTGTCTTTCTTTAGGGTATGGGATCTGTTAATTATATTGAAATGCTTTCTTTTCTAGGTCATTCATGCCTGGCTTATTATTTCGTCTCTGTTATTGCTGTTCTTTTTCTCATTCATTTACTTGGGGTAAGTGGTGAAATATTTGATCTGTTTTTCAGAAATTAACTCTGTTGATGAGCTATATAACTTTCACTTAAAGCCGTGTACTTTGTTGATGAAATACTCTTATAGTCATTTCATATATAATTTATACTTGGTATGTTTAAGACTGGTTATAAAATTATAAATATATTTATAAACTATTAATATTAAATATTAATAAAATTAATAAAAATTAATAAAAAGAATAAATATATTAAATATATTTATAAAATAAATACATTATAAAATATATGTATATATTTTTTCATGGCTGCACTAAATTTCATTTTATGAACATAACATCATAATGTCCTAGCTATAAAATGTACTGTAGGTGTTTAATTTTTCTAGTTTCGGATATTTTAAACTAAGGTTTCTTTCCATTGTGGCACTTTGTTTTATTTTTAAAGATTTTATTCATCTGAGAGACAGAGTGCGAACACAAGGGGGTACAGAGGGACAGAGGAAGAAGCAGACTTCCTGCTGAGCGGGGAGCTAGATCCCAGGACTAGAATCAGGAGCCAAGCCTAAGGCAGAGGCTTAACTGACTTAGCCACCCAGGTGCCCCATCCATTGTGGCATTTTAAGTGACATGTGGCCTTTTTTTAGTTTTTGTACTTACTTTCGCATCTATGACCTGTGATACTGGTTTCCTATTTATATGAATGATACAGAGTTTTCTGTTAAAGTAAGCTCAACTTGAGAGAAAAAGTGAATTTAAAGAAAACTATTAAATAGCACAGTTTGATATAAGATACAGTAAAAATATGAAGATAGGATATGAATATCTAATTTGAGGGAGCCGTACTTCTAAACAATGTTTTGATAAAAATTACTGTACATAAATATTTTTAGATTTCTCTCTAATTTTTTTCAGGGAAGTGTTTAAAACCTACAATGTTGCCATGGACTACATTACTGTTGCACTCCTGATCTGGAATTTTGGTGTGGTGGGGATGATTGCCATCCACTGGAAAGGGCCTCTGCGACTCCAGCAGGCATATCTCATTATGATCAGTGCCCTCATGGCCCTGGTATTTATCAAGTACCTTCCAGAATGGACAGCATGGCTCATCTTGGCTGTGATTTCAGTATATGGTAAAACTCAAGACTGATATTTTGTTCATCACAGATGTACCTCACTGGTGTGTTTCCCTTCCTTTTCCAGTTATCTTGACTCTGGAAAGTAATAACAGTTAACATCCCATAGCTCTTCAGCAAATAATTAATTAGCTATAGTGTCTTTCTCATATAAAGATTTCCATTTTTTTGAGGTTAAATTCTTTAAGAATGTTTTCTTACTGCCCGCAGTTTAAGCCAGTGATGGGTTAGTGGAAGGATCTGTAGACTTCTGTTCAGAGGCTTAGATTTAAATCCTGTCTCCAACACCAGCAGTCTTTGTGATGCTAAGAAAGAGACTCAGACTCTTTGAGCTTCAGTTTCCTCATTTGGAAAATGGGCACAGTGCTTCTCAGAGTTGTAAGAGTTTAGAACCTATATTGAAAAGCACTAGCAGAGTGCTTCACACACTTAAAATGCTCAATTAGTTTTTAAATCAAAATTAGGACTCCCACTTTTTATAAGGCAACTTGGGTAGAATTACCTTTTAAAAATAAAACTTACTTGGGCAGTGTGAAATTCAAATTCATTAACAACCAGTGTCACATGGATTCCAAACAGTCACAGTGTATCCTTGACATGAATGACAAAAGCAGCTGTATAGATGTGTTCTCTGTGGCTGTCACCCTGCATGAAAGCCAAAAAGAGATCCACTTTCAGAGGTCAGGATGTGTTCTTTATATTATAATTTTATCCCTATTCAGATGCTTACTAAAATTTCAGGTGTCCTGTAATAGGAATCCTCACCATCTCCACTTGATTGATGAAGAAAAAGTCCATAGAAATAGAATTAAATTGGTTCTGTTCTCATATTCAAGCAATCAGTCTCAGAACTAGAGTCATGCACTCTGTGTCTTTCATAGAGACTTTAGGTGATACGGCACTTGGTGGTTTGCAGAGTCCTCATCTGCCATTGCATCGTTTTGCTCTGGCCAGCTCTGGCCCCCATCCATCAGCAACTGGCAAATACTTTGCAGTCAGAGGTTTTACTAATATGTTCTTCTGTTCAGTGCCTTTTTCAACAGCTACAGTTTGCCTTCACCTTCAGAGGGACACACTGTATCTTTACCTGGCTGCTGGTGGAATTCTTCCACAGGCCTACCATTGCATATGATTTTTATTGGCTAGATCTTAACCACATCCAACTTTCTCCAGGAGCACAGATAGAACATCACATTGATGATAGTATCCTCTGAAGAGATTCACTTGATGTATTCATTGAAGACAAACAAATATTCACACAGGAGCTCAGAAAAAGGGGGTGGGCATTTACCTGTACATTGTACAAGGCTTTGCCACCCCAGTTGAATTCCTGAAAATTATTTAGCAAGCTGAGGGCTTCTGTATCTCTGACACTGTTGAGAGATAGGAACAGAGCCTCCCTATACCCACAACGTTAAAAGAAGCCCAGTATCTCTTAGGCCTTTTTGGGATCTTGAGGCAGCATATTCCTCATTTACAAATTTTACTTAAGCCTATTTATACTGTTACAAATTGGCCCGTCTTGAATTGGGGCGTGTCCAAATTGGAAGAGAACAGTCATTTCCATTAATGTCCCATCCAGAGAATCATTCACTGTAGAAGCTATAGCCACTTCCTCTCGCACCTGAAATCTCTGGACCACCCATGATGATCAGAAGTTGCCTGTGGATTCTGGTGTGAGAAACTGCCCTCCTCAGTCCCATGCCGTACACCATCAGAGAGGCAGTTGGGAGAGTGCATACTGAGCTCTCCTGGAAACAGGTTCTCACAGGTCCTGAACCTGTGAAGCTCCATGTCCTTCTGTGGGTCATGGAGGCAGCATTCTACAAGCCCAGGCCAGCTGCCAGGGCTTCCCTGCTACAGGATAGAGCTAAGTCTGGGCCTTCTGGAGTATCACACATACAAGAGAGGTGGCCTTCTGACCTCAGTCCCTTACTAACTAGTTGACAAGGTGCTAGAGGAGCTCACCCCTCTCTTGGGCCTGTGGCTACCTGGGGAACCCTTTGGAATCAAGTGAACAGCAGTGGGAGTTTGTACACCTCATGGACAAGATCAAAATTACATGTGATGAAGCTTACCTCATGAAGAGCTCCTTCTTTTCATTACCTAATCCAGACATCCTTGATCAAGAGTGGGATCCAGGGGTCAGCAAAATTAGATGAACTTTAGCCGGTCATCTTATCCTAGCTAACAGTTGGCTCCATCTGTGCATTTTTATAGACTCTTGGGCCATGGCCAGGGTTTAGTCATCTGGTTCTACCAACGATAGCAACAGCAACTATTTATCCAAGGTTTTCCTCTTTGAGGAAAATGGCTACGAGAATCTCTAGCTTCACAGATACTCAAAATATATACCAAGGTTACACATGTCTCTGTACATATTAAAGCTACAGTACAGGCCTCACTTTATCCATGGTGGACTTCCAGACGTTGTTAATAGTGCCCATCTCACCTGTAAAAGTATACAATGCTGGGCTCTTGAACAAGAATTTCAGTGGGACTTTCACCGTTCCTACCAGCCTTGGGCTACAGACCTCACAGAGCACCATTGTGACATACTCAAGCAAGTTAAAATTTAATTAAATGGAACATGGCATATTTCTATTATCAGCCAGACATCAGAGGTGAATTATAATAGAGAGTCTGGTTCTATTTTTGTATGTTCAGAAACAAAAACAGAGTGCCAGTTCTGGGGGCAGCCATGTCTGGTTCAAATGCAGGCTCCTCTCCTGTCGTGATCAACCCTGAAGTGAGGATTAAATGAGAAAATATATATAATACACTTAGAATAGTATCGAAAATGTTAGCTGTTATTTTTGAAGATATAGAATCCTGTAAGGTAATCAAGGCAATACTTCCTGTTTTATTGCTAACAGACCTGAGGTTTAGAGAGGTAAAGTGTTTGCCCAAGCTACCCTGTTTGATCTAGAATCTGAGTCCCAAGTCCAGCATTCTTTCTACTGCATTACAGTATTTCTCCCATCAACAATGCTCTTTCTTCCATACATGCTACAAATGATTATTTCTCCAGACCTTTTAGTTCCTTAAAAGTAAGAGACTTTTGTATCCACTATTTAGAGTAGTGATTCTCAAGTCCCTTTTTACAACGTTGGAAGATTTTTTAATTTGTCCTACAGGTTCTAAAGTTTTTGAAACAAAATACACTTTAAAAATAAGGGAGTTTATCATTTAGCACTTCTATTAGAGGCAGCATGTCATAAAGCCAAGATAGCTAGAGGACGTGCAGCTTCAAACAGGTTGAAAAGCTCCTTATTTCAGAGCAAATCTCCCTTTTCTCATCCCAAACAAAGTGGAAGCAGTGAGAGCAGAGAATTCTTTGTGTGTGTTTTATTATATTAGTGGTAGTCGATGTAGTATTCAAGGAGATGTGACCACTTGCAGTTATGAGGGTTGTTTATTTACTTAAATGCATCTGAATGATGGTGATGTCGGTATAAGCTGTGACGCTTTCCTTCACAAATTTAGCTACACCTGTTTTAATATTTTTAAATGTTTGAGGTTGTCTGTACTTCTATGTTCTGAATTTTTTAAATTAACATATAATGTATTATTTGCCCCAGGGGTATATGTCTGTGAGTCATCAGGCTTACACATTTCACAGCACTTACCTTAGCACATGCCCTCCCCAATGTCCCTATATATTCTGAATTTTTATGGCACAGAAAATGTAAGAACAAATTGATTGATGGAAAGAGATGGTGGTAGAATCAAGAATAATTTAGGCAAATTGCTCCTGTTCAGAGTTGCTAGTTTTGTAAAATAAGCCACTTTTCAGCACTACATGCATTTAAGACCTGATACTATGAAGTGCTTTTGACAGAAGTACAAAGAAATACTAAAAGGTTTTCACAGAAAAATTTATTTTGTTTTGTTTAAATGTACTGTCCTTTAATTCAGGTATCCCTAAGTCGTACATAGACTATTTTTAAAAAGGAGAGGGAATGAGTCTCTGTTACTCTGCTCTTCATATTTTGAGAAATTCAGTCATCCTCTCTATTAAATTCCTCTTGTTGTAAAGCTTCCATCTGTGGCTCATAGATATGATTTGTACAGAAATGGCTTGTCTTTGTTTTTGCTTGTTTGAAGTTGACAAGTGCTCTGGAATAGTTCTGTCTTGTCATTATCTCTGCCTCTTTTCTTCAAACTCAGAAGACTTATTCCTGGAACGCTGTAATGATACACTGTAAACTAACCAGATAGACAAAAACCAAACCGAAACTTAACGGCTCTTCTGTGTGGTTTTGTGTATTTTATTTAGGTTGTTTCCCCCCCATCAGTTTATCTCCTGTTTATTTCATGTTCTTTCAGCATCTTCCTGTGTAAACAAGACTTTAAGCCTTTTCCCTTGGTTAATTCCTCTCTGACACACCCATTTGTAAACTTAGCCAATACATTTTTGCAGACTTTCTTTTTTTCTCTTTCTAGATTTAGTGGCTGTTTTGTGTCCAAAAGGCCCACTTCGTATGCTGGTTGAAACGGCTCAGGAGAGGAATGAAACTCTCTTTCCAGCTCTTATTTACTCCTGTAAGTATTTTGGAATGATGTTAAATTAGTACTCAGAATTTATAAGAACTCAAACATATGTAATTACGGTCATTATTATACTTTTTCTCATCTTAAATGCATAACATTAAGAGAACTTCTACACATCCCTGTTTCCTTGCAAACTATTGTCTTCTGCCTGACACTGGTTCAAGAGAGTTTTCAGTAGGTATAGAGATAGAAGAAATATTTAGAGAGTGGGGAGCCATTACTCTCAACTAAAATCTTATTAGTCTGGGACGCCTGGGTGGCTAAGTCGGTTGGGTATCTCCCTTCAGCTCAGGTCATGATCCCAGAGTCATGGGATTGAGTCCTGCATTGAGTTCCTTGCTCATCAGGAAGCCTGCTTCTCCCTCTGCCTGCCACTCCCCCTACTTATGTGTGCTCTCTCTCTGACATATAAATAAGTTAAATAAAATTAAATAAAATCTTATTAGTCAAGAGTTATCGAGCACTTACTACAGAGGAATCTTGCCCTAGCTTACTGAAAAAATTGTATTGTTCCTTCACAATGTGCCCCTTTTCTGTTATTTTGGGATCCTATTCTTCCTAATCATTCAGTACGTACATGTTTGGGCATTGACCTTCTCCACAGAGCACTGTGGGGGACAAAAAGATGGTTAAGATGCTCGGCTTTACTGGGTGGCTCAGTCGTTAAGCGTCTGCCTTCGGCTCAGGTCATGATCCCAGAGTCCTGGGATCGAGCCCCGCATCGGGCTCCCTGCTCCGCGGGAAGCCTGCTTCTCCCGCTACCATTCCCTCTGCTTGTGTCCCCTCTCTCGCTGTGTTTCTCGCTGTCAAATAAATAAAATCTTTAAAAAAAAAAAAATGATGCTTGGCTTTACTCAGAACTCCTTTGCTTATAGTTTTAGAGGTGAGATAAGACAAATGTATAAATAAGCAAAATCCAGCATTGTTAACAAATTCAGAGGAGGCACAGTCGAAGTGTAAAGAGAAGTTCAGAATAAGGAAAACCTGGCTAGGGAAACAGGGAGGTAGCATTTGGATTAAACTTTTTAAGGATGGAGGGATTTCAGCAAACACAGATGGAAGAGTTGATTCCATAAGTGGGCTTGTCACAAAGAATGGCTTTGAGACATAAGTGTGGAGCATCTTTATCAAGTTTCAGGTGTTTAGATTGACTAGAGCATGGAGTAAAAATGGGGGAGAGTTCTAGGAGGATGAGTTTGGAAAGGCAGATTAGGGCAAGATCAGGGATAGCTTTTGAGTGGCTGGTTTAGATATCTGTGTGCTATTCACTGATCACTGGGGAATCAAAGGTTCTTGAGCACAAGAGTAATGTGATCAGAGTTGTGGCTGCATAGGCTTGCAGCAGTGTGCAAGCTGAATTGTGGATGGTGAAAACGGAAGGAATGGCCAATAACTAAGCAGATGCTGTTGTAATCTAGGAGGGACATAATGAGAGTCTGAATCATAGTATTGTTAGTGGCAGATCCAGGAAGAGGACTGATTGATGAGAGTTTTTAGATGTAAAATCAGTAGTTCTTAGCAACTGATGAGAGAAGTTTCAAGCCTGAGGAGAGGTGATGAAGAAGAAGTGTTTTTCTTGTTTGAGGAACATTTCATTTTATCTGTGGCCCATATCTTACTTAGTTGGTGGGACCTGTGAACCAGGTTTCTACCTGGTTTTTTCTACCCAGAGTAAGCTTAGAAGTGAAGTACTAGTGCTTGCGGAAAGGTTGACCAGAGGGGTAGAATGAAAGCATAGCAGTGGCAGTTGAAACTTTGGGGGTGGATGAGTAGTTCCACAAAAGTGGATGAGAAGAAGATGTCAAGCAGAGAACTTTCTCAACTCCTGTGTTTAGAGAGTGAGAAAACAGAAGAGACACAACAGTAAAGGGAAGAGAAGAAAATTGGGATAACTAGGATTTCTCAGTTAACACTATCAGGACATGTTTTCCATGTCAGCACGGGAAGTGGCTACACAGTATTCTCTATGTAGGTTCTCAGAAAAGGGTGTCCTTGTTGATAGACCTTTAGATCATTTCTTTTCTGTCACGAACAGTGCTTGCAGAGATCATCCATCTTCGTGAAATGTTTTGTATGATATGTTTTTAAAAATGGAATTGCTGGGTGCCTGGGTGGCTCAGTTGGTTAAGCAACTGCCTTCAGCCCAGCTCATGATCCTGAAGTCCTGAGACTGAGTCCCGCATCAGGCTCCCAGCTCTGCGGGGAGTCGGCTTCTCCCTCTGACCTTCGCTCCTCTCATGCTCTCACTTTCTCTCTCTCTCAAATAAATAAAATAAAAAATCTTTTTAATAAATAAATAAAAATGGAATTGCTAAGTCAAAACATGTATGTTTTTAAATTCTGATGGATCCAAATTGCCTCCTAAAAAGGCTATACCAAGTTTATATGTCCTTTAGTTGTGTGAGGTACCAGTTTCCTTATACCTTCATTATTATGTGTGTGTGAAATTAAGAGGCAAAAAATAACCTCTTGTTTTATTTTGATCTTGGCTTATTGACTAATAATTATTAGTGAGTATTTGAACTTTTTTCATGTTTTTCTTAGCTATATACTTATATTTCTTGTTTTGTGACTAGGTATAATATTCTTTTCCATATTTTCAAAATTTATAATTGCATAAGTAATACATTAATTTATTGTGCTGGAAGAAAATTAAATATTTTAGAGAAAGCTAAATTTCACTGAAACCGTCATCTCTAATCTTAATACCTTACCAAGCAGTTACCCCGTAAGAGTTTGATGTATCTTCGTAGACTTTTTTTTGAGGGGGGGGGCCTATTTTTCTATCGGGTTATTGTAAAAACAGAGTTTCAAGAAGGAAAGAACATCAAATACTCTAGAAGAAACCAAAGGTAAGGACTAAGTAAACCATATGAAATTTGATGCCTTGGACATTTTCAGTGACATTTAAGAGAACAATTTCAGGAGAGTAGTAGGGCCAGAAGCAATGCTCCAGAGGGAGGGCAGTGTGTCTGTGTTTTGCTGTTGCTGGCAGTGGAAGTTATGGTGTGGCCAGAGAACGAGTGGTGCAGGAAAGGTTCACTAAACATCACCTACTACAGAGATTCCTTTTGCACAGGCAGAGCAGTGGTGACCTGAGGGGAGAGCAGGCCTGAGGAAAGGTGTTTCTGGGAGATAGAAGATGTAACTGTGTCTCTAAGGTTGAGGGGAAGGAGCCAGTGGATAAAGCCTTTGAAGAGACCAGCAAGAAGGAATAATTAATAGAACAGGGTTATCAACAAAGCAGGTAGAAATTGTTCTGAGGGGCGCCTGGGTGGCTCAGTTAAGCAGCTGCTTTTAGCTTAGGTCATGATCCCAGGGTCCTGGGAATGAGCCCCACATCAGGCTCCTTGCTTAGCGGGGAGCCTGCTTCCCCTTTGCCTGCTATTCCCCCTGCTCGTGCTTGTGTTCTCTCTCTCTCTCTCTCTTTTTCTCTTTGCGTGCGCACTCTGTGTCAAATAAAAAAAAAAAAAAAAAAAAGCAAGAAATTGCTCTGAGAGTTCAGGAAGAGGAATTAGAAGAGAACAGGGAAAGACTTGGAAGGAAGTAAAAGGAAGACAGAAAAGCAGAAGGTAGTGAGCGTAGTGAAAGAGCGAGGTTAAGTTGGGAGCCATGTGGTAGTTGACCTTCATTTTTCTTGTGAACCTGGTGTGAGATCATTTGGGGGAAGTGGAGAGGCAAGGACCGTGCTTGTATGTGGAGAAGTCTGGTCAGATGTTAGAAAACTCATTGGAATGCAAGGATCTTGTTTTTGCTTTTTTCCAATATAAATTTATTATCATGTGCTTCCTGTGTTCTTTGGCTGAAAAGAGCAGGTGAAGTTTTGAACATCAACATTTTCCTCTTAATCAACATTTGGGTGTGAGCTGCTTATGTGTTATTCCTGGAAATTAAAATTGACTATGTATTTTATATTTGTGCATACAGAATGTTCCGCCAAATGTTGATAGTGAATGCTGGGTGAAAGTGACATAAGTATCCATCAAAGGGAGCACTTTCAAATGATTATGGTACATTCATACAATAGATAAATTGTACAGCCATTAGAAAGAATGAGGTAGGTCTGTATATGTCCAATTGTTTTTTTATGTTAAAGATTATATACTAAATACAGAAAGCAGGATTTAGGGGTCCCTGGGTGGCTCAGTTGGTTAAGCATTTGCCTTGGGTTAGATCGTGATCTCAGGGTCCTGGGATCAAACCCTGCATTGGTTTCCCTGCTCAGCAGGGAGTCCATTTCTCCCTCTCCCTCTGCCCCTGCTCCGCCCCCCGGTTGTGTGCTTGCTCGCTCTCTCAAATAAGTAAGTAAGTAAGTAAATAAGTAAATAAACAAACAAATTTTTAAAAAAAGAAAGCAAGATTTAAAGCAATAATGCAATATTCTATGGGAGGAAGGGAGCTATGTTTGGATGTCTGTGTATATACAATCCTGATGATACATTTAAAAAACTGACAAAAGGTTAATAGTGTTTACACCTGCGAAGTGGGATTTAGAGATGGTGGAGGTAACTTTTATATTTTTCTTTATACCTTTCTCCACTTGTAGAGTTTTGTTTTGTTTTTAAGATTTTATTTATTAATTTGACAGAAAGAAAGAGGTCACAAGTAGGCAGAGAGGCAGCGGAGAGAGACAGGGAAGCAGGCTCCCTGCTGAGCAGAGAGCCTGATGTGGGGCTTGATCCCCGGACCCTGAGATCATGACCTGAGCCAAAGGCAGAGGCTTTAACCCACTGAGCCACCCAGGCGCCCCTATTTGTAGAGTTTTAATTGTACTTTGTTTTTGTTTAATTCTTATTTATTTATTTATTTTGTATTTTTAAAAGTTTTTTTTTATTTATTAGAGCACAAGTTGGGGGGCAGAGGGAGAAGCAGGCTCGCTGCTCAAGGGAGCCCAGTGCAGGGTTCAATCGCAGGACCCCAAGATCATGCCCTGAGCAGAAGGCAGACTCATAACCAACTGAACCACCCAGGCATCCCTGTACTTTGTGTTTTTTTATTTTTTATTTTTTTTAATTTTATTTATTTATTTATTTATTTATTTATTTATTCATTTATTTATGTATTTATTATTTATTTATTTATTAAAAGATTTTACTTATTTACTTGACAGAGAGAGAGAGATCACAAGTAGGCAGAGAGGCAGGCAGAGAGAGAAGGGTAAGCAGGCTCCCTGCCGAGCAGAGAGCGTGATGCGGGGCTTGATCCCAGGACCGTGAGATCATGACCTGAGCCAAAGGCAGAGGCTTTAATCCACTGAGCCACCCAGGTACCCCTGTACTTTGTGTTTTTTTAAAAACTTAATTGGTGTCAAAGTGGAGGGATTTTGAGTTTTTAAATTATACTTTGTGTTTTCATAATTTTATATTGTTTTACTGTTAAGTCTACTGTTATTTCCCAATAATATTTAACAAAACAAATACCTTAAAACTCAGTGGCTTAAAAATAGTCTTTTGTTATCCCCCTGCCATCCATGTCTGCAGGTCATTTGAGTCAGCTGATCTGACTTGGCTGTGGGGGCTCTGCCGCGTGTGTTCCCTAGACATGTTCTTATTGGGTAGAGGAACAAGAGAGCAGCAGCGTGGCTATAGGCTTGATATTAGCATGCTTTCCTCTCTGCCACACGCCATTGGTCGAAGCAAACCACGTAGCTGAAGCCTTCTCCCCCCCCACCCCACCCCGGGAACAGAAGGAAAACTACATTCCTTTCACAGTGACACCATGGCAGGGGTGTGGGTGCAGGAGGGCTGAAGAATTAAGAGTCATTTTTCAGTCTGTCACAATAGACATGTATATTGGTTTTACACAGTAAATAAACATATACTCTGTTGTTTTAAAATACCATTCATATATAAAATTTTTTAAAACTCAAATGAGGTCTCTTGGATCTGATGGAGAGCCCCTCGTCCTGGGAAATGGGGCTGCCCCCTCACCTGTCACACAGTGCATGCTCGCAGGGAACCTGGTGCTAAACCATTCATAGATGACCTGCTTCTGGGTTGGGGTTTTGTACGTAGCAGAGAGCTCCCTCACAGCAGTCTGTTGAAAGTCAGCCTTCGACACAAGGGTTTGTAAAGAAGATATAAAAACAAAAACAGACAGACAAAAAAACCCCCATAAATATAAGCATAAACCTGTATAGATCAGATAAGTTCAAGAAAGTATGGTCTCATGAAATACTTAATCTGTGGTGGGATTTTATAAATCACCGACTTCGAGAGGGTCCTTTTTTTTTTTTAAACAATGTAAGAAAGCAGCAGTGTTTGTTTGTTTGTTAGATTTTATTTTTTTGTCAGCATGTGAGCCCAAGCTGGGGGAGCAGCAGGCAGAGAGAGAAGCAGGCTCCCCGCTCAGCAAGGAGCCAGACGCGGGACTCTATCCCAGGACTCCAGATCAGGATCCGAGCCAAAGGCAGACACTTAACTGACTGAGCCTATTTATTTTTTTAAAGCAGCAGTATTATTAATCAGTACGTTTTCCTTAATGTGGAAATAAACACAAATATGAAAAGTTTTAAATCAGTCTTCTTGATTATTTGCTTTTTAAAAAAATGCAGTCCTTTGGGGTACCAGTGACTGTAGATTGGACTCAGGTTTTTGCTGGCATTTGGTTCCTGCCATAGCCCTTTATGTACGTGTTTATATGTATTTATTATCATTGGTGTATTCTCAGGATAAATTCCCAAAAGTTGAATTCCTGGGTCAAAGAATTAATACACAGGTAGTTTTGTTTTTTTTTTTTAATTGAAGTGTAGTTGACATACAGTCTTATTACTATAAGTTTCAGACATACAACATAAAAATTCGATATTTATATATTATGCAGTGTGCGGCATGGTAAGCGTAGTTACCATCTGTTACCTTATGAAATTATTATGGTATTATTAACTATATTCTCTTACTGTATTTTACATCCATGACTTATTTTATAACTGGAAGTTTGTAGCTCTTAATCTCCTTCACCTAGTTTGCCCATCCCCCACTCCACTCTGGCAACCACTAGACAGTTTGTTCCCTGTATTTATCCTGTATTTATGAGTTTGCTTCTATGTTGTTTGTCTTATTTATTCATTTGTTTTAGCATAATAGTATAAACATCTAGGTCCTTCCATGTTGCAAATGGCAAGATTTCCTTTTTTTTCTTTTTTTTAAGATTTTATTTATTTTAGAGATAGAGAATGCCTGAGCAGCGGGGTGGGTGGGAGGGAGAGACAAGCAGACTGAGTGCGGAGCCCGATGTGGGGATGGATCCCACAATCCCCAGATCAGGCCCTGAGCCGAAATCAACAGCTGGATGCTTAACCAACTGAGCCTCCCAGGTGCCCCAATTCCATTCTTTTTTATGACTGAGAAATGGCATATGTAGTTTTGTTAGATGTTACCAAATTCCCTTAATAGGGGCTATATAGGGGCTATTCCATTTTTCATCCCACTTGTAATATATGAGAAGCACCATTTTAATGTATTCATGTTGTCCTTTAACTAAAATGTGACAGAGATGTGTGTGTGTTACATACTTAGATCTAATGGATATGTATGTGTTTTTGTGAAAGGGACACAGAATAGGCCGGTTGACAATCCACTTTATGTTTATTGCTTTTAACCTTTTTTTATTCCTTGTATATTACAGTTTAGCATTACTGAAAATCCTAGAGGTCAGGCATCCTTAGAATTATAATGATTGTGTGATGCTTTTATGAGTTCCGGTTTGTTCTCTAATTTAGTTCCAATAAGTAATTTTCATCAGTGATTTCTCATTATTTTAGAATATTCAACTAGTCCAGCTGCTTTTTCAGTAGGGTCTTGCTGGCCTGAACAGTTTTCCCTCTAGTTACTTTTCAGGGACTAGAAACGGTGAAATTTATGGTTTTACAATAGCAGCTGCAGTTTGAGAGCTAGAAGAAGTGCTTAGTTTTAAAATTTTTTCTTTACTCTGCCAACATCAGAGAAAATCTTTTGTGGTTTTTAATATGCATTACTTCTGATTGTTAAGGATTCTTAAGGTAACATTAAGAAGATTGGTGATTTCTGTAGAAAGATAATGGCCTGTTCTCTATTCATGTACTTTCTTTGTTTCACATTCTTACCTAGACTTTTGTTTTTCTCAACAGCAACAATGGTGTGGTTGGTGAATATGGCAGAAGGAGATCCAGAAGCCCAAAGGAAGGTATCCAAAAACTCCAATTATAATGCACAAAGTAGGTGTCTTTTATTTGGTAATTTCCTGCCTGGTTTTTCCAGGTCATTGTCCTGTTATATTGGCTAACAGTGAGCTATGAAGCAATGATTTTAATCTCTGTATTTGGTCATGGACTCTTGAGAATCTCCTGGAAGCTGTGGTAATACCCAGTAAATACAGATAAATATTTAAGAAGTTCAGGTGTTCTAAGCCCAACCATACAACCAAGGGACCCTAGGTAAAGATTAAATGCCATTAATACCAGTATGGAAAGGTTCAAGTTGAGGCTTGATTTAAAAAAGAAAAAATAATCTTGCTCTCCAAATGTGTAAAAATGAGAGCCTCTCATCTGATATGGCCAGGGTAACTTAAATATAATTTGACTTGTGATGCGATCGTGTTTATACCAAGAAGATAAAATATTCTAGGTGGACATGACTTTCTGGAGGAGGGTAAAACTGATCATCCAGGCTGGGAGATTGAAAAGCCCCTTGTGGATACACAGATGATGTTTGGGCAAGCATAAGTTAGGAATTGTTAGGAAGAATTAGAATAATGGCACACTAAAAATAGTCAAGAAGGAAGGAAACCTTATAAGAGAAACAAAGAGCTAACCTTAGAGGAAGCTGAGAAATAGGCAGAAATAGGTGAGAGAAGAAAAAAGGGCCTTAATTGGGTTACTGTCTGTCGGGAAAAGGAAAGTTTAGGTTTAAAGAGCCATGAAACCTGCTGAGTTTGAATTTGGGTAATGGCAAAGCACATTTTCAACTGGGAATTCTGCAGTGAAAGGCAGATGAGTTGTCTATGAGTATATATGTGGGTATGAGTGAAAAAGATTTTATTCTTTTGACAAATACATATATTTTTTAAAGATTTTTATTTATTCATTTGAGACAGAGAGAGAACGTGAGCAGGAGGAGAGGGAGAAGGAGAAGGCGACTCCCTGCTGAGCAGAGAGCCCGATATGGGGCTGGATCCCAGGAACCTGGGGATCATGACCTGAGCTGAGGGCAGATGCTTAACCGTCTCAGCCACTCAGGTGCCCCTTGACAAATACTGATTGAGCGCCTAACTGTGTGCCAGGTATTTTAACTAGGTACTGGGAATGCAGCACCGAACAAGATATCCTGTCCCTTTGGAGCTCATAACCTATTTGGACAGTTCAAATAATTCTCTAAATAATTCATACAGTTGTGATATGCATTACAAAGGAGAAGTATGGTTGCTATGGAAGGTTACAATAGAGGAATTTCATTTACTCTGGAAAGTCAGGAAGGTGGAAGTGATAATAGGTGACGACCAGCTGACAAGTAGAAGAACTTTCCAGAAAAGGAAATGACGGGGAGGGGCCTGGAGGTTAGAAGGAGCCAGGTGAACTTACAGAGTTCCTCTGTAAGGCTTCCCTCATTCCAGGTTATTAGCATTTCTGGCCCTTCACTTTCTAAATGCTGATTGTGGTTTCGAGGTATTGCAGTAGGCAAAGAACCCTCCATCGTAGATATTTCCAAGCACCCTCTGGAAGGGAGGGGCTGCCCATTGGCTAAAAACCAGTGTGTTAGAAGAACCAGAAGTTGATTGGAACAGAAAGACACAGGGCTCCAGAAGGGGTGGCTTCAAAGGTACGCGGGTAGGAGTGAGGGGGGATGGGGCAGAGCAGGGACTATTGTTTTTATTTATAAATCTTATGCTTATATGATTTTGTTAACTCCAAACCATTCAGGATTTGTGAGGACTTGGTTAAGAAAAAGAATACAAGTTATTAATACAGAATTGCTATGGCCTTCCTGAAGTATTCCATGTAAGTGAGAGGCCTGAGGTGTGTAATCTTCATAAATCCACCTTTCTGAACATGATTTATTAAGTGTAATAATAAGGGAGAAAAAAGTTATCAACTTCACTTATATATTTTAATTATCTTGTAATTAAAGATGTATGGACTTTTCTCAGGACTATAGTGTTATGCTCCCAGTTTTGAGTCTGATTGGTAGTCATTATAATGAAATGACTGGCCCATAAAAAAATTCACCCCCTTCTTCTACCCCACCCCCCCAATAATGGTCTGCTTTTTATCTTAGTCACTAAAGCCACAGTTAGGCTTTCAGCTGCCGAGATCAGAAAACCTAAGTCAGTTTCTTTAAACAAAGAAGAATTATGTTCTTTCATGTGACCAGAAGTCCTGAGGTGTAGGCATTTGTAGGATTGGTCGGTTTTTTGATCCACTGATGTCATCAAGGACCCGGGTTCTTTCCATCTTCCTTTTCTACCATTGGTTTCTACCATTCTTAGGTACAGGTTTGGTCCTCAGCCTCCTGCTACTCATGGTCAGAAGATGATAACTGTAGTTCCAGGCATTGTATCAGATGAGACATCATCCAGGGTTAGAAAGGGGCTGTTTGTTTCTTCCTTGAATCTCTCTCAAAGAGTGAGAAATACATCCCCCAAATCAGAGCAGACTTTGCCTACCCACGCACTGGCTTTAGTACCACCCCCCACGCTTAGAGCTTTCATTGGGAAGAGGAATAAGATTACCTGCTTGGCTTGGCTTGATCATGACTTACCACCAGGGTTATGTGCACGAGAGGTAGAAATCCATACAAATCAGGACTCTGCCCTTGGGAAATAAGGAGGGAAATGGTTATTGGTCAAGCAACTTCCAGGCACTTCTACAGCTTATGATTTGTGGTTTAAGAGCCAACTGATCTAGTTACATGCTAGTTGGGTAGTTACTGTTTCCATGTAGTTTTCTTAAAGGCATTAAGAAATTTTCTGAAATGTTACAGAGCTGTAATTTCCACTTTCTCTTGAAGGCACTGAAAGCGAGACCCAAGACCCTGTGACAGAGAGCGATGATGGTGGTTTCAGTGAAGAGTGGGAAGCCCAGAGGGACAGTCGCCTAGGGCCTCATCATTCTACAACTGAGACACGAGCTGCTGTGCAGGAACTTTCCAGCAACATCCTTGCCAGTGAGGACCCAGAAGAAAGTATGTGCATTTCTCTGTGTCGAATAGTCATGGGTTCCTTTATGTACTACCTTACCAAACTCTTCAAAAATAAAATGAATGGAGAGCGTTACAGTCTAATTCTGAATAACAGAATGTAGTTTTAGTGGGACATACTCATAATTGTTGCTTTTGTCATTGTTCCGTTTGTTAATGGGCCAAATTCTGCCCCTCAGATTTTTGGAAATGGCCCTTTATAGCCTGAACTTTAGGCATTTTTTTTTAAAGATTTGTTTATTTATTTGATAGAGCGATCACAAGTAGGCAGAGAGGCAGGCAGAGAGAAGGGGAAGCAGGCTCCCTGTCGAGCAGAGAGCCCGATGCGGGGCTCGATCCCAGGACCCTGAGATCATGACCTGAGCCGAAGGCAGAGGCTTTAACCCACTGAGCCACCCAGGCGCCCCTAGGCATTTGTTTTTTAAGGTAAATGATTTTTCAGAACTATTATTGCAGTAGGACTTCATGACTGCAATATTTGTGTACAGAAATTTCATTAATATATTTCCTCTTTGCTGTGCAGAGACCTGTGGATTTGAATGTTTCAGTCTTTTACATATGATTCCCTTTGCTGGCAAGCACTCTATTTTATGAATTTTAAGGAAAATCAAAGGGATTTGGATTATTGGGAGAAATGCAAACATTTGTTCAATGTCTAAGATATGTTGTCACTTAGATTTCCATTAGCACTTGAGGCTTCTTGGGAACATGATCAAGAGCCCCCTTTGGTTAGGGCTCACTCATCTCTTCAGTTAGTCTTAAAGATGTGATTTATTGAGAGATTAACACATTTTCCAACTAAATGATTCTTTTTTTTTTTCCTCACAGAAGTGAAGGTCTGGATTAAAATATTATAGTAAAAATATTAAGTAATTTTAAAGAAACAAACACCTAGATTTCTTAGCTTCTTACTGATCACTAATTATTGTGATCTTGACACTATCCTTCAGCTTGAGCAGAACACTTCTTTTTTTTTTTTTTTTTAAAGATTTTATTTATTTGACAGAGAGAAACATAGCGAGAGAGGGAACACAAGCAGAGGGAATGGTAGCGGGAGAAGCAGGCTTCTTGCCGAGCAAGGAGCCCGATGCGGGGCTCGATCCCAGGACCCCGGGATCATGACCTGAGCCGAAGGCAGACGCTTAACGACTGAGCCACCCAGGCGCCCTGAGCAGAACACTTCTTACAGCTCAGCCTTACTCTTTTAACTTGGTCAGAACCTGGGTGTATCCTTGACTTTGGTGCTTAACTGAGTTTTCCAGATGTTGGAGCCAGCTACAGCCTGTGACTTTCATACTCCAGGGAAACTAGACTTGGTTGCGTCACCTTACAGCCAGGCTTGAGCTTGTCTTTGCTGATGTATTCTCTGCCGCAAAGTTACTACTGTAGTTAGGTTGCCTCTTCTCTTCCTCTCATTTTTCAAGGATGCCTGCAGCCATAACAAAGAATACAGCTGTTGAGCATAGCGGCAGCATGACTGTTTCATGACTGCCCTGGCCACATGAGTGCTCTCTCCTGATCATCTCCTCATGTGCTCTTTGTCTCGTGTGTGTGTGTGTGTGTGTGTGTGTGTGTGTGTGTGTGTGTGGTTTTTTAAGGAAAACCCTGGTATTGCCCCTCCTAATTTTTCTGGGACCAGTATAAACTGGTAATTGACATTCTTTCATCATCTTAGCATCCAGTAACCATCTTGTATTGTATTATTAAGTAAGCTCTACACCCAGTGTCAGACTAGAGCTCAGGACTGACTGAGCCATCCAGGCACCCCTGATTACATTAATGTTTTAAACCAGACTTATGGTTGCTTCTAAAAAAGTCTCAATTTACACTAGAATTCGATTTCTAAAAGACATCTATTATCTTCCAAAACAACCTTTTAAAAATCAGCATTTAATCAGAAAACTGAAAAGTTTTTAATTAGAAATGTAAAATATTGGGGTGCCTGAGTGGCTCAGTGGGTTAAAGCCTCTGCCTTCGGCTCAGGTTATGATCCCAGGGTCCTGGAATCGAGCCCCGCATCGGACTCTCTGCTCAGCGGGGAGCCTGCTTCTCCCTCTCTCTGCCTGCCTCTCTGCCTACTTGTGATCTCTCTCTCTCTGTGAAATAAATAAATAAAATCTTAAAAAAAATAGAAATGTAAAATATTTTTATTCACTGTGAAGGTAGTTGCTCTTCCTTCTAGTGACTTTAAAAATACACTTCT
>CM053609.1:97450556-97482020 GCA_028646535.1 Procyon lotor
TTTTTTAAGATTTTATTTATTTATTTTGACAGAGAGAGAGATCACAAGTAGGCAGAGAGGCAGGCAGAGGGAAGGGGAAGCAGGCTCCCCGCTGAGCAGAGAGCCCGATGCGGGGCTCGATCCCAGGACCCTGAGATCATGACCTGAGCTGAAGGCAGAGGCTTTAACCCACTGAGCCACCCAGGCACCCCTGTTTAGCCTTTTCTTAAATATATATTGTTTTGAAAAGAATTTGAAGGGAAAAAATATTTGATAACAGAAAACCTAAGACCTTTGCATTTCTTGCAAGTTTTAGGATCAGCTTGTCAATGTCTGCAAGCTAATGGAAATGTAAGGAATTTTGAATATCCAAAACAATTTTGAAAGAGAAGGGGCGCCTGGGTGGCTCAGTGGGTTGAGCGCCTGCCTTCGGCTCAGGTCATGATCCCAGGGGATCGAGCCCCACATTGGGCTTCCTGGTCAGTAGAGAGCCTGCTTCTCCTTCTCCCTCTGCCTACTGCTCTGGCTACTTGTGCTTGCTCTCTAACTCTCTCAAAAAAGTAAATAAAATCTTAGAAATAGAAGAAAAAAATTGGTGGACTTACACTATTTGATATCAATACTTATTCTAAAGGCATAGTAATTCAAGTGCAAGGACAGGCATTTAAATCAATGGAACAGAATTGCGAATCTAGAAGTAAACCCTTACGTTTATGGTCAGTAATTTTTACAAAGGTGCTAAAATAATTCAACAGGGAAAGGATATAATCTTTTCCACAAATTGTTTGGGGACAATTAGCTCTCCTCATGCAAAAGAATGAATGGAAACCTCTGCTTCACCCCATCCATCCATCATGCACACAATCAAAAATGAACTCAAAATGGGTCATAAACTGAAATGTAAGTGGTAAAACTAAAACTTTTTTTTTTTTTTTTAACATTTTATTTATTTGACAGAAACACAGCGAGAGAAGGGAGCACAAGCAGAGGGAATGGTAGCGGGAGAAGCAGGCTCTCTGCCGAGCAGGGAGCCCAATGCAGGGCTCGATCCCAGGACCCTGGGATCATGACCTGAGCCGAAGGCAGACGCTTAACGACTGAGCCACCCAGGCGCCCCTAAAACTAAAACTTCTATAAGAAAACAGAAGAAAAACTTTATGACCTTGGGTTGAGCAGAGTTCTCCAGTACAACACTGGTACATAGAAAAAATTGATAGACTGGATTTCATCAAAATTAAAAACTTTTGCACTTCAAAAGATACCATTAAGAGATGTTTGTACAACCAATTTCTTAGTATTACCTACAGTGGCCATGAGGTGGAAGCAGCCCAAGTGTCCATTGATAGACGAGTGTATAAATAAAATGTGTATACATACGTAGAATATCATTCAGCCTTAAAAAGGAAGGAAATTCTTTTTTTTTTTAAAGATTTTAAAGATTTTAAAAAATTTATTCGAGAGAGAGCACTAGCAGGTGGAGGGGCAGGCAGGGGAGGGAGAAGCAGACTGTCTGCTAAGCAGGGAGCCTACCGTGGGGCTCGATCCCAGGACCCCGATGATTATGACCTTAGCCGAAGGCAAACGCTTACCTGACTGAGCCACCCAGGTGCCCCAAGGAAGGAAATTCTAACAGATGCTATAACATGGATGAACTTGAGGGCATTATGCTAAGTGAAATAAGCCAGTCACAAAAACAAATACTGGATGATTCCACTTACATGCGGTACTTAGAGTAGTCAAACTCAGAAACAGAAAATAGAATGATGGTTGCCAGAGGCTGGAGGGAGAGAAAAAGGAGTTTGTGTTTAATGGGTACAGAGCTTCAGTTTTACAAGATGTAGAGAGTTCTGTAAATGGAGGATAAGGATGGTAGCACAATAGTATGAGTTTACTTAATGCCACTGAATTCCGTATTTTGCCACAATTTAAAAACTTTTTTTAGAAAAGATACTATTACGAGAGAAGACACAGACTAAGAAAATATTTACAAGTCGTATTTCAAGTCCTGTTGAAGAACTTGTGCTGAGGATATACAAAGAATGCTCAGGCGCGCCTGGATGATTGCGTCAGTTAAGCGTCTGCCTTCAGCTCAGGTCATGATCCCAGGGTCTTGGGATTGGCCCCATGTTGGGCTCCCTGCTCAGCAGGGAGTCTGCTTCTCCCTCTTCCTCTCCTGTCCCTCAACCCCCACTCGTGCTCTCTCTCTTCCTCTCAAATAAATAAATAAAATCTTAAAAAAAAAAAAAGCTCGCAACTCAGTAGTAGAAGATAACTCAAATATGCCCAGCCCTGGATGGAGGGCCCCAGTCCAACCTTAACAGGGGCCACCGGATGAGAACTTTGACTAAATTTCTGCAATAAACATTTCTGGTTCACATTTTTATAAAATTTTTAAAAAGATAACCCCCATAAAAAGTAGGGAATTGCTTTGGCTAAACATTTCTCCAAAGGAGAAATATAGGAGCTAATAAGCACATGAAAAGTTGCTCAACATCATTAATCAGAATTGGGTGCCTGGGTAGCTCAGTTGTTTAAGTGTCTGCGTTCAGCTCAGGTCGTGATCCTGGGGTCCTGGGATCGAGTCCCATGTCAGGTTCCCCAGTGGGGAGCCTGCTTCTGCCGCTCCCCCTGTGTGCGCTCTCTCGCCCTCTCTCAGTATCAAATAAGTAAAATCTTTAAAAACAAAAACAAAACAACTATAATCAAAAGACCAGCAGTACTAAGTGTTGGTGAGGGATGGGAAGGAACCAGAATGCTCTTGGATTGCTGGTGGTCATGTAAACTGGTAGAGCCAGTATGGAAAGCAATTTGGCAGTGTCTTACAAAACTAAAGATAAACTTACCGTATAGCCTAGCAATTCCTTTTGTAGGAATCTACCCAATGGAAATGAAAACCGTGTCCACATAAAGATGTGTACCCTTGGTCACAGCATAATGTGTTCATAGCACCATTATTAATAATAACCCCAAACTGAAAACAAGCCATATGTCTGTCAACTGGTAAAATATATCCATACAGGGGCACCTGGGTGGCTCAGTGGGCTAAAGCCTCTGCTTTCGGCTCAGGGTCATGATCTCAAGGTCCTGGGATCGAGCCCCGCATTGGGCTTTCTGTTCAGCGGGGAGCCTGCTTCCCCCTTTCTCTCTCTCTGCCTCTCTGCCTATTTGTGATGTCTCTCTCTGTCAAATAATTTTTAAAAAATCTTTAAAAAAAATAAATAAAATATATCCATACAATGGAAAACTATTCATCAATAAAAAGAAAACAGTACAGACACATATAATATCACGGATAAACCTCAAAAATCTGTTACATGAAAGAAGTGAGTCTCAGACTACATGCTGTTATGAGTCCATTTCTATGAAATGTCTAGAAGAGTCATATAGAGAGAGAAAACAGATCAATGGTTGTGTAAGGCCTCGGGTGATGGACATGTGGATTGTGGTGATGGTTGGACAATTCTATAAATTTTTTACAATAATTGAACTGTACATTTACAGTGGGTGTATTTTATGAAGTAAATTATACCTATCTCATAGGGGTTCTTGTGAGGATTTATGAGAGCAAATGCCGTGTGTAAACGAGGCAATCCATGGAGGACAGTTATTATTTATTGTTCTTTTTATATGTAACAACAGCATCTACTATTGAAGACCCGAGAGTTAGCTACATCGAATCCAAAACTCATTGAAAGGAACCAAAAAAGAAAAGCTAGCTAAAGCCGAATTTTGTGTATCATTTTCTGCTTTCTCATTCATTACAGGATGGAATGCAGCAGTGACCTTTTTTTTTTTTTTGCAGCAATTACATTTTTTAATTGATGGCAAAGAGTAACTTCTTAATTTTTCTTTTTTAGGGGGAGTAAAACTTGGATTAGGAGATTTCATTTTCTACAGTGTTCTGGTTGGTAAAGCTTCTGCAACAGCCAGTGGAGACTGGAACACAACCATAGCCTGTTTTGTAGCCATATTAATTGTAAGTACACATTAATAAAAACATGTCCCTAGGGCGCCTGGGTGGCTCAGTCGTTAAGCGTCTGCCTTCAGCTCAGGTCATGATCCCAGGGTCTTGGGATCGAGCCCCGCATCGGGCTCCCTGCTCCGCGGGAAGCCTGCTTCTCCCCCTACCATTCCCTCTGCTTGTGTTCCCTCTCTCGCTGTGTTTCTCTCTGTCAAATAAATAAAATCTTTAAAAAAAAAAAAAAAAAAACATGTCCCAACTCCTCATCTCAAAACTCTGATTATGTCGTCCCTTTAAGGTGGTCCGTTTTAACCCTGGCTGGGCTGAGTGTGCCAGTCACCTGGAGAGCTTTTAAAAAAAAAAAAAATGAAACTTACCTGAATAGGTTCCCACCTGGCCATCCATTAAAATCACATGTGTGCTTTTAGAACTCTGCGTCCCGGCCCTGAGATTTTTTTAAGTTATTTAAGTAATTGCTACACCCAATGTGGGGTTTGAACTCACAATCTTTGTTTTATTTTATTTTTTTTTTAAGATTTTATTTATTTATTTGACAGAGAGGAGAGGGATTACAAGTAGGAAGAGAGGTGGGCAGAGGTGGGAGGGGAAGCAGGCTCCCTGCTGAGGGGAGAGCCCAATGCGGGGCTCCATCCCAGGACCCTGAGATCATGACCTGAGCCGAAGGCAGAGGCTTTAACCCACTGAGCCACCCAGGTGCCCCCGACTCAATATTTTAAATAGAAATTTCAGTATTATTTAACTTAAAATAGTTTTACTTATTTTTGGATTCTATTTCTTACCTTGGATTAGGTGATAAAATTCAACAGTGTGCTGCAAAGGCAAATAAATGTTTCCAAATTTAGATTAAAAAATTGTCCTAAAATTTAATCTCAAAGGATAGCATTCAGTGAACTAAAGACCAGGACTTGTGATTGGGTTGTTTTTTGCATGCAGTACTTCCATAATTTTGTCTGAGTTTGTGTCTTTCCCCCTTCTCTCCACAGGGTTTGTGCCTTACGTTATTACTCCTCGCCATTTTCAAGAAAGCATTGCCAGCTCTTCCGATCTCTATCACTTTTGGGCTTGTTTTCTACTTTGCCACAGATTATCTTGTACAGCCCTTTATGGACCAGTTAGCATTCCATCAATTTTATATTTAGCATATTTGCGATTAGAATCCCATGGATTTTTCTCCTTTGACTATAATAAAATCTGGGGAGGAAAAGATGATTTTCCTGTGTCCACATCTAACAAAGGCAAGATTCCCAGCTGGACTCTTTGCAGCTTCCTTCTAAGTCTTCCTAACCACCTGTACCATTGGGCACTGGAAAGAGTGTCTACAGAAGATGGTTTGAACATACATCATTGTGATGGACTGAGTCCCTCGGTGCAGAAACTACCAGATTTGAGGGACAAGGCTGAGGAAAAGGGACGGACCACGAAGTTGCTGTGCTCCCACCAGCAGTGTAACCCTTGGTCACAGGTGGATTTTACCAACACTGCAGACTCTCAGGACTACCATTACCAAGAAATTAAATGGCGTGGTTTAAACCAAACACGACTCTTCATCTTAAACTACATGTTGAAGATCAACCTAATGAACCTGTCTTGAATTCTGAACCTTTACAGGAGGTACTGTAAGGAGAGTGGGCACCAGCAGCAAAATGAAAAGGTTTTTGAAAAGGGGCTCCAACTTTCACTTTCAGACCTTTTTGCTGCGGACTTACCATTTTTAAATAAGACTTTTTTTTTTCCACCTTGAGTCAAGTCAGGTGTATAGGTTGATTTTGAAAAGTCTCGTTTTCAAGCACTGAAACTCAGTCCCATCGGTGGTTACCATTTCTTCCCGTGGACAGTCTGAACTGATATGAGGTTGCTTTATCCTAAAAGTCTTAGCCTCGGGTTCCAAATTCAGTAATTTCTGGAAAGAATGGAACTATATCCAAACAGTTACCTATCGGCCTTAGGTGCATTCTGGATTTTCCACTAAATTCTTTATTTTTAGACATACAGATTCACGTGCCCCTGGATGCTTCCATTCTTCCCATTTCTCCCTGACTCCCCCATCAGCATTGTCTTACACAGCAAATGAGACAGCTCTGCTGTGGGAACAGATGATCCCATTACTCTAGGATTTTACTCTCTGTGTGGTGCAAAGAATGTGTTATGAATCAGTGCTGTGAGCCTCGCTGCCATAATTTCTTCAGTAGCAAATACAGTGTGTGCCCAAAGACAGTGGAATTAAAGAAGAGTAAAATGGCTGGTGAAGCACTTTCTGTCCTGGTTTTTCTTGTTTACTACAACCCCTTGTCTCTGACCGTGGGTTGGAATTTGGACCAACAGCCAAAAGCTGGTGGTTTATAAAGTCAGTTGTATCAGTACAAAGTAAGAGTTTGGAGAAAGCCATGGTTTTACTCGGTGAGCCGTGTGCGGGAGGACCTAGGGTCAGGAGGAACACCAGCTGCCAAGAAAAAGAAGGGGCCTCTAACAGCCAGTGGGACAAAATGAGCTGTCCCGTGGGCAGATGTTAAGGAGAACCAAGTTACTCCGCAAGAACCTCACAGTGGGTGATTGGCACTTTCCCTTCTGCCTTACCTTTCATTTCAGTGTACCTTTGAACTGGGCGGTCGGGCGGAGGCCCAGTGCGGCTCAGCTGGGCACGTAAATAGAGCAGCAGCCTGTGGGCCCACGACTCCTCTAAGTGAACCTTTGCCGGGCACAACCCTTCTGCCATTGACAGCCCTTAGCCATGGTGATCAGACTGGAAGCATGTGTGAGAGACTCAGTCTCTCCTTGTGGCCGAACCGAAAGGCCAGCTTTTCTTCTTGTCCCTGCTTTCTCTCCAGCCTGTCATGTGATCTGGTTTGTGGTTCTCCTTGCAGATCAGAATACCTGTTTTCTGACACAGAATATTATAAACTAACTTGAACAGTACGTGCTGGTCACAACGGAGTGTAGGTACAAACTGGCTCGTAGTAGGCAGCTGAGAACTGCAGGAAAAACAAACAAACAAAAAAGTGCTATGCACAGGAAGAGTGGGGCGTGAAGTAGTAGGTTGCCTCACCTTTTTGTTTAGCCCCTTCTTTCCAAGAGTCTTTTTCCTCAGATGTGTAGCAGTGCAGGTTTTATCTTCTAGAAAGACACATGAATCAACCACTAAACAAAGCCACCTGAATGTGTTTGCGATTCGAGGGAGTCTTGAACAGTTTACTTGTGCAAAGGTCCCAGAAGTACCGTATCTTTCATGAAAGGTTCATCCCAGGAGAGGGTATGTGCTATGAGTGTGACTAAGTCCATCCTTTGTATCACTGTCCTATGTAGAAAGATTGCAATAAAACTCCCTTTCTATAAGACGGAACCACATCTCAGCATAGAGAGAAGGCCTCTTCTTTCCTGAAACCCCCAATCTCAGATGCAGAACTTCGCCTCGGGACTTTCTTCTTAGGGTCAATACAGTTGTTTCTGAAATATCAAAATGCTAGTCCTCCCCCTTGAAAAATAGATTGTCACCAGGGTACACAGTAGCAAGTCCACTGCAGACGTGCCCTCACACAGGGCCAGGCTAGGCCACCTGCCTAAGGAGGAGGAAGGAGTAGCCACTGATGTCTGGGCCTGACTGGCTCCCAGAATACAGGTTTATACGTGGAAGGTTGCTACAAGTTAGCCTAGGGGCATACCAACCATATTTGGGAGATCTGTGGACCTTTTTTTCAAAGAAGAAGAGCTTGCTTTTCCTGTTTGTGATTCTCACTAGGTTAGCATGTGGTGCTAGGATCACAGCTCTCACCGTAAATGATTAAATTTCTTGATGAGAACAAAGCTTTCTAAGCAACCTGGAAGAAAACCGTAAGTGAATGATTTATTGATTTCACTGCAGAAGCAACAACTAGAGCGGCAGTCTCACTTTTAAACTCCTGGATCCCCATTTTTTAAAGTCCCTTGATTTTAAAATCTCTCCTTCCAGAACCGATGTCTGTGCAGTAAGTTTAGTGCTTGTCCTTTACTTGGCCTCAAAATGTATATAGTAGTCTTGGTCATCACTTGTAGAATGTGAGACAGAAGTTAAGCTCCCACGTAGTATCTTCCAGGGTCAACGAAGTCTCTGGTCCTGACCCCCAGGGCCTGGCCTTGCATAATTGCCCATTGATGATCTAGCCCTGGAAGAAAAAGAGCCCAGAAACCAATATGAAGAGATTTATTCAGCGTCTTCCATGTTCCTGGCATGGTGCTGTAGTCTAAAGATGGGAAGACGAATAAGACCTATCCTCAGAATGCAGCTAGAGTTTCCTGTTGGCTGATAGATGCCATCTTTAACTTCTCTAAAATATCGGGTATTAACCCCTTTCAGTGGTTACCCTTTGATGTTATTAAGGTGACTTGATTCTCCCAGGAACACTCCTTTCGTAAAGTACTTCGTCTCTCCTTGCTGTTGGATGGTCTGTAACAGTCTGACCTGCCATTCTAGAACCTCATCTCTGGGGTAACCACGGAGTTGACTCAGGGTGGGGGGCAGG
This sequence comes from Procyon lotor, assembly GCA_028646535.1. NCBI lineage: Eukaryota > Metazoa > Chordata > Mammalia > Carnivora > Procyonidae > Procyon > Procyon lotor. The sequence goes on from CM053609.1 coordinate 97,459,011, forward strand.
GTGGGGGGAACCTTGAAAACTGGACATTTGGTTTTGCCCTGGGATGAAACGATATCATCGTCATGAGTTTGAGCCCCGAAGTGATCCTTGCGATCTTGCTTCTCTTTAAATCCCCCAAACACAGGAGATTAAAAACAGTGGTTTCAGCTCTTCACAGCCCTTGGTGAAGTTGCTGAATGGAGTGTGTTCCTAACCAGGCTGTCGTCACGCTCACCTCCGGAATCACCTGGATGGCTTCCTCCGAACGGTCCTCTCCTCTGGTAGGAAAAACCTCAGGTGCGCGTATTAAAAATCAGCCAAGTGCCGAAATGAACCCTTTTCTCTGACTCTTCCCGGGCCTCGGACAGCTGCAGCGTTGCCCTGAGGAAGTAGCGGGATCCTCCTTAGGCCCTGGATCTGGTGGTAGCGCTTCAGCCCAGGTGTGTAGCAGGAGAGATTTCCCAGGGAGCGATTTGCCTTGGAGAGTAAATAACTGTCATAAAAGGGCAGCTTCAAAGTCAACTGTAGAGCGTAGCGAGAACAGGACTGTCTGTCCCCGGGGCCGTCGGAGGTGCTGGCCGCAGGTTCCCGCGGGATCATGTCCGCACTCGGCGTCTGGCTTTTGCTTCCACAGACACTGCTTTGTACATGATCCAGACAGACTGTGAATACATCGTTTTTAAAATACCTTTCAGATTCTTGGTAAGATAGAATTTTGATAGATGATTGCAAATTTTCCTGTATTCGTCAAATTAATAAAGACTGCATGAATCCAGCTGTGCTAATTTTCTTACATGAAAGTATTATAACGAGATGGGAGAACTGTCGGGCCATTCTCAGGAGGCAGTTCAACACCAGTGCTTGGTTTCTCTTGTTCACTCATGGTGGAGGGGGATGGGTCATAGCAGCGCACAGAACTGAAAGCCCCAAAACAACTATTCTTAATAATTTCTGAAATTTTTCTTCCTAAAAAAGATGTAACTCAAATTGATGTAAAAGCTGTCAAGAACTTACGGGACGTGCATGCTGTAGTACAATGCAGATATTTTATGTGCTGGAGGATTATCTTTTCAAAATTATTCTGGGGCCAATACAATAGGCGAAATTATTTTTTATTTTTATTTTTTGAAAGATTTTATTTGACAGAGAGAAACACAGCGAGAGAGGGAACACAAGCAGAGGGAATGGAAGCGGGAGAAGCAGGCTTCTTGCCGAGCAGGGAGCCCGATGCGGGGCTCGATCCCAGGACCCTGAGATCACGACGTGAGCCGAAGGCAGACACTTAACAGACTGAGCCACCCAGGCGCCCCAATAGGCGAAATTATTATACCTGACTGGCTCAGTTGGTAGAGTATACAATTCTTGGTCTCAGGGTTGTGAGTTCAAGCCCAATGTCGGGTGTGGAGCCTACTTTAAGTTTCATTTATTTAAGTAATCTCTACACCCAACATGGGGCTCAAACTCACAACCCTGAGATCAAGAGCTGCATGCTGTACCAACTGAGCCAGCCAAGCGCCCCAGGGGAGTCCTAATTCTTAGGACTTAGGGTTGACATACTCTTGCTGCCACTGTTTGTCCTTTTTTCCCCCTAAAACTATTTTAATTATGTAGTAACGGAAGGCCAGTTCCTCATGCAAAAGAGGAAGGATTTTGTGACCCCTCCACCCCTCTACCCTCGAGCATACATCAAGGTTGACAGCGGGTAAGATTCTGATTGCAATTAGTTTTCCTGGGTAGCGGACCTAGTTAGGTGCCACTATACTCAGTGATTTCAGGGCGCCTGGAGGCTCAGTCGGTTAAGCCTCTGCCTTTGGCTCTGGTCATGATCCCAGAGTCCTGAGATCAAGCCCCACATCCGGCTCCCTGCTTGGCAGGGAGCCTGCGTCTCCCTCTCCCTCTGCCTGCCACTCCCCTGCTTGTGCGCTCAAGTGCATGCTCTCTCTGTCAAATAAATATTAAAAAAAAGCAAACCTCAGCAATATGTACAAGGAAGATTTGAAAGTAGAAAAAACACTGGGAGCTAGATACTCTATTTACATTACGTTTAAATACCTGGATTTTAGCGAGTTCTTGAAAGGCCAGCGCATCCCCTCTGGCTCAGGCTGTCACAGGGACAGACACGGAGTAGTCGCTCAAGTACTGACAGAGACTGAGGAGAGATCTCAGGGACTTGATCTCACATCTAGATTTTCAAAGATTGTGTCTGCCAAGTACTGTAACTCAGGCAGTAATCTGTTTTTCTACTTACTAACGAACTTACCTACATAGGCCATAAAATAGCGTTAGACTTGTTTAGTGAGGTGACGGTTTTTACTTACACGACCACCAGAGAGATGCTAATGTATGATTTCTTACGATTTTCTCAAACACCGAGAACGACCTCTCTGCCATCCTGCGGTGGTGGGTTCCCCCCCCCCCATCCTAGTTCAGGGGTCTTCTCTGGAATAATCCATCCAGCCAGAAGGTCATCAGTTAAAAACTATCACCAGGCTGGAGGACTGCAAAGTGCCTGTGGAAGGGGAGGGGCTCTTCTATCCCCCCAGCCTCTGCCTTCACTCCTGTCTCTTTCCTGCCTGTGCTCCCCCAGGCCGGCGGGGCTGGGAGAAGAGGGCCAGACTCCGTGTTTGCTTACTGTGGCTCCACTGGCCATCCAGAAGGGAATTCCTTGAGTGCAGCTGGCCTGCCTGGGGGTGAGTGTGCTATTGACCGCAGAGTGCCTTTGACTCTGGTCACATAGGAGCCTGTCCTCTAAGCCAGGACCCCTGACCCCTTCGTGTCAGGCGGGCCCATGGCAATGACCCTGGCGTGGATCGCCTTAGGGACACAAAGGAACCCGGGTGTTCTCCCCTCCCCCTGTCGCATATAGCAGGTCACCCCTTGAGGGAGTCCTTGTAGCCGGCAAGGACCAGATTTTCTCCTCTCCCTCTTGTGCTGTAGATAACTTGGTGAAGTAAGTCACAGCCTTGTTACAAGTGATTACGCAACTTTGGTCATTAAAGATGTGACTCACCAAGGCACTCCAAGCCTATGATAATTGTGGCATGAATTGATGCACTGGTAAACATTTTTGTGAGGGAAGGCAGGTGATCTGACCCCGAGAGGCCCGTCCCAGTTGGAGGCCACCGGTGAGCAGGCGGGGGCCGCCGGGGGATCCGGGGGATCTGGGCTCCCTGCCCACCGGGCCCCGCTGCTTGGAAGGCTGGAAGGCCGTCCATCTCGTCTCCTCTGGCCGCGCTCCCGCCTCCGGGCGGGCGAGGAAGAGGAGGAGGGGTGCAAGGCCTGGCCGCCCCCGCACAGGGCCCCAGCCGACCCCGTTGCCCATCCCCCACACCCCCACCCGGGATGGGGCCTAGCCGGCCCAGCTGCTTCCGCAACCGCGCCCCGACTCGCCCCCGCCCCCACCGCCCAGCCGTTCCTTCCAGCCCTTGGGGTCAGACGCTCCTGCTGCTCCCGCAGCCGCCCAGGCACAGAAGAGGTCTCACTCACCCCGACGCCTCTGAGCAGGGTGAGGGGGGCCAATGCATGTAATTGCCCGTAGACCCAGCTCACACCCTCTAGGGAGCGGTAGTGGGGAGCAGGATGCGTGCCATCACAATCACAGCCCCATCCTGGGCCCCTTGGGAGGGAGTTGCTCAACAAGTGTTTGGTGAGTAAGTGGGTGGATTAGGGGTCCACAGGAGGGGATTTCCACACGGGGTGACATAAACAGGCCCCGGGGGGGGGGGTGGCGGCATGTTTTAAGTAAGAGCAAACGTTTACCAATTTAGCCTTTGTTTACAAGGCTGTGCTGGAGAAGACCACTTGGCCATATCTGATTAAGAAACACCCTATTTATAAATAGGTGGTCAGAGTGGGATCCAAACAGGATTTCTCCCCCCTCCTCCCAGGCACGCTTGTGACATTGAGAAATATCTGGATTTGTCCCAGGTCAGTGTCACCACGTTGAATGCGGAAGGAATAAAGGATAGCATGGTTCTTAATATGTTTACTTAACCCTCATTTTTAAAAATTTAAATTCAATTAGCCAACATAGAGTACATCATTAGTTTCCGATGTAGAGTTAAATGATTCATCAGTTGCATGTAACACCCAGTGCCCATCCCATTACCCAGTTACCCCATCGCCCCCCACCTCCCCTCCAGCAACCCTCAGTTTCCTTCCCAGAGCCAAAGTCTCTCCTGGTTTGTCTCCCTCTCTGATTTCTTCACATTCAGTTTCCCCTCCCTTCCCCTCTGGTCTTCCGTGCTCTTTCTTATATTCCACATATGATTAACTGTCATTTCACCCAGAAAAGCCCCGGAGAAAACTACGTGCCCCGTAAAGCCAATGCCATTGGGCACTTACTAACAATGTGCCTCCCACACTATGTTAAGCCCATCACAAGCACTGTCCCAGGTCATCCTCATGCCACCTCCTTTCATGATGAGAAAATGGAAGCTTGGAGACCATGAGTAACAGCCCCCCACTCACCCCCACAAAAGTGGGAGAGGTACGCTGCCCAGAACTTCCGCATCTCACCTCTGGGATGGAGGCACCTTGCAGACATGTTTCTGTCAAACTGGGTCACCTCTCTGGGCCCGTTTTCTCCTCTGTAAGATGCAGAGTCTGACAGTGTTCCTCACGGTTTCTAAGCTGGACAGGACCCTGAGAGCCTAGGGCCTGGCCCACAATGGCTGCCCCAGGCAGAAATGTTGGGAGTTGAAAAACAAGGAGAAAACATTCAATTGGAGGGCGCCTGGTGGCTCAGTCGGTTAAGTGTCTGCCTTCAGCTCCGGTCATGATCTCGGAGTCCCAGGATCGAGTCCTGCATCAGGCTCCCTTCTCATCAGGGAGTCTGCTTCTCCCTCACCTCCCTGCTCATGCTGTCTCTTGCTATCTCTGTTGCTATCTCTGTCTCAAATGAATAAATAAAATCTTTTTTAAGATTTAAAATCATAAAAAATTAAGACTTAAAATCTTAAGATTTAAAATCTTAAAAAACGGGGCACCTGGGTGGCTCAGATGGTTAAGCGTCTGCCTTCAGCTCAGGTCATGATCCCAGGGTCCTGGCATCGAGCCCCGCATCAGGCTCCCCAATCGGCGGGAGGCCCACTTCTCCCTCTCCCACTCTCCCTGCTTGTGTTCCCTCTCTTGCTGTGTCTTTCTCTGTCATATAAATAAATAAAATCTTTAAAATAAAATAAAAAAGATAAAAATCTTAAAAAAAGATTTTATTTATTCGGGGAGCCTGGGTGGCTCAGTCAGTTAAGCAGTTGCCCCACATCAGGCTCCCTCCTTGGCAGGGAGTCTGCTTCTCCCCCTCCCCCTGCCTGCTGCTCTGCCTACTTGTGCTCTCTCTCTCTCTATCAAATAAATAAATAAGATCTTTAAAAAATATATTTTATTTATTCACTTGAGAGAGGGAAAGAGAGCATGAGAAGGGGGAGGGGAAGAGATAGAAGCAGGCTCCACCGAGGTGGGAGCCAGATGTGGGACTCGATCCCAAGACCCTGGGATCATGACCTGAGCTGAAGGCAGACGCCTGACCGACTGAACCACCCGCATGTCCCCATCACCCGAATCATTTTTACGTGTACGATGCAGTGGTATTCGACACATTCATAACATTGTGTAACTCTCACCAGCACAGATCTTTAGGACTGACCCCGCCTCCCTCCTCCCTGCGCCCCGATAACCCCTATTCCACTTCCCATCTCTGTGTATTAGACTGTCCTGGGGACCTCCAATCAGTGGGATCACGGAAAACATGTCTTTTTGTGTCTGGCTTATTTCTCTGAGCACAATGTTCTCAGGGTTCATCCATGCTGTTGTAGGTTTGTTTTCATATAAAAATAACCACAACCCCACTGTAAACCAATACGAAATGTATTTCACCCCAATCCCCAACATAACATACTCCCGATTTTAAAGTGGATGTTCCCCAAATCTGTGCCTTTATTCTGTGTCTCTCGGTGTCCCCAAGACCACACGGCCCGCTCTCAGAAGCACTTCCTTCCCCACTCGGGTCACCTGTGCAGCCCCCTCACAGCTGGACTTGAGGGTCTGTGCTGAGTGGAGGCCTCCGTGTGTGTGTGTGTGTGTGTGTGTGTATACACACGCAAGCACACCAACCCCATCTCTCTGCTGCCCTCCTTTGTTCTCAGGCCTTGGGGCTAGGCTGTTGATTCTTGGGAATTTTCCATCTTAGCATTTTTAACAAATTGACATTAATCCATTGTCTTCCTTTTAAAAAGGAAGGAACGACCATGCAGGCAGGTTAAGTTCCAGCTGTGTCCCAGCCAGTGAGTGCAGATGCCAGACTCCAGTCCGGGCCTCGGACTCACAGACTCACACCTTCTCCAACTCCAGCGTTTCCCACGCTCCCACATTCATGTCCCCCCCCACCACCCCCCATGGAATTCACCAGGCCCCGGGCATCCATCACCACCAGTAACGTTGTGTTAATGTCAGGAACCCCATTTGTAGTTATGTCGTGTTTAATTTTTATGGGTCTACAATCCCTTATTTGCAATTGTGAAATTCAGAGGGCTTGGAAAACTGAAAGGTCTCTCCTAAGTTTGTGAGTAAGTCCTGGCCTGAACGGGCGTGAGGCTGTGTGGAGTCTCAATTTAGCCTGCTTAGGTGACTATTCCCGTATTTGGCTGCAGAACTCTCCGTGGGTGTGGTTTTGTTGTTGCTTTTGGCTGGTTAGTTTTGATTAAACAGGGCTTCCAGACCAACCTTCCAGTTGGAGGTTGTGGTATCATATGCAGTTTAGGAACTTCTGAGAGCTGAAAAATGCTCAATCTTGAAACACATTTGGCTCCAAGAGTTGCTAATAAGGAATTGGGACCTAGATATATAGCAGGATTATAGTTACATAAAAGCGGTAAAAATAAAAAGCTTAATAGACCTGGTTTTATGCCTCTCCATCTTCAAGTGGTGTTATACTTGAAAATAGGGTCAGGATAATAGGTCCATGAATTACTGAATTTAGAGAAGCCCCCACCACCACCACAGACACACACACACATGCAAAGTTGGTAGAAAATCCCTCTCCATTTAACTTGAGAGTTGGGAGGTCCATTTCTGAACTGAGAGCTCCTGGTCCTCTGACTTCCTGGGTGACGTTTCTAGGCCTTCCACACAAGGGCTGAGAATTATCCAAATCCAGAAGCTGAAGCAGCAGAGGAGATAAGCAGCGCCCTGGGAGTGTGGCCCAGAGAGAGACCAAACAGAAAAGGCTCCACAAGCCTCGGGGACTGGCCTGCGGGGTTCCCCATCCAGGGTCCCTCCCCGGTGGCCCGAGGGGACAGCAGCCACTGAGCAGGAGATGCTGAGCCAGACGGGCAGGGTCTGCAAGGGGGGCACGAGGACTCGCCCTGTCTCTGTCACTCTTGATCATTGATGGCCCCCAGACCACCCCCACTCAGCCACTCTGGAGGCTGGGGTCCCCACCTTGAGCGGAGAGGAACCCTCTAGGCTGGTGCCACACCCCACACTGAGCTTTGTGCGGCCCTGAGCCCTGAACCCTTCTCCCACTCAGGAAGAAGAGGATGGGCGAAGGGGCGCTTCTCACATCTGCCCCTCTAATGTCTTCAGGAGCTCATGCAGTTAGTGTCCGCAGAGGGTACTGTAGCCCGATCCCTACAGTGTGTGTGTGTGTGTGTGTGTGTGTGTGTGTGTGTTCCTGGGTGGAAGGAAAGGGATGAGATCTCAGGCTGGAGCTGCTGGGTGGGAGGCAATCAGGACAGGTCTGGAAAGCCCCCTTCTTCCCTCTGTGTTGCTGCTGCCCTGACTCTGGTCTCCCGCCCCAACTCCCGTTTCCTTGGGGCAGCTGTCTGCATCGCTTCCCAGCCCTGTGGCTTGTGACTTCACGTTGGTAGCTTGAAAGCAGACACCGAGTATTTATACCATGGAGACTGACGACTGCTTTTTCTCCTCCGGAGAGCTGGTTGGTAAGTGTCTAGCCGCCCTGGATGGGGGTCTCCCCAGCTTCTAGCAGCGTAGGCCCTCCAGTGTTCAAGGAATGAATGGACAACCACCAGAAAGAGAAGGAAGAAGAGAAGCAGCATTCTCTAAATTCGGTTCAACAAACGCCGTGCACCAGGTGCTGCAGGGAGACGGCGGACGTCTGTTTTCTGGAGGTAGCCCATCGTCTGAACGAGGTTTCCATCTGGGGGACCTGCCTGTTCTTGTTTCTTAGGTTGTGGCGGTCAGGGTGCAGCCATGTTCCTGTTGGGATTGGCACCTACAGGGGCCATTCGGGCCTTTTCCCCGGGGTGATATGGGTTAGTGTAACCTGCACGAAAGTGGTGGGGGCAGCAGTCCGGTGTCCAGCAGGGCGGCCCTAACTAGAACTGTCCCGGGGCCATGGTCTGTGACCTTGGCAGGGACTTCAGCCCTTGTCTGTGCCTGATTCTCTAGCTTCCTACACCGTGCTCTCTTGAGGGACATCCTCACGGCTGTCACCAACCTCTGGGCGGGATGGGGGGGTTACATATCCCTAACCTTGCAAAGTCCACAGCTGAGACAGAGAAAGAGAGACAAAGGCACCACCCCAGCAGTTCCAAAGTGCAAACCCCGCATGAGGGGAGCACAGAGGCAGGCGGAAGGCCACTCCTAGAAGTGGCGCATCAGGGAGCCCTGAGGCTCTTGGGGTTTTACCTTCTCCCTTCCCTCTCCAGTTTTCGATCCCAACCTGGTCTTACAAAAAGATCTGGCTCCTTATTTCTAGGTGGTGTCCCTGGATCTGCCATTTGGAGAGATGAGCTGGGTGTAAGGAATCCAGGCTACAGGCAGAGGGAGCGTAGGGCAAAAGGAACTCACTTCTACCGGGAACTTAGTAGGTGCTTTAGAGAAGCCACCGACTTCCTCCACCACTCTCCGTGTGAGGCTCCTTGAGGTGACACGACTTTCCTAGGTATGTCTCCTCCTACCCCACCCCCACCTCACCCCCCAGCCAGAGGGCAATTTACAATGAGAGAGACGGTCTCCCACTTTTTCTAGGAATCTTCTTTCTATATCACCATAATTTTTTTGTATGTGCACCGATCGTGCCCACCAGTTTTTGATAAACCATTATGTGCTGGGCCCTCAACTCGTCACGTCCCTCTGGGGTAGCGGAACCTGAGGCTTGGAGAGGGGAACTACTTGCCTAAGCCAGTAACCGTTCAGGCCTTGCGGGTGGGCCCAAGGCTGCCCCTTAGCCCTGTGTGTGGGCTCTGCCTCCCCACGCTCAGGGTCTTCGTTGCAGCCGGGGTGGGGGTAAGAAATCACGGGCCTGAGTGTCTGAGAAGGGATCATGGGGGAAAACCACCAACAGGCCAGGAAGGAAGGTGGTGTCTCAGCCACTCAGACCCCGGAGCAGGAGAAGCGGCTTCCTCCTCCTTTACGGCTTCCTCCTCCTTTACCGGGACCTTTGACCAAGCTCAGAAAATTCCTGGCTGATGGGGGCAGGGAGTCGGGCTTCTTGAATGGGAGAAACTGTTTTCCACTTCTAGACAGGCTTTGGGTAATTCCACTCCTCTTCTCGGCCAAGCTTTATCTTTGCCTAAGAAGTCACACCAGTCCCCAGGGGCCCCCTGCTTACACAGCTGCTGCCGCTTCTCTCTTCATTGATGGGTAAGAATCAGGATAGATTTAAAATGCTTATGTTTTAATAAGCTTTTGTCTGAATATCAGTGACAGCCTAGAGAAATGACGGGGGTGGGGTGGGGGGGGTGGGGGGCAGGGTAAGCAAAGGCCTGAAGGCATAAGAGGATGAGGGAAAGGGACCACCCTTGTGAACTTCCCACCTCCCATGTGGCCCAAGGCCAATGCTATTTTCCTGGAGGTAGGTGATTTTCAATTTCAAAAAAGGGATGGCAGGCAAGAAATGCCTTTGTTGAGAAAAAGGACAACTAGGAAAGGAAATTAAATGTATCACATTTATTGAGCCCTTACCTTGATCCTCCCTAGTGCCCTGTGCACAGGTGATGGGGAGGCAAGCTTTATCCTCAGCTTAGACCTGAGTCTGGGAGACTCATTCCCACGGAGCGATGCACCATAAACCACCGCAGACGGGGACGGAGACTGAGGGAGCCGGCTGGCCTCCAACTCTGCCTGCCATGGTGTGGGGAAGGCTTCCTGAAGAGCTGACGTTTGGCCAGGGTCTTGAGGGATGAGTAGGAGTTTGCAAGGGAGAGCGGGCTTCCGGAGTGCATTCTCAGCAGTGGGAAGAGCTGTTTAGAGGGTAGGAAGCAGCAGTGCACGTGGAGAAACTTAGCCGTGGCCGAAGTTTGGGCACACTTTGGAGATACTGCAGGTCCGGTTCTAAAACGCCACAATAAACTATCGCAATAAAGTGAGTCAAATTTTTTGGTTCCCCAGTGCATATAAAACTTATGTTTACACTATACTGTAGTGTGCGATAGCATGACTAAAAAAACCAATTTTTTTTTTAAAGTAAACTGTATGCCCAGCATGGGGCTCAAACTCACAACCCCTGAGATGGAGAGTCACATACTCTACCCACGGAGCCAGACTGGTGCCCCTAAAAAACCAATTTTTCGAATTAAAAAATACTTTATTGCTGAAAAATGCAAACCCTCATCTGAGCTTTCAGGGCATCATAACCACTGATCACCAAGAACAATTTTGAAATATTGCACGAATTACCAACACAGGACACAGAGACAGGAAGTGAACCAATGCTGTTGGAGGAATGGACGCCCACAGGCTTGCTCCAGGCAGCGGGGCCACAAACCTCTGATTTGTAAAAAAGGCAATTTATCTGCAAGGCGGAATAAAGCAAATGGCAAAATAGCACCCCCCACCCCCATCCCCAAACAAACAATTCCAGGGAGGCAGAGTAGAGTGAGGTCTGTCTGCCTTCAGAGAATTGAGGGGTGGGGGAAGAGCAGACAGCGGGACAGGGACGAGTGTTTTGAGGAAGATGGGCACGGAGGGGGTCGATCCAGAGACATCCTGAGATGATCCTAACGTTGGCTTGGGCACAGAGGAAACGGGACAGGGTGGGTGACTGGTTCTACCCCGAGAGAGGAAACAGTGGAGGGCCAGCCAAGCCCTGGCAGGGCCCCAAGGGGATGCGGCACCGGTCACTGTGGGGGGGCCCCTCCGCTGAGCCTGGGGATGGGTGTCTGCAGGGCCGGGCGGGGGGAGATGGGCGGGGAGGAAGCCAGCCCGCGGCAGCCAGAGAAAGTCCAACCTCCGCAGGCGTTCCGCGCCGCCAGGCCAACCTCCCATTCCCAGGGCAGGCACCGACGGAGCGGCACTGCGGGCCCTGCGCGCCCCGAGACAGGTAGGAGAGTGGAGGGACAGGCACCCGGCGGCAGGGTCGGCTCGGCCCGGGGCTGCTGCGGGAGCGCGCCCCTCCCGGCCCGCGCGCAGAGCCGCGTCGGAGGAAGTGGGGGATCCCCGAGGAGACCCCGCCTCCGCCTCTGTCGGCCAGGTCGCCGCTCCGCTCCGCGCGCCCTCGGGCGAGGCTGGGAGGTCCCCGGCGGGCAGGAGAGGCGGGGGGGGCCACCGGGCCTCGTGCCGGGCAGGGGTCCCGCGCCCACGCCGCGCGCGCCCTCGGACTCGCCTCCGCGGGGCGCCGTTGCGGCGCCGCCCGGGCACCCGGCTCGCAGGCCGAGCGCGCCCCGCCCCGAGGTGCCGCCAGGGCCAGCACGTGCCTGGTCGCCCCGGCGCCTCGCGTGGGAAGCGCACTTTCCGCCTTCGGGGGCCGCACCGGTCTCGTTCGCGGGCGGGGCGCGGGGCGCGGGGCCCGTCTCCGAGCTGGGAGTGCGGGCCGCGGGCGCCTCCCCGCGACCGAAGCCGGGACGATTCCTGAGTGAGGGCGGCCGGGGAAGGGCGTCGCGCCGGCCTCGGGAGTCGGGGTGTCCGCTGGGGGCGGTGCGGGCGCGCGGGGACCCCGGGCGCGGGTCCTGGGCTAACGCCCTCGCGGAGACCCTCTTGGCTGCGGAGCCCGCAAAGGCCCCGCCGCGTTCCTCGGGGACACGGCGCGAGAGGAGCCCACGCTGCGGGCCGGGGTTGGGGGCGCGCAGCGGGCGGGGCCCTCAGGGAGCTGTGGGAGCCCCCGGAAGTAGTCCGGTGCCCGAGCCGCAGGACTGGCCCAGGAGTCGGACGGTGTCTCTTTTGTTTTTCTTCCAAGCGAGCTGCAATAACCTTTCTGGCTTTCACGACCTTGGGATTGCAGCTGTGGGTCTTGATCTAGTGCAATTGTAGCAGTGGTGATAGAACCTGGGAGCAATTATGAGCCTTCTTTTCTCCTGTCCTTTCTTCAGTCTCTCCCTTGACTTTGTTCACCTCTGTCCCTAAAGGTGTCTCCTTTAGAGAAGCATCCCTTGTCGTTTATCTTGTCCTAAAACAGGACTCGCAGAGCCTCACAGGCTTCCCCCTCCCTCCCGCTCGCTGCTCTTACGGGAGCTGCGGGCGCAGGCAGCATCCCCCGCCTCCCGCCACCTGCTAGCCCCAGGAACCTCTGATTTGACTGTGAAAATAATGGCTAAATGAATCACTGTTTGTGCTAAATTAACGAAGCATGTACGTCGCTGAAGGTGCCAGGTTAAATTTCGCTGAACTTGGCTTAGATATGCTGCTTTGTCCTTGTAAAATGAAGTAATTTTATACTTAAATGATGTATAACATTGGTAGAATTACAGATTCGTAAATTTTAACATACGAGTCAGTACTTGTTTAATGTTTTGTACTGAAGGAGCATATTGCTTATGTCATTCCCCAACACCTGACATGTACACACATGTAGATACATACGTGCAGACAGAACCCAGCACACTGCACACACACTCCTTGCACACTCACGCCGCACACATGCGCTGTGCACACGCACATGGTACACACACTTCCTTGGACCTGTGTCCTCTTGCAGAGTTGCCCACAGCTTGCCCACTCAGATACCACACTGCATGCGTGCACGTGCACACACACACACACACACACACACACACACACTCACACACACACTGGTACAGAAACGACTTGTGGAGATTTTCTTGTGTAGAGAAATGCTGGCTTGGGCTTAAGGCAGGATAAAATTGATGTTTTTAAAGTTTCTGAGTTTTTAAGGCATCTTCGGAGAGTTTCTTTGGGAAAAATATGTATTAACGGGTGCCTGGGTGGTTCAGTCAGTTAAGTGGCTGCCTTCGGCTCAGGTCATGGTCTGGAGGCGGGTGTCCTGGGATAGAGCCCTGCCTAGGGCGTTCGGCTCAGCAGGGAGTCTGCTCCCTCTCCCTCTGCCTGCCGCTCCCCCTGCTTGTGCTCTGTCAAGTAAGTACGTAAAATCTTTTTAAAAATAAAAAGTTATGTTTTAAAAACAAAGGGTATGATGACTTTTAAAAAAGGAATCTCTTGCTAAATAAAACCCATGAGACTGATTGCTTTGATTCTGAACCTTTCAACAAGTATTTTTAATGGCCCTCTTTTTTTCCCCTTTGAAATCCAGAAAGAAGGTACTCTTGAACTTTTATTTTTTTTAATTTTTAAAAAATAATATTTTATTTATTTATTTGACAGAGATCACAAGTAGGCAGAGAGGCAGGCAGAGAGAGAGGAGGAAGCAGGCTCCCTGCTGAGCAGAGAGCCTGATGCAGGGCTCGAACCCAGGACCCTGAGATCATGACCTCAGAGAGCCACCCAGGCGCCCCTCTCTTGAACTTTTAGAAGCCAGTAGTAGACAGGCCTTGTCTCCCCCATGTGAGTGGCTCGGCCTCCCATCCCTCTGCAGCTCTGCTGTGGGCACCTGGGAGGGAGGGACGCGCCCTCGCCCTGCCCCACCCCCTCCAACCCTGTCCCCTTGTCCCGCAGGCTGAGATGCGGCTGCTCCTGCTCATGCCCCTGCTGCTGGCCCCATCGCCTGGGTCCTCGGTGAGTGTGGCCTTGCTGGCAGCTGGAGAGTGAGGGGGAGTGGTGGTGGAGGGGCGCAGGCCCTCAGCGGGGAGGATGCCCTGGGGTTTAGGATGCGCAGCCAGGAGCCTCCTCTTCTGGCCGTGACCTCCTGCAGGAAATTAGGGAGAAGGCGAGTCCTGGGACTCCCAGCTCTTTCAAAAAGGGGTGCAACCTTGCAGCTGTCTGACCAAGGGGCCCCAGAGCTGCCCTCCCAACTCCAGGGTGCAGTGCGCAGCACTGGCAACTTCCCACCGCCGTCCTCCTTCAGAAGGTGCTGGGTGCACCCTAATGCTGGGACCTCCCTCCCCGGCATGGTTTTCCAAGGTGAAAGGAAGGGGAGGGGGCGGTACTGGCTCCAGCCAAGGTGCAGGGCTAGATGGCCCATCCCTTCATCTGCCTGGGACCAAATTGGGCTGCCCCTCAGCTTGACTGTGTGTCTTAGAGGTCCCCCCCACCCCACGGGATTTAGCTCTAGAGAGAGCAGGGATGGCCTGTAGAACTTTCTGAGATGATAAAAAATATTCTGAAACTGTGCTGTCCTTATAGACACTTGGTTCCGTGGCCGCTGCACCCATGAAATGTGGCTGTTGCAATGGAAGAATTCAGTGGTTTGATTTGCTTTGATTTTAATGAACCTAAATAGCCACGTGTAGCTGACGGTTACCACATTTTAGTGCAAATTCAAAGAGTGGACCCAGGAGCCGACTGGTGATCAGAGAGTGACTGTCTGGGGAAGGGGGCCCAAAGGACGGGGCTCCCTGGGGAACGGATGTGGATCCTGAGGTTATACAAGAAATCTTCTAGAAGGCAGGACCCACCTCTGCAGAGGGGAGGGTCCACAATGGTGGGCTTCGTGCTGTGCTGCTGCTGCCAAGCTTCTCCTGGCATTGACGGGACGGGGGGCCCAGAAGCAGCCAGGTCCCATCCTTCCCCTGGAGAGCTCTTCATGGGGGGAGCCCCACAGCCCTGCCCACCCCTCTGTGAGGCAGGCCATCCTCGGGGAAGGCAAGGAGATGCCACCGCTGTGGCGTGTGAGTCCAGGATGAGAAGGGCCGCAGGGGCAGGCCGAGATGGACATCAGTGGTGCTCGGCGGCCACGCCTCCAAAGCCGCATTGACCCAGCACTGGCCACAGTCAGAGCAGTAGGTGGGCTAGAGCCCCCCTTTCTCACGTCCTCTTCATCACCTGCCAGCTTCCCGCAGTCCTCTGCCACCCTGGGGTCCTTGAGGTCCTTGGCACAGGCTTTCCCTGGTGCCCGGCTGCGTGAAGGCCCCCGCTCAGGTGGAGGGCTTGTGGGGCCCCAGCAGGAAACCAGAGCCCCCCTCACTGTTGCTTGACCGTAAGCAAATCAGACCTTAGATTCTCTTTCACTGGGGGGGCTCTAATACCCTCGGGTTACTCGGCAGGTGAGATGAGTCAAGGGGTACAAAACGCCCTGGGTCCTCATGGGCGCTTTCTGCCTTAGAAACACCTGAGTAACTTTCCCTGGCGGCCTCCCGCCCACAGCATGTGAGCCCAGGGGCCCTGAACTCTCCTCTTCCCCCTCCAAGGCTCACCAAGGCTCAGCTGCCTCCTGTCGCTGGCTCTGGTCGGGGGAGAGGGGGGCAGAGCCACCCCCCAGGGTCCCTTCTGGGTGCTGACGGCAGTGAGGGAGGAATAATGTGCAGATGCAACCCCAGGCTGGTCAGGGTGGCTTCCTCTGTCTCCATTCCCACCCCCCACGCCCCCCTCGCGCCCACCCCTGCACAGGGCAGCCCTGGGAAGGGCACAGCAAGAAAGAAGGCCCCTGAGTTGCCTTGGGGGGGAGGCGGGGAGGGTCGGAGGAGGAGGGGCTGGGTGCGGAGAGCAGCAGGAGCAGGTGAGGACCGGCCAGTGGGAGGGTGGGCTGGACGAGCTCATTCTGGCCTCACACCGACAGCTTGTGATTGGGGTAATTACGGAGAAACAAAACGTGCCTGAAGCCCAGTGTGCGTTCTTCCCTCGGAGGGCCGGTGTGGAGGGGATCTGGCCGGCTGGTACCCCCCGCCCCAAAACAAGAGGCTGGCTGCCTCACGGGTGCTGGGCACAGCGGGCAAGGGCGTGTTTGTCGGGCTCTCAGCTCCTTATGCTGAAAGCTGGCTCCTTCTGTAAATGAGGGGGGCGCCTGCTGTTTGCTCTGGGAGAGAGAATCCCAGGCCCCAGTCCCAGGCTCCCAAGGGGAAGCAGGGGGATGTTTTTAGGCAGGGGCCCTCTGAGTACTGACTCACACCTCTGAGCGTGTCTTTTCCTCCAGGCTCCCAAGGTGAGGCGGCAGAGTGACGCCTGGGGCTCTTGGGGCCCCTGGAGCCCCTGCAGCCGGACCTGCGGCGTGGGCGTCAGCTTCCGGGAGCGCCCCTGCTTCTCCCAGAGGTAGGGGGGCTGGGCGGGGCCAGCCTGTTAGAGCCCAGGGAGCGAGCTGGTCAGGGGTCTGCTGGCTCCCCCGCCTGGCAGATCCCACGAGCCCCGGGTTTTTTGGGGGAACAGCATGGCTGGAGTACTTGGAATCAAGTGGCCTCCTACTACACTCTGATTCCGACAGCCTCGTTTCAGGGGAGCTAGAGCCGTGCCCGCTTCCCCCACCCCGAGCCTCTAGTTCCGAATGCTGCGTCTGCCGTGTGGCAGGTGCAGGAAGTCCTTGGCAAATGAAGGAACAACCTTCAGTTCCTAACCTGCGCAGTTCCTCTGCCTTCGGCCTCTTTGTTAAGTATAGACGTCTCCCACCTCAGAGGTTTTAAGCCCCTACTAGGCGCCCTGCGCTCCGACAGGAGCTAGTGAAGGGTGGGGCGCAAGACAAGGTGGGGGTGACCTTTGCCTGTCAGTGGGTTGAACTCTGTCTTCCTGAGAACCTCGTGGGAGGAGGAGGAGCCACAAGCTTTTATTCCGGCACCGTGTGCTCCTTAGGTGGCGGGCTGACCTTACCAGGGGTATATATTACATCTTTTCTCTCCAAAGGCAGAAGTTGGGTCTTCTCTGGAAATTTGCTTTAAGAGGCAAGGTAGCCCCGAGTTAGAGGAACTGCAGGGTAGACTTGAGTCTCGCTGTGCCTACCTGAGGGGCTGCGTGTGTGCGGGTCCCCCTCCTCTGCCCTGTGCAGGAGAGCTTGGGGAGGACGAGGGGGTGTTCGTGGGGTTCAGGTCTTCCCGGCGTTCTCATCTTCAGGAGAGATGGGGGCTCCAGCTGCGTGGGCCCCGCCCGGAGCCACCGCTCTTGCCACACCGAGGTAAAGCCCGCGGGAGTGGGGACGCCAGCGTCCGGGACCCCCTAACTTCCTGACCTCCCAGTCCTCCGGGCATCCTCCCGAAGGTGCACAGTCTGGGCTGTGGGAAGCCCCTTGCTCCCCTCCCACACAAAATGACAACCTTCCCTTGAGCAGCCCCAAGCCCCCAGTCCCCACGGGGGAGCACTCAGGAGCCCTGGGGGCATCCCCCCCCCCCGTCCTGGGGGGAGGGGGAGGGGGTTGGTGGGGATGGGACAGACCTCCCCAGGCGCAGTGGGGTGGGCGGACGCCCTTGGAGGCCCAACGTGTCCCTACCTCCCCCACTGCACCCCCTCCCCCGCAGAGCTGTCCGGAGGGCACCAGGGACTTCCGGGCAGAGCAGTGCTCCCAGTTCGACAGCCAGGAATTCCAGGGAAGGTGGTACAAGTGGCTGCCGTACTACGGAGGTGAGTGGGGGTCCCAGCGCCCACAACGCCGCTGCTGCTCCCTGCTTCGTCCTGTCGTGAGCCCCGGCTGTTCCGGATCTCTTCTGTACGTTGATTTTTCCACTGCAAAATGCTTACCACCATATTACAGGTGCTCTGTCAAATGCATTTTAAAAATTCACAGGACCCCTGGCCAGTGCTCATTGCAACACAATGGTGGGGCGGTGGGGGTGGGGGTGCAGTGTCATTTTGAAGTCTCTCCATCCTTCTGTACGGTTTCAAACAAAGCCACTTGGTCACGTCAGTGCCACTTTGAGCCCTGCTCTGTGTGGCCTGCTCTGGAAGCATTCCTTGTGCTGCACAGAGGCCATGGGGAGGAGGGGCGCTGGGCTGGGTGGCGGCCGACTGAAGGTCAGGGCTGCAAGGGGCTCAGTGCAGCAGGAGCCTATTTACCCAGGATTCCTGGGGCCAAAGGGCTTGCTCTGGGTGGCTTTGAGGAGGGTGGTTAGTTTTTAGAGCAATATGGTTTTAAGAGCATATATTAATCCTGTGTATGCTCCCGGAGGGGACAGAGGGCTTGGTTGGAGGGCTGGCCCCAGGGGAGCCTGCAGCATTCATTGCTCCTCCTGGATAAGTTAAATGTATCCATATATTTTTTTAAAAGATTTATTTGAGAGAAAGAGATGGAGAGAGGGAGAATCCCATGCTGATGCCATGCCCAGCATGGAGCTCTGCTCGGGGCTCGATCCCACAACATGAGATCACGACCTGAGCTGAAATCAAGAGTCGGGTGCACAACCGACACCATCACCCAGGTGCCCTAAATACACGCATATAGAAAAACCAGGACGCAGAGGAAAGGGTCACGGAGGGATGCCTTCTCTGTGGTGCAGGTGACTCCGTTCCTAGTAGCACTTTTGGCTGCTTAAACAATGTGTATATAATATTTACGTGGCTATAAAAATAAAAACTCTCATAGGATTTGGTCTAGCATTCCATTCTAGGTCCCCCCCCCCCTTTTTTTTTAAAGATTTTATTATTTTTCAGAGACACAGCAAGGGAGGGAACACAAGCAGGAGGAGGGGCAGAGGAAGAAGCAGGCTCCCCATGAGCAGGGAGCCCGATGTAGGGCTCGATCCCAGGACCCTGGGATCATGACCCAAGCCAAAGGCAGACGCCCAACAACTGAGCCACGCAGGCGCCCCCATTCTAGCCCTTTTCATGTTGTTTTCTCTGTGTACGTTACATATTTGTAATCGTTAACGTAGCCCCGCTCTGCGTTGTGTGGGAGAAGCATCTCCCCACGATACCGAAGGCCCTGTACTTACAGCACAGCCCGCGTGCATGCTGGTCTGGTAGTAACTGACTTAGAGGAGCCGATTGTTAACATGTGGGCTTAGTTATAAGACTGTGATAGACCTCCCCAAGGGGCTAGCTTTTCCCTATCTTGGGATTTTTCTTCCACTTGATCCCCAGAGAGGCCTTGGTTTTGTGAATGTCATTTCCAGTGGGGGCGGAGGGGTGGGATTCTCTCCATGCCTGGGGGAGCGCATGCAAGGACTTTCTCCCCTGCCCCCATCCCCACCAGTTTGTGCTTCTGGTCCCTGGCCATGCTTCACTGTGCCCAGGTTAGGACCTACAGCTTGCCTGGCGTCTCAGCTTTCCCCTCTGTCTGCCTCAGCCCCGAACAAGTGCGAGCTGAACTGCATTCCCAAGGGGGAGAACTTCTACTTCAAGCACAGGGAGGCTGTCGTGGATGGGACGCCCTGCGAGCCTGGCACACGGGACGTCTGCGTGGATGGCGGCTGCCGGGTGAGTGCCCCCCGCCCCCCCACACCTGGAGGCTGGCCTGGGGCTTCTGGTGGGATGTCTCCCTGCCCTGCACCAGAGGCGCTCATGAGCTTGATGTCTTCTCACGAGCAGCTTTTAGGTGTCTTTGCATTACAGATGCCCTGTGACCTTCTTCCCTTTGCCCTTTGGAAACTGGGACCCCAGTAGGAGCAACCCTCTGGGTGGCAAGTTACAGAAACCCGCACCAAAACTAGCAAAAGGGAAGAAAGGCCTCGAGGGGATGGGCTGGCTGGCTGCAGGGGCTGGAAAGCTCTCCTTGCCTCTGGGCTTTTCTCTCCTCTGGGTCTGCACTGGGATCCTGGGAGGTATGCAAAAGGCCAGCAGTGGCCCCCAGCTCTGGCTGGAAAGGGCGCCCACTTCCCAGGGGTCCCAGGGACCCCGGGTTGCCTCGGATTTGTGTGGGATGGGGGACTCCCCATCCCGTGAGCCACTCTCTTGGAGCAGGGCGTGAAACCCACTGACTGCCCACACTCACTGTTGGGGAGCTCTGTCCAAACTGGGAGGGGGAGGCCCCCAAACGAAGGCGAGGTTGCCAGAGAAGGGGAGATGGGTGCTGAGCCGGGGGAAGGGGTGTTCACTCGGCCTCAGGGGCCCATGAATAGCTACTGCCCCTCCCTGCTCTGAGCAGCGATCCGGGTCCAAATCCTCGTGTGTCCGTGACATCTGGTGTCTGTCCTTTCCTCTTCATCTCTGCCTGGCAGGTGGTGGGCTGTGACTACAACCTCGACTCCTCAAAGGAGGAGGACAAGTGTCTGCAGTGTGGGGGTGACGGCTCGACCTGCTACCCTGTCACCGGCACCTTTGATGCTAATGACCTCAGCAGAGGTGGGGGTCCTCGGGGGCGGGGGCCCACAGGCAGTCGAGGCGAGGGTCTGTTGCCTGTCCCTTCCTTGCCTGACTACCATTCCAGCTGAGTCACCCTAGTGGTCCTGAGGGGGTTCTGATCTGGCCCTCCCGTCATGTCTTCCACATGAGCTTGTGGGCTTGGGCGAGTAAGGACCTCTGCCCACTCACCCAGTGTAAGCTCACACTGCCACCGGCTGGATGCCCCTGGTCCCCCCACCGGCTGTCCCCCATCCCCCCTGTCCCCCCGACCCAGTCAGTTCGGGTGGCCCATCCTGCCCACCCTTCCCGCCTTCCCCCTTCTGGAGGACTCTGCCCCGAGCAGCACAGCCCTGCCCCCCTGTGCTGCCAGGGGCGTGGGTGGTCCCACAGTGTCTCTGCCTCTGCAGGCTACAACCAGATCCTCATCATTCCCACGGGGGCCACCAGCATCCGTGTGGAGGAGGCGGCGGCCAGCAGGAATTTCCTGGGTGAGAGCGGGCTGGGGGCGAGTCTGGGCCGTGGCTGGGTGGCGGGTCCCTCTGCGGCAGCTGACCCGGAGGCTCACCCCTGCACAGCGGTGAAGAGTGTGCGGGGCGAATACTACCTCAACGGCCACTGGACCATCGGGGGCGCCTGGGCCCTGCCCGTGGCCAGCACCATCCTGCACTACGAGCGCGGGGCCGAGGGGGACCTGGCGCCCGAGCGGCTCCTGGCTCGCGGCCCCACCTCCGAGCCCCTGGTCATCGAGGTGAGGGGCTGGCGGGTGGCGGGGGCGCCTGGGAGGCAGATGGGGGAGGGCCCTGGGGGGCAGGCCTCAGCGAGGACCGTCCCGCACAGCTCCTCAGCCAGGAGCCCAACCCGGGCGTGCGCTACGAGTACCACCTGCCCCGGGGTACCCCCTGGGCCGGCTTCCAATGGAGCCACGGCTCCTGGAGTGACTGCAGCGCCGAATGCGGGGGAGGTGAGCCACCTGCCTGTCCTGGGGCCGCGGAGGGGGGCGCTCAGGGACTCCACAAAGGGTCCCCCCTACCCACCCTCCAAGCTAAGAGAACCAGAGAAGGCTTCCCAGAGGTGGTGGCATCTCGGAGGACACCGTATTCCGTGGGCAGCAGAGGCCCAGCCCTGAGCGGATGACCAGGCGTCAGAGCGGGGCACCATCACCTGCACAAAACACTTCTCAAGCCTCAGTTTCCTCCTCTATAAATTGGGGATGATGATGACACCTGTCCCAGGAGGTCCTCTGAGGCTTGATCAAGATGACGCTTGGGATGCGTGCCGAATGGTGCCCAGCCCAGAGAATGGCTTTGGTGACCGTGGGCTGACCATCTGCCCTGGATGGCCGGGCCTCTGCAGGTCACCAGTCCCGCCCGGTGTTCTGCACCATGGACAACGAGGTCTACCCTGACCACATGTGCCAGCGGCAGCTGCGGCCGGCCGACCGCCGCCCCTGCAGCACTCACTCCTGCCCGCAGACCAAGCGGTGAGGCCCTCGCCAGCCCTTCCCCCTCGGTGGGGCCCAAACACTTGGGTGGGAAGGCACTGGGGTCTCTAGGCTCCTCTAGGTGTTGAGCAAACAGGTGGGTGTCCAGGGCCCCGTACAGCTGGGGCGGGGTGGGGAGGAGACTGCGGTCACCGCGGGAAGCAGTGGAGGGGGGCGTGAGCGTGAGATCCAGGGCTGTTCTGTCCACCAGTGTGCCCACACAGGGCCCAGGGCCTCCCGGCTGCTGGTGGGTGAGCAGGGGAAGGTGCTGGAGGCCCTGTCCGAGCTGGCAGGGGACTTGGCTCGACAGATGCCATGCAGTGGGCCGGGGACTGGGCCAGGGGGCCTGTGGGCATCAGCAATGCCTTTGTTCACGCACGAAGGACCTCTTACCTGCACCGGCCCAGAGCGTGGCACCTTGCTGGGGCCCAGCGTGCATGCAGGAGCAGGTAATCTGCAGGCCGCAGGCTCCCTGTGGGGCTGGCACAGTCTTCCCGCCCTCATGGCTTCGGTGGCAGCTGGCCTTGCAGGATGGTGGCGGGCTTGGCTTTGCACGTTGCCTTTCCTCTGGTGCCTCAGGGTTGCTCCCCCCACGTGAGCATGGCCCCTCTGGGAGATGCCCCCAACTAAGGGCAGACACAGGGGCAATGGAGTCTGGCTGTGGATGACAGGGGCCCTGGTGAGGAGGACAGGGGATACGGGGGGGACAGGGAAGCTAAGAAGCGGGCAGCTAGGCTGTGTGTTGTAGGGACCAGTGCGTGGTGGCAAGAGACGGCAGGCAGAGTGGGTGCTTGGCCTTTTATGCAGAGCTTTCTGTCCCCCATCTGTGTGGGCCCAGCTGTTAGCCTGGGCCAGGCTGGGGGATCCCCAGCGCACTCCTGTATGTGACAGCTGGTGCTCCCTTGGGCCTGGACTCCGGCCCCTGGTGCTGGGCCAGCCTTACCGGATTCCTGCTCCCCACCAGCTGGAAGACAGGGCCCTGGTCGCCCTGCTCTGCCTCCTGCGGCGGCGGCTCCCAGTCCCGCTCTGTCTACTGTGTTTCCTCTGACGGGGCTGGCATCCAGGAGGCCGCGGGGGAGGAGGAGTGTGCAGGCCAGCCTGGGAAGCCCCCCAACACCCGGGCTTGCAACCTGCAGCGCTGCGCAGCCTGGAGAGTGGAGCCCTGGGAAGAGGTAGGGCCTCTGCGAGACAGGGCTGGGCCGGGGTGGGGATGGAATCAGGCGCCGGGTCCATGGGCTGGGGCCGAAGCAGAGCTGGGCGGGGTGGGGGGGGCTCGGCCTCTGCCGGGGAAGTAGGTCCTGGGAGGTAAAGTGACCTGCTAGGTGGTC
>CM053609.1:97488486-97550769 GCA_028646535.1 Procyon lotor
CGGGGACTGTCAAGGGGACCTCAAAAGCCAGATGGGCTGGTGGTCAGGGTCTGCAGGAGGCTGGTCCCTGGGCGGGCTTTAAGCAGGCGCCAGCCACGGTCATGCAGAGAGGTAGAGCGGGCCGTGCTGGGGCCGTGGGGGCAGCTGCAGGTGGTCCGAGGCTGGCGACGGGTCCGGGAACAAAGGGAACAAAGGCGACGCCCTTCACTGGGCGTCTTCGCAGATGTTCCCGGGAGCCGAGGGCTGGGTTCTTATCGTGAGCTAAGCAAGTCAAGGTCAAGCCCTTGCGCTGCTCTGTGTGCGCGCTCTGGCGACCTGGGTCAGGCATGGAGAGGCGAGGGGCATGAGGGCCCCCATCCAGGTCGCTCACGGCCCTGACCTTCTGGAGGCCTCTAGTTGTGTGGGTGGAGCCCAGGTAGGTCTGGGCTGGGAGCAGACTCCGCCCCCGGGGCCGGGTCAGGGGCCTGGGCAGGGGCGTAGACGTGCTCCGTGAGCTGGGAAGGGCCTGGCTCCGAAGTCCGAGGTGGAGGGGATGGGGTGGCCCTTGTTGGCAGGGCTGTGCTGGGCCGCATCCGCGGCTTGGTGACACACACCTTCCCTGTCCCCTCAGCCTACCCCGTGCAGTGCCTGCTGCCCAGCGCCCTCGGCTCCTGCGCGGACTGGGTGGCCCGCTGGTACTTCGTCCCCTCTGTGGGCCGGTGTAACCGCTTCTGGTACGGCGGGTGTCACGGCAACGGCAATAACTTCGCCTCGGAGGAGGAGTGCATGAGCAGCTGCCAGGGGCCGCCCGCCGGGCCCCGCGGACCCGAGCCCGGGGCCTCCGGCCAGAGCCCCCGCAGAGACGGTGGTGGCAGCGGTCCCTGGGGCCAGCGAGAAGCCACCTGGCACGGGACGGGGGCCACGGTCCCGTCGAAGCCTTTGCCTTCCGGTGGCCTCTCGTGGGGAGACCGAGAGCCTGGGCCAAGGGAGGAGTCCCACACGCACGCCTCTGGAGAACGGTCGGGTCTCGGGGAGCTGGGGCTGGGCAGAGATGCCAGGCGACCAGCGACGCCCTCCCACAGCTCTTCCTACAGGTGAGGCCTGCCTTCCCCCTGCCCCCTGCCAAGGAGCTGAGACCGTGAGGTGGGCGGGCCCTTCCTCCCCATCCCTGACCTCGAGTCCTCTGAGCAGCCCTGCCGGGAGGGCCTTCTTCTCATCATGCACGAGGGGAAGCTGGCTTTGGAGACCGGAGACTTGCCGGTAGAAGGTGGTGCCATCTTGACCAGACTTTGCTCGTGCACCCCGGGGCCTGTCTAGTTGGAAAAGCTTGCAGGCTTCATGACTTTCGGCAAGTCCTCCAACTTCTCTAAGCCTCAGCTTCTTGACCTGTAAAATGGGGATATTGTCTCTCAGATTTAGTGTGGGTTCCAGTCTTGGGACTGTGTCATGAGAGCTTTGGGGAGAGTAAAAACAAAATCAGGAAAACTTTACATTCCAAAGGGGTTGAGCGTGTGGTTTAATTACCCGCATGGACCTGGCATGAGGGATCTCTCCGGGCCCCTCCACGCCCTGGGCTTTGGGCCCACCCTGCTGCTGTCACACGACCAGGTTGAGGTAGCAATGTCTGAGGGCATATGGGGAAGATGGAGAGGGGGCCTTCCCGAGGCCGTGGGCTTCTGGAGCTTGGCCTCCCAGGGGACCCTCTGACCCCGACAGTGCCGGAGACGGGATGGGCACCAAGCTCTCTGGGGTGGGACAGTGATGAAGGGGAGTCCCCGGTCCTGCACTGAAGCCTGCACACAGGTTCCCACCCCCTCCCCCACTTCCCAGGGTCAGCTTGGCCGGCCTGGAGCCATCCCTGGTGCAGGC
Organism: Procyon lotor; assembly: GCA_028646535.1. Classification (NCBI taxonomy): domain Eukaryota; kingdom Metazoa; phylum Chordata; class Mammalia; order Carnivora; family Procyonidae; genus Procyon; species Procyon lotor. The sequence goes on from CM053609.1 coordinate 97,490,335, forward strand.
GGCCCTCGGGCAGTCGGTGCAGCTCGTCTGCCAAGATGACACCTCCCTGGAGCCCCATGGCCGGTGGCAGAAAGATGGGCAGCCCGTCTCATCCGACAGGTACGTGTGTGGCAGCCCCCGATGTCCCCCGGGGTGGGAGGGTGCAAGCAGGGCTCCAGTTCCCTCCGGTAGGAGCGCTGGTGGGAGGTGGGCTGGGCTCATTGTGGTCAGGAGCCCAGAGCTCAGTCCCCCACCTCCTCACTCAGGCGCAAGCTGCAGCCTGATGGCTCCCTGGTCATCAGTCCCCTGCGGGCAGAGGACGCTGGCATCTACAGCTGTGGTGGCAGCAAGCCGGGCCGCGACTCTCAGAAGATCCGCCTTCGCATCACAGGTCTCTGTCCGCCCTGCGCCCCACCCAGGGGATTCCCATGGGCCCCGGGGGGGTGGGGGTAGCTGGGACGGCCTGAGCCAGGGTGCTCCCGCACTCCAGGGGCCCTTCCTGCTGCCAGGGACCCTGTGCTCCAGTTGGGCCGAGGTGGAGGTCTTGTTCCTTGTGGCGCTCATTTTTCCACTTGTCCCCGGCCAGCTTCATGCCCCGCGCCCGCCTCTCCTTCCACCACATTCTTCCCACAGCTCACCTCTTCTGGCCTCATGACAGGGGGTGATGCGGCCGTGCTGTCTGAGGCGGAGCCAAGGCACTTCCCTCGGACCAGGGACCCAACCCAGGGCCACAGTCCTTGGGACTCCAGCCTAGTGGGGGACAGAGGGGGCTCGGGGGCCGCCTCCTCCCTGCAGCCTCGGCCCGGGACCAGGTAACTGCAGCAGTGCCGTCCTGCTCTCCGCCTCCCCACTTGGAGGGCCGGGGGTGACTTCTCAGTGGTGAAAGGAGGGGACACGGTGGATCACAGGGCTCTGCCTGGTGAGGACCACAGAGATGTGGCTCCCTGAGTACGGCCTCTTAGGAAGGGGAGCCCTCCACCCCACCCCAAACAGTTGAGGAGGGTCTGAGGCCCAGGACCCAGGGGCTGAGGGGAGGGAAGGGCAGCGCACTAGGAGTTAGAGGGCCTTCGGCGGCCTTGAAGGAAGTTCGTAGAGGGGTTGCAGAGGGCTGAAGGGTCCGAGTCTGGGATCGGATAGCAGAGGTATAGGGCAGGGAGGTGACAGTCAAGATTCTGGGGCAGTGGGGAGGCAGGAAAGCCCCTGGCGGTTGTGGGCGGTGACCTGACCGGAACAAAGCAGCTGTTAGGAAGCTGAGTCTGGCAGGAGAGAAGGAGGCCCCGGGCTTGTGCAGAGGCACCCCCCCCTCACGGCAGTGGGCTGTGTGTTCTGCAGGCTGCTTCTGGACAGGAACCAGCCCCGGGTGGTGGACGCCCGGCCAGGCCAGCGGGCCCGGCTGAGCTGCCGAGCCGAGGGCTTCCCACCCCCAGCCATTGAGTGGCAGAGAGATGGGCAGCCGCTCTCTTCCCCCAGGTTTGTGTTCAGCTCCTCCCTCAGCCCTCTGTCCCGTGGCCAGCCCCTGGCCCTGTGCAGGCCTCGGGGAGGGAGCTGCCAGGCGCCCCCTCTGTCAGTCCTGAGCAGGAGTCCAGGGGCTCTTGAGAGATGCTGCTGCGAGGCCGCAGTGCTCCTGGGGCCAACCGACCTTGGGCCCCTGGGTCTCTCCAGTGTGGTTAGTGGGCAGAAGTAATGGGCCAGCTGAGGAGGCGTGGTGGCTGAGGGACTAAACGGAGGCAGACCCATTTCTGGCTGTAGTCACAACAGCTGACGTGTGCCTGTTATGAGCACGGGGCTCGTTCTCCACGGTGCCCTCCGCCCAAGAGCCACACCGAGCTAGGTGTGCTCTTCTCCCCGTTCTACGCATGGGAGCTTAATGCCACACGGCTGCTGAGCGGCAAAGCCGAGATTGGAGCCAACGGGCTGAGAGCAGCGGGAACTAGAGACCCACACCAGGATTACTTCGTATCTGGAAGCTTGAAAGGATTTTTTTATTGCCAGGCTTAAAAGTCGGGCACCTCTAAGTAAATGAGAGTGCCAGCAGCTGGAGGACCTCAGGGCCTAAGGTCAGATGGCCCCTTGCTCAGACCCCATGGAATAGTAGGGGCCACTCAGCCCCTCCCCGGGGGAAGGAAGACCCTGCCAGCCCCGTTGGGATGGAGCCACCTGACTGTGCTTTGTCTCTAGACACCAGCTGGAGCCCGATGGCTCTCTGGTCATCAGCCACGTGACTGTGGAAGATGGTGGCTTCTATGCCTGTGTTGCTTTCAACGGGCAGGACCGAGACCAGAGATGGGTCCAGCTCAGAGTCCTGGGTAAGGTGGCGGTCCTGAGCGGAAGAGTGGGTGGGGATAGTGACCTCTGAGGTCAGGTGGCCGAGGTGGGACAGGATTAGCGAGTGGCCGACTGTGCTTCCTCCTTGGGCCTAGGGGAGCTGACCATCACAGAGCTGCCCTCCACTATGATGGTGCCAGAGGGGGACACGGCCAGGCTGCTGTGTGTGGTGACAGGAGAAAGTGTGAACATCAGATGGTCCAGGTAAGGCTCTGTTCCACACAGGCCTGGCCCTCGGACCCGCACACCTGAGACGGTACAGCCTGAGAGGTGGCCCAGCTTTCTGCAGGGATAGCGCGGTTCCCGCCCTCCAGTGTTGGGGGGGCTGCAGCATCCCCTTCCCGACACAGTGAGGCCCGTAGGACTGTTCCCTGTTGGTTGGGCTACGCCAGGGTCTCCCAACCTCAGCGCTATTGGTATTTCGGACTGGATAATTTTTTAAGATTTTATTTGAGAGCAAGTGAGCGAGCATATGTGTGTGGGGGAAGAGGGAGAAGCAGGCTCCCCGCTGAGCAGGGAGCTGGATGTGAGGCTCAATCCCAGGACCCCAGATCATGACCTGAGCCGAAGGCAGCCGCTTAACTCACTGAGGCATCCCAGCACCCAGACTGGATAATTCTCGATTGTCGGGGCTGTGTTGTGGATGGTGAGGTGTGGCCGCATCCAGGCCATCTACCCACTAGATTCCGGTAGGACTCCCTCCTAAGTCATGACAGTTGATGTCTAGAGACGTCTCCTAATGGCTTGTGGGTGGCGCATTCTCCCTCTGGGGTTGAGAACCACTGAGCTAGCCTCAACTTTGGGGACTTCAGGTCAGTTGCTCTTTTATTCGTTCCTTCAGCAAGTATTTTTTTGCCCCCTTTCTCCTTGCCATGTGTCAGGAACTGCCGAGGCTCTGGGGCTCTTGGTGTAATCTGAGCCCCCAGATACTCCCAGTGAGGAGAGGGCCCAGTGTCCCCCGAGCTCCAGACCTTGGCCCTCAGTGCTATCTGTGCACAGAGGACGAGGCTGCCTCTCTGGGGGAATCACGGAAGGGGTGGCCATACACGTGGCCTCGAAGGCTGGGGAGGGGAAGGCTGCTCCTGACCAAGCCTCAGAGGCGAGCATTGCAGGGGCCGTCAGGCTGGGAAGGGGCCTGTGTGGCCGGGAGCCTCTGCAGGCTTCTGAGCGGCTGTGCTCCGTGCGGGCCTGGCCTCTGATGATTCTAGCAGGCCTGCATCTTCCACTTTGCTACTCTCCAATCCTCCTAGCAGCACATGTTTAGGACTCCCCTCTTCAAAGCAAAACAAAGGGATATTCTCCTCTGACCCCACATGTCCCCGCAGCCTCTGGAGTCCCCCCCCTCCCAGCGCGGCTGCCCGTACTGGTTGTCTCCACCTCCTCGCCTCCTTCCCCACGGCCACTCCCATCCACCCGCGCTCCAGGATACGGCCCTGTTCCTAAATCCTCTGGACACCTCTCAGTCCCCACGTGACCTGCCCTCCCACTGACCGCCTGCACTTCCCGACATGCTCCCTGTCCTCGGCTCCAGGAAACCCGTCATCTGGCCTTCTTCCTTTTCCTCTGGTTGCTGCTTCTGTTTTCCTGGCTGGCTCATCTTCCCAGGCCAATCCCTCAGAGGCTGGAGCACCTCCGGGGCTGTCCTTGGTTCTTAGTCTAACTTCATCTCGGGTAACCTTGTTGGCACGTGGTTTCCCGGGTCATCCAGTGCTGATACACTGTCTGGGTCTAGACCTCAAATCCAGCGTCTCCTGGTATCTCACAGGCACCCGAAATGCAGGATGGTGGAAAAGAGCATTCACCATTCAGCCCTCGTCCCCACTCTGGAGCTCCCCACGGTGGAGGGGCACTACTGCTCAGTAACCCAAGCCCCGAACCTCTGTCATCCTTCATTTCTTGGCCCCCATCTCGCACATCTGACCCTCCCCCATGTGTGCACTTCTGCTGTGGCCACTTCCCTGCTCTCTGCTTTCAGGCTCGTCCTTTCAGCGAGCCTTTCCAAGGGCAGATACTTGGTCCATCCTGCTGAGCTCACACCCCTCCATTTCCCCCAGGGTCCAGGCCAAACTCCGGTCTGGCCTGGGTCCACTTCCCTCCCTGCTCTGACCATGGCTCCTCGAGCTTGTGAGGCCCCTTGTTCTTCCTGTCACCAGCCAACTCTTCCTCATCCTCAGGGAAGACCCCCTAAACACCTGTACCCCAGCCCAGTGCCCTCAAGGCAGGGAGCGCTCATGTCCCCCACCGAGTACAGGGCCTGGCACCTCATGGTCGCTTAAAAGACCTTTGTTGATGAAAAGCGAGAGCAGGGTTCCTTTGTCGATCAAGAGGCAGATTCACAATAACTTAGATCAGTGTGCTCAGTTAGGGTGAGTGCAGCTCACTTTTGAGTGATTTTGCTCTGAGAATGTTCTTTTTGGCACCCTGACCCATCTCTCTCTTGAGGGGAGCATCAGCTGTTTGTCCACAATGATTCCCTCATCCCTTTGACTCCTGGGCCCTGGCCGGCTCTCCCAGCATCCTCTCCCCCCAGGAATGGGCTGCCGGTGCGGGCCGATGGGCATCGCGTCCACCAGTCCCCAGATGGCACCCTGCTGATCCACAACCTGCAGGCCAGAGACGAGGGCTCGTATACATGCAGTGCTTACCGCGGAAGCCAGGCAGTGAGCCGCAGGACCGACGTGAAGGTGGTCCCAGGTAAGAGGCCTAGGCCAGGGACTTGCTGGTTCCTGAGAGCTGGCTTTGTGGGGCGCGGGGTGCCGTCTGGGGGACCCTAGCCCGAGTCCTGGCTCACTCTGCCAGTTCCTGGTGGTGTCACCTGGGCAGCCTCCCTCCTCCCCTGTGCAGCACGCGACTCCACCGCCTGGGGGAGCTGTGCGGAGGGTGGCATCTGGTAACAATAGGTGATGTCAGTTATTTAGACTTACTGATTCTGAGAATAGGATTGACTGGAATTTCATTATAATATTTAAGGCAGCCCGTTAAACGTGTCTGTTCTAATCAGGGTGGTAAAAAAGAGTCCTGTGATTGAAAAGTGCCTTTACGGCTCTTTGATCTTATAACCTGGAAAGGGCAGGGATTAGTATCCCCATCTAACAAATGAGACAGATATCCAGAGACCTTATGTGATGTTTCCATAAGCCACGCAGCCAGTGAGGGGCTAAGGACTAGACCCCAGTCCTCATATTTAATATTTTCTTTCCTTAAATGATTATACCAGTAACTGAGCAGAATTTTACTTGCATTATTCAGTAGTTTATGTTCTCCGGCTTTTGCTCAGAGTTAGAGATCAGTGAATCTAAGGACCACGTTGTAAAACCATTGGTTTCATACCACTAAGACAAAAATGCTGCTAGATCTGTTAAATGACACAGTGCTGAGACACCACGAAGTCAGATGCAGTCAGGTGTTAAAATGGGAAAATCAGCGCATCTCTGAATTGGTGAGGTGGACTGTGGTTTAACGTTGGATTCGCAAGGGGTCTAGAGTCAAGTCAGAGGGCAAGGCCTGTCCCTGCCCAGCCTGCCCTTCCACGTGTCCTTGGTCCAGGGCCCACGGACTGAACAGGAGGGCAGTGCCCCAGGCCGAGCTGCCGGTTCTCGTGAGGCCTGAAGTAGACTTTCCAGGACGGCCCCTCCTGTGCTGTCTGCCCGGATGCTTCCCAGCACCGCCCCAGGGTTCTGAGCCTACTACGCTGCGGGTGGGAAGCAGCCAGCTAGAGGCTGAAGGTCCGTGGTAGAAATGTTGCTTAGTGAATCAGACTGACATGCAGGCTTCCAGTTTCTGAGCTGCTTAGGACAGCCACTGGGACAGTGCTAGGTGCTCAGGCTTGGTGACTGAGTGCACGGGTGCAGGAAGGCATGACCTTCGGAGAAGCGCTAGACCGCCGGGGCTGGTTCTCACCTCCGCCCTGCCCAGCAGATTGATCTCTTGTCTACAAACCAGATTTAACAAGCTGGAGTGCAGATTTGTGTGAGAAAGCGAGCTGTCAGAGGACCAGGCGTTCATGTTTGTGACTTGCTGTAGACACATGTACCTGGGAAGCCAAATTATAACCAGAAACCCATTTGACGGCCAAGTCTGGTGGGGCTCCTGCTGATGTGTGGCCTGCCTCCTCGACAGGACACCTTTCTCCTGCCCTCTGCTGGATGAGTGCTGCTCACCTCCTATTCTTTGGGCACCTTTCTGAACTAGAAGCTGTCTCGCCCCTCTCTTTGTATTCATTTTGTTGATTATGCTTCCTGTGGGGTCCCCTGCCTGAGGCTGCCTCACTTTGCCCGATCCGGGGCGTGGTGGCATACTGGAATTCGTGTTGGCGTCCAGGTGCAGGCCTGGAGCTAGTCATGCTCTGGTGTAAGGGACACGCTTCTGTTGAGGACTTGCCAACCTTCTTGCCTAAAAGACTGAGGTGAGAAACAGAAAATACTGTAGGGATAAAACATAGGGGCTCACTCATTTTCTGAAGGGGCGGGAATGGGGCTATGAGGCAAAAGCCCGGTTAAGCACTCAAAATTCAGCCACGGCCACTGTGTGCCCAAGGAGCTGTTCCATCCCCCTCTCAGGCGGGGAAGCCCAGGCAGAGCGCTGAAGTAACTGGCCCAGTCACCCCGCTGGGAAGCAGGAGAGCCAGGACTGAGCTCAGGCAGTCTGGCCCCAGAGCTGGCGTGCTTCCTCACCATGCTGGGCACCTAGCCTCTGGGCCCATGACAGTCCTCGGGCCTCTAACTGCTGAGAGAAAGTCGGTACCAAAGTTACTGATTTTTTAAAACAATATGTGTAAGTGGCTTGATATTTATATAAATGTATGTACAGTTGACCCCTGAGCAATGCCATTGATTGGGGTGCCAACCCTCTGTGCAGTCAGTAGAACTTTGACTCCCCCAAAACTCTACTAATAGCCTGCTGACTAGCCCTACTGATCAGTTAGCACATATTGTATCTGTATTATATGCTGTATTCCCACAGCAAAGTAAGCTAGACAAATGTTAACAAAATCATAAGGAAAATACATTTATAGTACTGTACAGTCTTTAGTGAAAAAAAATCATGTGGACCCACGCAACTCAAACCCGTGTTATTTAAGGGTCAGCTGCAGTTAGTGCTCACAGTATCCTGACGTCCCAAATCTGAATAGAATCGGACACTGAGACTACTCGGGTATAATCTTGTATTCTGGGAGGAAGCAGGGGGAGAGGAGATGAAGATCAATCCCGTGAGGTCTGACTCTAGGGGAGGTGCTATTCAGGCCTAGGCCCTGCTCAGTCAGAAGAGCCCCCTTCAGAAAGAAAAGGGAAGTTAACTAGGTGAGTTAACTAGATGTCCGAAGACGAAGCAGTGGAATAAAACACAGGGATTTTTTTTCACTGTGGGGTTTGAACTGCCAACCCCGAGACCAAGAGTCTCTAGGCTATAGTTGCTCTATAGCCCTAGCCCGGGGCGCTCTCACGGGGGGCGGGGGGGTTTACGGTACCGAAGCTCCTGCACGTTCAGAGGGGGCGGCAGCCAGCATTTTGTGCTTCGTGCAGTGTTAGAACCATAGCTCCTGGGTTCTCTTAATCACCTTGCTTATTGCTTGCTGTCTCTGGGGGAAGAGGGGAACAGTGACGGAGATAAACTGGGGCTGCTGAAGGCACAAACCCTTTGAGGTTAGACGAAATCAGCGGGGAGAAAGCCTGGGTAGCTCTAGCCCACGTCAGTTTTACTGAGGGGAGATCACCCTCCCTTCCCAATCCAAGGGCTAAGGCAATTGTCCTTCAGCTCTGCCCGTCACAATAGCCAGGGTAAGAAGTTACCTTGGAGAGGAGTCATCCTGCGTAGTCAGTGCTTGAGAGTCTGCCCCGACCCGAGGCTGGAGCACCGCGGCCACCCCAGGAGGCCCCCGACGGGGGTGGGCGCTGCACACAGGTGCTAAGAGAGCAAGCGTACAGAGCGACTGTGGTTTTTGGAAATCTGGCACTTCTGCTGTTGCTTTCCTCTTTTTTTTTTTTTAAGATTTTATTTCTTTATTTGACAGAGATCACAAGTAGGCAGAGAGGCAGGCAGAGAGAGAGGGGGAAGCAGGCTCCCTGCTGAGCAGAGAGCCCGATGCGGGGCTCGATCCCAGGACCCTGAGATCATGACCTGAGCCGAAGGCAGAGGCTTTAACCCACTGAGCCACCCAGGCGCCCCTGTTGCTTTCCTCTTAAGGCAACGAAAGGGTAGGTGGCACTTTTCAGCCTCCACAGTCTCCTTACCCCTCTGTCTCTCCCCGGTTGCTTCCGCAGCGCTGCCCGGCCAGCCCGGGGCCCTCGGCAGGGAGTGCGTGGACCAGCCTGAGCTGGCCAACTGTGAGCTGATCCTGCAGGCCCGGCTCTGTGGCAACGAGTACTACGCCAGCTTCTGCTGCGCTAGCTGCTCCCGCTTCCAGCCTCCCGCCCAGCCCGTCTGGCAGCAGGGATGAAGGCTGGCTGCAGCCCGGGGCCCGAAACGACCCGCAGCCTGCGGCCTCGGGCTGGCAAAGCCCTCCGTCCCTCAGAGAAGGGGCCCTTTCAGACCGCCCGCCCACCCGAGGGGCGCCTCAGCAGCAGCCGGCACCCACCTCCCTCTCCCTGCAGGCGGCTGCCGAGAGGCGTCTGCTTGGAGGAGGGCACCCTGCACGGCCGCCTCCCATTCCTCTCACACAGGATCAGTTCACTGGGCTCTCAAGCAAGCTACCGGGGCTCTCGGTTCATTTACAACTGGGTGGGGAGGTGTGAGGGTTTCGGAGTTACGGTGCATCTCACGGGCACACTAATTCCTGCCGCGTCAGGCCGCTTCTCTTTGCTAGAGCGCCCGGCTGCTCCAGCCAAGCCCGCCCTTCCCGGCGGCAGGGCAGTCGGCTCCAACCCCCACTCAGTCCCACCTGTGCGGACAGGGAGCGAGACACGTAAGCTCAGCACAGGGATGTGGGATGGAGCCCGACCTGGGGGGCTCCTTCCTTGCCTCAGGAAAAGCCCCCCTCCTGAGGCCGACATGCAGAGCCTGGCTGTGAGGGTCACCTCACCCCTGCACCGAGCTGACCTGCTATGGACACTGACCGGCGGGGAACCTCTCCTCCCCCAGCAGGAACCTGCGAGGCAGAACCACACGATTAAAAACCGGCGCCAGCAGGAGAGGGGAGAAGAGAAGGGGAAGGCAATATGTTAACAACAAAGTGGCTTCAGAAATGGTTTGAGGTGGAAGAAGTCGCCCTCCAGCTCTCAGAAACTCCAGTTCCTCGCTGCTAAGCGAGAGGCCTGGATTCATGAGCTTCCAGGTCCTTTTCCGCTTTAACCTTCTCCACATCTTCCAGAGGACCGGCTGGACCTTAGTGACGGGTTATTCAGGACATAGGAAAGACAGGCGTCACGGGGAAAGGTGGCTTTTATTACCACCCCAGTGGCCGCAACAGACACAGACTGCATCGTGGGTGAGTGACGCTTCTTGGTCTTCCTCTCAGTCAACACAGGAAACGTGGATCAGGGGCAGAGGTGTTTTTTTCTTTCCACTTAAAAAAGAGAGGAGGATCCCCTTTCATTTGCCATGCTGGTTTTGCTATAGAAACTGGAAACTAAGGACTACTTTCTTGGACTCCCCAGTTCTCCCAAGTTGGCAACATCATTTAGAAGGTAAGTCTGAGGTTCGCTAGCTCTTCTCAGAACGAGTCAGAGTACTGGGCTAAGGTTAGAGCAAAGAGTAACACCAACAAGCTAGACTGGTGGTTCTCAATCCTCTTCCTTGTTGGGAGCTTTTTCTTTAATTAAAAAATAAAACTGGCCTTGGGGTCCTCCACCACCACCACTTTGATTTGCTGGCCTGGAGTATGGGCCAGCATGAGGATTTTAAAAGCTCCCCAGGTGATTCTGGTACGTAGCCAAGGCTGAGACTCACCGCTCCAGCAGGGCCTTTCAGAAGGTGCACCTTGTTCCAGTGTATTTTCTGATCCCTAGACTGGGGGTGGGTGGGGGGCTGAGATTCTGCACCTCTGCTCAGCTCCTGGGTGTGGTCCACGCTCCTGTTTCAGACCACAATTTGAGCAGCAAGAATCTGACATCACAGATATGCTTAGGATCAACCAAAGCCTGAAGTATAAACACAAAAGTGAATTTTAAGATTATACTAGTCCTGATGGGCAAACTAGATGAGGGAATTAATCCAGAGGTACAGTCTTCCAGTTCTAAGTGACGGAGATGGAAAGTCTAGCCCAGGGAACGTGGTCAGTAATACTGTAAGAGCGTGTATGGTCACAGCGTGCTGAGCACTGCCTAAGGTTGGAACTGTCTGATCGGTACGTTGTACGCCTGAGGCTAACACTGTGCTAGTTATACTTCATTTAAAAAAAATACGAGTCCCAATAAAAGATTTTCTAGCCACCAGACCAGAGTTCTGTAGCAGCAGCTGAATGGAGCAGAACAGACCAAAGGCATATTTGTTAATAAAGAAAAGGGGAAAGACCAGCCCTTCTTGGGCAAAAGCTTCTACCACGAACATTTATTTTTGTTAAAGCAGATTATAAATTCTTATCAGTACAAATATATATATAACTTACATCTGATTGTAAGGCCAACGTTCAAAAGTAAAAATGAGATGGGATCTCATGTTGTTACCAGAGGTCAAGAGGCCACAGCTGGCAACGGGATGATCAGCCCCCACAGCTGGGGAGAGGGGACGCACACACAGCTAATGAAACAAGAATCTCCATCCCCACAAACTTGCAGGGACAAAACCTAAAGGACAAAACAAAAAACCCACCGAGACCCACACGACAAACCAACACAGTAACCTGCGCTCCCGTCAATGGATGTGATTATGTCATTGTCACCTTAGTGTTAAGTAGATTAACATAAACTGCAGCAGTACATAAAAGAAAATACATATTCTCTACAGAACGTGTTTAGATTGATTCCATTAAAATGACATTAGAATTTCATCACAGGTTTAAAACCAGGACAATACTGCTCTTTCATTTTCTTTAAAACTACAACCTAGTGACTGTATTGGTCATATGCATGATTGTTGCTGCGATGTGCTACTTACAATGGATGATACCAAATAAGCTAGGGATCCCATCTGCAACTCCCCACCTTTCCTCTCTCTGCTTCAACAGGCATCACTGATAAATCAATCTTATGTACAATTTGTTACAGCTAACCCTTTTACCTTTGGCAAGATTACTTACAACTCATACAATTTAATATTGAGAACTATTTAAAATATTCTAAATGCATAAAAATAAAGATTTTGGCTTTTTTGATATATATTTATAATATTTATTCTTACTCAAAGTGGAAGCTCAACTTTGCCCCTAAAATATAGCTCTGTCGGGCAGCTGCTGATGTGCCCTCCCAGAATTCTGGCGGCCCCGCCTGCCTCTCGCCCCCGCCCAAGCACAGGCCACCATGTTCTTGATCTCTACGACAGGCCGGTACTGAGGGGTGGCAGGTGAATGGCCTGAAAAACAAAGGGAGGTTGTTTTGCTTCCCGTTGTGTTTCATATTCCAGTAAATGTGCTTTGAATACAGATTCCTGTTCGGATACTTCTGCCTCTCTGTTGCCAGAGATTTGTAAGGGTCTGAGGGAGAAAGGGGGGGACAGAGGGCAACGTTTCTTTGACTTCTGTATCCTAACTGGGAGACAACTCTTCTCCAGGAATGTTTTTTCCATTTTTTTCAAAATCACCTCTCCTAGCACTCCCTGCCTGGACATACTCCTTGGGACCTTTGGGATTAGTGAAAAGTATACTGATTGGGAACACAAAGTTCCCTTTGCTCCTTTGACCTCTGCCCCTGCCTAAGTATAGACAAAATACGTGAGCCGTAGAGACAGCTTAAAGTTCAATTTCAAACGTCTTTTGTAAGTCACTGGAAAAAGGATTGGTGGGAGAGGGGTTAGTACGCTGCTTGGACTTGCTTTCTAATGCAGCCCACTGGGCTTCGAAAGGATCCACTGGGCAGGTGCCTGCAGGAACCTCTGTGTGCTTATCTCCTGAGGCCAACCTGCCATCGTCTACACCATTGAAAGCTGCAGAACCGTTGAGGTGCTGAGCAGGCGGCTTAAAGAAGGGACTGGCAGTAGCACCGCTCGTCTCATACTGAGGGAATGTCTGCTGCTTGACCAGGCTGGGAGACTGGTGGGGGTGGGCGGCCTGAGGGTGGCCTGCGGTGCCAAACACGTTGGCTACCATCTGGGAGGGAGTGATGCCCACCACAGGCACATTAGGGGCTGCATAGGGCATCCCGTTGGCCACAGGATAGGACTGGGCAGGGACAAAGGCCGGCTGCAGGGGTGGGACCACACCCACTGGCACGGGCTGCGAGGCGAGGAACGCATTCCCTTGGAAAGGCGGCGCTGGTTGGGTCACAGCAGTGGGTGGAGGAGGCTGGAGAACCGGCTGCAGCGGAGCAGCTGAGGCCTGGGGCTGCTGAGCCCGGACGCTCTTGGAGACCTCTTCTAACCAGCGGTCAGCTTCAGAGGGAGTGCGTCTGTGACCAGCCTGGAAGAGACCTGGAGATGCAGCACCAGAAGGCTGACCCCACTCAGTCCCTGGGAACAAACGTGATAGAGAGAGACACAAGAATCAGTCTTCGGGGGCTTCTTTCCTCACTTGACAACCCTGGTTACCTGAATGGTCCTAACGTGGCTACTCTGCGGTTCTGGCCGGTGGGAGCAAAGTGTCTTTAGCCAGCCGAGGGGGTGTTGTTTTAGGGCAAAGGGAACGTGTCGGGCCATGCTGCTGTCTCAGCCATGCTGAGGCGCTGTCTAGATGGGGCGCGACTGCGTGGAACGAGAGCAACTGGCTGGCATTGGAAACCCTCTCCTACCGCTGCGGCCCCTCCACGGTGCACAAAGCAGCCCGCACGTGCTCCGAAGGGCCCAAGGCCATTCATCTTCTGCTTTCACAGAATAAAAAGAAAATAACCAGTGACTTGGCTGTGTGCCTGGTGGCCCCTCACTTCAAGACACGTGTTATCCTTAAAAATTTGTCCTGATTTTATAGTTAACAAATGTTCACTATAGGAAAACTGGAAAGTACAGAAAAACAAAAATGAAGTACTTTTGGCAGTCCTTTTTGTAGGCCTGCCGTCATAAGAAGCGGGATACTCCCTCGCTACGAGCATGTCCACACTTGTCCAAATCCAGTGGTCGACTCGGGGTAGGGCCTAGGAATCTGTATCTTATGAAAGTCCTAGGGGGTGGCTCTGTTTAGTCCTAAGAACTATCAAATCTAATCTCTTTTGAGTTTGTCTCCTTCACCATCTTTTCCTAATAGTAGTGTATTTCCGAGGGGAACATACTATACTGTTCCTGAAAGGATTCCCTGGTTCCCATTTAGGTAAATGGCTGACTTTTGAATCGGCATCACTCATCTGATCCCAGAATCCTCACCACCATCCAATGCCACCTTACCCGAATGTGTGGCTGCAATTCCCTTGTTAGCAGCATCAGGGGCATGGGCCCAAGGGTTGGTTTCACGCACAGGCATTGCTACGGGTGCTAGAGCAGTATGGGCTGGCTTAGCAGCAAGCACATGGAAGGCTGAGTCAGTGCCATTAGCTACAATGGGAGCAGACAACATCGATGGAGTTAATTCATGCAGGGTGGACGGGCGACCCCCTGGAGCTGGGTCAGTCAGGCCAATATGCGATACTGGTGGAGCAGATAAGACAGAAAAGCTGGTGTTGGGATAACCATGCCATCTTGCAATGGAGACACAAACCTTTTGGCAAAGAGGGAATTAGAAGTTGTAATTAAAATAGCTACACTGACAAAAAAAAAAGTCAAATGACCATTCTAGGAAAATATGTGTACAGGGGGAGAGGAATGAAACCTAGAAAAACAATTTCCAACTAAGCTGAACAAAGCTGCTTTGTCTTACAAGCAGCAAAAATCTATTCTAGGTATAGCTTGCCTTTGGCATAATGATGTAGATAAAGCATTTCCTTCTCCTACTACTTTTCCAAAAGATCAAATTATGCCAACAATAACAATGGTTAAATATAATGATCCCTTATGATCATTAATATACTTCATTAATAGTACTTCAGCGTGCACCATCCTATTTAATTCTCTCAAAAACCCCTAAGACTGGAATACTCATGCTATAAATGAGAAATCAAACTTGGCATATGTTTTTATTTGCTTAATAAATTTGAAATTCACTACAGAATTTATTTCATCTCTTTTTTGAAGATTTTTCCCCTCAGTAATGTTCATAATATCTCAAAGTACTGCTACTCTTTCTTCTCCAATAAAATCTCTTAACCTTTGCTCCTTTCCTCCAGATATCTATTCCACTCGTTTCTACCCCTTAGCCCAGCTCTCCCTCATAGTTAGTGTCGAGCAGACGAGCAGGCACTGCTCCCTGCCCTGTGCTTCAGTTACTCCCTCTTTAAGACAGGCAACCGGGCTGTGGCACTGGTACTATCTACCCTAGGGCTTGTCTAAAAGACTAGCTCATCCATAGACTGGTAGTCCCTTACAGACAGGGAAAGGACTATGTTCTGTTCAGTTTTGCATATCCCACTGTAAATACGCACAAAGGCGGCAGAATGTAACAGGTACCATATTCAGAAAGACCTGGGTTTAAATCCTGGCTGTGCAATTTGGGCAATTTACTCAATCTCTCTGAGCCTCATTTTCCTTATCTGTAATGCTTACCTCAAAGGGTTATTGGGATTAAATGAGATGAGAAAATGCATGAAGATGTGGCAGGCACAGTGCTAATAAGTGCTCAACAAATTGTGCCATTACAAGTGTTATAAATATTTGTTAGATGAAATGAAAAGCCATTTGGTGCACATGATTACAATGGATTTTTTTTCTTTTTGTTATTAAAAAGAGGCTCTGAAGGAAAGCATGTAGTAGCTTCCTCTGGTAGGAACAGGATACTGTCTCCAACAGCAAAACTTCTGAGCTCTTTCTCAAAAGAAATGAAGAAATGGTGATTATAAGAGTTCAAATTCTAAAAATCTGTAATTTAAATTATATAGACTCTTTGTGGACTGCAGAGTCAAAACCAACTATTAACTCGGCATCTATGAAAACAACTTTTAGTAACTCTTCAATGCTCTTACAAAGGCAAATTTTAGCACATGTGTTAAAGAAGATGAAATAAACTAAAGAGCCAGAAGAAATGCCTTTTCTTTAGCAGCCTCTTGTGAAAGGGTGAAGACGAAGTGAGTCCAGGGCTTCTCAACCTTGGCACCACTGATAATTTGGGCCAGATGACTGATTCCTTGTCGCGAGGGCAGCTATCGGGTGCACTGAACGGTGTTTAGTAGCATCCCCGGCCTCTATGCAGATGACAGTAGCAACCACCCCTCCCAGGCTATAACACCCAGGAATGTCACCAACGAATGCCAAATCTTTCCTGAAGGGGGCAAAATCGCCCTGGTTTGAGAACCACTCTGCTAAAGAAAGCATATGGGGCACCTGGGTGGCTCAGTCAATTAAGTGTGTGCCTTCCGCTCGGGTCATGATCCCGGGGGTCCTGGGATAGAGATCCGCATGGGGCTCCCTGCTCAGCAGGGTGCCTGCTTCTCCCTCTGCCTGCCACTCCCTCTGCCTGTGCTCTCTCTCTCTCTCTCTAGCAAATAAATGAAATCTTTAAAAAAAGAAAAAAAAAAGGCATACACAGGAACCAACTCTGATGACTGCTGCTTCTAGAGAGCTAGCTGGAAACTCTTAACAGTTAAGTGGCAGGTAAAGCAGTGTGTGTGGACTACAAAAGCTCCTAACAGAATGGGATCAAAGATGATAGGTACATGCAAAATGATGAATGCAGACATTTTAGGAAACACAAGTGGGGACAGGACACAAAGACATTGTGGAATAGGGGAATTAAGGAATCTGAGACATTATTGGACAGGGAAATTAATGGGTCTGACCAGCTCTTAGGAAGCTCAGGATGCCAACCTAGAGTCAGTGAACTGTGCCATAAAAGTACAAGCTTCAAAGAGAACCGAGCAGGCCAAGAGGGCACCAACCTTGAAAGGCAGGAGACTGTGGTGCTATCACTGTCACTGGTTTGGTCATTGGGGCAGATGAGAAGGGATCCTCAGAGGGTGTGCTGAAGGCATTGGTGATCTGTGAGCACAAGGAGCTGATACTCTCTGCCTCTCCTTCCACTTCTGGCACTGCAAGGCAAACAAAAAATGGCTCCAGACAGGAAAACTGAATAATCCTAAAATAGAACAGTATGACACAAGGTGACATTTTATAATGCATCCCTTATTTGTGAAAGGAAAAAGTCTCAACTGTCAAGTGGGGTTATAAAAGCAGCTTTAAAAACTGATATAAAATGTCAACAATTCGTGTGCTAAGGACTATCTTCCTCCCTGCCAATCCCCAGATTTCTTTATATCCTTTCCTGTGTGAAACTACTGAGAACTTGGTGTTCTCTTTTTATGCCAGTTAGTTAGTTAGATCTTTCTGGAAGACATCTGCAACCTTTTTGTCTCCCAACTAGTTCCCAACGTCTGGGTACAGTTCTGGAGCCACTTAGTAACTCTATCAGGAAATGGGTTAAAGTCAGGGCCACTAGTGCAGCTCTGTCTTTTTCTCCGTAAGAAGCTATGACCATGTTGTCACTCTTTTTCCCAAAGTAGCAAGTATGGGGGCACCTGGCTGGCTCAGTCGGTTAAACGTTCAACTCTTAGTTTTGGCTCAGGTCATGACCTCAGGGTTGTGAGACTGAGCCCTGCATCAGGTTCTGTGCTGGGCGTGGAGCCTGCTTAAGATTCTCTCTCTCTCCCTCTCTCTTTAACCACTTCTTCCACCTCCCCACACCCCACTCTAAAAACAAAAACAAAAAACACCAAAGTAGCAAGTATATGAATTGTGATAACATGAAAAAGCAAACTGGGGTCCAGGACTCCAGAGGCTTCATCCTTAATAATGACTCTGGGATACTTCTACGTCACTGGGGAAGCTGACAGTGTGTTCAACCTTTCTTTTGCTGGCTACGAAAAGAATGGCTTTTGTTTACCATCTGCTCCAGAGGGAGAACTAAAGATAAGGTCCTGAAAGCATCTGGAGTTTCTGTTTTTACAGAAGCTGAGAGCTGGAAAGACCCTCGGTAATCATCTAGTCCAATTGTTAGGTAGGTCTAGTTTCATCCGTCAAAAAAACTTAACTCTCTGGACTTTTATATACCATCAGTGGGAGTGTCTTAGTGAAACACAGCTTCCTCATATCCTGTTGTGGCACTGGCTCGACCTGTCTCAGAGCAAAGTAAAAAAGAGCCCAAAAAAAGCACTGACCAGATCTGACACTTTAGCTCCGGATCTTATGATGAGGATAGAGCTACCAGGGCTGGCTCAGCTGTACAGGGGCCACACAAAGGCCTGTGCGGCAGTTCTGAAAGGTAATGGGTATGTGTGAGCAAGCCCACTGTCTCTGATGAACAATAGATTTTTGATTTAAACAGGAAACCCATTTAGAGTTTCCTCTGTATGGAGCCAACGAGCTACAAGGACAAAGGACAATGAGCACTTATCCATTTCTTCTGGTACATCTGGCAGTAATGCTATTTGAAGAGATGTGTTTCCACAGTCTTTTAAATTAATTCTCTGTCGGGTCTCAAATGGTAGAATAAGAACGGAAACTCAAGACCCTTGATGTTGGGAGGTAGGCTGGCTGAGAGGTAGTGTACTTCCATCAGGACAAACTGCAAACCTTGCAGCTCAGTCCATGAATTCCCCTCGTGGCTCTGCTACCTATTTGATGAAGAGAAACGAACAATTCAGGTCCCCCTCCATGAACCTTAGTATTCTCTCAGTGGGTAATGACACAAGATACATATAACCAGCAACCAGGCTCAGAGAGAGAGAGAGGGTGGCTAGTCTGATGGGATTAGTGTCTCCACTGGATGTGATGATAATGCTTCAGTGCTGGAGCACCAGTGAGTCAGGCGGATGCTGCATTACCTGCATTTTTTATGGGGAAATCAGTCTTCCTCTGCATAGTGGAAGGCAACTCGTTGATGCGCAGGGAGAGCTGGCGTTTAAAGGGTGACATCTTCTGGCTAAGAGCAGGAAATCCTCGGAAAGAGCCTTGGCGAGCAAGCTGTTCAATGGGTGCGTGCCGGCGTGGGATGGCATGAGGATTGTTCGTCTCCAGGGAGGCAGTGGCATCCGAAGTGGGAGAGGTGGGAGAGGACGGGGATGGGGCAGTATTGCCAGGGGCCACTGATGAACCAACAACTGTCTTATCTGTTTCAGCTCAAGAAAGTCAAGAGAAAGAGGACCTTAGCAGTCTTCAAACAATTCCAGCTTATACAGCTGAGGAACTCAAAACCCTCCTAGGTCCTTTTACCCATCTCCTTCCCAGTGTTTCTTAAAGGACAGGTTAGAAGCGGGGCTCAGATCTCCTACCTTACAGACAAATAAAAGGTTTAATATTCTACTACATGTCATGGCATATCTATTAAGACACAAATATTAGATCTTTGATTCTCATGCAGAGATTCATGACTTAAGATGCAAAGACTCTGACCAAGATTGAAAAAAAAAAAAACCCAACAAAACAGCACCTATGAACTCCTAATGTGAGATCCTTTAAAGAATGATGATTCATAGCTTTCAATGCTTGTTCACTTGTTTTTTGGGGGAGAGAGGACGTCGGGAGTGCCAGGGACAGAAAGGTCCAAGCAAGTATAAGTTAAGAGTAGATGTTAAGGAATGTCATAAAGCAGTCTTTAAATCACAAACAATGTGCATTTGTGGCTCATCAGAATAAAAGCATACAGAAGTAAAATTTTAAACTGGATTACACCTAAATACAAAACTATCTCCATGTGAGCACCAGCTGAGTCCCATTCTGATGGTGGTAAATCTCTATCCGCCTCTGCTCATAATCCTCTAGATGTTAGGACTTAACCACTTCAGCAGGTGCTGTGTGTACCAAAGAGTATTATTTCATGGTAGTAAAGAATATGCTTCCAGTCTAAAAAATCAATGAAGCCCACTAAATAATAGCTATACACATTAAATTTTCTGATAAAAATAGCATGGTGTTTTTCTTTGGTATCTGGTGCAAATGTTTATAAGACATTTAAAAAAAATCAATCAAGAATTTAATTTCAAATAAAAAATATATATTTTTTGGCTTAAGAGTTAGAGTTGTTTGAGTCAGTAGTATACTACTAATGGTATTCTCTAAAATGACTGGTTTAAAACTAAAAGGATATAGTAAAAAAGAGTAAGATTTTATTAATGTATATTTAAACTGAACTGTTTAATTCCAAAACATTCCTTGTTGGTTTCAACTCTAGCTGTGCCAAAGAACGCGAAGCATTTTCCCTAAGCCCCATCACTTAGTTCTACAATACACTCAAACCCGACATTGGACAACAGACTCCTGAGTAACCTGCACAGGCATTTCTGCTATGCTACCATATGCACGTGCAAAAAATTTACCAACCCTGCAAAATCAAACACTAAAGTTAACAGGGGCTTTGGGAAGAAGATGGGTTAGCTTAGCTTCTCAAAATCTATGGACTTTTTCACCAAAGCACTAAAACACAGCCGTCATCTAATACAAAGGGCACTGCTGGGAACTCTCTGCCTGTATTTGCACCTAGCATCACCATCGGCGGGCCCCTTGCAGCCTGAACCTGGTACTTGGACTTCTTCCTTCAAGATGTAGGTCGTTGGTAGCATTTGCTTCTCAGGGAGATCAGACGCATCAGAATTAGAAGTCTGTTCCAGGATGTAGATTTCCCCAATTTTGTTTTTAAACATAGGGGGTAACAGAAGGTTTAAAAAACTTTTTTAGAGTTACAGTACCAACAACTACAAATTAGCCTGAACCACAAATAAGTCTGTTTGTACACAAGGCAAAACGTTGGGGACTCCAGGTTAAAATTATAATTTTAATATATAATTTAACGTATCACTCTGACAAATTAAATGAATAAATTGTCCTAAGTAATGCTTACGATACTTCATTGTAGCGGGCACTGTGCTTTTGTGAGCAACCCCTGAGACCTCCTTGTCAGCCAGGTTCCCTCTATGTAGTTTTTTCAAATGCACCCCCAGCCTCCTCCCCAGACAGCTTCCGTAATGGGAATAGTAAACACCTCGGAAGCCACAAAACAAGCCACTTTAAAGGAAAGGCCTTTGTTTAGGTTTTCAGCTTTGTTCTGAAGGTCTTCATACATTGCTAAGAGTTCTCTCTTGACTGTGAGAAAGCTTATCCCTTGAGCTTCCAAATATTAACCTGCTGGGAAAAACAGCTTAAATAAATGCAAATTGTAGCAGAAGAGACTGTACCTTTCTTGGCATCTTGGATTTGTTTCATAATCTCCTCTCGTTCTGCTTGCTCAGTGGCTGTCGTAACACGGAATGATCCTTCTCTTGTAAAAGTGGTCCGACTGGCATCAAAAGTAGCAGTCACTCCACATTCCTTCTCCCGCTTCTGCTTCCGTTCCAAACAGGCTGCAAAAGCACAGCCTACCGCATGGCTCAATCTTTCACCCTGTACATAACAGAAGTTTAAAAAACTTTTTTAGAGTTATAGTACCAACAACTACAAATTAGCCTGGACCGCAAATAAGTCTTTTTTACACATGGCAAAATGTTGGAAACTCCAGCTTAATAATTATGCATCAATATGGCAAATTAAATGAATAAATCATCTTAGGTCATGCTTATGATACTTTACTGTGGTGGGGACTGTGCTTTTGTGAGCTGCCCCTGAGACCTCCTTATCAGCCAGGCTCCCTCTGTCACTCACGTTAGCTCTGGCCATCAGCTTAGGAGACACTACTCAAGATCTGAAGCCCTAAGTCTTCACTTGATCTTAGCCAAAAGGCCGAGAAGCAATGAAGCCCTAGGTCTTGACACAAATCCTGCATTTGCTATTTAAGGGAACAGTGGTAATATGTACCAAGCATTTCTAAGAAACTGGTGGAAAAGCAGAGTAACTTTCAGGAGGCTAAACAGACTGTCAACAGGATGCAAACTTAAAACTTTGGATACTAAATACAACTCCAGAGATGACTCAGGAATTACGGAAAGGAAAGCTTAGCTTTCTCAGTCTCCACTTTCCAAATGCTCCCCTCCCTAAGCACCCTTTCCCATTCTAGGCCCTCATTACTTTGATGCTTTCCCCTTTACCTTCCCTACCTTCCAGCTCTCTCTTACCCCAACTCTCCCTCCCAACCACACACAGGCAAAAGTTAAAGCAGGTTTTCATCCACACTCCCTACCTACAAAGGAATTAAACAGATAAAATTGATTTGTTTGTGTGGGGAGGAGAGGAGAGCTTCCATAAACTAAATATTGTTTTAAAGATACATTGGATAACCTAGAGTATATTTAAATATGGATTTTAATAATCAATGGATTATTATTTTTTTTCAATGGATTATTTTTATCAGGGTTATCTATATTTTAAACCATACCTCTAACTGTGGAATAAAAAAAATTAGAGATGATACAGTCTGCCGGCATCACTAATACCGAGAAGAGATATTTGAGAACAGGGAGCCCTCTGTAGAATTTTCAAAATCACACAGTATAGGCAGCTACTCCTCCATATGGTTTTGAGCAAGTAACTTTCCTGAATTTTTTTTTTTTTAAAGATTTTATTTATTTGACAGAGAGAAACACAGCGAGAGAGGGAACACAAGCAGAGGGAATGATAGCGGGAGAAGCAGGCTTCCCGCAGAGCGGAGAGCCCGATGCGGGGCTTGATCCCAGGACTCCGGGATCTGACCTGGGCCGAAGGCAGACGCCCAACGACTGAGCCACCCAGGCGCCCCTTTCCTGAATTTTATATGCCAACATCAGATACAATAGGAAGTTATGTGTGAAATGCCTTTTGTCACACAAATATAAACTGTAAGATCTCACATAACTGCCTACTAAAAACTGACGGTTACTTTTTTATTCACCTACATGAGTTTCCATCTAACATCTTAGGAGAATGATATTAAGAGTACAGCACTTGGGGCGCCTGGGTGGCTCAGTCGTTAAGCGTCTGCCTTCGGCTCAGGTCACGGTCCCAGGGTCCTGGGATCAAGTCCCACATTGGGCTCCCTGCTGAGTGGGAAGCCTGCTTCTCCCTCTCCCACTCCCCCTGCTTGTGTTCCCTCTCTCGCTCTGTCAAATAAATAAATAAAATCTTTAAAAAAAAAAAAAAAAAAGAGGACAGCACTGAAGCATGAGATAGGAGGGGGTGCTGAAAGAACTGCAGAGCCTGTCTGCATCTGAACAGCTCTATGACAAGAACACAGCTATGGCCCAAAGAAGCATATTATTTCTCCTAGGCCTAGGGTAGAAGTTCTTGAAGACAAACCCTCTCCAAGCACCCCCCCGATCTGGGACCCACCGAATTTTGAAAAACTCTGGGGGTGGAGCCTAACAAATGGTTTTATTTATTTATTAAACATTTTTAAAAAATTTCTTTTCTTTTCTTTTTTTTATTTTTTAAAGATTTTATTTATTTATTTGAGAGAGAGATCACAAGTAGGCAGAGAGGCAGGCAGAGAGAGAGGGGGAAGCAGCTCCCTGCCAAGCAGAGAGCCCGATGCGGGGTTTGATCTTAGGACCCTGAGATCATGATCTGAGCCGAAGGCAGAGGCTTTAACCCACTGAGCCACCCAGGCGTCCTGCTTTTTCTTTTTTTAAAATTTTATTTATTTATTTGAGAGAGCGAGAGAGCTGCATGGGCAGGGGGAGGGGCAGAGAGAGAGAAGCAGGCTCCCTGCCAGCACCCTGAGATCATGACCTGAGCTGAAGTCAGATGCTTAACCAACTGAGCCACCCAGGTGCCCCTCTCTAAGACCTTGAAAAACATTTTTGATGAATTTTAGAGTATGGTTACCACCTCCCTTTCAGATAAACCCTGGAAAGAGCTTACTGAGTTGTAGTCTTCAGGAATGGCTATACTGTCTTATTCTGTCTGGACTTTAAAAAACTCAATAGTTACAATTATACACTTAATGCTCTACTATAGTTAAGATCATCATCATCTAAGAGACTTGTCTTTTGTCAGAATTTTAGGTACTTTACGTGAAAGACAATAGGTTAATTATTCTTTTCTTTTTAAGATTTTATTTATTTGATAGAGTGAGAGAGCACGAGCAGGGGGAGCAGAAGGAGAGGGAGAAGGGGGCTCCCCACTGAGTAGGGAGTCCAGTGAGGGGCTTGATCCCAGGACCCTCAGATCAAGACCTGAGCTGAAGGCAGAAGCTTGACCATCTGAGCCACCCAGGCACCCCTAATTCTTCTTTTTTAAAAAAAGACTTTATTTATTTGAGAGAGAGAGCATGGGAGGGGAAGACAGAGGGGGAGAGAGAGAGAGTAGCAGACTCCCCGCTGAGCAGGGAGCCTAATGCCGGGCTATCACGACCTAACCTAAAGGCAGATGCTTAACTGACTGAGCCACCTAGGCACCCCTAATTTTTGCCTATTTTTAAACAAAACTGAAAATTTCTACTATGCAACAATGTCCAGCAAAGTTCACTGTACCATAATTTCAGTATTTCCTTTTCTTTTTTTGAAGTAATCTCTACCCAACATGGGGCTTAAATTCATGACCCTGAGATCAAGAGTAACATGTGCCACAAACTGAGCCAGCCAGGCACCCCAGTAATTCTGTTTTTTAATTAATTGAAGATATATCTCAACTCAGTTCATTCATTTGTAGAATTCCTCTGCAAATAAATTTATAAGCACCTTTTAATGCCAATGTCTTTTTTGTTTGTTTGTTTTGTTTTGTTAGATTTTTAAAAAATTTTTGAGGTATGCCTGGGTGGCCCAGTCAGTTAAGTGTCTGCCTTTGGCTCAGGTCATAATCCCGGGATTCTGGGATTATGACCTGAGCCAAAGGCAGATGTCCAACCGACTGAGCCACCTAGGTATCCCTAATGCCAATATCTTCTACCTAGATGTATTAGCAAATAAAGACATGTAAGAATCTTAAAAGTAGTTTGTTGTTTTTTTTTATTATGTTCAGTTAGCCAGCATGTGGTACATCATTAGTTTTTGATGTTGGGTTCAATGATTCATTAGTTGTATATAACACCCAATGCGCATCACAACACATGCCCTCCTTAATACCCACCACCCTAGTTGTAATAATTAAAAATTCCAAGTAAAGTTTAGCAGCCACCATCACCAGAGCACTTTTACTTTCCTTTAATGACCTTGGATCTCAGCTAATCATCTTGCTCTGTGAGCTGCAGGGTCACACCAAGAGTGTGAACTACCTGAATAAAAGGAATGAAAGCAGTCTAGTGTAGGCATTCCAAGTGCTGTAAGAGCAGGTACTCATAAAAAAATGCAGTGGAAACTGCTTGGCTGAGCCAACCCAGAAGGAGTTTGGCTAGCTGAGGCTAGTCATGATGAAATCTATACTGTTGGACTCACCGTGTCCTTGACAGCCATGAAGCAATGACAGATCCAACGCCGAGTGGTGCCGTCACGGCATATGTAAGAGAAAGCTCTATCAAAGTTCCTATCCGGGGCACAGAAAGAAACTTTTTCTATTGTCTGGTCGACTATGAGGTCCTAGAAAAAGGGAAGCACAAAGGAATAGAGGATTTACCAGGTTATTCAAGCTTCTCAGAATAAACACAGGATGTTCATTTCACAATACAGAGATCTCTAATGCATCAAGACTATAAAATAGCAAGATTTGAGGCCAGCAGTCTGAATACTAAGAATTTGATGTAGAAGAGATCCCAACAGGCACTTTGCCCAGATGCCTCTCTCACTTTATCTTCATGTTCTAAAATATATGCTTGCTGAAAAAAAAAAATTCAGTTTTATCATAGTATATTGCATGCTCAATTTGATAATATATGTAAAGAGTAAATATTTCATCCAATTCCCATATAATTTATATTAACTTAGTGATCATTTGATTTTGAGTATGACTTCCTTTATATACTTGCTGAATGTCATTGTATCTACACAGTATAAACATTACACAAAATGTTTTTTAAAATCTTGAGGCTCTTCTATGTGATACTCCCACAGCCCAGAATCCCTAAATGCTGAGGTGGGGCTGTAAGTGCTAAAACAACAAATAATAAAAAAAAAAAAAAAAAAAAAAAAAAAAGCTTGTATAACGCATCACTATGAGAATTTCTGTTGCTCTACAAACTTGCCAGTCAATTTTTAAAAATTCTGCAACTCTGGTGGCTCATTATGATTTTATTTTTCATAACCTTGATTACTATGAATTTCCTCTTTAGCAATATGATTCTTCAAGTCTTTTGGATTGTCTGTCATTTTTCTTATTGACATGTAGGACTTCTTTATATATTCTAAATATGAGCCCTTTATAGATTATATACATTGCAAAATTTCTTTTCCATTCATGATGGGCCCAAGGGTGAAAATCCACCAATTACAATTATCATAAAGTGGAAAGAACAAAATTAATTAATACCAGTGCTATACTTAGCCACCAGGGGGCAATATCCCCTACGAACTGGTATAAAACAAAAACTGCCGCCTTGTACAACATATTTCATCCAAAACACTAAAGAAAACAATACAAGTTCTTAACAATGAGTTAATTAAAACCACTGTTTTTTTTTTAACAGTAATAATGTAATAGTAATATACAGTAGTAACAGTAATAATGTACATTTAAGACTACCACTTCTCTTGAACTTAAAAATGGGGGGGGGCTTAGATGAAGGTCAAAAGAACTAATGCAACTGTATTAATAGTTATACTTAAAATATATCAGGTAAGTTATCCATTAAAACTTCTCTTTACCTGCCAGATTGTCTCCCCCTTTCAGCGCCATATGAAGTTTTTTGAAAAACTACCTTCTTGTTAAAATCTCTCCAGACTTAAAAAAAGAATTTCTCCAGACTTTAGGTCTCTTAGGAAATTTAAATTAATGATTAAATGTGCTTATATAAGACTTAATGCTCTCTAACGTCAGAGTCTATGTCTCTGTTCTTCAGGCATGTAGGATCACTTTCTTTCAAATGCAAAATGCCATCTATGATATGAGATATTGTGTAGATTATAAGTAAGTGTTAACTAAATGAGCCATTTACTAGTCCTTAAGATTTTGCTTAAATTGGTTTTTTAGTTAAACAGCAGGTTAATCATTTCAAATAACACTTTCTAAGAATACAGTTCCCTTTATTAAGGAACAAGAAGAAATTTCAGATGTGGTCTTTTTTAAAAAACTTTGGTAAAAGGTCCATTATGTTTTACATGAAATTTGTGGGAGTAAACATTTTCTTAAAATGTGTAAGAACAAAATCCTAACATTAAATGCAAATGCTTACTACACTAAACATGCTCTTATGTAGAGCAAAATGTTGTGAGAATTCTGTTTTTCATAAAGTAAATGAATAACTAAATTTGTTTTCTGAACACTAGTGTCTCCAAAGACTGTACTTTGGACAAAGTGGAAGGATACAGAGTGACTATAGCTTCTTAATGGCATTATATTTGATCATTAGGAATAAAAAGAACCAACAACATGATCAGTAACATTCAGGCTTATAAAATTTTTACCTTAGTTTTCTCATCCACAACTCTCAGTCCATCTGCTGATACCCACAGGACTGCCTTAACTGCTTTCTTTCCAGTCTTTTAAAGACAAAGCAAAAAGGAAGGGGGGAGACACAAACATACGTAATATTAAAAAAAAAGGTCATTTTCCATAGAAAACATTGACTTCTGCCTTCCAAAAGTCACAAATACAGATGGAGTCCAAGTTCAGGAGGGGTGCCCAAAGCCAGATACTCAAACCAAACTGCAGAAACATTCAGGAAAAAAAAGCCAAAGCCATTATTTTAGAAACAATGCAAAACAATAAGATAAAATTAAGTAAAGGGGAGGGACAGGTGGACTCAAAACCAAGATATCACATTCCATAAACGGCAAAGAACTATAAGTAGATTCTTCACCCCTTTAAAAAGTCAACCAAGAAAACCAAGAGTCAGATAAATATTAAATACATAAGGAGTTACACCACAAGTAGCTTCTACAAATGTATTTACTGTAAAAAAGTAATACAACGGTCTAAACTGAGATGCTGCCCTATCCTTTGACTCATAATGTGTACAGCAGAACCCTTGGTCATCTGAAATTTTCACATTAAACACCCAAAAAGTCTTCACTATTCCTTTAACAATCTTTAAAGACCATTATTTCTTTTCTCGGGATTAACATAGAACTTGTTTAGTTTTTAATTTGATATTAAATGCATGGAGACATTTTGGGGACAAGGAGGATTAAAAAATACTAATATAATTACATGAATTCTTTTTACTGGCTGAGAAAAGATTTCTTTTGGCACATAAGAATCATGTGAGAACAAGCTGATGTTTGCTTTCTCCTGTGATGGAATGAAAATGGGACAGTGGGACTTTGTAATAGTAATTTAACAGCTTCCTATCTCTTCAAATGCTCTAAGGATGCAAGCAAAATAAAACAAAAGCAAAATAAAGGCTAAGAAAAGGTATCAGATTATAAAAAGTATAAATCAAAAGGAATCTGGCAGTAAAACTGCAGCAGCAGCCTCTAGAAGGGACAGAAGAGGATAAAGAAATATCTACCACTCTCCTCTGTATGTGACCAAGGCCAGCGCTCCCCCATGTTTATTTAAATGAACTGTGTGCTCCACTCTAGGCTCATCTCCACCATCACCAGTCATTTGGTAAGAGCCTATTACATGCCAAGCAGTGGAAACACTTAAGAGTTGACAGTCCACTGAAAGGCAACACTTGGATAAACAAAAAATAAATAATACAGTAGTAAATGTTATAGTAGAGTTGCAAACAATGTATAATGATGTCAGAAAGGAGGCATGGTCAAATCTAATTGTGGAATCAGGAAGGTTATTCAAAAGAGAAGCTCAAAGTAGGTACTGAAATAATCTTTCTAGATGCACAAGGTAGGGGTAGGGAAGTAACAGAGGCAGAGGATATGACAGGCAAAAGCAGCAGCACAGGACACGGAAGCAAACAATGTGGCAAGTCTGTACTCTATAAATACTTCAGTAGAACTCGAGAGTGGGATGGGTGAGCAAAGAGCAGTGGGAGATTAGGAAAGGCTAGTCATGGAGGGCTTTGTATGCTTGCTGAAGAATTCTATCTTAATTCTGTTCAATTAGGAGCTACTAAACACATTTTTAAACACGTTTTTAAAATATCACTGGCAGCAGTGTAGATGGATTGGAAAAAGACTGACAGGAGGCAGAAGGACCACAACACGATTCCAGATGACAGAGAATGAGGGCTAAGCTCTCTTCATTGAGAAAAGGATAGAGATGAGAGAGTTTTAAATGGAAAACTTAAGGGAGAAGTCAGAAGATGCCTCTCGGATTCCTGGTTTGGGTAATTAGGTAGAGACGGTACCACAACTAAGAGAACAGAAGAGATGCAAAAGTAAGTTTAAGGTGGGGGGAAATAAGATTTCAGTTTTAGACAAGCAAAGTTTGGAATGCCGATGCAATATCCAGGTAGAGATGTGTAACAAGTAACTGGATACATAGATCTGAAGCTCAGCAGAGAATTCTAAGATGGAATTTTAGTTTTGGGAAACATCAATCATGGGAATAATAAGAGGGCCAAAGTCAGGAGAGATTATCAACAAATAATTGGGAGAAGATGAGTCTTTGAAATATTACAAAAGGAAAAACCAGAAGGACAGGAGAATGGAGAGAACAGGGTTACTGAAACTAAGGGAGAAAGGTTTTAAGAAGTGGTGAGGGTCCAAAATGTCAAATGTTGCAAAGCGATCAAGAAGGAAAGATGTGAAAAGTGTCTACTAGATTTAGCAACGAATAAGATGTGGTTGAGTGAGAAAGCTTATAACGGTTAATTTTATGTGTCAAATTGGCTAGGGTATGACTGCACAGGTTTTTGTTTGTTTTTGTCAAACAGCAGTCTAGATGATGCCTTGAAAATATTTTGTAGATGTCATTAACATTTACAATCAGCTGACTTTAGATAAAGGAGATTACCCTTGATAATATGGGTGGGCTTCATCCAATCAGTTGAAGACTTTAAGGGTTAAAAACAGGTTTTTCTGAGAAAAATTCTGCCTCAAGTGTCTAACATGAAAATTCTGCCTAACAGACACATGAAAAAATGTTCATCATCTTTAGCCATCAGGGAGATTAAAATCAAAACCACACTGAGATACCACCTTACACCAGTTGGAATGGCCAAAATCAACAGGACAGTAAACAACAAATGTTGGAGAGGATATGGAGAAAGGGGAACCCTCTTACACTGTTGGTGGGATTGCAAGCTGGTGCAGGCACTTTGGAAAACAGTGTGGAGATTCCTCAAGAAATTAAAAATAGAGCTACCCTATGACCCTGCAATTGCACTACTGGGTATTTACCCTAAAGAAGCAGATGCGGTACAAAGAAGGGCCACATGTACACCAATGTTCATAGCAACAATGGCCACAATCGCCAAACTATGGAAAGAACCAAAATGTCCTTCAACAGATGAATAGATAAAGAAGATATGGTCCATATATACAATGGAATATTATGCCTCCATCAGAAAGGACGAATATCCAACTTTTCTATCAACATGGACAGGACTGGAAGAGATTATGTGGACTGAAATAAGTCAAGCAGAGAGAGCCAATTATCTTACGGTCTCATGTGTGGAGCATAAGGAAAAACATTGTGAGAAGGAAGGGAAGGGGGAATGGGGGAAAATCAGAGGGGGAGATGAACCATGAGAGACTGTGGACTCTGAGCAACAAACTGAGCGTTTTGGAGGGGAGGGGGTTGGACGAGCCTGGTGGTGGGTATTGAGGAGGGCACATATTGCACGGAGCATTGGGTGTGGTGCATGAACAATTAATCTTGTAACACTGAAAAAATAAACATATTTGGGGAAAAAAATTCTGCCTGAGCTTCTAGACTGCTGGCTGGCACTACAGATTTCAGACTTGCCAGACCCAATAATTGCACGAGCCAATTCTTAAGTCCCTCCCTCTCTATATATGTATAGACAGATACCTAAATATATACATATACATATGTGTGCATGTGTATATATATATATGCACAAAGAGAGAGAGAGAAACAGATGGTGGTTCTGTTTCTCTGGAGGTCCTAATACAGAAGTGGAAGTCAGACTAGGATAAGTTGAAAAGTAAAAGGCAGGAAGTGTCTGTAAATATTAAATACTCTCTTTAAAAAAACTTTCCTAAGTTTTTGCACAGCAAAGGAAACCATCAACAAGATGAAAGGGCAACCTACTGAATGGGAGAAGATATTTGCAAATGACATATCTGATAAGGGGTTAATATCCAACATACATGAAAAGAATTTATACAATTCAACACCAAAAAACCCAAATAATCTGGTTAAAAATGAGCTGAGGGCTTGAATAGCCACTTTTCCAAAGAAGATTTACAGATGGCCAAAAGAAACATAAAAAGATGCTCCACATCACTAATTATCAGGGAGATGCAAATCAAAACCGAAATCATCTTAGACCTGTCAGAATGGCTAGAATCAAAAAGACAAAAAGTAACAAGTGTTGGTGAGGAGGTAGAGAAAAAGGAACCCTCATGCACTGTTGTGGGAATGTAAACTGGTGCAGCCACTGTGGAAAGTAGTACAGCAGTTCCTCAAAAAATTAAGAACAGGGGGCGCCTGGGTGGCTCAGTCAGTTAAGCATCTGCCTGCAGCTCAGGTCATGATCTCAGGGTCCTGGGATCGAGCCACACATCGGGCTCTCTGCTTAGCGGGGAGCCTGCTTCCCCCTCTCTCTCTCTGGCTGCCTCTCTGCCTACTTGTGATCTCTCTCTCTCTCTGTCAAATAAGTAAATAATAAAAATCTTTAAAAAAAAAAAATTAAGAACAGAACTACCATAACATCCAACAATTCCACTACAGGGTATTTACCCAAAGAAAATGAAAACACTGGGGCGCCTGGGTGGCTCAGTGGGTTGGGGCCTCTGCCTTCGGCTCAGGTCATGATCTCGGGGTCCTGGGATCGAGCCCCGCATCGGGATCTCTGCTCGGCGGGGAGCCTGCTTCCCCCTCTCTCTGCCTGCCTCTCTGCCTACTTGTGATCTCTCTGTCAAATAAATAAATAAAATCTTTAAAAAAAAAAAAAATGAAAACACTAATTTGAAAAGATATATGCATACCCATGTTTATTGCAGCATTATTTATTTATTTTTCTTTTTCTTTTTTTTTAAAGATTTTATTTATTTATTTGAGAGAGAGAGAGAGAATGGGAGATAGCACGAGAGGGGAGAGGCCAGAGGGAGAAGCAGACTCCCCACTGAGCAGGGAGTCCAATGCGGGGCTCGATCCCAGGACTCCAGGATCATGACCTGAGCTGAAGGCAGTTGCTTAACCAACTGAGCCACCCAGGCGCCCCGCAGCATTATTTATAATAGCCAAGACATGGAAGCAGCCCAAGTGTCCATTAATAGATGAATGGATAAAGAAGAGGTGATACACACACACAATGGAATATTACTTAGCCACAAAAAAGAACAAAATCCTGTTATTTGTGACAACATGGATGGACCTGCAGAGTGTTTTGCTAAGTGAAATAAGTCAGATAAAGACAAATACTATATGATTTCACTTATATGTGGATTTAAAAAACAACACAAATGGCAGAAACTGATCCGTAAATACAGGAAACAAACTGATGATCAATACAGGGGAAGAGGATGAGGATATGGACAAAAGGATAAACCGGAGTGGGAGATACAGGCTTCCAGTTATGGAATGACTATGTCACAAGGATAAAAGGTGCAGCACAGGGAATACAGTCAATGGTACTGTAACAGCATAGTGACAGATTGTAGCACACTTGTGGTGAGCACAGCATAACACAGAGATTTGTTGAACCCTTGTGATGTATGCCTGAAAATAACATTAACATTGTGTGTCAGCTATACTTCAATAAAACATTATTTTTTTAAAAGATTTTATTTATTTATTTGACAGAGGGAGAGAGATGACAAGTAGGCAGAGAGGCAGGCAGAGAGAGAGGGGAAGCAGGCTCCCTGCTAAGCAGAGAGCCCAATGCGGGGCTTGGTCCCAGGACCCTGAGATCATGACCTGAGCTGAAGGCAGAGGCCTCAATCCACTGAGACACTCAGGCTCCCTAATAAAACACAATTTAAAAGTTGAAACAAAGTTAAAAAAATTGGTGCTGGGACCCAGCATCCATAGAGTAGTGGGTACCATTACAGAAGAGGTCCGAGTAGGGCTTGGACAGTCACCTTGGCTTCTGCACCCAACCAGATGATCTGCCTTCAGGCTCTGAGCCTTCAAAGCGCTTCACTTGATTTTCTTTTAAGATTTTATTTTTAAGGGATGCCTGGGTGGCTCAGTTGGTTAAGCGGCTGCCTTCGGCTCAGGTCGTGATCCTAGGGTCCTGGGATCGAGCCCCACATCAGGCTCCCTGCTCAGCAGAGAGTCTGCTTCTCCCTCTCCCTCTGACTGCCACTTTGTCTACTAGTGCTCTCTATCCCTCAAATAATAAATAAAATCTAAAAAAAATTTTTTTTAAATTTATTTTTAAGTAATCTCTACACCCTCACAACCAACAACCCCAAGATCAAGAGTTGCACCCTCCACTGATGGAGTCAGCCAGGTGTGCCACACTTCACTTGATATTTATTTGTACTGGTCCAGGCTGTTGAGTCAAGAAAGCTTATAAGGCAGCTTTGACTAAAGGTGACTTCCTTGTTTAAGAAATTCACCTTTCAAAAAAACATGAAGAAACAGTATCACAAAGATTATTACTTCGACAAATGGAGAATAAATTTGTAGATGAAAACAAGAAAAAGGCATTTCAGATGCAAACAGCTTAGACTGCTTTTAAAAGGAATTTTAGTCTTTGAAAGGATATAGAAGCAGCAGAGAAGTCTTTCCAGACCCAGATTTACCCAATTCCACCACCAAAGGTAGTTTCTCTTGAGACTCTTCACGGACATCAAAAGAATATATTCTCAAATGGGAACAGTTTCTTTTAGGAAGAGCACCATATCCTATTGGTGTTGAAAATGAAAATGACACCGAAAGTACCATTTAAAATGAGGCGCAGTGATAACTTCTTCACACATTCCTTCAAAAAACCTATTTAGTACAGTTGAATATTAAAGAATATGCAGATCATTTCAGGAACTTTAAGAATCAAAAGGCTCATATTGTCCCATTACCTCCGCAAGGACAATGAAGATATGAGAATCTACTGACAAGTCTCAGGTTATCACTTTGAGACTTATTACTACTTCATGGTCACGAATTTGCTTTCTTCTAAACCTATGGAAGTGTTAAGAGCGAACATTGAAAGGAGGACTATTTATTAAATAAGTCACTAAATGAAAAAACTATGATATAAAATAAATAAGTTTTTTTTTACAAAAAGAAGAGCTATAGGGCAATGGGGGACAGGCAGAGGATCAGGGAGACCTTTAAGAATTAAGATAAACTAGCATGATATACTAGAAACAGAATGGGCTTTGGTGTAAGATAAGCAGTCTGATTTCAGTGCCACTATTCATAAGCTAAGCAAGTTACAGAACCCTCTGAGCTTCCACTTCTTCATCTATAAAGTATCTGTAGGATTTATAAAAGGATCAGAGATACATACAGCACTTGAAAGAGGGTAATAAGGAACTAGTAGCCTTTTATCATCAATAGCAACTTTTAAAAACTTTTAAAAACTTCTCCCAATGCAGTGAAGTTTCTGGAAAGACACACTCTGAACAACAAGAACAGATCATGCTTACATGATGAATGAGAAAAGCCAATAGAGAATAGACCGAAGGCCCAAGAAAGAGAAAGTCCTCTAGGAGGTGGGATGGGGTGGGGCTAGAATACAGGTTTCAGACAGGAAGAGGGATGTCCCTTCCATGAAATGGAGCGATAGAGGGAAGCTGAGTAAAATGAAGACAGATTTCTAAAGGAGGGAGTGGCAAGTTGAGGAAGTTCACTCTGGAGAGACATAAATTTATGTGCGAAGGAGACATTACCTGCTTTTCTTTGCTGGGGAGAGGAAGGTAGACAGGCACAGTGAGGTGGTAAACACGTGTAACAGCAGCATAGAGGCTGCACAGCATAGTAACTTAGAGCATCCACTCTGGAACCAGGCTGTTGTCTAGGTTTGAATTCTGGTTTGCCGCTTACTGGTATGACCAAGGGCAAATTACTTCTCTAAGCTTCAGTTTCCACACCCGTATAATGATGTTAATTTCACATACCTCATGGGATTATTATGAGAATAAAATAAGTTGATACATGTAAAAGGTTTAGAACCAGGGTGATTATATAATTTACTGTCCAGACTGGATGCTTTGGAAATGAAAGGGGGCACTATTAAAACCCAGAAACAGGTGTTAGACTGGGACTGTTTCAGACAAGTTGGGACTGCAGTTACCACCCCACCAAGAGCAGCTGCCCATATTTAACCAACTCTTCTACAGCATTTAGGATTTTGCTACAAGGTGAGCTCCATGATGCCAGGGGTTTTCCCACCTTTACTGTTCACCGCTGTATCCTCAGAGCTTAGAACAACGCCTGCACAGCATAGGAGTTTAAGAGCTATTTCTTGAAGGAATAAATTTGCCAAATATCTATTGTAGGGCATACGAGACAGTTGACCAGTGACACAGAAGGCTGCCAAATGGCACTGAAAATCCTGTGTAAGGAACTGAAATTCGCAGCTTTATCAATCTATTCATTGTGCAATTGTTGCTTGCAGTGTTTAGCATCTGAGGCAATGGACAGGGCTAATTTCAGGTTGGGAGAATGAAAATAGAAAAAAAAAAGGTCATTTGATTATTGGTTGATTTTTAAAAGTTTTAAAGTAATCTCTGCATCTAATGTGGGGCTCGACTCATGACCCCAAGATCAAGAGTTGCATGCTCCTCTGACTGAGCTAACCAGGTGCACCTAGAAGGTCATATTTGAATGGAAGTGTTCCTCATTTAGTCTCCTTACCATACCTAGCAAAACAGAACATTTTCTTGGCCCAATTATACAGTTAAGAAAACATCTTTGCTTTTTGAGGTATGTCTATATAATAAACTTTATGGTATTGTACTAATGTACCACTGAGGCACTGTATCTGTCATATTTTATGGCTTTTGATTTTCTAATTGGGGGAAGAAAACAGATAATATGAATTCTTCTTGCATTTGTTCCTACTTTGGGTGCTGATTCTTAGATGCCACGAAAGTCTGCCACAATATAGTTACTTCAAATAGGTATTGAGATATCCTCACTCAAAGACGTCTGTGGTTGAATTCAAATTCAGACTTCATCATACAAATTCTATAGCAGCAATGCTCCTGTACTATTTGTACACTTTATACTCTTCCGTTCCGATCATATAAACTAAGGTTTATCTTAAGCACTTTTCAGAAAATGATCAAAGTAACAGAAGATGAAAGTTTTTGCTTTTGTTTGCCTTAAAACTGTCTATGGAAGCCAATATCTTAGGAAATAAGTCGAAGCTAACAAAAAGACTGAAATATAAAGATAACCCAGAGTAATTATGAAATATAGCCGTTAGGTACATTTTAGTGATGCAAATACCTCTTTACAAAAAAAGACTGCATAATACTTCAGAAACTAATAAAATGTAGTAGCTAGGGTAATGTAGATGTGAGACATGAAGAACTATTTCATCACTTGTTCCAACACTTTCTTTTTAAAAAATAATTTCATGGTTATAGGTAGAATTCACACAACTAGTCAATTATGAAAAACACAGTTTTAGAACAAAAAGGAAACTGCTTATTCTTCAAGGAAAGAAGATGAGTTTAATATGGATAGAACTTCAGTAACTTTGAATTAAACTGGTAAAATATGAAATAACCTATGAGTGAAAGATGACAAACGTCAAGTATAACTGAGCTTGTAACCACTCAACTCT
Source organism: Procyon lotor (assembly GCA_028646535.1). Classification (NCBI taxonomy): domain Eukaryota; kingdom Metazoa; phylum Chordata; class Mammalia; order Carnivora; family Procyonidae; genus Procyon; species Procyon lotor. The sequence continues at coordinate 97,526,504 of CM053609.1, forward strand.
CTATATATCCAACTTAGAATTTTAAAATTAACATCTGCCATAAACACCTTTTATTATGGGCAGACATAAACAAATACAGAAATCAATCAGGCTCTGACATTGGAGAAAATGATAGTAGGTAGTGGATCTATTACAAATTGCTGAATCGGTTAACTTGTGCTTGCAAGTAAGAGAAATGCACAGGTAATTTTCAAATGAAAACACCAGTGAAGAAACACAAAATGGTTGCAAAAATGACAGAAAAACAGTAACTTTAGCTCAGTACACTGAAAGATCACTTTCCCCTAAGTATAATAGGTATTCATTCACAAGAAAAGGCAATTGAAATTATTAATTACAATAAAGAATCTGATCTACCTACTTATCCCCAGAGTTCTGTTTTTTGTTTTTTAAAGTAGATTCCACTTAAAAAAAGAAAAAGGATGATGATCACATGTTAGTGATATTCTCAGTAGGCAGATCCTTAGAGTTGCTCCTGCATTTTACGTATTTGTTTTATCTAGGGAAGTACTTTGGATTTCCAGTTGGAGAAATAAGTTTTTAAACTGTTTAAATCAGAGATTGGTAAACTTTTTCTATGAGTGACCAGATATCAAACATTTAAAGCTTTGCAGGTTATTAGTCTATTTTACACCTACTCAACTCTGCCACTGTAGCACAAAAGCAGACACAGACAATATATGAACAAATGGACATATAGCTTTGTTCCAATAAAGCTTTATTTACAAAAACAGTGGGCCATAGTTTGCCAGCCTTGAATGTAATCTTCATAATCCCTGGAAAGTGATCCTTAATTAAATCTTTTTGGAAAGACAATTCATTATATTGAAATAATAGAGCTATTTAAAATTATGTCCCTGAATTATTCTTTCTTTACTTCCTTCCCTCCTTCCTTCCCTCTTTTTCCTTTCTCCTCCTCCTTCCCCTCCTCCTCTTCCTCCTCCTTTTTAAAACAAATGTGCTGATATGCTACCTAATGTTTTAAACTGAACTCAGGGGGTGCCTGGGTGGCTTAGTCGGTTGAGTGTCCAACTCCTGATTTCAGCTCAGGTCATCATCTCAGGGTTGTGAGATGAAGCCCTGCTTCAGGCTCTGTGCTGGGCATGGAGTCTGCTTAAGATACTCTCTCTTTCTCTCCCTTTGCCCCTCTTCCTCTCCTCTAAAAATAAATTAAAAAATAATAATAAACTGCAACTCAGACCTCAGTGCTGTCCAACTCCAAAGTTCTATGAGTCCCAAGATCACCAAGATAAGAATGCAATTAATCAACATAAACAGAAGTACTATTTGGGAGAAAGATAATTCTGTTGGGCATAAGATAGATAAGAGCAAAAGGTTAAGCAGCTATTCTAATGTTTAAACTTAAGCAAGAAATGCTATAAAGACACATGGGAAGCGTAATACGGTATAACTGAAATGTTAAGAAGTAACTGTAGCAAACAGACCAATTTGGGCAGGAGAGGCAGAGCAAATTGCTCTTTCTGAGCAAGAGTGATCTGCCATTCTGTTGTGCAAAGTTCTTTCTGTACAAACCAAAATGATTTTCAAGTGTGCCTAACGTGAAAAGAATCACCAGTCTTTCTGTCACACCCCCACACAGAGGTAACCCAGTCATTACAGAGTACAGAGGTGATGCTAACAGGCAACTTGAGATGGTGTGCCTTCTAATAAATGAACAAGAAGCTTCTTTTCTTTCACAGGAAAACTGGCTTCCTTTTGTTTTGTTTTTTTTTTTTTTAAATCTGAGAAGGACCTTAAAGTCTATCAGTTGGTATTTGAATTTCTGAACAGAATTGTGTAAGGAACAAATTTTGTTTTATAATTCCCAGATACAGTGAATGCTCCTTAAAGAACAAAGCAGCAAAGGTAAAGAAAGACAACTTTCACCAGTATTTGAGGCTGGCATTTTCTTTAATGGCTGCTTCCTTAACATTACAGTAACTATTTAATCTGGGACACTAAGATATACTATATTTCCTGCACTATAAGAGGAGACTTGAAAGGCTTTCAGGAAAAAATAAGGGTGGTAGCGAACAGCATGAAAGATGAAGTAAACAGCAAAGGAAAGACTTCTGGAGGTAATTCAGCTCTTCCAGTTTGCCACATCACTTTTAATTGAGGGGAGAGGGGAACCTAGGGATTATTCTAATATTAAGTTGAAATTTCAAATATATATATATATATAATAGCAGACATGAAAATCCACAGGTTTCTCCAGTTCAACCTATCCACAACCAAATTTATCATACCCCTCCTCACAATGAACAGTTCCCCAATCCCCTTGGTCGGTCATATCTTCTGATTTGTTCTGTATATACCTAGTTTGAATGAATGAATGAGTAGGAGCATGTTTCTCTCTCATCCCAGTGGTCCTGTGATTGCTGTTCATTCTGCCTGAAATGCATGTCTCCTCGAATTTAGTTTAACTAGAAGTCATTGCTTTGTGTCTCAGCCTTAGGTGTCACCTCCTCCCAGAAGCTTTCATCATAACCTCTCACATTCATTCTTCCTTTCTGCTCCAGTAATACCTGTTCTTGCCACATGATTTGGTAAGCATTTCTTTACCTGTTTGGCTCCTCCCACTACAGGGTGAACTTGAAAGCAGTGCGTTTGTCATTCATTCATTTGTTCATTCACTAACTCAAATATTTTGAAGCAGCTACTATGGAACTCATACTATTTTAGACATTGAAGATTCAGCAGTGAAAATAGGTGAAGATGGCAATCTTAAGAGAGCCTATGTTTCAGTAAAGAAGAGATGAGTAAGTAAACTGTATGGTATGACAAATGGTGATAAGCCCTATCAGAGAAAAATAAAGCAAAGAGGAGGAATACTGACTATGTGTTTATGGAGGAAGGTGGTATTTGGAATTTAAAATAGAATTCTCAGTGAATGCCTTACTGAGCATGGGGCTTTTGAACAAAGAATGGAAAGAGATGAAGATGTGAGCCGTGCACATAACGGGATGGTGTGTGCTCCAGACTAGCAGTTATAGCAAGTGCAAAGGGCAGAAGCATACCTAGTGTGCTCAAGGAATAGCAAGGAGGCTAGTGTGGCTGGAACTGAGGGAGTGAGAGTAAAAGCTAGGAAAAGGGACAGAGGGATTCATGTACAATGGCCAAAAAGACCCAAAAGACTTTGGCTTTTATTCTGAGAAGGGCAGGAAGCTACTGGATGATCTGGGGCAGTGAGGCAATATAATCAGCCCTCTGTCTTAAAAAGATCACTCAGGCTGGTATCTTGAGAACAGACGGTGGGGGGACAACAATGAAAGCAGGGGAAGTAGAACACTACTGCAATGACTCAGATGAGAGAAGAAGCTGGCTTGGACCAGGGCAGTAGTAAGACAGAAACTGTTGATGGGATATGGATATAGAGTATAACACAAAGAGAGGAGTCAAAATTAGATCCAGGATTTTTGGCTAGAGCACAGTTATAGAGCTGCTCTATATCGAGATGGGGGAGACTGGGGAGAGTAGTTTGGGAGGGAGAGATTAGGAATTTGTTTTGTGACATGTGAGTGCGAGTTGCCTGTGCAAAGTGGGTTTAATGATGATGATAACAATACCTAACACTTACCCACTATGGCAGGCTGTTTTGTACACTTCGCTTATATTTACTTATTTAATACAACAATCACATGCAGTTGGTATTAGTATTATCCTTTTTTTTTTTTATAGATGGGGAAAAGTAGGTAGCTGAGCCAAGATTAAATGCAAGCACCTGATACCCTAGAGTCTATGCCCTTAATCCCTATGCTATACCACTTCTGCGATGGAAATACCACGATGGAATTCAGAGAAGATGTCTGAAGACAGAAGCTTCAGTCATCAGTATAGAGATGGTATTTAAATCCATGACTGGATGACATCATCAAGGGAGATGTGTAGGTAGAGAAGAGTGCACAGATGGGAAGTAGGCAGCAATATGAGGGAAAACCAAGAACATGATCTCTGAACTCCAAATGAACAGCATTTCATAGCAGGAGAGGAATGGACTATGACAAATTTGCTAACAGGTCAGGTAAGGTGGTAGTAGGATCCTTGAATAATGATACAGAAGAAAATAAGAAAAGCTTTGGTGGAGTGGTGAAGGTAAAAGCCTGATTAAATATGTTTAACAGAGGAAGAGAGAGCAGAAACTGAAGGCACCAAGAATTTTTTTTTAAACTGATTTTTAAAAAGATTTTATTTATTTATTTGGCAGAGAGAAAGAGAGAGAGATCACAAGTAGGCAGAGGCTGGCAGAGAGAGAGGGGAAAGCAGGTTCCCTGCTGAGCAGAGAGCCTGATGCGGGGCTCGATCCCAGGACCCTGAGATCATGACCTGAGCCGAAGGCAGAGGCTTTAACTCACTGAGCCACCCAGGCGCCCCAAGAATTTTTTTTTAAGAAGATTTGTTTTGATTCACTTATAGAAAGAAGAACTGAAATGGAAAAGTGTGTGTGGAGCAATGCTGGAGTAAGAGCTAGAAAAATAAGAACCCAGTGGAGGAGCTGGCCTTGGTTGGGAGCACAGACAGTTCATCCCTTGCACACGAGGGAAGACAGAGCATATGGGCATGGAAGCAGGTGAGGAGATGGGCTGGCAGTGCATGCAAGAGTTTCCTTCTGATTGATTCTATTTTTTCAGTGAAGTAGGAAGCAAGGTCATCAGCCAAAAGTGAGAACAGAGGGGCGCCTGGGTGGCTCAGTCGTTAAGCGTCTGCCTTCAGCCCAGGTCAGATCCCAGGAGCCTGGGATCGAGCCCCGCATCGGGCTCTCTGCTCTGCAGGAAGCCTGCTTCTCCCGCTACCGTTCCCTCTGCTTGTGTTCCCTCTCTCACTGTGTTTCTCTCTGTCAAATAAATTAAAAAAAAAAAAAAAAAAAAGTGAGAACAGAGTAAGAAATTCTGGAAGCTTAACGAAAAAGGAGGAGGTGTCAAATAGTTATCTGAAAATGAGCCTAAATGAGTTTTTAAAAAATGAAGATTGTCTTGCTCCTCTTTATATCTGGATAGCCTAGCACAGTCCCTAGTATGCTTGAGACACTGTGACTTCAGCTTGAGAACCATAGTGGCTTTTTTTGGGGTTTTTAAAAAAAGATTTATTTATTTGAGAAAGTGCATAAGAGAGCACATGAGTGGGAGTGGAGGGGGGTGGGGGGAGAGAATCTCAAGCAGACTCTGTGCTGAGCATGGAGCCTAACGTGGGGCTCAATCCCATGACCCTGAAATCAAGACCTGAGCTGAGGTCCAGAGTCAGATGCTTAATTGACTGAGCCATCCCGGTGCCCCATTCCCTCACTTTAAAGAAAAGGATCCAGAATGAAGGAAAGCACTAAGAATGATTTGTTATAGAGAAGAAAATCTGGGGAATCTAAAATAGAATGTAGATGTGAGTACATGTATTTAAGAGTAGTCATAAATACCACACAATGTTCATTCTTTAGAATTAGGTTAAAAACAATATAACCACATATTACTTTTCAACCATGCACTCTCTAAAACATAACCATTTCTAATTATGCCATTTAACAATTGAAAAGGTGTAAGAACGTGAGAAAAATATATTTGGCAGGACATTAACAGGATCTGCTAGAACAGACATAATATTTTTGGTGATTTTTATAGTTAAAGTGTCCCCTCCCCCCCCAGTGACATAATAGCTCAGGGAAGAATTCACAAACTCAAATGCCTACAGGATTAAGAGCAGGTAACAAAACCAGTGAAACAGGCTGAGTGTAAGGACAACAGGGAGTTTTAGGGACTGTGGCAAATAGGCAACTAAAGGGTACAGTGGCTACTCAGCTTAAGCCACTGCTGTCACATAGAAAGCATTCCATTTTGCCAGGTCTTCTATGTTTTATGTGAAAACTTTCAGTGTTTGAAATTTTGGCAACTAATTCAAATTTATAAACTGTGCTCAGAGCACACAAAGCATGTTTGTGAGAAGCATTCAGGCCCTGAGCTATCTGGTGTACTTCTGAATGAGAGAACATCAATATGGAGTAGGTGAAAAACTACACCAACTTGCAGAAAAACTTAGTTTCAGGGTAGACGCTGCTCTTTATTACTAACTAGGTGACCCCTTTGAACTTGTTAATTCATTTGTAAAATGTAGTTTCATGAATTCTCCTGTTTAATTCATTGAGTGGTTGTGAGTAGCAGATTCAAAGTAGGTCAAAGCATATCATAAAGCTCTGTATAAATATAAGCAAATAGCTGTGAAATAATGGAAAATACATATTGGTCTCTGCCCCTGGTTCTGGGCACAGAGCTTCTGAAAACCTTATAATTTCGTAATTTCCCAAGTGATAAGAGCACTGTGAGCATCCCTTGTTCTAATATTTGGTCTTTGACTCCATCCCTGACACAGAGCTCCTAAAACCCTTGTAAATTCCTAAGTGATAAGAGCACTAGGAAGATCTTTTGTTGGATGAGACAACTCTAGGTAGGCTCCGTGATAAGTGCTGGTCATCAGAAAGAACAAGCCATGATTAGAAGCTTGGATTTTTTTAGCCCCACCTCATACTCCACCCTCCAGGGAGAGAGAGAGGGGCTAGAAATGGAATTTATAATTGGTCATGCCTACGTGAGGAAGCCTCCATAAAACCCCAATAGTACAAGGTTCAGCAAGCTTCCTGGTTGGCAAACACATCACACCAGGAGAGTGTCACACTCCTCCACAGGGACAGAAATTCCTGTGTTGGAATCCTCCCTGACCTCACCCTATGTAGCTCTTGCTCTGGCCATTCTGTTTCTGTTATATTTTAAAGATTTATTTATTTGAGAGCAAGAGAGAGAGAGAGAGATCACAAGTAGGCTGGGGGTGGGGTGGGGTGGGAAGCAGGCTCCTGCTGAGCAGAGAGCCTGGTGTGGGGCTCGATCCCAGGACCTTGAGATCATAACCTGAGCCGAAGGCAGAGGCTTTAACCCACTGAGCCACCCAGGCACCCCTGTTATCACATATTTTAAATAAACTAGTAACCAAAGTATTTCCCTAAGTTTTCTGAGCTGCTCTAGCAAATTAAACCTGAAGAGGAGGTTGTGGGAGCCTCCAATTTGTAGCCAAACTGGACAGACATTGTAAGTAACCTGGAGACCTATTACTTATGACTGGCATCCAAAGTAGGGTAGGAGCAGTCTTATGGGACTGAGCCCTTAAGCTGTGGGATCAGACCCTATCTCCAGGCAGACAGTGACAGAACTGAGTTAAACTGTGGGAAAACTAGCTAATGTCACAAAAAATTGCTTGATGCTGGGGAAAAAAAATCTCTACACATTTGGAGACTACAAACGAAATGTTTTGTGTGAGTAGTAAACACAAAGGAGAAAGACTCACAGGAGGTAGACTGAACTGAATTTTTCCAATATGATGGCTTTAAAAAGAGACCTAATAGGGCAGCCTAAAACATTTTATATCTCTGTATTCGGTCAGTTTCTCATAAAATATTAATACAGATCACTTAGCTCATGGAGTTCCTCAAATATATTAAAATTATAACATCTTTTTCAAGTGTTAAGTGTCATACAATTACTTGGTTAATCAAGTATTTGCTTGGCATGGCCAAATACACTAATGAACCTGTATATAGTACTTCCTAAAAAGCTTAGCACATTTTTGGCTCTCCTAACAGTGAGCAATTTAATGTAGCTAGTTTGGGAAAAGTTATTTCAGGTTTTCTGGTTTTTTCCATTTTAAGATGTGTGTAAGCTTACAATGGGCTAAATAATAACAGTTCTGTAATAGATTCAGGTTTATCTGTTCCCTACCGTGAACCCTTGTAGAGGCACTCCTCCCATTAAATGGTGATGCAGGAATAGAGAAGTGACCGGCTGGTCAGGTTGAGGAAATGTAGGAAAACAATGAAGCAGTCCTTTTGGCCATGATTTATAAATTCAGATTCAGGGCTAATAATCCTTCCATCTACCTACTTTTATGCAAATATGTTTAATGGAAACACCTCTTGAAAACTGCTGTTCTCTTTATCTTGGCCCATTAAACGATATCTGACGTGAAGGCTAAGAAAGTCTCAAAATTTATGAGAAACTATACTGGTTAAAAGCTCCCTATCAATAGTTAATAATATTGTGGTAACTCTGCATGGTCACAGATGGTAAGTACACTTATCATAGTGAGTGAATCATAATGTAATTATAAAATCACTACCTTGTACATCTGAAACTAATACACGTTAACTATACTTTAATTAAAAAAAAATAAACTCCCTATCATATACTGTTCTATGAGATTCTTCATTTTCAGCTTTCATTAAACCGCAACTGGCCTGGCAAGCTTGATAAACCAAGTCTCTTTCACCAGCCCTATTTCCTGTAGCTTAGTGTGGAAGTGAGTTGAATGAGGGCAACTTGAAAGATTTAAAAGACTCCATTTTAAAAAGGTTTTCAAAAAAAATAAAAGTTTTTCATTTAAAAGCACATTTCTGGTAAGATTATGGGTGATGCTTTTTCCCTGTCGGTCTTCCAAACTCTTTAAATGACTTACTATAATTAAAAAATTTTTATGTTAGAATAAAATGGGCCTGCCATAAAAAAGAATTCTCCCCTCAACAAAAGAAAAGAATTCTCACAGTCACATTTGCTCATAGATGCTATAATGAGATTGTTAGCATCATTTTTCTCCTTTTTTTAAGATTTTAATTATTTATGCGAGAGAGAGAAAGAGCACATGCACACAAGCAAGGGGAGCAGCAGGCAGAGGAAGAGGGAGAAGCAGTCCCCCACTGAGCAGGGAGCCCAATGCAGGGCTCGATCCCAGGACCCTGGGATCATGACCTGAGCCGAAGGCAGATACTTAATCCACTGAGTCACCCAGGCGCCCCCCCCTCCCCTTTTAAAGCTGTTATTTAAATTCCAGTTAGTTAACATACAGTATAATAGCTTCAGGTCTACAATTTAGTGATTCAACACCTCCATATGACAGCCAGTGCTCATCTGCTTAGCATCTTTTAAGGAAATCCTGTGAGAGTAAAACTCAGTAGTATGATTCAAATATCTCCAAATTAATAAAATGCTAGTTTGAACCACTGAAAAAAACTCTTTAAAGCCTTAATAAACAAGTAAGTTGACCAGAGATAAAATCCGAAGTTAAATTACTGCCCTCAAAGAAGACAGTGAACTGTGTTTATAGGAAGCTGTTTATTAGCATCTTTTAAGGTTAAATCTTTGATGTGATTTTATTTTTTAAGATTTTATTTTCAAGTAATCCATATACCCAGTGTGGGGCTTAAATCCATAACACAAGATCAAGAGCCACATACTCCATTGACAGAACCTGTGAGGCACCCCAAGGTTAAATCTTTTAAACTTTGGTTATAACTACTATGAAAACAGTAATTATATAGCATAGTGATTAAGAATGTGAGCTCTGGAGTCCAAGTATCTGGGTCCGAATTTTAGCTTCTATCACTTATTATATCTGTGAACTTGGGCAGGTCACTTCTGTACACTTTAGTTTCCTCATTGTAAAACAGGGAGAAGAATAATTTCAGTGTTATTTTAAGGATTAAGTGAGAGGATTCCTAATTTTCTTTCTCATGCCATATAAATTTATCATGTTGCAAAATGTAGTGAAACAGTGAAGAAGCACAGTGTGACCCGGCTTAGCTACACTGTAGGTGAGCCATGAGTCCATTCTGTATAGCAATAAATATTGCCACTTTTGGGTTGATTTTAAAGAGAGAGCTACCTTTGTTCCTTAACACCATGTTATGACTTCTTAATACATCTTCTTTTGGTATGTTTTTTCTATAAACTCTCTCAATATTTTCTAAAATCTAGCCTTCTCTACAAGGTCTACACAAGGTTGTTTTACTAAAGTAGACATGTTAAAAACCGATCACTTGGAATCTACTTTAAGTTGTATAATAATTATGGTGATGTGAAATTGCTTTGAGAAATTCTATTTGGAAAAGAATATCTACAAAAAAACTTCCTTAACAATTATAACGAGTATTTATACAGTTGACCCTTTAACACTGCATTGTGTAAATCTACTTTTATGTATTTTTTTATAACTACAGTACAGAACTGTAAATGTATTTTTTTCTTAAGATTTTCTTAATAACATTTTCCTTTCTCTGAATTACTTTATCATAGAAATACAGTATGTAAAACATATAACATGCAAAATATGTGTTGATCAACTGTTTATGTTATTGGTAAGGTCAACAGTAGGCTATTATAGTTAAGTTCCTGGGGAATAAAAAATCATACAGGAATTTCTGACTGCAGAGAGGGTTGGAGGCCCTGATCCCAGGCATTGTTCAGGGTTAACTGTAATGATGCAAATGTCTATAGGATTAATTCTTTCTAGATATGGCCCTGTTAACTCAAACTCAAAATGTCTACTAGAAATTTTACTGTGACATGTGGGTAAATTATATGACTTTCTATTTCAGATTGACAGCAGTAACTGAATCAAGCCATTCAATCTAAAGTCTCTTCAAATTTGTTTATAAACATATCAGGTGACCTATATGAACATGTAAAAACCAGACACAACTAAAATATTTACTTGAGAATAAAATGGAAACTATTTTTGTTTCCATTTGTATTAAAACAAATTTTCAAAGTAACAAAACCACCCAGTAAAGAAAAACCAATTGATGGGATTTTTATGTTCACATTAACTCTCAGTAATTTATAGCCAATGACAGTAGTGTTTTCTTACACTCTTTCAGTCTGAATTATTTTCTAGCACTTACTTACGACTAAACAATGATAAATTTTGACACAAAAATGTTAGAAATGTATTTAACTATATATATATATTCTTAATTCTAAGGAAATAGAAACATTAAATAATCAATACTTGAAAAGCATGTACAGAAGGAACATCCCACATAATGACAGATTATTTGGTAGACAACTAATTAATTAAGATAGTTTTTCTTAGATTACCAGCCCAGGCTAAAAATGACAGAATCCCCAAAGATAAGTTTATGTACTTTCACTCACGTCACCCAAAATTTAATTTAGACTGAAAAAAAGCATTTGCAATGAATGTAAAATTTGAGGTACATTCAATTTCTGCTTGAACTTATTAATATTTCTTCCCATTTCTCTGTCAATATTGAGCACTAAGTAAAACCTACTTGTTAAAAATCCAGCAAATGTGCTAAAATGAACAGCTTTGCAAGATTAAATTAAATTTAACCTAGCCTTGAGGAAATAATACTTTTTCAACCTATTTGCTTTCTTTATTGGATTTTAGTATCAATAGACACACAGTTAATATCACAGATAGCAACTTTCCAATTAATTTCCACATATAGTCAAATCAATTCCTATATTATAAAGAAACAAATGTCAGTGCTATACTAGGGGTGTAACTCCTTATAAAGCAAGTAGGAATGTGGCATCAAACTTACTTTTCCAAAGAAGCCTTTGAAGAACTTCCTTTCCTGGAGGAACAGGGGGACAAGTCGAGCGCTATTATTGTATGGGCTAAATGTCCCAGGGTTTCATACCAATAAGCACATACAGAAGTTGAGTAAAGGGCAAAGTAGGAGAAGGGGAGGGAGTGAGAGTTTTAAAGAGTTATCCATACCAGGAGTGACAGGGAAAAAGGAAGGGTGCATAAAAATGCAGGGAAACATACTGTATGGCCTAAGAATCCATAGAAAGAGAAGACATCAGAACTGACCCCATGCAGAGCAACTAGTTTAGTATTCTCTATTTACTTTTGAAAGAGATTATCCAAATTTGGCAGCAGAGAAGAAGATTAAGACATACTGGTTTAGTGAGATTTGTATTTTAAATTTCCTAATAGTGAGTAGGACATATATTTTTCAATTTCCACACACATTTTTTCAATTTAAAAAATCAGTGGTCTACTATATGGAAGTCATCAGTTAAAAAAAGAAGTCCACATTTGGATAACCACATAATCACATAAAAAATGCAACACATAAAATTAAATTATGAGTGTGCAGAAAGAATCTTTGTCAGACTTTTTCTTAACCAAGTTCAAGATGTGTGGGCTGATCAATGCCACAACAATCATGGGGGAAATAATAGATATGTTCTATTCCAAACAGAGAATAAATCATCTTTAAAGAACACAATGCTAATGCTTTCCCTGAAGATGAAAAAAACATATCTGAGAACTAAACAACATCTGTGGACCACAACTGAAATTTTAAAAGTAGGGTTGTTTTCTTTTAAAATGATACTGTTTTAGAATAAAGAAACCTGCACGGACAATTATAAGTATATAACTCTGAAACTATGTAGATAAGAGAGACATAGCTATCTTTGGTTCCAGCGCCAATTTTTAAGCTTGTAGAAATTTTGAAAGTTGTCTACCATTTAAGATCAGAAGAACTTATACAAAGTAAACTGGTTCTAATCCAAGCTATCTTAACTTTACATTTCCTAACTTTGGTTGAACTATTTAAGCCTTTAGTTTTTATAATCAGGTTTTAATGTTGGATAAATGTCTAGAAAAAGACAACTGTATTGAAATTTTACTCTCTCAATTTATTCACTACTCTCAAACACTGAAGAGTTTGTTTTCTACCTAAGTTGCAAACAGCATCAAATATTTCAAAAAAAATGTTTTGAACTTAAGCTGGAAAAACAGTAAGCTGGGGTGGTTATTGCAATAAGACTAGGTTTATTTCTACTGCCAAGTTTGATGACCCTAGTTTTGTTAGACTGTGAGTGACCATCAGCTTTTAAAGATGCAGCCAAAGTTAAAAGATTTACCAGTCTTGAGGGATAGGGAGGTAAGGGAAAGAGATCTGTTAATATTTAGTTTAGCTCCCAGAAAATCTCTTGTTAAACATGTAGTTTGCCCTCTTTTCATAAAAGACCTCAGTTGTTAATGAAAAAGGTTGACGTGCAAAATGCATTAAAACAGTTATTAGAGAATATTAGTGCTTTTTTTAAAAAAAAACAAGTTATGATTCTTTTACCTGCTAAAACAAGAACATATATTAAAGCAAATATATCAAATAGTGAATAAAAAACCAACATATTAGAAACTGTCAGTATAATGAAGCTAGTCTAAAACCAAGACAGAGAGAGAGAGACATTTAGAGACAATGGGAAGAAAAGACCTTTTAAAAAGAAGAACATGTTGGACCAGTGTCAAGCAAGATAAACAAAGGCCCAATACAATTTTTACAAAATAGACTGATAAATGACATTACTACTCACCCTTCAACTATGTCAATAAAGGCAATGAAAATAGGCAGTAGTTGTTTCTGTCATTTATCCTATATGATCTAAGTCCTAAAGTGGCTAATTTGTGCACTTACGTCACAAAGTAAATGAGTTGAAAATAGCTGTAATTAACTTTATCATACAAAGTAAGAAGAATTTAAACATTTATGCTCTGAGAAGGTTTAAAACTTGATCTTAAAAAAAAAACTTAAAAAAAAAAAAAGGTGATCTTAGTTATAACATCTTTTCATTTGAGAATATTAATTATGCAGGTAACTTCTAGTTGATGTTAAAGTGATCCTAAATTGTAAGGGACTACTTTGAGGATAAATAGGAACTATATTTGCAAATTATCCAGCTTCTTCAATTATTCACAAATTTAAAAAGCTCCAGGATGTCACATTTTTAGTTCAAACATCATTCAAGTGATAGGTTTAACATGTTTGTTTTGCTACTTAACTCGTACATCTGAGCTACAGGATTCTTTAAATCTTAACTCTGGCATTCAAACTAGTGCCATAAACATGTTATTTCTTCTTTAATCTGTAAGCTTGTACACTTCTACATTTGCTTCCATTATTTGAAACTCTAAGGAAGAGGACATAGCTTTTGGCACAATATAAGCATCTGTTACAGCAGATTATAAATGTTTGTTAGATGAATGTTTGGTAAGGGGGGAGGCGACTAGAAATTTCTTCATATTGGAAATATGAAAAGACAAAAATCTCAAATATCTGTGGACTAATATGGTCTGAGAAGAACAACATCCTGAAGACTTCCAACTTTCTGCAAACTTCTCAGTATAGCATTAAAAAGAATATTTATAGGAGGAAGTTTCATTGAGTACAATAAACAGGAAATTGACCTGTTACCCCAAAATTTAATCTTATTTTTTAAATACATGTTTACCTATGTGACCCTTGGATAGCATTAGTCTGAAAAATTTTAAAGAACTTCTTGAATGAAAAGTTCAGAAGTGGTCAAGTTCCCCTCAAAGTTCAAAAAAGTAATCAACGCACATAAAACTTCATATTAGCTATAAATGATCATAGGGAAGTACAGATCATTTAGAGATATACCAAAGGGTTTCATAGGAGCGCTTGGGTGGCTCAGTGGGTTAAAGCCTCTGCCTTCGGCTCATGATCTCAGGGTCCTGGGATCGAGCCCCACATCAGGCTTTCTGCCCAGCAAGGAGCCTGTTTCCCCCCTCTCTCTCTGCCTGTCTCTCTGCCTACTTGTGATCTCTCTCCCTGTCAAATAAATAAATAAAATCTTTAAAACAAAAACAAAAAGGTTTCATAAACTTTAAAACATTAAATGTATGGTATGGTTATGATAATTGTTATGAAATTTGATTTGACCATATTGAGGACTGAATTGTTTTCTGTATATTCTAGAAATAATATTTGAGTGGCTACCATGTGCCAGACACTGTTGCAGGCATAGGTATAATTTTTTAAATGGAATTTTGGTTTCTATTTCGGGTGAAAATAAAACTTATTAAATTTTATTATCTAAACAGTTTTACACCTCAAATAATCATTTTTACAGTTTATAATTTTCATCATCAAAAAATATAAAAAGATTTAAAAAAGGTAAAAAAATTCACTCAATTAAAAATTTTTTTTTTTTTTTTTTTTTTTTTTTAAAGATTTTATTTATTTGACAGCGAGAAACATAGCGAGAGAGGGAACACAAGCAGAGGGAATGGTAGCGGGAGAAGCAGGCTTCCTGCAGAGCAGAGAGCCCGATGCGGGGCTCGATCTCAGACCCCTGGGATCTGACCTGGGCCGAAGGCAGCCACTTAACGACTGAGCCACCCAGGCGCCCCTAAAAAAATTTTTTAAGTTTATTTATTTACATAAGTAATTTCTATACCCAACCTGGGGTTTGAACTCATGACCCCAAGATCAAGAGTCACATGCATTTCCAACTGAGCCAGCCAGGTGCCCCTAAAAAAAAATTAGTTTTAAAACTAAATGGTGACTAGTGGCTATCTCTGTGATTACAAAAAATTTAATGTATTGTTTTTATTCATTTGTATTTTACACAATGAACTTATTCAATCTATATAATGAAGAGATGCTTCTAATTAAAGGTAGGCAAAAAAAAAAAACACCCAGTTAAGAGGATTCACTGCTCATTAAACTAAATACCATTTAATATCTTTTTTTTTTTAGATTTTATTTATTTATTTATTTGAGAGAGAGAGAGAGAGAACATGAGAGAGGAGAAGGTCAGAGGAAGATGCAGACTCCCCATAGAGCTGGGAGCCCGATGAGGGACTCGATCCTGGAGCCCCGAGATCATGACCTAAGCCAAAAGCAGTCACTTAACCAACTGAGCCACCCAGGCGCCCCTCATTTCTTAATATCTTCTGTGCAAATTAAAACCATCCCTAGTTTTCCCTTATTTAGAGAGTGAACATGAAGCCATGCTCTGAATTCAAAGACTTTCTACAGGCTCATTCCACAATGACCTTCTACTTCTAAGTTATATAAGTTATACGATTCTGATAACTATTTGTAGTTTGTTACAGGTCTATTTAGTCAATGCACTGATTTGCCTGTTGTTTTCAGTCATTAGTATTATGATGTTTAAATATTCTTTAATGACTAGTAGGACAAATCATTGTATTACTTCTAAATTTTTTCCAAGCTAAACTTACTCTTTTAGTTAACTTGGAATTATTCTGTTAAAGAAGAGACTGAATTTGTTTCTTGGAAAATTACATTGTCTGAGGCTGTATTTAACTGGAGAATATATTCAGGTAGACATGACAAGTCTATAAATTGTAGTTTCACATACCATAATAGATGAAAATAAATCCCTTTAACATTAATGATAATTAGAAATAGGAAGGGCTTCAATCATTTAAGAATTTAAATGACCAAAATCTGATGTAAATGGTAATGTATGTGTTGTAGTGTACACGTGTCTACATATTGTTTTATTTTTTTAATTCCTTGCATACTATAAGCAGGTATTTTTCTCCTCCTTTCCCTTCTATAACAGATTCACAGAACTTTGTTCCAAAATATAATACACTCCTTGAAACTGGTTCCTTCTTTGATATTTTATCTTTTATATTGAGGGATTACAGGTGAGAGGTCATATAAAATATACCAAGAAGCAGAAAGTTTTGATAAGCAAATTGAGGAGGAAAAAAAAAAAGCACTCATTAGTAGCCAAACTTGTGGCAGCCTACCATACCAGCAAACCCAAAGCAAACAAGTATTTAATGCTGTCTGGGGCAAGGGCATGCAGAAGTAACGGTTAAAGCTTTCACAGCAAGGAGGGGAAAAGGCCACACATTGGAGGGAAGGAAGGCTGTGAAGAGGACTGTCAGAGTTTATGAGACATTCTTCAAACCTATCCAAAATGTGATATTAACACTTTTATGAGAACCTTTATGAACACTGAATCCATTCTCTCCTTTTATTAAATACACAAGCATGTGCCTGGGATTTATTCTAAGGTATAACAGGCAAGGAAAATATTATTTATCCTGGAAAAGGACTCTCCATTTCAAGTATGCCAAAGTTTATGCAAAAGGCAGGAGAAATACATCGTTTATGTTAGAGGGGTGTACAGAAGGAACCTGGAGAGTAGTAGTTAAGATAATAAGACCTCCCCCAACTGTAAACCTCACTTGTCATCATCACAGATAACTCTACCTTCTACTGTTTCTTCTAGGAAATTTAACATCAGTAAATTATAACCCAGTTATCACATTTAGGTTAAGACACTAACTGTAACAGTTTTCTCTTGGTTTTAGAACATTATTCACCTCTAAGATATCATATCACTTGTTTCATACACATTCCGAATCCAAAGTACCTTTTGGATAACGTCTGGCCTAAATGACAAAGTTGGTCTTTATAATTTACGCCTTTAGGTGGATAACATGAGATGCTCTTTATTAGAGAGCCCACATCTTTTGCCTTAAGAGAAACACTGGTCTTACGGGATAGTGAATCACTAAAATTTACTGAACAAAATCTCTTAAGAAAACATTTCAGTATATAGATCAACAGTGGCAACCATCAAATACATACAGCTTTCAATCTTTTTACAGCATCTTCACAGATGTGCATTCCTCTTGACTCATCAACTTCCACATGGCCAAGGTACTGCAGAAAGAAGAAAAAAAGGTTATTGCTATGCTTATTGAGTAGCTACTATATGACAGGTATTAGTTGGAAGAAAACTGAAAATTGAAATTTCTGCATTCAAGAAACTGCCACTGTACAAGAGTTAAGATGTTACTTTACTTACCTTCAGTGTCCTCATATGAATGAAATTCAGAATAAATGTCTCAAGGAATTGTTATAGAGAAGTGAAAAAGTACATGGTAGGCAGTCAATGTTACCTAAATTTGTTGGATCTGAACATAACAGCCACACACAAGTTACTACATCTCTGAACACAAAAATAATCCTAAAACAAACTGTATGTATACATACATAAATATGTATATACATACTGAAAAAGGCACAAATAAAAATAATTCAAAGGCTGAAGCGATCACACATCCTTTTATGGGGAGCATGCATGAGTAGAGCAGAGAACTAAAAAATAAATTTTACAAAGGCAATACATTTAAAGATTTAAAAGATATTCTACATTAACAATGAATCTTGGAACACTGCATCAAAAACTAATAATGTATTTTATGGTGAATAACATAACACAATGAAAAAAAGATGTGTAGAATTTGAAGAGGGAAAAATTGAAAGGTTGGGGAGCTATTTTAGGTAGAGAGAATTTAACAAAAGTTATAGGTGTGGAATAGCATAACTATATATCAGCAAGTATTCCTATTTGGCTAGGATCTGAGGTATGTACAGCTGGGGAATTTGAATGCTGGAATGAGTCTCTACTTAATTCTAGAGTCAATGGAGAGCTAACAGTTTTTTGGTTTGTTTTTTTTTTTTTGTAAGAGAGTAATGCAATTCAAATTAGTATGGAAATAGCCTTGGGTAAGATAAAGCAGAAGGGATGGTGAAAATACTACAACAAAAGTGCCCTCTTTTAGGGGCACCTGGGTGGCTCAGTGAAGCCTCTGCCTTCGGCTCATGTCATGATCTCAGGGTCCTGGAATCAAGCCCTGCATCGGGCTGTCTGCTCAGCAGGGAGCCTGCTTCTCCGCCTCCCTCCCCCCCCCCACCCCGCTTGCCTCTCTGCCTACTTGTCATCTCTCTGTCAAATAAACAGATAAAATCTTAAAATTTATTTTTTAAAAAGTGCTCTCTTTTAAAAGGAAATTTTTGGTCTGGTTCTGGGTACAATTGAGTGGACCCACTCTTCCCTATCTCACCTGTTGAATGAAACCATAAAACCTGAACAGAATGCATGGAAGACCTATTTCAAGTCTCTTTTGTAAAGATTAGGAAAGATATCTGAGAAGAATATCAGGATCCAGAGTATTTCTGAACTGGCAGGGAGTTTGCCTCCCACTCTCCTCCTCCTTTCTCCCCTTCCACTTTTTGATACTTCCAACTTGGACTTAATACAGTCAGAAATCCAAAAGTGTGTGCTGTGGCAAAGAAAGAACTCTGGGAAAAGCACTCTAGCTGTGGCTCAAGGATCAGATAAGGAAATGCCTTATCCTCACAGAGGATACAGGAATCTCCCTCCCTTTTATTCATCTCATCATTTTTCTCTCATATACTAGCCTCCAAAGATATCCTGTGCTAGTGGTAGCAATGGAAACCTGCAAGAGCCTGAGAGGAGAACTTTCCTCTTGGTATAGTGAAATTGTGATTCTGTGAAGATAGGATCAATACCCTTTCTGCTTCTTTCCCCACGTTGTGTATCTCCCATCATTTGGCTCTGCATGGAGGTGAAATGGTGCGAACTCACAGTAGAGTAGAATAACAAGAGCCCCAGGAAACATAGGCATAGAGAATTTAAGTAACTTATGCAAGGTCATTCAGCTAGTGAAAACTCAAAACAAGCAGTTTGACTCAAACATCCTTATAATGCTTACATGGAATTTTTCATTTTTACTATCTTTCCAATACTGAGTAAGTGCATAAAACCAATGAATTAAAATAAATTTAGGAAAGTACTCGACTTCAGGTAACAAAATACTTGAGGCATCAATCATAAACTGAGACCAAAATGTCTAAAGAATTATAACGGCTGTAATTTTGAATGAACATTATATAAACAAGAAGAATGCTCACTTTTTAGTCAATCAAATAATGTACTATATAGTTCTAAGTTGAAAGAATATAATCTCTTTAAGGCAAATCTGAATAGTATGAAATCCAGTAAGATACTTACATATTCTATTTTGGATTTTCATATGCAATGAATTTGGCTATAAATTTTACACTTTCTAGCTAGATCTGCATTTAGTTACATTCTTTGGTTTTACAGATGATGAATAGTGGTAATGTTTTCTCAAATTCAATATCACTGAATCCATTATGGATATGCAGTATACACAAGAACCTCAAATTTTAAAAACATCTAAACTACTATACTAAAAATAATAAAAGTTTCATATCAATAAGAAAGGATGCCGATAGCAAATTTTCACCAGTGTACCTTCTTCTGGCTCACTACAGGATAGCTTTAACACAGATTCCATACTTAGTCATCTTTGCTTATCTTTTTCCTATTAAATCAGAAAAATTTTAACTCAAAATTATAGGCTATCAGAAATGTCAAGTTTGGGGCGCCTGGGTGGGTCAGTTGTTAAGTGTCTGCCTTCGGCTCAGGTCATGATCCCAGGGTTCTGGGATCGAGCCCCACATCGGGCTCCTTGCTCGGTAGGAAGCCTGCTTCTCCTGCTACCATTCCCTCTGCTTGTGTTCCCTCTCTCGCTGTGTTTCTCTCTGTCAAATAAATAAAATCTTAAAAAAAAAAAATGTCAAGTTTTTGGTAGTTCTGTCAACTAATTCTAGATTTTCAGATTGATTTCACACTCAGAAATAACAGAATACTCTCTCACTGAAGGCTGCTTTTCATCAGTCAGATGCTCCAGTGATAGGTATATTACATTCAAATTCTTTTTAATTTTTTTTAAGATTTTATTTATTTATTTGTCAGAGAGAGAGAGTGCAAGCTGGGGGAAGAGCAAGCAGAGGGAGAAGCAGGTTCCCCGATGAGAAAGGAGCCTGATGTGGGATTTGAGCCTGGGATTATGACCTGAGCCACAGAGAGATACTTAACTGAGACATTCAGGCGTCCTGACACTCAAATTCTGGAAAGCTCTATTTTTCAGCTTAGAAGCAATGAATGGATGTTTAAATATCTCTTTGGATGAATTAAGCTCTAAAAGGGATTTCTTTATGTTTTGTTGATATTTGACCTTTTTCAAACACCAAAAATATATTCTTAATTTCTTGATCCAACAAGTAAAGAAAATAAAGCAGTGGAAAATAGTAAAACCTCCATCACTGTTCTGACATTTTAAGAAATTTTGACATCTCATTCTTAGCACCTTGCTATATATATTGTTAAGTTCTTTTAGTCTGCTGTTTTGCTTTTTTATTCTATCCTTAATCACTGACTTGAAATGCCAAATACATATTATTAAAAATTACATTATCTAAGACATTCTATTTTGTTCTACTCTTATTCCTATTTTGACACCACAACATGCTATTTTTGATCATTATAGTTTAAGAATGTTTTAATATGGGGGGAGGAGCAAGATGGTGGAGGAGTAGGAGACCTAAATTTCATCTAGTGCCAGGAATTCAGTTAGTTATCAAACCATTCTGAACACCTACAAACTCAATAGAAGATTGAAGGATAGCAGCAATTCTATGAACAGAAAAGCAATCACTTTCTGGAAGATAGGTGCAGAGTAGTGAATCCAAGCTGATATATGGGAAGACAGACTGTGGGGGTAGGGAGGAGAGGGAGCCTCTGTCAGCCAGCTCCTGGCAAGTGACAGACTGGCAGAGCACAATATCAGAACTTTTAGAAGTCTGCTCTGTGGAGGGACATTGCTCCAGTGGCTAAGCAGGAGTGGGGGGGGGGGGTAAAGGAGGGTAGGGTGGAATCCTCACTGGGACAGTGTGGTCTCAGGACCCTTGAGGTCACAGAAAGACAGGGGGCGCCTGAATGTGGCAGAGCTCCCAGGTATTGGAATGGGGATGCCGGCTGCAAAGACAGAGCTGAGGAGTGGGCTCTCAGCTCAGAGTTGCCATAAACCATGATCTGCAGCACAACTGGGCCACTACTCTTTGAGCAGGGACCCAACAAGTGGCAGATCTGGGGAGACTCCCCTTCCACCCCAAGGAGGAGCAGCGCGGGAGTGCACCACAAGAATATGCTGGGTTTGGACACTCCAAACAGGTCGTGTGCCTGAGACAGAAATGCTTGGTCAGAGGCCCGGTGAGTAGGAAGTTTGGCCAGAGACCAGGGAGACAGGAGTGACTGACTGCTTTTCCCTGATGGTGCACTGAGGAGTGGGGCCTGAGCTCTTGGATCCTCTGGGGCCGGAGACTGGGAGGCCACCATTTTCATTTCTGCCCTCCAAAGCTGTATAGAAAGTGTTCAGGAACCAAAAGCTACTGAGAGCAAACCCAAGCAGATTACTTAGGCTGGTCCTTGGCAAGGGCAGTGCAATTCTGAATCATGCAAAGACATTTCAGAATCACTGCCAAGAAGCCCATCCCCCAGAAGATTAGCAAGAACATCCAGCCAAGACCAAGTTTACCGATCAATGAAAACTGCAAAACTTCAGTGCTAAGAGAATACAGCATAGAATTCATGGCATTTTCCCCATGATTCTTTAGTCTTTCAGTTTTTTCTTTTTTTCTTTTTCTGTTTAAAAAAAGTTTTGCTTCTTTCATTTTTCAACGAACATCAATTCCTTTTTCAAAATCTTTGTTAATTTTCATTTTTATACTCATATTCTAACTCTTCATTATATTTAACCTTATTTTTTTGTTTTTTTTGTATTGTTTTTGTATATAATAATATACAATATATATTATATATATATAAGCTTTTCTTCCTTTAAATTTGGGTTATAGTTGCTTCTAACAGACCAAAATATACCCTAGATCTAATGTATGACTTTGTTCTAGTGTCCTGCCTGATCACATTCTTTTTCTTTTTTTCAACCAACTTCTTATCTTATCAATTCCTTTTTAAAATCTTTTTTAGAGGCACCTGGGTGGAGCTGTGGGTTAAGCCTCTGCCTTTGACTCAGGTCATGATCTCAGGTTCCTGGGAGCAAGACCCTCATAGGGCTCTCTGCTCAGTGGGGAAACCTGCTTCCACCTCTCTACTTGTGATCTTTGTCAAATAAATAAAATCTTTAAAAAAAACTTTAAAAATTTTCACCTTTACAATCATAGCCCATTCATTCACTGTATTTACCCTTATTTTTGTGTGTGTATATATATATATAAGTTTTTCTTTCCTTAAAATTTTGGGAGGCACTTTCTTCTACAGACGAAAATACACCCAAAATCTAGTGTGTGGCTCTGTTCTATTCCAGAACTGATATATATATATATATATATAAATATTATTTATTAATAATTAAAAAAGAATTTGTAAAAAGAATGTGATCAGGCAGGAGACTAGAATAAAGTCATACATTATTTAATAACTAATATTAATTTTATATGTGTGTGTGTGTATTTATTTATTTATTTATTTAATCCTCCCTCCCCCCCTTTTTCTTCCCCTTCCTTTTCCCCCTGGTTTTGGTTCTCTTCTGATTTGTTTAGAGTATATTTTTCTGGGGTTGTTGTTACACTTTCAGCATTTTGTTTTCATTCATCTACTCTTCTCTGGACAAAAATGACAAAACAGAAAAACTCATCTCAAAAAAAAGAACAAATGGCAGTACCAACTGACAGGGACCTGATTAATATGGACATTAGTAAGATGTTGAACTAGAGTTCAGAATGAGGATTATTATAAAGAGACTAGCTGGACTTGAAAAAAGCACAGAAGATACTGGAGAATCCCTTTCTGGAGAAATGAAAGAACTGAAATCTAACCAAGTCAAAATCAAAAAGGCTATTAATGAGGTGCAATAAAAAAATGGAGGCTCTAACTGCGAGGATAAATGAGGCAGAAAAGAGAATTAGTGATACAGAAGACCAAATGATGGAGATTAAAGAAGCTGAGAAAAAGAGAGACAAAGAACTACTGGATCACAAGGGGAGAATTAGAGAGATAAGTGATACGATAAGACGAAACAATATTAGATTAATAGGGATCTCAAAAGAAGAAGAGAGAGGCAGTAGGTGTATTGGAACAAATTATAGTGGAGAACTTCCCTAATTTGGGGAAGGAAACAGGCATCAAAATCCAGGAGGCACAAAGAACCCCACTCAAAAACAATAAAAATAGGCCTACACCCTGTCATCTAATAGTAAAACTTACAAGTCTCAGAGAAAAAGAGAAAATCCTGAAAGCAGCTTGGGACAAGAGGTCTGTAACCCACAATAGCAGAAATATTAGATTGGCAGCAGACCTATCCAGAGACATGGCAGTCCACAAAGGACAGGCATGATATATTCAGAGCACTAAACGAGAAAAATATGCAGCCAAGGATACTATATCCAGCTAGGCTGTCATTGAAAATAGGAGAAATAAAAAGCTTCCAGGACAAACAAAAATTAAAATAATTTGCAAAAACCAAACTGGACCTATAGGAAATGTTGAAAGCGGTCCTCTAAGCAAAGAGCCTAAAAGTAACATAAACCAGAAAAGAACAGAGACAATATACAGTAATGGTCACCTTATAGGCAATACAATGACACTAAATTAATATCTTTAAAATGGTCACCCTGAATGTAGATGGGTTAAATGCCCCAATCAAAAGACACAGGATATTAGATTGGATTAAGAAAAAAAAACAAAACAAAAAATAAGACCCAATGATATGCTGTCTGCAAGAGACTCACCTTATTATTTTTTTAAAGATTTTACTTATTGGGGCACCTGGGTGGCTCAGTCGTTAAGCATCTGCCTTCACCTCGGGTCATGATCCCAGAGTCCTGGGACTGAGCCCTGCATTGGGTTCCCTGCTCAGCGGGAAGTCTGCTTCTCCCTTCCATTCCCTCTGCTTCTGTTCCCTCTCTCACTGTCTCTGTCAAATAAATAAAA
>CM053609.1:97551269-97582677 GCA_028646535.1 Procyon lotor
GAAGATATTTGCAAATGACATATCAGATAAAGGGCTAGTATCCAAAATCTATAAAGGACTTAGCAAACTCAACACCCAAAGAACAAAGAATCCAATCAAGAAATGGGCAGAGGACATGAACAGACATTTCTGCAAAGACGACATCCACATGGCCAACAGACACATGAAAAAGCGCTCAATATCACTTGGCATCAGGGAAATACAAATCAAAACCTCAATGAAATACTGTCTCACACCCATCAGAATGGCTAAAATTAACACGTCAGGAAACGACAGATGTTGGCGAGGATGTGGATTAAGGGGAACCCTCCAACACTGTTGGTGGGAATGCAAGCTGGTGCAGCCACTCTGGAAAACAGTATGGAGGTTCCTCAAAAAGTTGAAAATAGAGCTACCCTGTGATCCAGCAATTGCACTACTGGGTGCAATCTTTACTTTAAAGATACAAATGTAGTGATCCAAAGGGGCATATGTATTCGAATACTTATAGCAGCAGTGTCCACAATAGGCAAACTATGGAAAGGACCTAGATGTCCATCAACAGATGAATGGTTAAGAAGATGTGGTATATATATACAATGGAATACTATGCAGCCATCCAAAAAATGAAATCTTGCCATTTGCAACGACGTGGATGGAACTAGAGGGTATTATGCTGAGCAAAATAAGTCAATCAGAGAAAGACAATTTTCATATGACCTCTCTGAGGGATCTGAGAAACAAGAAAGAGGATCATAGGCGAAGGGAGGGAAAAATGAAATAAGACGAAACCAGAGAGGGAGAGAAACCACAATACACTCTTAATCTCAGTAAACAAACTAAGGGTTGCTGGAGTGGTGGGTGTGGGAGGGAGGGGGTGGCTGGGTGATAGACATTGGGGAGGGTATGTGCTATGGTGAGCACTGTGAATTGTGTAAGACTGATGAATCACAGACTTGTACCTCTGAAACAAATAATATATTATATTAATTTAAAAATATAAATAAACAAACAAATAAATAAAGTTTTGGTGTGTTTGGCACAATCACCTTCATCCATTTTTCTCCCACAGAACTTTCCTGGTTATTTCCTATCTTTAATCTTTGGTATCAACCTTGGAATAACTGTGTTTAATTCCCGTCCAAAACACCATTGGTATTTTTGCTTTTTGGGTTTTTTTTTTTTTAGATTTTAATTTGAGAGAGAGTGAGGGCACACAAGTAGAGGGACAGAGGGGGATGGAGAAGCAGACTCCCTGCTGAGCAGGGAGCCTGAGTAGGGGCTCAATTCCAGAGCCCTAGGATCATGACCTGAGCCAAAGGCAGATGCTTAACCTACTGAGACACTCAGGTGCCCCAAACTCTTGGTGTTTTAATTAAGATTGCCTTAAGTTCACTAGTTGTGAAAAACTGACATTATAATACTGACCTACTCTGTCTAACAATATTTATTCAAGTATTTTATGTTTGTGAGGTTTTATGGTAGCATTCGAATACACTCTTGTACATTTTTTTCTAGATTAGTAAATATATTCCATAGCATTACACATTTAACATTCCCACCAAAATGTATGAGGGTTTCAATTTCCCCATATGCTCACCAGCACTTTATTTCTTTTCTCTTTTTTATTTTTTTTTTTAAAGATTTTATTTATTTGACAGAGAAACACAGCGAGAGAGGGAACACAAGCAGAGGGAATGGTAGTGGGAGAAGCAGGCTTCCTGCCGAGCAGGTAGCCTGATGCGGGCTTGATCCCAGGACCCTGGGATCAGGACCCGAGCCGAAAGCAGAAGCCTAACAACTGAGCCACTCAGGCGCCCCTCTTTTCTCTTTTTAAATTATACATCCTCCTAACAGGTGTAAAGTAGCTTTCTTGTGATTCTGATTTGCATGCTCCTAATGACTAATGGTACTGAGAATCTATCTTTTCACATGCTAATTGGCCAATTGTGTACCTTCTTTGGAGAAATATGAATTCACATCCTTTCCTCATTCTTTTTCTTTCTTTTTTTTTTTTTAAAGATTTTATTTATTTGATAGAGAGAAACACAGTGAGAGGGAACACAAGCAGAGGGAATGGTAGTGGGAGAAGCAGGCTCCCTGCCGCGCAGAGAGCCCGATGCAGGGCTCTGATCCCAGGACCCTGGGATCATGACCTGAGCCGAAGGCAGACGCTTAACGACTGAGCCACCCAGGCGCCCCTCCTCATTCTTTTTCATTTGACCTATTTGTATTTTATTTTTTAAGTTTTTATTTAAATTCCAGTTAGTGGTGTAATATCACAATATAGTGATGCAACACTTGTATACATCACCCAGGGCTCATCACAAATGCATTCCTTAATCTCCATCACCCATTTAGCCCATCCCCAACCTCCCTTCAGCTAACCATCTGTTTGTTCTGTATAGTTAAGAGTTTATTTCTTAGTTTGCCTCTGTTTTCCCTTTGTTTCTTAGATTCCACATTTAAGTGAAATCATATGGTATTTGTCTTTCCTTCTTTATTTCACTTAGCATTATACTCTCTAGCTCTATGTTATTGCAAATGGCAAGATTTCATTATTTTTTATAATATATATATTTTTAAAAGATTTTATTTATTTGACAGAGAGAGAGGGAACTCAAGTAGAGGGAATGGTAGCGGGAGAAGCAGACCCCCTGCCAAGCAGAGAGCCCGATGCGGGGCTCGATCCCAGGACCCTGGGATCATGACCTGGGCCGAAGGCAGATGCTTAACGACTGAGCCACCCAGGTGCCCCTAACTAATATTCTATTGTATATATATACCACATCTTCTTTAACCATTTGTCTATCGATGGATACTTGGGCTGCTTCCATAATTTGAATATTGCAGATAATGCTGCTATAAACACCAGGGTGCATGTACCCCTCTGAATTAGTATTTTTGTAATCTTTCAGTAAATACCTAGTAGTGCAACTGCTGGATCACAGGGTAATTCTATTTTTAACTTTCTGAGGAAGCTCCATACTGTTTTCCAGAGTGGCTGCACCTGTTTACATTCCCACCAACCCTGCAAGAGGGGTTCCTCCTTCTCTGCAACTTTGCCAATACTTGTTCCTTGTGTTGCTGATTTTAGCCATTCTGACAGGTGTGAAGTGATAACTTATTGTAGTTTGGATTTGATGTGCATTTCTCTGATAGTAAGTGATGCTGATCATCTTTTCATGAGTCTGTTGGCCATCTGTGTCTTCTATGGGAAAATGTCCATTCATGTCTACTGCCCATTTTTTAATTAATTTGTTTTTTGAGTGTTGAATTTTTTTATTTTTAGATTTTGAATACTAACCCTTTGTCAGATGTCATTTGCAAATATCTTCTTCCATTCCATAGGCTGCCTTTTAATTTTGTTGACCGTTTCCTTTGTTGTGCAGAAGCTTTTTATTTTGATATAGTCCCAATAGTTCTTTACTTTTGTTTCCCTTGCCTCAGGAGACCTACCTAGAAATAATTTGCTATGATCAGTTTCACAGAAGTTACCACCTGTGTTCTCTTCTGGAATTTTATGGTTTCAGGTCTCACATTTAGGTCTTTAATCCATTTTGAATTTATTTTTGTATATGGTGTAAGAAAGTGGTCTAGTTTCATTCTTCTGCATGTTGCTGCCCAGTTTTCTCAACACCATTTGTTGAAGAGACTTTTTCACATTGGATATTCTTTCCTGCTTTGTTAAAGATTAATTATATAGCTATGGGTTCATTTCTGGGTTTTCTATTCTGTTCCATTGATCTATTTTTGTGCCAGCACCATACTGTTTTGATTACTACAGCTTTGTAATGTAACTTGAAGTCTGGAATTGTGAGGCCTCCAGCTTTGTTTTTTCTTTTTTGAGATTGCTTTGGCTATTTGGGGTCTATTGTGGTTCCATATAAATTTTACGATTGTTTGTTCTAGTTCTGTGAAAAATGCTATTGGTATTTTGCTAAAGATTGCATTAAATGTATAGAATATTTGGGTACTATAGACATCTTAACAATATTTGTTCTTCCAACCCTTGAGCATGAAATGTCTTTCCATTTCCTTGTGTCATCTTCAATTTCTTTCAGTGTTTTATAGTTTTCAGAGTACTGGTCTTTCATCTCTCGTTAGGTTTACTCCTAGGTATTGATTTAAATGAAATCCTCCTCCTCTCTCCTCCTGGATCTCTCATTAGTCCGGTTAGTGCTATGGGCCTTTTTAATTTGTTCATCTGTTTCCTCATCTCTTTATCACCTCATGCTGCACTCTGGGTAACTTCATCAAATCTATCTTTCAGTTTACCAACTCTCTCTTCAACAAGTCTAATCTACTGAATCTATCCACTAAATTCAATCACAGTACCAGTATTTTTTCATTTTTAGAAGCTTAGATCTGATTCTTTGTCAGATCTATTCCTTCTTTTTCAGTCTTATTTTTGCCTTATGATTTGAATTCATTAATGTCTCTAATGATTTTATATACACATATTTTATAGTATCCTCTTTAGTCTATTAATTCAAGTTCTTAAAATGCTAATCTTCTTGTCCTTTATTGTATAATCCTTATTGTATCTGCTGATACAATTGCTGATACAATTCCATATATGATTTATAACTTTTTTTTAAAATTGTAAACTCATCTTTACTGAAGCTCAACTTTTCTGAAAAAATTCATGCCTTCTGGTTTATACAGTGGTTTTACATTTGCTTCTAAAAGGTAACACAGGTGTATTTGTAGCCCAAGACCTACTGTATATTAATGTGAGGATTCTTACACCACGCAGGTTATAGCATATGAAGTCCAGATCAATAGTTTCAATTTTCAGTGGGAGATGTCTCTTTTTCACCCAGGGTCTGAGCAGAGGCAAGGTTCTATTTTTTAAATTTTTGTTTTTTTGTGTTCTTTGTTTTTGTTCTGTTTTGTGTTGTTGTTTTTTTTTCTTTTTCTTTGTTTCCCCAAATATGTTTATTTTTTCGGTGTTAGAAGACTGTTCCTGCACCACACCCAGTGCTCCATGTAATACGTGCCCTCCTCAATACCCACCTCCAGGCTTGCCCAACCCCCACCCCCTCCCTCCAAAACCCTCAGTTTGTTGCTCAGAGTCCACAGTCTCTCATGGTTCATCTCCCCCTCTGATTTTCCCCCCATTCCCCCTTCCTTTCCTTCTCACAATGACCTCTATGTTTTTCCTTATGCTCCACACGTGAGACCATAAGATAACTGGCTCTCTCCACTTGACTTATTTGACTCTGCATGATCTCTTCCAGTTCCGTCCATGTTGATACAAAAGTTGGATATTCGTCCTTTCTGATGGAGGCATAATATTCCATTGTATATATGGACCATATCTTCTTTATCCATTCATCTTCTGCTTTTTCTTCTAATCTTCTATTTCACTGATTATAAAGCCCATTGAAAGTTCTGGTCCTACACTGGGTTCTCAGTTCTAATGCTCTGCTTTTTATGAGTCCAGGACCTTCGGAATGAATGTTAAAACAAAAGCTCTAGCTTGCAAATCTTCTATCTCCTAGGTTGTGCCATGTCAGCATGATTCCTGCCTTGCTTTCAAATTCTCTCTTAATTTCTGGTAACTGGAGAGATCTGTCTTTATTGAAACTCAGCTATGCTTTGACAGAAAAAAACTGTTTAAAAATGTATCCAGTATTTGTATTGGGAGTATTTCTATGTTAGCTTAATCCATGTCTTGCCAGAATCAGAAGACCTATAATATTTCCCAACAAAACTAATTGGTTTTTCTATGTATTGATTTTAGTATATCTTATAGGTAATCAAAATACTGGTGTTTCCTATCACTTTAAACAGTTCTTTTTTATATTCTTTAGGTTTTTCAGAGAGAGAACATCTGCAGAAACAAACAAGACAAAAAAAATGTTGTTGTGAATTCCCACTTTTATAGGCTTTATTTTCTTATCCAAGGGCACTTATCACCATTTCTAAATCAGTGTTGAATAATACTGCTACCTAAGAGCAACCTCATCATCCTCCCAAATTCAATGTAAATGTTTCACTCTGCATGACTCTGGGACAGTTTTTTCCTCATTTAAAGAATGTATTATGCTATTCCCATTTTGCTAAGAAGATTTACTGGGATTGAATTATATTTTAAACTTCTTTTAAAATGAGATGTAATCCACATCACATAAAATTAACCATTATAAAGTGAATAATTCAGGGGTGCCTGAATGGTGCAGTCACTTAAGTGTCCAACTGTTGGTTTTGGCTCAGGTCCTGATCTCAGGGTCATGGGATCAAGCCCTGTGTTTGACTCTGAACTCAGTGCAGAGTCCGCTTAAGTTTCTCTCTTCTTCTTCCCCTGCCCCTCCCCTTGCACTCTCTTTCTCTAAAATAAGTCTTTTTAAAGTCTTTTTTTTTTTTTTTTAAAGTTTAAAGTGAGTAATTCAGTGGCACTTGGCACATTTAAATATTGTGTGGTCACTACCTTTATCTAGTTCCAAAACATTTTCTTCACACCAGAAGAAATGTGCGCATTAAACATTTGCTACACAGAGCTACACTTCACTAAAGCCCCTTAACAACCAATAACCTGCATTCTGTCTTTATGGATTTATCTATTCTGGATATTTCATATAAACCAAATTATACAAACAGACCATTTGTGTCTGGTGTATTTCACTTAGCATTATTTTCAAGGTTCACCACACAGTAGTATGAACCATAGTTTGCATGTCCATTCTTCCATATGCTCTTGTATCGTTAAACAGTGTAAGAACTCTTCCTTTTCTTCTTTTTTTAATAATTACACCTTTAAAAAAGATTACTCTTTGAAGTTTTTAAAGAATCAACCTGTGAAACCATCCATAATCTGTCTTTTGATAGTTTTGGGGCTTTAAAAACACTCTCCAGGCGTCTCAGTTGTGCAGTTAGTTAAGCATCCAACTCTTGGTTTTGGCTCAGGTCATGATCTCAGGGTCCTGGGATCGAGCCCTGCATCAGGCTCCATGCTCTGGGTAGAGTGAGCTTGACATTCTCTCTCTCTTTCCCTCTGCCCTTCATGCTTGTGCTGTCTCTCTCAAATAATAAATAAATAAATTAACTAAAATGAGAAATTAAGGTTTTATGGTTGAGTTTATTTAGTTGCTGAGATATGAATATAGGTTTCAAAGTGTTTGCAAGGGATTTTATTCTATCATTTGATTAATTCAACTGGTCACTTATGGGTATTTATGCCAGCAAAAAAAAAAAAAAAAAAAAAGGTGGGGGAGACTTAATGGAAAGGATAGAACAAAAATATGTCCTATACAGACTGCATGGTCTATTTTGGGAATGTGGAGATGGCAATCAGTGTTGTACCTTCCTAGATGATAAGAAAAACATGCTCACTGAAATAAACATTATTAAAGAGGTCTCTTTTCTTCTCTGAGACACTACTTCACTAAAGAATTGCAGCTGATTTATGCTTTAATGGCTAAAATATTTGACACCAGGACTTCTTTTGTCTGTACGTGTTTTCCAAACTCCTTCTGAGTAAGGGACTTTTATTCACAAAAATGCACTTTAGAAAAACTAGTGTGTGGAATTTCATTCTTGGATGAATTAAGTCATTTTTCCTTTTCTTGAAAAAATTATTTAAAAAGTAGATTTCCTCTCTTGTTTTGGTAATGTAGGCCATGAGAAGAAATGCACAGCTCTGATGTAAAAGAACATATAAGTTAACAGTTCCCAACATTAGCAAAAACTGACATCACAATCAACTTAAAAGAAGGTGTAAGACATATTATCAGATATACATAACCTGTATTATATTGTAAATACAGGATGCAGATGTGTAGAACAGGATGTTAAAACTTGTTTGGGTTTTTTAGTTAAAGAGGAGTAAGTAAAGTCAAATTATAATGGATTATTTTTATGCATAAATTTGGAGTACAATTACATTTGAACAAGTCATCTGACCTAATCTAACCACATGCCACAAGTATATGTATTAAATCTAATCACAGAAGTTTAAAGTTGGAAAGAACTTAAGGAGATTCAAAATCCTCACCTTTCAAATATGGCACTAGGTGTCAAAAAAGTTAAGTGATTTGCACAAGGTAAAATAACTAGTAAATTAACAGAGCCAAGAATAGACCTTTGATCTTTTCACTTCTAGATCTTTCTTCTTTCAACTATCTATCTTCTTTTTACTATCTCACATTACTTTTGCTACTTCCCTATTTTAGTAATAGTTTATAGTTTACTGGTCTTACATACATTAACAACGTTATTCTTAAAAAAAAAAAGTTGATCAAATGAACAGTCAACCATTTTGGTAATGTTGCTTATGACTCAATATTTCCTTCAAAAATGAAATTACCCTAAGTTTCTAGTTAAACTGTACCAATGCTACCCAAGCAGTAGATATGGAGAATTTTGCTTTATAGAAATATTACAGGGGCGCCTGGGTGGCTCAGTCGTTAAGCGTCTGCCTTTGGCTCAGGTCATGATCCCAGAGTCCTAGGATCGAGCCCCGTATTGGGCTCCTTGCTCAGCAGGAAGCTTGCTTCTCCTGCCACCATTCCCTCTGCTTTTGTTCCCTCTCTCGCTGTGTTTCTCTCTGTCAAATAAATAAAATCTTTAAAAAAAAAAAAAAAGAAATATTACAGCTGATAAATAAAGAAAGGATGATAGAATTAAAGTATCACCATTCTGCAACCCTTAAGGAATTAATAATCCCAGGCAATACCATGAATGGCTAGAGTCAGCACAAACAGATAATCAGCTACTATGTGTCTTCTGATAACAGTACATACCACCAATGAGGTATTCCTGGAAAAACAAAAACAAAATCAAAGGTAAATCTGATCAAGTATCTAAAAACCAACTCACGAGAATTCCAGGAAACAGATAAACATGTTAAAAAGAATGAATTTTTGGCATTTTCCATTTGCTGAAGAGTGAAGAATTAGAATTCCAGACCAACCAAAGCAATAGGTTCCAGTGAACACCAAAGTATTTCAGTTTAAACAAAAGAAAAGAACGTGCTCAAAGCAGAAGTAAACCCAAGTAGACAGAGCCTTGCTGAAACTGTAATCCAGTCTCAGTTCTATTAACACAAAGTCTAACAAAAACAATATGAGAAAGGAAAATTACAGTACATTCTGACTCAAAAGCATAGATGTGAAATTTCTGAACAAAATATTAGCAAAGAGAACCAAGAAATATACTAGATAAATTCAACTTGATCATTATAGGTAGATACTGACCAAGTTGAATTTATTCCAGAAATGTAAGGTTAGCTGACTATTCAAAAAAATCAAGTAAGTATAATTTACTACCTAACAGAATTAAAAATAAAAATTACATAATCATCTCAAAATTTAGTTTCCATACATAATTTTAATAATTTTTAACCAGGAACAGAAGGGAATTTGTTTAGTCTGATAAGCTGTGGTAAGATTGAGAATAAGGCAAGAATTCTTGTTATCACCAATTCTACCCAAAGTTATAAACATCAGTCTCTGACCAATGCAATAAGGGGACATACATACATACCTACATAAAAGTATAAGGATTAGAATGTAAGAAATACACCAATAATTATTCATAGATTATATAACTGTATTAGTAGAAAATCCAAAAGAATATTATACAAATAAATTACTAGAATAAGTGAGTTTAGCAAGGATACTATAGTTTCAACATACAAAATTCAATTGTATCATTTTGTAATATATACAAATACAAAGCATTATGCTGTACACCTGAAACTAATGTCACATATCAATTATATCTCAATTTATAAAAAGTCAATTGTATTTCTTTAACAGCAAAAAGCAGAAAATGAAATTTTAAAAAAGTTACCGTTTATAACAGAATCAAAATTAAATGCTCAATATTATCCTTCATTTGTGAATCTACTCTTCTACCAATAGTCTTTCCCATAATAATATATGGCAAGTCTACCCTTCCAATTGCTCAGATCAAAAATCTTGGCAGTATCCTTGACTTCCCTCTCTTGATTGACATCCACAAATTTAATCCATCAATAAATACTATCGGCTCTATCTACAAAATACATCCAGAATCTGACCCCTTCTTACCACTTCTACTATCATCACCCCAATGGAAGTCATAATCATCTTTCATGTCTGGATTTTCATAATAGCCACTGAACTGATTTCTCTGCTTCAACCCTTGCTCTTCTCTACAGTTGATTCTCAGCACAAGAGTCAGAGTAATCCTTTGAAAATATAATTTATATAAAGTCATTCCTCTGCTCTGGGGAGCCTGGGTGGCTCAGTGGGTTAAGCCTCTGCCTTCGGCTCAGGTCATGATCTCAGAGTCCTGGGATCGAGCCCCACATCGGGCTCTCTGCTCAGTGGGGAGCCTGCTTCCCCCTTTCTCTCTGCCTGCCTCTCTGCCTACTTGGAATCTCTCTCCCTCTATCAAATAAATAAATAAAATCTTAAAAAAAAAAAGAATGAATTAAAAAAAAAAAGTCATTCCTCTGCTCAAAATTCTCCAATGGCTTCCCATTTCACTCTAAATAAAAGCCAAAGTCCTTAAAATAGTCTGTAAGTCCCCATACCAGTGGTTTCTCAAAGCGGAGTGTTTAAGAAATATATGGAGGCATTTCTGGTAACAATGATTTGGAAAACTACTTGTAATTCTTTTACATATTATAATATTTCTTCTACACGAATTAGTCTTTTTATATTTTTTTTATATTTTTAGATTTTTGGGGAGTCAGTTTGGGTCATTTACATAACCCAAGGGTATTACCAATTTTATTCATGTTTTCAAGTTTATTTGCATAGAATCTTAATTTTTAAAATTCCATTGGTATCTGTGAGTAGTTTCATTTTACTCTTTATTCTGTGCATTCGTGTTTTCTTGATAAAGTACATTTAGCAACTTCTCATTTGGCATTAACACTGTGCACCCAAAACTTCTGAAATTACAAATTATACCTGATATGTGGTAGGTAAACCACTGGATTAGGACCTAGCCTATTAGAAATACTGAAATAGTAAGAGCTCTACTTTCTGTACCATGGCTATTTGGTTACATGCAAAATAAGAAAAGCCTGTGTGATATTGTGATTTGCAAGAAATACACATTTGATCATTCAGATGACCACAATGTATTTCTCATATATATTTGATCTTTGTCCACAGTTCCCCAAATTCTTCAAATTTCCTGAGTATTAAAAGTGATAAAGGTGTCTTTTGTTATGTAAAGGAGCAACTTTGGGAAAGCATTTAAGGGAGGCAGCTGGTTACCTGGAGGACCAACCCCATGATTAAAGGGTTGGATCTGCCAGTCCCATCTACCAATCTGGAGAGAAAAGAAGGACTGGAGATTAAATCAGTCAATGATTTAGTCAATTATGACTATGTAATGATGCCTCTAAAAGACTGGTTTTGGCCTTTCTTTTTGAAGAGTTTACCTACTTGGGTAATCAGAACACTTCCACAAACCACAAGCCAGGCTCCAACCTCCATGAGGCTAGAAGCAACTTCATTCAGGGCTTCACCCTATGTCTCTCTCTCTTTTTTTTAATTTTTTTTTTTTTTTTTTTTTTTTTTTTTTGTCAGAGAGATAGAACACAAGCAGGGGGAGCAGCAGGCAGAGGGAGAAGCTCCCTGCTGAGCAGGGAGCCCAAAGCGGAACTTGATCCCAGGACGTGGGGATCATGACTTGAGCAGAAGGCACATGCTTAACCAACTGAGCCACCCAAGCATCCCCCTATGTATCTCTTTATCTCACCTTTGATTCATACCCATTATCATGTCCTTTCATAAACTGTTAAATGTAAGTATTCCCCTGGGTTCTGAGTTCTGAATTCTTTGGCTCTAGCAAATTAAACCTAAGGAGATCAATGGATCTCCAATCTGTAACCATGTATTGAGAAACATAGGTAACAAACAGCCTGGGGCTTGTGACTGGTATCTGAAGTAAGGAGAGTGGGGGCCGAGGGGAACGTCTTATAGGCCTGAACCCTAAAACTGAGGAATCTGATGCTATGTCCAGGACATTGTGACAGCATCACAATTAGGTTGAATTCTCAAACACTCTGCTGGTGTCCAAGAATTGCTTTGTGTTACTGTTCTAATGGCCAACCCTCCTAAAATCTGTTATTAAAATATTATCTCTAGCACAATGGCAATCCTTATCTTTTAAAAAGAATTGGGCCCCAGAACAACTTGACAGAACACTTCATTAGCAATGTTAGTCCAGGAGGTAAACACATGCAATTCTAACATTCATATGCTCAACTCTCCATCTGGTCTATCCTATTTGTACATACTAGCACACTTCCTGGTTTAGGATTATAACCTTAAACCAATGGGATTAGAAAGTCCTTCCATTTTGACAGTGAGTTAAATTAGATCAATTTATAAGCAATACTAATAAGCATGAATTCTGTATCCAGTCCCTTAAGCGTCTATTCTTCCAAATTTAAAGACATTATGAAATCCACAATCTATCCAATAGAAGGTCCATTTTAGCATTCTATATATATTCTCCATAATCAGAGAATTAAGATTTGAATTACAAATCAAAGGATCGATGAACTGGCTTACATTCCACCAATTTATTTTAACAACCCAAAAAAATTTTCTTTAAAGATTTTATTTATTTATTTGTGAGACAGAAAGAGAGAGAGAGCACAAGCAGGAGGAGCAGCAGGCAGAGGGAGAAGCAGTCTCCTTATAGAGCAAGGAGCCCAATACGGAACTCGATTTCAGGACCATGGAATCATGACCTGAGCCAAAGGCAGACGCTTAACTGACTGAGCCACCTAGTCATCCCAACAACCAAAATTAATACTAGCATCTTAAAATATAATATTAGTAAGCAATTACATGTAGTCTTAGTATATTACTTTAATTGATAAAGCATACTGTTTTAATCAGAATGTCTCACAATTTTTGATCACCAGGACCCATTACACTGAAGATTTCAAAGCATTTTTGTTTGGTCAGTTACATAATTTTAGTATATTAGAAATTAAAACTAAAAATCTTATTTTAAAAATTGAATTCATTCCTGAGGCAAATAATACATTATATGTTAATAAAAAAAAGTAAAAAAAATTGAATTCATTGAAAAATGATAATAAACCCCATCATATGTTAATAAAAATGACATTTAAAAAATTTTTTTAAGTTTATTTAAGTAATCTCTACATCCAAAATGGGGCTCAAACCTAGATCAAGAGTCATATGCTTCTCCAACAGAGCCAGCCAGGCGTCCCTATTTTTTAACTTTTTAAAAGTTTTTATTATTATCTTTTTTAAATTTTAGTTCATGTAGTTAACTACAGTGTTATATTATCTTCTGCTTTTTTGAACATAGGGGATATTACATTCAACTTTTAATGTCCTTGTCTACTAATTCTAGCATTGGTTATTTCTGGGCCTATGTCTCTGATTTTTTTTCCTTATTATAGGTTATATTTTTCTGCTGCTTTGCATGACTGGTAATTTTGAACTGGATGCCAGACATTGCAAATTTAACCTTTTTGGGTGCTAATACTATAATATTCCTATAAATATTCATGACCATTGTTCTGGGATACATTTAGGCATTTTGATCACTCTGAGGCTTGATTTTAAGCTTTGTTAGGTGGAGTCAGAGCAGATTTTAGTCTAGGGCAAATTTTTATCCACAACTTAAGAAATATCTTTCTAGGGGCACCTGGGTGGCTCAGTCATTAAATGTCTGCCTTCGGTTCAGGTCATAATCCCAGGGTCCTGGGATCAAGCCCCACATTGGGCTCCCTGCCTGGTGGGAAGTCTGCTTCTCCCTCACCCACTCCCCCTGCTTCTGTTACCTCTCTTGCTGTCTCTCTCTCTGTCAAATCAATCAATCAATCAATCAATCTCTTTCTAAGCATGTTCCACAATGTCCCATGAATTAGTGATGTAGGCAGGCCAGGTCTGAGGACTAAGAGGGGGTCCCAGAGGACCAGCCAAGAAGGTTCTTGGCTTCTGGAAGGATGGAAATCAGAGACAAGCCAGCAAGAGGTGAAAGCAGAGTTTACTGAAGATACATACATAGAGATAGATACAGAGTATCTGGGAGACTTGTAAAGGAAAAGAGCATGAATCTCCCATTAATGACATTTTTAATGAAAAATATATTTTCCAAAACGAAACAATTTTATGAGAAGAGTGGCTTTGTTTCACATTTCTGTAAATCTAATATCTGGCTTAACAGAAAACTGGATTCTGAAATTTGCATCTACATTCAGTCTGTCAGAATATGTTGTTTTGAAGTACATAAAGAAACTATGGCTAGGGCACTTGCATAGCTCAGTCAGTTAGGCATCTGCCTTCAGCTCAGGTCATGATCCCAGAATCCTGAGATGGAGCCCCAAGTCAGGCTCCCTGCTCAGCGGGGAGTCTGCTTCTCCCTCCTGTGTGTGTGTGCTCTCTCTTGTGCTTTATCCAAATAAATAAATAAAATCTTAAAAAGAAAGAAAGAAAGAAAGAAAGAAACTATGGTTTCACATAGATATATAATAGGAACAGGAAGTATGTCAAGAGCCCACAAAAGGTTTTGGGGACCTCATTTTAAGAACCACTACATTGATTTTTTACAGGTAATATCTGACTTCCAACATCAAAATTTCTCCTCTATTAAAAAGATTATCTTGTTATTCTAGCAGAACTGCAAGACAAGCTTTGAAGCCTACTTTAATCACTACTGTAATATTAAATTATTATACTTACATAGGCACCAGTATACTTAAACATACACGGCAGAGATCAAACGAGTTGTTTCACTTGATTACTGTCTAGTAATCGCATTTCTATTCCCGGTAATTGTGTACTGTAGATCTCCCATTCTATGGCGTAGTTTTTTCACTGTCTTTAAAACCTAAATCCACAACTTCTCTCCTCACTCTTCTACAGATGTCTTCACTTCCTATTTCCTTGAGAAAATACGTCTTTAAAATAGAACTCCATCAGTCTTAAGCCACCAACACCATAAATTTAAGTGAATTTATTTATCCCACTTTCCACATTTGCTACTGTTAAAATAGAAGCAGCATCCTTCCTTTATCTAAAACTAATCCACTCTCTACATACTTCTTTAAAGTTCCTTTGGTTATGTTCAAGTCTCTCCTACATTAAACACAAGATTCAACATAAAATTAAACTACCAGTGAGTTATAGACTTTAAATGAGTAAACGTTATGGTATGTAAACTACATCTAATAAAATTGTTAAAACAGTTTTAAAACAAGTTTCTTAACCTCACATTCCCTGTTATTCTGCCTTTCTGTTCTCCTCTGAAAACAAACTCTTTCATTGAAAAAAAAATTAACCACCTTGTTGAGATATAATTGACATATAATGAACTATATATAAAGTTAAAATTTGCTGAGTTTTTGTATATACCTGAGAAACCATCATCACAATCAATAAAGAGCCATCCACACCAAAAGTTTCCTTGTGAGCTCTGTAATACTTCCCCTCCCATACTCACACAATCTTGTCAAACAAACTTCTTGAATTAGTAATCTCTAGGTCTGTCATCTTCTTCCTTATTTTGCATCCATTCACTCCTCAATCTAGATTCCATCCTCATGACCCCCCAATAAGTGCTATCATCAAAGTCACTAAGACTTTTAAATTTTTAATCTAATGAAGTTTCATTTCTTCCTTGACCTCTTTATAGCATTTGGCCACTTTTCCTTCCTTGAAATCTTGCCTTCTGAGATCGTGTACTCTTCAGGTTTCCCTTTGTACCTGTCATTCTTATTCTCCTTTGAAGAAACTCATTTCCCTGCCTATGCCTTCTGTGTTTGTCCTAGGCCCTCCCCTCCTCTTACTTCCTCTAGGCAATCTCACTTACTCATGACTTCAATGATAAGTTATGCATAGTCAGCCCTCATTATTTAAGGATTCCATATTTGCAAACATACCTACTTACTAGAATTTATTTGTAATCTCAAAATCAAAATTCATGGTGCTTGTGCTGAGTGGGGATCTGCATGCACACATCCCATAGGCACTTCAAAAGGAATTCATCTTCTCCCCTCTCAAACATGTTCTTCCTCAGTGAGCATGCCCACAACCCTAGTAGTTGTCTATATGGAGAACTTTTTATGTAAACTCATTAGGTTCAGTATTCAGTGGCCCCTAAGGCAAGGACAGAGAAGACATTATTAGCCCAGCTATAGGAAATTTATCTATTTTTGGGCCACCAAACATAATCTAAGGTTCTGGTTCTCTTATTCAACCATGGGCCACGTGTATATGTGTGTGGGGTGCGAAGGGAAGGCAGAGAAAGGGTGGGGAGCCACAACATAGCAGAGAGGATGAATGTCTTGTAGAAAGGATTTCAAAGGCCATTTGGAGAAGACCATACAAAAAAACACCCTAAATAAGCTCCCTGACTGCATAGCATGTAAATCTTACATCTTATATTTTTATCTCTAATGTACATCCAGGGGCACCTGGGTGGCTCAGTGGGTTAAAGCCTCTGCCTTCGGCTCAGGTCATGGTCTCAGGGTCCTAGGATTGAGCCCTGCCTGCATCGGGCTCTCTGCTCAGCGGGGAGCCTGCTTCCCCCTCTCTGCCTGCCTGCCTCTCTACCTGCTTGTGATCTCTCTCTCTGTCAAATAAATAAATAAAATCTTTAAAAAAAAATAATAAAGTATAGCCAATCAGCTATTTCTTATGATAAATGACTGAAGCAGTGACTGATACTGAATCTTGTGTTTTTTTTTTTTCAAAGATTTTATGTCTTGACAGAGGGAACACAAGCGGAGGGAATGGTAGCAGGAGAAGCAGGCTTCCCGCCAAGCAGCAAGCCCGATGCGGGGCCCGATCCCAGAACCCTAGGATCATGACCTGAGCTGAAGGCAGATGCTTAACGACTGAGCCACCCAGGCGCCCCTGAATCTCATTTATCTCACACAAAATACTTAAAAGCTGGAATGCCTGGGTGGCTCAGTTGGTTAAACAGTCTGCCTACAGCTCAGGTCATGACCCAGGGTCCGGGGTCAAGCCCCACAGGGAACCTAGTTTTCCTTCTCCCTCTGCCTGCAGCTCCCCACTTCTGTTTGTGCTCTCTCTGTGTCAAATAAATAAAATCTTTAAAAAGAAAATACTTAAAAGCTGTATATTTCACAGCCAATTGGAAGTGCTTCAGTTAACTTTACTTCAATTATTTCAATACTATATACCAGCCTCTTAGAATACTGTGAATGAGGTTTTTAAAATAAACATATACACTTATTTATTACAAATATGAAACATGCTCATGAGAAATGTCACTAATTCCAAAGGATATACACTGAAAAGTAAAAAGATCCCCAATCCTTCATTATCATTCTATTATTCAGGTTTATTTGTGTCTTCTTACAGATATTTCTTACATATATAAGCATATATAGAGATTTCTTCCTTTTTAACTAGAAATAGAATCATATTATGTACATTGGCCTATCCCTTGACTTTATCACCTAATAATACATTAAAGTCATCTTTCTGTGTAAGCATA
The DNA here is from genome assembly GCA_028646535.1 of Procyon lotor. Lineage (NCBI taxonomy): Eukaryota > Metazoa > Chordata > Mammalia > Carnivora > Procyonidae > Procyon > Procyon lotor. The sequence continues at coordinate 97,568,709 of CM053609.1, forward strand.
TCAAAGAATATTTTTTCAGTGTGTCCTATGTCAATGATCATCAGTTTCGGACAAGAAACCAGGTGTCATCGTTAACATCATTCATTTCCTGGGTCCCATCCATTTCCAATTCTTGTTGCCTTTATCTCTTATCTCTCAATTTATTTCATTTCTTTTCTTCTCCACAGTTTCTTCTCTGGACTCTAGTCCAGAGTAAACATTATCTCTCCTTTGGATTACTATAATGATCTTTCACCAGATTCTTCATATCCACTATGGACTACCTCCAAACTACACCATACCCAAAGTCCCAGTTTAGGAAGATGAAAAGTTCTAGAGATGGATAGTGCTGATGACATAACAATATGAATCTCATTAATGTTATCATACTGTACACATAGAAATGGTTAAAATGGTAAATTTTATGTTATGTATTTTACCAAAATAAAATAATAATGAAAAAAAAAAAAAAAACCCCACCACGTAGAGGCTTCCTATTAAAGTCCCAAATCCTTAACATGGCCTATAAGGCCCCACACTACTTCTTTCCAGGTTCATCTCATATGACTTCTTATACTACAGCCTTCCCTTTTTAAAAGAGCATTTATCTTAGTCTAAAGTCATATATTATTAATGCAAATATCTAATTTAAGTCTATATTCTCACAAGGAGACTATAAACTCTACAAGAGCAAGATCTGTCTTTGTTTATCACTTAGCATATGCTCAGCACATAGTGGGCATTCAAAAAAATTTACTAAATGTATGAATATAGTTACCTGTTTCTTTTTTTTTACCTGTTTCTTTTTTAAGAATGGCAAAGAATTCCACTTAATTGATGTCATAATTTCATTTTCTTTTTCTTTGTTTTTGAGCAATAGTACAAAGTTTATTAAGTGATAGAGTACAAAGCTCCCAAAGAGGGAGGGGACCTGAGAAGGTTGCACTGAATGTCATAATTTCTTTAGCGAATCCCAGAATGATGGGCATTTAACTTGTTTCCAGATTTTTGCTATCAAACAATGCTAATGACCACTTGTGCCAGCATATCTATCAATGTACTTAAATGTAATTCTCTTTTTGTTTGTCTCAAGTATGTATGTATGTATTTATTTATTTATTTATTTTCAAGTTTTTTTTTTTTAATTCTAGTTAGTTAACATACTGTGTAATACTGGTTTCAGGAACAGAAGTAGTGATTCGTCACTGATATATAATACCCAGTGTTCACCACAACAAGTGCTCTCCTTAATCCCCATCACACATTTATTCCACCTACACCCACACCTCCCCTCCATCAACCCTCAGTTTGTTTTCCACAGTTAAGAGTCTCTTATGGTTTGTCACCTACAATTTTTTAAGTTTATTATTATTTTTTTTTAAAGATTTTTTTAATTTATTTGACAGAAACACAGCGAGAGAGGGAACACAAGCAGAGGGGATGGTAGCGGGAGAAGCAGGCTTCTTGCCAAGCAAGGAGCCCGGTATGGGGCTCGATCCCAGGCCCCTGGGATCTGACCTGGGCCGAAGGCAGACACTTAACGACTGAGCCACCCAGGCGCCCCAGTTTATTATTATTTTTAATTAATCTCCATACCCAATGTGGGGCTTGAACTCATAACCCTAAGATCAAGAGTCACATGCTCTTCTGACTAAACAAGCCAGGTGCCCCTTAAATGTAATTCTCCTTTTTTCCTTTTTTTTTTTTTAAAGTAGGCTCCATGCTGGGAGTGCAGGACTTGAAGTCATGACCCTTAAGTTAAGACCTGAGCTGAGATCAAGAGTTGGATGCTTAACCAACTGAGCTACCCAAGTGTCCCTAAATGTAATTCCTAAATGTAAAATCTCTGGTCAAATGAAAAGTGCATTTAAAATTTTAACTGAGGGACACCTGGGTGGTTCAGTGGGTTAAGCATCTGCCTTCAGCTCAGGTCATGATCCTAGGACCTTGGGATGGAGTCTTGCATTGGGCTCCTTGCGGTGTGGGCAGCCTGCTTCTCCCTCTGCCTGCTGCTTACCCCTGCTTGTGCTCACTCTTTCTCTCTCTCCGACAAATAAATAAATAAATCTTTAAAACAAAATGTAACCCCTGTGTTTTAAAAATAAAATAAAATTTTGGGGCACCTGGGTGGCTCAGTGGGTTAAAGCCTCTGCCTTCGGCTCAGGTCATGATCTCAGGGTCCTGGGATCAAGCCCCGCATCAGGCTCTCTGCTCAGCAGGGAGCCTGCTTCCCCCTCTCTCTGTCTGCCTCTCTGTCTACTTGTGATCTCTCTCTCTGTTTCAAATAAATAAAATCTTTTAAAAAATAAAATAAAATTTTAACTGATATTTGCAAATTGTCCTAAGAGGTTACAATTTGTACTCTAAGTAATCAACAATTTATATTCTAAGTAATCAACAATGTGTAAGAGGACCCATTTCCACAATACTCAACTTGTAAAATCAAAATGAGCCCATTCTTTGGGATGAGGTTGGGGTAGATAGTAAAGAACAGTGTTAGTTTTTATGTATGAGGATTTTTTTTTATATTTTAATATCATACCCAAAATTTTAAATTAAAATATTTAAGTTTATTATTCCTATAAAAGAAGTTTCAGCAAATGAATTAAGTAGACAAAGCTAAGTGATTAGGAAAATGCTTAGTTATTGACAGACTATGGAAAACTTTTTCTATTTTAAAAATTATGTATTTATGGGGCACCTGGGTGGTGCAGTTGGATGGGCATCTAATTCTTGGTTTTGGCTCTGGTCAGGATCCCAGAGTTGTGGGACTGAGTCCGTGTTGGGCTCCTTGCTCAGTAGGGAATCTACTTGAAATTCTCTCTCTCCCTCTGTCCCTCCCATGTGCACACACACTTGCGTTCTCTCTTAAATAAATAAATCTTCAAAAAACAAAACCTGTATTTATTTAACCTATAAATTCTACAAATCACTTTTCCTGTCATACAAATCTTTTTCCTTTCTGAAGCTTCAAGCTATATTTCAATCAATGGTGCTGAGGCAGTATGAGGAGGAGAAAAATCACAGTAAGAATATTCATACATAAGAAGATGTAGAAAGTAGGGGAAAATGTTAGCATTTTATCTTCAACTAAATTGTTTCTTGAAGACAGTAACACTTTGGTCTAGTTCCTTCTATATTTTTGCACCCATACTTAATACATCTCATAGAATGCCTACATAAGGGGTGCCTGGGTGGCTCAGTGGTTTAAGCCTCTGCCTTGGGCTCAGGTCATGATCTCAGGGTCCTGGGATTGAGCCCCACATCAGGCTCTCTGCTCAGCAGGGAGCCTGCTTCCCCCTCTCTCTGCCTGATTGTGATCTCTCTCCTCTCTGTAAAATAAATAAATAAAATCTTTAAAAAAAAAAAAAAAGAATGCCTATGTAATTATAAATTGCTTTTTCTCACTAAACAGTATAGCATGTACATTTCTTTCACAACTTTAAATGTTACCCCCTTTCTCCAGAGTGTCAAGTAGTAGCAAGAAAAAACACCTATATGGCACCCCCTTCTCTACATCTTCACTATGTTCTTAACTTCTTTGAGCTTCCATTTTCTGATCTGACAAATGAAGGCATTAGTTTAAATGCCCTCTGTACAGTTAACAGTTAAAAGATTAAAGAGAAAATCTCTTTTAACTCTATTAAGATTTTCTGGAACATACCAGGCCTGTATTTAAGAAAACAGACTCCTGTTCCCTTGGCCTACGACTTAGTAAGCCTATCCCACTCAAAATAATTTGCATCTTGATAATTTGTGATTTTTAGATATTTCAGGTTCAGTATCTCATCAGAAGTAATCTCATTTGTAGTGATTCCAGAGTATATATCAGAAATTCTTTTTTAAAATATAAAGAGAAAAAACCACTAATTATATTTATATTTTTCTTATTAATTCTACTTTGAAGCAGAAGATGAAGGGATTAGTTTTTAAAGGGCGTGTTTTTAACAGTCCTAATCAATGGGATTTCACATATAATAGGCTGTCAATTCTTTTTCATGTCTAGAATTATAGAACAGGAGCTCTTACCTTAACTGGGAAGCTACATTTTCCAGTACGAACCCCTTCTTCATCTGTCTGCCACTGATGTGGACGACTGGCCTCTGGAACATAAACATCTTTCTTTCTCCTAAAACTTTGCCGTAGTTTGTTCATTTTAATTTTTACAACCTGCAAACAAAGTAGAAGAAATAGGAAAAAGAAGTTATTACCTTCTCACATATTTAAACTTTGGATTACCATGCTGATATAAAACTAATGTCCTAAATGAAACATTTTGGTTTAATAGAAAATGAGCAACTAGTATCCCTCTTCTTAGAGTAACTCTAAGCTCAAACAAATCATTTCACTTTTTAAAAAAACAAACAACTATAATAGTAGTTCTTATAAAACTATAATATCCTCTAAGTTTTGAAGAGATGTTATTCAAAGAACTTTCAAACATTTTAAATTGTGATAATCCATTGAGTGTTCCTACTGATCTACCCCTCAAATACATTCTAATTCCTGTTCAGGAAATAAGTTTCCTCATTCAAGGAAAGCTGTACATGTAGGGCAGATTATAGACTGCTAACAATTTCTGAAAACATTCTGAAAACTTTCATACTTATTAGGAAAAAACCATTCCTAAACACCAAAATTTAGGGACCTTTTGGCTTAGTATTAGAAAACATCGGGGCACCTGGGGGGGCTCAGTTGGTTAAGGCCTCTGCCTTCAGCTCAGGTCATGATCCCAGGGTTCTGGGATTGAACCCTGCATTGGGCTTCCCATTGAGTAGGGAGCCTGCTTCTCCCTCTCCCTCTGCTTGCTGCTCTGCCTACTTGTGCTCTCTCTCTGTCAAATAAATTAATACAATCTTAAAAAAAAAAAAACAAAACATTAAACAAAGCAGGGACTACAACCTGTATACAAAATATCTTTATAAAAGAAGAAAAAAAGTTTCTTTTAAACATAAAAAGAGGGGCGCCTGGGTGGCTCAGTCAGTTCTGTGTCTGCCTTTGGATCACGTCATGATCCCACGGTGCCGGGATCCAGCCCCATGTCAGGCTCCCTGCTCAGTGGGGAGTCTGCTTCTCTCTCTGCCTCTCCCCGTGCTTGTGCTCACTTGCTCTCTCAAATAATAAACAAATATCTTTAAAAAAATAAACATAAACAGGCGCCTGGGTGGCTCAGTTGGTTAAGCGACTGCCTTCAGCTCAGGTCATGATCCCGGAGTCCCGGGATCGAGTCCCACATCAGGCTCCCAGCTCCATGTGGAGTCTGCTTCTTCCTCAGACCTTCTCCCCTCTCATGCTCTCTCTTGCACTCTCTCTCTTTCTCAAATAAATAAAAATCTTAAAAATTAAAAAAATTAAAAAAATAAACATAAACATAAAGAAGGAATAGTTCTACTAGGATTAAATTATTCTAAGGAAAAAGTTTCTTGCAAGTAATGTAACATCAGAATGTACTTTCGTATCTATAATCATTACAGAATGAAAGTAAACAGCTTTCAGTTATAAAGTTCCAAGTCTCACCATTAATTCTGTAAATTAAAAGGTATTGAACTATAGTCTACTTTTGTTTTTGTTACTAGAAGAAGTACCTCTCTAATGCTTTCAAGGGTACAGTAGAAATCACAAATCTACAGTGAAGGAAGACCTAACTGATAAGAAACAACAGAACATTCAAGAACCAATGAATAAACATAATGAATGTGTCCCTTTGAAGAGCATATCTCAAAATCTGAAACCAATACCTCTAGTTTTCTGTTATGGAGCACAGCATTGCTCATTCTCTCCTTGAGGGGATTTAACCACCTCAACAAGCCTAAAACAGTCCTTAACTTTTTTTTTTTTTTTTTAAAGATTTTATTTATTTATTTGACAGAGAGAGAGGTCAGAAGTAGGCAGAGAGGCAGGGAGGGGGTTGGGAGAGGCAGGCTCCCTGCTGAGCAGAGAGCCCGATGCGGGGCTCGATCCCAGGACCCTGAGATCATGACCTGAGCCGAAGGCAGAGGCTTTAACCCACTGAGCCACCCAGGCGCCCCAAGTCCTTAACTTTTGAAAATGATGTGACAAAGCTATATAAAGGAAACATCCTCTCTGTGAGGAGTGTTAAATAGCAAGGCATTAAACATTAATTCCCACAGGACACCAATGAAATACCTGAAAATCAAAGTTTGCATTCTGAGGAAAATAATTTTGTATCTTAACATGCATAATGTCACAGCAGAACTATTACTAAATTAGCCAGTTTATACAGACAAGCCAACATTACCACACATCTTCTTAAAAGGTAAAAATTCTGACAAACAAATGGCAATGTAAAAATCCCTGGATTTTCTAAAAATGAATTTATTCTCAAATCAAAATTGATTTTAAAGTATATGAAATAGGTATTAAATAATCAATCAACTGACAAAAGGTAGTCCATTCCTTTCCCTTTAAGCAAATCACTCATTCCTAAAATATCTTAAAAATGTCTATCTTAATCTAGTAGATTAAAAAAAATTCAATAACCTTCCCTGATAATACATCCTGTTATTACTTCATATCACACTTTAAAAATATACGCAAATACAGATATAAAAATAAAATTTTTTTTTTTTAAAGATTTTATTTATTTGACAGCAGAAACACAGCGAGAGAGGGAACACAAGCAGAGGGAATGGTAGCGGGAGAAGCAGGCTTCCTGCCGAGCAGAGAGCCCGATGCGGGGCTCGATCCCAGGCCCCCGGGATCTGACCTGGGCCGAAGGCAGACGCCCAATGACTGAGCCACCCAGGAGCCCCCAGATATAAAAAAATTTAAAAACACCTATATCCTTGCTCAAGTTGGCACTCTAAGAATCTTGGGGCAAAAAGCCAATGAGATTCCTTTCTTCTTAATTTCTTTCTCTTAGTAGGGGGATAGCTCTACCTAAGAGTCATCCCCGAATTCACTTTCTCTGACCAATAACTCTGCTGCTTTTGCCTCCTTAGTATATCTTGAATTCATTCCCCCACCCACCACATCAGTTCTACTATCCTCAGACATTTTTGTGTAAACTATTGCAAAAGTCTCTTACTTAATAGTTGCTTTGCTTCCAAGAAAGGTTCATTCTAATCTGTTCTTTTGACTACTGCCAGAATGCTTTCTAAAACACAAATCTGACCATGCAATTGCTCAGCTTAAAATCCTTCACTCGCTTCACAACACTTTCAAGGTCAAGTCCAAATTCCTAAGCTTGGCGAAACACAGTCTTTTTTCATCTGGCTTCACTCACCAATCCCCATTCACATGCTAAGCTCCAGCCATACTAAACTACTTACAGGTCTCCAAACAAGGCATGCCCTCTTTCAGAGCCTATTTATATGTTCCTCTCTCCTTAGAAAGACCTTTCCCTATTTGCCTCTCGTTAAAGCCTACTCATCTTTGAAGTCGACTTGGAATCTTCAGGGAAACTAGCATTTTTTCTGACAAGTTCCTAGCTGGCCTGGGTTAGGTCCTTTCATTTCACTGGATTTCCATTAATATCCTCTGATTACTTCTTTTACTGTACTCATCAAACCTTAGAGCAATTTTCTAATTCCTTAATAGTAAATTGTATCTTATTTAAATACCACCCCTGCATTTAAACATATAATGGCACACTCTAAATTTGAAGAAATAAAAGACAAAATAGACCGCCATCATATTTAGATAATATTTGCTAGGTAGGATAAATGTAGACATATAAGACCAGAGAGAATCACTGGTACTGGAAGATGTAATGGTAGTCCAGCGTCACACTGACAAAGGAACCACTTGGACAACTTCCCTTAAAGCCATACAACCTCTGTCTAAGTAATTTTAGTACAAGTTTATTTGCTCTTCGGGCAGCTATTTATTGTTGTACATTTTACTGACCAATAAGACAACAGAGTGAAAGTGTCAACTGACTTGACAACTAAATTATCTTGTGACTTTCAGAACTAATATGGTTATCAGCATTTCCACAAAGAGTATTACATACCAGTGATTTTCAAACTATGCTTTAAATAGCCCCAGGATTTCCATGGAGGAGACCCAAGGGCCACTGGTTGGAGAATAAAAGAAGGAAGTTAGAAGGCTAGACACAACTTGCAAGGGACTTCAGGTCCCTGTCACAGCTTCATACAAACTCCACTTTTATCGGATTCACATATTGGGATTCCATATACATTTAAGGAAAGGGTTTCATGGCCAAAATTTTTGGAAAATGAGTGATATAATCACAATAGTTCTAAAATGAACTTGGTAAAATGAAAATACTAATGATAATATCTTGCTTGCTACTTCTTAATGGATACCTACCAATGGCCTGTAAATAGTCTAGTAATTAAAGTAAGAAGTAACACATCACGGGAGACACCAAACATTCTGTTTTCAAGTAATAATGTATATATATATCATACATATGATATATATATCATTGATATATATTATCATCAATATATATCATGGTATATATATCATCAATATATATCATGGTATATATATCATGATATATATGATGACTTTGCTCACAAAGATGATAGAGATACCAAAAAAACCCCAAAAACCCAGAAAACGTTAATTCAAAGTGACATTTACTACAGGCCCTCAATAAAGTTAAACTTTACTCCCAAATAAAGAAAATCACAGCCCTTGAGAATGTCCTGGTTGAACACAGGTAAAGGATATATTTTTGCCAATTTAAAAACTGAGAACAAAAAATTTTACTTTGTCCTACAAAAAAAAAGAAAAAAATGAAATGAAATCCCCATTCTGCTAGGTAGATAAACCTGTCAAATTCGGAAAATTTTTTCACAGTTCTCATACTACTTAACTGATCTACAAATTTTAACACCATGATTCCAGCTCTCCTCTGTACACTTCTTTCCTCCTTGCCTCTCCCTACCCCAATATCTCTATGCCTCTGGTTTATCTTCTTCATCTCTGTTGCTACTGATATCTCTGAGGGCTTACTCTATTCTCTCCCACCCACTGAGCGTTTCCCAAATATCAGTTCTCAATCTGTGCTCTCTTGTTTACACTATCACTCTAGGTGAAATAATCCATTTAAACTATTACTCCAATGTGATGATTTCCGAATAATACTTTTAAATCATCACCTCTTGGGGCGCCTGGGTGGCTCAGTCGTTAAGCGTCTGCCTTTGGCTCAGGTCATGATCCCAGGGGCCTGGGATCGAGCCCCGCATCGGGCTCTCTGCTCTGCAGGAAGCCTGCTTCTCCCGCTACCATTCCCTCTGCTTGTGTTCCCTCTCTCGCTGTGTTTCTCTCTGTCAAATAAATAAAATCTTTAAAAAAAAAAAAAATCATCACCTCTTATCTCCCCTTAAGTCCTTCCCTTCTGACCCAATTTGTTTGGGTCAGTAAAAAGGGAACTTAGTATGTGCTGGGCCCTATTGCAGATACCAGTGGATACAGAAATTAGTAAGACAACTTGCCTTTAGGTGGCTCTCTCCCCTCATAAAAGGTAATTTCTGCACAATATGTTGAATGTAATAATACCATTATACATAGTATGTTCTTGAAGCACAGTATAGGTTCAGGAAACATTTCCTATAGGAGATATTGACCAACTTAGCTTTTTAAAGACAGAACAAAAATTAGCCACATACAGTAGGAAGGAAAAGATATTCCAGGTGGAGGCAACAGCATCAACAAATGCACAGATGCGGGAAATCAAATGCTGGACAGCAAAGCAAAAAGAGTGCAAACAAGGATCAGGTGCTGATTTTATCCTATAGACAACCAGAAGCCACTAAAAGGTTTTTACACACATCAGTGTCAGAGTTGCAATATAGTTACATTACTTTGGTGGCAGTATGGAAAACAAATCTGAGGGCAAAAGACTACAGTTGAGTTATAAGGCATTTTAAATAGTTTAGGCAAGTTACGATGAGAGTTTGAACTAGGGCGGTGGTAGTGGTGTAGGTTAAAAAAAGTGGGGGGGACAAAAAAAAAAAAAAGGAAAAAGGGACTAAAGAAAAGTTTAAAAGTAAGAGTAGCAGAGAGAACTGAGTCAACATGATATAACTGTGCCCCAGGAAACTTTTTTTGCCCAGGATACTAAGACTAAACCAGTAATTAACTTTACTGTTTGCTTCAAGAAATTCTTACAAACTTATCTTGGCAAACGCTGTGTGCATCAGGGCAAAGAGCTCTCCTGACAGGATAACAAATTACTTCAAGAGTCTTTTCTTATTATGTCCACTAATTCCACATGTCCACCAATTCCACATGTCACAACCTTTGCCCACCCCAACTAGTTCCCCATCTTGAAGGATGTGCCTTAAACCATGTGAATCCCAATTTCAAAACCCTAGAAATACCCTTTCCAAACTTCCCCTAACTATCAAGCCTTTATCAAAGTGTTGCTTTCTCTTGTTGAAGTAAGTTTAATAACCTCAGTTTTGCTGTTATCAACAGGATTCTCTTTGTGGGAAAAGTCAACAGAACAAATTGGTGACTGACTATAGAAGGTAGGGAAGAGAAGGAAATCCAAATGTGACTCCTAAGTTTTAGGCCTCAAGTGAACTAAACTGTTGAATTTGAGGGGCTTGCTAATAGGGCTTTGAAGCAGAGATGTGTATAAGCCTTGAAGCTCAGGGGAGAGGTCAGAGCCATAGGCAATCATTATAGGTGAAAATTTTTCCTGTAATGATCTCTTTATTTTCCTCTTCTTTCCTAATAGGAGTTAGGATGCAGTAATTAGAATTAAACCCAGACTACTCAAACATGATAAACAGAAGTGCACACACCACATAATTGGCCAATATGTACTAATATAGCCATACATTCTAGATGGTAAACAGTCACTGTGCTGAGCTCCTCTCCTGGGATCTACTGCTGGATCTTCCACAACTCAAGAACTAATAGGTTAACACCTGGTTTAACAGAGTACTAAGGCCACTAAAGATTATAATTGGTCAGCAACAGTGCAAGTCAAGACTCCAAAGTCCTATGTTTCTCAAGCACAGTTGTTGGCTCCCTTGAAGGTCCCCAGAGGGTTGCCCTGCCTTCACATGCCACTGCCTGGTCCCAGGCAGGCACAGTTTCCCTCCATCCTGTCCACCAAGTTGGCCTTCATCTCTACATGTTCCCCCATGAAATCAGGAACATAACGGTTAAGGGAGATAGCACTTTAAGCAGTGACACTAGTACCCCAGTAGTCAAAGAGACCAACCAGTTCTTCATTAAGAATGGATAAAACAGCAAGATTCAATTATATGCTGCCCACGATAAACCCATTTAAAACATAAAGACACAAATAGGTTGAAAGTAAAAGGACAGAAGACAATACACCACATTAATACTAGTCAAAATAAAGCTGGAATGGCTATATATTCCCTTCTCAATAATCAAAAGAAATACCAACAGAATGAGCAGAAATCAGTAAGGATGTAAACAGCAAAACTTGAACAACACAACATGACCTGACTGACACTTACAGAATTCTTCTATTCAATGATAACAGAATATACATTCTTCTCAAGTGCATGTGGAATGTTTACAACCAGAGACAACATTCTGGGCCATAAAACAAGTCACATATTCAAAAGGGTTCAAATCATACAAAGTATGATCTCTAACCACAACAGAATTAAATCACCAAATATTTGGAAATTATACTTCGAAACAGCCCATGGGTAAAAGTATAAAAAGGGAATTCAGAAAGTATTTTGAACTAAATGAAAACACAATATATAAAAACTTAGAGGATGCTACAAAAGCACTACCTAGAAATTTACGGCACTAAACCAGTGGTTCTCAATCAGGGACACTCACTGCCCATTTGGAAAAATTTGGCAATATCTGGAAATATTTTTGATTGTTGCCAGGAGGGTGGCATCTAGAGGGTATTGACCAGGGATACTGCTAAATATCCTATAATACACAGGACAGCCTTCACAACAAAACATTATTCAGCTTAAAATGTCAATAGTGAGAGGAAGCAAGATGGCAGAGGAGCAGGAGACCAAGATATCATCAGGTCCCAGGAGTTCAGCTAGATAGTTACTGAACCATTCTGAACACCTACAAACTCAACAGGAGATAGAAGAGAAGAAGAGCAACAATTCTAGGAACAAAAATCGACCACTTTCCGGAAGGTAGGACATGCAGAGAAGTGAATCCGAAGTACGGGAAGAGAGGGTGCGGTGGGGAGGGGCTGGCTCCCGGGAAGTGGTAGAGCAGCAGACACAAAATTGGAACTTTTAGAAGTCTGCTCCACTGAGGGACATCGCTCTAGAGGCAGAGCCGCAGGTGGAGCCCTCACGGGGACTATGGTCTAAGGACGTGCGAGTTCACAGAAAGACAGGGGAGGGGAGTGTCTGAGTGTGGCAGAGCTCCCAGGTATCAGAGCAGGGAAGCTGGCTGCAGAGATGGAGCCGAGCAGTGAGCTCTCAACTGGGGATTACCTTAAACCATGATCTGAGGCACAGTCTGGACACACTGCTCTTTGAGCAGGGACCCCACAAGCAGCAGATCTAGGGAGACCCCACCTTTCTCCTCTGGAAGGAGTGGTGCAGTAGCACGCTGCAGGAATCTGCTGCATTTGGAGACCCCAAACGGGGCTGTGAGCCAGGAGACCAGGCAGATGGGACACACTGAATGCTTTTCCCTGAGGGTGCATTGAGTAGTGGGGCCCACAGCTCTCAGCTCCTCCAGGCCAGAGAATGGGAGGCCGCCATTTTCATTCACTCCTCCAAAGCTGCAAGGAAAGCGTTCAAGGAAGAAAAGCTACTGAGAGTAAACCAGAGCAGATTATTTAGCCTGGGCCCGGGCAAGGGCGGTGTTATTCCATCTCGGTCAAAGGCATTTGAGAATCACTCCCTCTGCCAGAAGATCAGCAAGAACATCCAGCCAAAACCAAGTTCACCAATCAATGAGAACTGCGGAACTCCAGAGCTAGGGGAAAGCAACACATAGAATTCATGGCTTTTTTTCCCCCTGATTCTTTAGTCTTCGAAAGTAAAATTTTTAATTTAAATTTTTATTTTTACTGAAAAAATAAAATAAACATATTTGGGGAAAAATTTTTTTTTTTTTGAAAAATTTTTTTTTCTTATTCTATTTTTTTTTTTAACTTTCCTTTTTCCCTAATATAGCAAAGGGAACAAGCATTAAAATCCAGGAGGCATAGAGAACCCCTCCTCAAAATCAATAAAAGTAGGTCCATACCTCATCACCTAATAGTAAAACTTACAAGTCTTAGTGACAGAGAGAAAATCCTGAAAGCAGCTTGGGAAAAGAGGTCTGTAACATACAATGGCAGAAATATTAGATTGGCAGCAGACCCATCCACAGAGACATGGCGGGCCAGAAAAGACTGGCATGATATATTTAGAGCACTAAACGAGAAAAATATGCAGCCAAGAATACTATATCCAGCTAGGCTGTCACTGAAAATAGAAGGAGAAATAAAAAGCTTCCAGGACAAACAAAAATTAAAAGAATTTGCAAACACCAAACCAGACCTACAGGAAATATTGAAAGGAGTCCCCAAAGGAGAGAGCCTAAAAGTAACAAAGACCAGAAAGGAACAGAGACAATATACAGTAACAATCACTTTACAGGCAATACAATGGCACTAAATTAATATTTTTCAATAGTTACCCTGAATGCAGATGGGCTAAAAGCCCCAATCAAAAGATACAGGGTATCAGATTGGATTAAAAAAAAAAAAAATGAGACCCATTGATATACTGTCTACAAGAAACTCATTTTAGATCCAAAGACACCTCCAGATTTAAAGTGAGGGGGTGGAAAACAATTTACCATGCTAATGGACAGCAAAAGAAAGCTGAGCTACCAATTCTTATATCAGACAAATTAGATTTTAAACCAACGACTATAACAAGAGAGGAGGAAGGACACTATATAATACTTAAGGGTCTATGCAACAAGATCTAACAATTTTAAATATCTATGCCCCTAACACGGGAGCAGCCAATTATATAAACCAATTAATAACAAAATCAAAGGAACACAACAATAATAC
>CM053609.1:97583177-97600855 GCA_028646535.1 Procyon lotor
ACTGGAATACTACCCAGAAGTAGAAGTGATACCTCAATAAAAAATAAATCTCAGGGGCACCTGGGTGGCTCAACTGGTTAAGCCTTCGGCTCAGGGTCCTGGGACTGAGCCCCAAGTTGGGCTCCCTGCTCAGTGGGGACTCTGCCTCTCACTCTCTCTGTCTGCCCTCATCCTGCTTGTTCTCTTTGTGTCAAATAAATAAAATCTTTAAAAAAAAAATTAAGAGAAAAAGAAGTAAAAATGAATTATTTACAGCATGTAACATGGATGACTCTCAATGTTGGAGGGAGGCAAATTGCTGTTATGATTCCTTTATACAGATATTAACAACTAACAGACAGTACTGCCTGTGTAATTGGCACTGTACACTGCACTTTGCATATAATGACTCATCTAATCTTTATATAAGCCCTAACAGGTAAATCTTTTTTTTCCTTCAAATTTTATTTATTTATTTATTTTAGGTAGAGAGACAGAAATAGAGATAGAGAGAGAGAGATGGGAGAGGCAGAGGTAGAGGATGAGAGACAAGCAGACTCCCTGCTGAGCACAGAGCCGGACATGGGGTTAGATCCCACAACCCTGAGATCATAACCTGAGTCTAAACTAAGAGTTGGACACTCAACCAACTGAGCCACCCAGATGCTCCAGGTAAATTCTATTTTTAATCTCTATTTCATATACAAAGAAACAAGCATGAAGAAGTAGTATGCCCTAATCACATGATGGCATAACCACCTGTCATGAGAATTTGTGCTCTTAGACCCCTGACATTACATTGTCTCTCAAAAATATGCAAAACTAAACAACATCTAGGGATACATAATTACCAAAACTATAAAGAAAATACAAACATAATTAAGGGAAGTGTTACTGAGGGAAAATAAAGGGGGACAACCTAATTGGGAAAGGTTCACATGGGGACTTCAAAGTTTCAATAATGTTGTAATTCTTTTTTTTTTTTCTTAATTTTAATTCCAGTGTAGTTAACATACAGTATTATATAAATTTCTGATGTACAATATAGTGATTCGACAATTCTCTACATTACTCAGTGCTTATCATGATAAGTATACTCTTAATTCCCTTCTCCTATTTCACCCATCCCCCCACCTATCTTCCCTCTGCTAACCATCAGCTTGATCTCTATAGTGAAATCTATTATTGTTTGTCTCCTTTTTATTATGTTCATTTCTTTTGTTTCTTAAATTCCACAAGTGAGATCATATGGTATTTGTCTTTCTCTAACGGACTTATTTCACCTAGCATTATACCCCCTAGGTCTACCCATGTTGTTGCAAATGACAAGACTCCATTTGTTTTCCTAGCTGAGTAATATTCCATTGTATAAAACATTACATCTTCTTTATCCATTCATCCATCGATGGATACTTGGGCTGCTTCCATAATTTGAATATTGTAGATAATGCTGCAATAAAGATAAAGCTGCTTTATCCTTCTGTATTAGTGTTTTTATATTCTATATATATTTATATTATATATATATTTCTTATATATTATATTATATTGTTGGGTAGTAAATACCTAATAATCCAACTGCTGGATCACAGGGTAATTCTATTTTTAACTTTCTGAGGAACTTCCATGCTGTTTTCCAGAGTGGCTATACCAGTTTGCATTCCTACCAACACTCCAAGAGGATTCCCTTTTCTCCGTATCCTTGCCAACACATATTGTTCCTTGTGTTGTTGATTTTAGCCAGTCTGACAGGTGTGAGGTGATCTCTCATTTGTGATTTTGATTTGCATTTCCCTCATGATGAGTGACACTGAACATCCTTTCCTGCGACTGTTGGCCATCTGTGTATCTTCCTTGAATGTCTGTTTATGTCTTCTGCCCCCCTTTTTTTCTTCTGCCCATTTTTAATTGGATTTTTTTGGGGGTGTTGAGATATATATATATATCTATCTTTGAGTGAGTGTCTCTGAGAGAGAGAGAGAGAGAGAGAGAGAGAGAGTGTGTGTGTGTGTGTGTGTGTGTGTGTGTGTGTGTGTGTGTGTGTGTGTGCACAATTGGGAGGAGGGACAGAAGGAGGAGAGAATCCTCAAGCAGACTCCTTCTGAGCATGGAGCCTGATGTGGGGCTCAATTCCAAGACCCTGAGATCATGACCTGAGCCATACCAAGAGTCAGACACTCAATTGACTGAGCCACCCAGGCTCCCCATGGGTTTTCTATTCTGTTCCATTGATCTATGTGTCTCATTTTTGTGCCAGACAATACCATTTTTATTATTATAGCTTTGTAGCATATCTTGAAATCTGGGTTTATGATACCTCCAGTTTTGTTCTTCCTCTTCAAGACTGCTTTGACTATTCACGGTCTTTTATGGTTCCATACAAATTTTAGGATTATTTTTTTCTAGAAAAAATGCTATTGGTATTTTGATAGGGATTGCATCAAATCTGCAGGTCGTTTTGGGTAGTATGGCCATTTTAACAATATTTGTTCTTCTACTCCGTAAGCATGAAATGTCTATCCATTGCATTGTGTCATCTTCAATTTCTTTTATCAGTGTGTTATAGTTGTCAGAGTACCAGTCTTTCATCTCCTTGGTTAAATTTACTTAGGTTTTTTTTGGTTTTGTTTTGTTTGTAATTCAAAATGGGACCGTTTTCTTAATTCCTCTTTCCGTTGCTTCATTATTAGTGTAGAGAAATGAAAAGGACTTCTATATATTGATTTTGTATCCCATGACCTTACTGAATTTTTCAGTTCTAGTAGTTTTTTTGGTGGAATCTTTAAGATTTTCTATACATGGAATCACATCATCTGCAAAGAGTGAAAGTTTTACTTCTTCCTTATCAATTTGGATGCCTTTTATTTCTTCTTATCTTGTTGTGGCTAGGACCTCCAATACTATGTTGAATAAATGAGGGTGGACATCCTTGTCTTGTTCCTGACCTTAAGGGAAAAGTTCTCAATTTTTCAACTGAAAAAAGTTTTTCAATTTTTTCATTGAGTATGATGCCAGCTCTGGGTTTTCCCATATTGGCCTCTTATATGCTGAGATATGTTCCCTCTAAAACTGCTTTGTTGAGGGTTTTTTTCATGAATGGATGTTGCACTTTGTCAAATGCTTTTTCTGCATCTACTGTTGTTTTTTTATCCTTTCTCTTGTTGACATGAAGTATATGTTGATTGATTTGCAGATACTGAGCACCTCTGCATCCCAGGAATAATTCTCACTTGATAGTGGTGAATGATTTTTTTTCATGTACTGTTGGATTTGCCAGTATTTTGCTGAGGATTATTGCATCTATGTTCATAAGAGATACTGGCCTGTAGTTCTCTCTCTATATATGTATTTTTTGTAGTGTCTTTATCTGGTTTTGGTATCAGTAAGGCTGGGTTCACAGAATGAATTCGGAAGCTTTCCCTCCTCTTCTGTGTTGTGGAATAGTTAGAGAAGAATAGGTATTAACTCTTCTTTAACTGTTTGGTAGAATTCACCTGTGAGGTCGTTGGGTCCTGGCTTTTTTTTTTTCCTTGGGAGTATTTTATTACAAATTCAACTTCATTGTTAGTAATTGGTCTGTTCAAACTTTCTATTTCTTCCTGATTCAGTATTGGGAGGTTATATGTATCTAGGAATTTATCCATTTCTTCTAGACTGTCCAATTTGTTTGCAGATAATTTTTCATAATACTCTCTTATAGTCCTTTGTATTTCTGTATTACTGTTTTACTGTATTACTGTTTACTGCTTTACTGTATTCTGTATTACTGTTATTACTTCAATTTCTGATTTTGTTTAAGTCCTCCCCTCCCCCCTTTTTCTTGAGGAGTCTGGCTAAAAGTTTATCAATTTTGTTGATCTTTTTGAAGAACCAGCACCTGGCTTCATTGATCTGTTCTGCTGTTTTTTTAGTTTCTATTTCATTCATTTCTGCTCTATTCTTTGTTATTTCCTTCCTTTTACTAGTTTTGAGTTTTGTTTGTTCTTTTTCTAGCTCATTAAGGTAGAAGGTTAGATTGTTTGAAATTTTTCTTTCTCCTTGAGGTAGGCCTATTCCTATAAACTTCCCTCTTAAAACAACTTTTGCTGAGTTGCAAAGATTTTGAAACACTGTGTTTTGTTTTCATTTGTCTCCATGTATTTTTTTATTTCCTCTTTGACTTCTTGGTTGACCCATTCAGTGTTTAGTAGCATGTTATTTAATCTACATGTATCTGTATTTTTCCAGATATTTTTATATTTTTAATTCTTTTTGGTGGTTGACTTCTTGTTTCATAGCACTATGGTCAAAAAGGATATATG
Source organism: Procyon lotor (assembly GCA_028646535.1). NCBI lineage: Eukaryota > Metazoa > Chordata > Mammalia > Carnivora > Procyonidae > Procyon > Procyon lotor. Next base: position 97,587,458 of record CM053609.1, read on the forward strand.
ACATGACTTCAGCTTTTTTAATTTGTTGAGACTTGTTTTGTGGCTTAATATGTGATATATTATGGAGAATGTTCCATGCATGTGTATTTCAAAAGAATGTGTATTTTGTTCTTTTAAGATAGAATGTTCTGAATATATCTGTCAGTTCCATCTGGTCCAATGTGTCATTCAAAGCCACTATTTCCTTATTGATTTTCTGTTTGGATGATCTATCATATATTGATATAAATGGGGTGTTAAAGTCCCCTACTATTATTGTATGATTATCTATTACTTCCTTTAGATTTGTTATTAGCTGCTTTATGTATCTTAGTGTTCTCATCATAAATACTTAACAACTGTAATATCTTCTTCTTGGATTATTCCCTTTATGATTATGTCCTTCTTTGTCTCTTGTTACATTCTTTGTTTTAAAGTCTATTTTGTCCAACATAAGTATTGCTACTCTGGCTTTCTTTTCAATTTCATTTTCATGACAAATGCTTTCCTATCCCTTCCCTTTCGATTTGCATGTGTTCTTTAGTCTGAAATGAGGCTCTTATAGGCAGCATATAAATGGGTCTTGCTTTCTTGTGCATTCTGTCACCCTGTGTCTTTTGAGTGTTTAGTCCCTTTAAATTCAAAGTAATTACTGGTAGCTATATACTTATTGCCATTTTATTACTTATTTTATGGTTGCTTCTATATTTTATGGTTGTTCTTCTCTGTTCCTTCTCTTGCTCTCTTTTGTTACCATTAGGTTTATATACAACCTCTTAGGCACATAGCAGTCCATATTAAGTTAATGGTCACTTAAGTTTAAACCCATCCTTTACTACCCACCACACATCATGCTTTAGGTATATGGTGTCATACTTTACATCCTTTTATTTTGTGAATCCTTGACTGATTTTTATAGATATACTTAATTTCACTGTTTTGGTGCTTCCTACGTTTCTTAATCCTGTTTATGGTCTTTCCTTTCCACTCAAAGACTCCCATTTAATATTTCTTGTAGGGCTAGTTTAGTGATCATGGATTCTTTTAACTTTTGTTTGGGAAACTCTCTCTCTTTCTGTTCTGAATGATAGCCTTACTAGAAAGAGTGTTCTTGGCTGCTGCTGTTGTTGTTTGTTTTTTTTTAATTTAAATTCAGTTAGCCAATATATAGTATACCATTAGTTTTAGATGTAGACTTCAATAATTCATCAGTTGCATATAACACCCAGAATTTGGGGCGCCTGGGTGGCTCAGTGGGTTAAAGCCTCTGCCCTCCCCTCAGGTCATGATCTCAGGGTCCTGGGATCAAGCCCCACATCGGGCTCTCAGGGAGTCTGCTCCCCCCCAACCTCTGCCTGCCTCTCTGCCTACTTGTGATCTCTCTGTCAAATAAATAAATAAAATCTTAAAAAAAAAAAAAAAACACCTAGAATTCATCACATCATGTACCCTCCTTAAAGCCCATTACCCCATTCCCCCACCCACCTCCACTCCAGTAACCTTCAGTTTGTTTCCTATAATTAAGAGTCTCTTGTGGTTTGTCTCCCTCCTTGATGACTTCCCATTCAGTTTTCTCTCCTTTCCCCTATGATCCTCTGCACTGTTTCTTATATTCCATGCATGAGTGAAACCATGTAATTGTCTTTCTGTGATTGACTTGTTTTGCTCAGCGTAATACCCTCCAGCAGTTCCATCTACGTCAATGTAAACAGTAAGTATTTATCCTTTCTGATGGCTGAATAATATTCCAGTGTGTGTGTGTGTGTGTGTGTGTGTGTGTGTGTGTGTGTAACACATCTTTTTTATCCATTCATCTGTTGATGGACATTTTGGTTCTTTCCATTGTTTACCTATTACGGACATTGCTGCTATAAACATTGGGGTGCATGTGCCACTCTGGATCATTACGTTTGTATCTTTGGGGTAAATACCTACTAGTGCAATTGCTGGGTCCTAAGGGAGCTCTATTTTTAACTTCTTGAAGAACCTCCATACTGTTTTCCAGAGTAGCTGAACCAATTTGCATGCCCACAAACAGCATAAGAGGGTTCGCCTTTCTCCCCATTCTAACATCCATTGTTTCCTGACTTGTTAATTTTAGCCATTCTGACTGGTGTGAGATGTGTCTCATTATGGTTTGATTTTGTATTTCCCTGATGTCAAGTGATGTAGAACATTTTCCCATGTGTCTGTTGGCCATTTGTATGTCTGTTCATAGAGATAGGAGACAGAGGAAAAATGTCTATTCATGTCTGTGCATTTCTTGATTGCATTATTTGTTTTTTGGGTGTTGAGTCTGATAAGTTCTTTATACATCTTGGATACAAGCCCTTTTTAAAAAAATTTTTTTATTTATTTAGTAGAGAGAGAGAGCATGAGTAAGAGAAGAGGAAGAAGCAGGCCCTCCATGAGTAATTAGGGAGTCTGCAGGGATCAATTCCAGGACTCTGGCATCATGACCTGAGCCAAAGGCAGACACTCAACCAACAGAGCCACCCGGGTGCCCGGATACTAGTCCTTCATCTGATATGTCATTCACAAATATCTTCTCTCATTTAGTAGGTTGCCTTTCAGCTTTGTTGATTGTTTGCTGTGCAGAAGTTTTTAAATTTTTTTTTAACATCTTGATTTTACTTTATTTTTTTTTTCAGTGTTCCAAGATTCATTGTTTATGCACCACACCCAGTGCTCCACGCAATACGTGCCCTCAATACCCACCACCAGGCTCACCGATCCCTCCACCTCCCTCCCCTCCATAACCCTTAGTTTCTCAGAATCCAGTCTCTCATCTTTCGTCTTCCCCGTCTGATTTACCCCAATTCACTTTTCCTTTCCTTCTAATGTCCTCAATTTTATTCCTTATGTTCCACAAGTAAGTGAAACCATATGATAATTGACTTTCTCTGCTTGACTTATTTCACTCAGAAGCTTTTAATCTTGATGAAGACCCAAGAATTCATTTTTGCTTTCATTTCCTTTGGAGATGTGTCTAGCAAGAAGTTGCTGCAGCTGAGGTTGAAGAGGTTGCTGCCTGTGTTCTCCTCTGGGATTTTGATGGATTCCTGTCTCACATTTAGGTCTTTCATCTATTTTGAGTTTGTATTTGTGTATAGTGGAAGAAAATGGTACAGTTTCATTCTTCTACATATGGCTGTCCAATTTTCCCAACATCATTTGTTGAAGAGACTCTCCTTTTTCCACTGGATATTCTTGCCTGCTTTGTTGAAGATTAGTTGACTATAGAGGTGAGGGTCCATTTCTGGGTTCTCTATCCTGTTCCACTGGCTGGTTTTTTTTTTTTTCCTTTCAGCACTTTGAAAAGAGAGTGGTATCACTCTCTTCTGGTCTGCAGAGTTTCTGATGAAAAATCAGCTGACACTCTTATGCAGTTTTCCCTGCACGTGGCGTGTTTTCTCTTCCTGCTTTTAAAATTCTCCCCTTATCAGTACTTTTTGACATTTTAATTACTATGTGTCTTAATGTGGACCTCCTTGTGTTGATTTTGTTGGGGCTCTCTGTACTTCCTGGATCTGGATTTCCATTTCCTTTCCCAAATTTGGGGAACCATCAGCTATTATTTCTTCAAATACATTTTCTGGCCCCTTCTTTCTCTTTTCTTTCTGGAATCCGTACAATACAAATGTTAAGTAATGTTCTAATTCTTAAACTGAGTTGCAGACGCACAAGTTTTCATTTCATTATACCCTACATTATATTCTTTTGGATATATCAACTATTTTATAATTTTAATTAGGTGGAAAGCAAGTCATGTAAAACCCTTTCTGAAATTGAGGATAAGGGTGGCAAGTATAGAAATACAAATACATACACACACATAATTAAGAGATAACTAACAAAGAGTAAGAAAATAAATCACTGGGATGCCTGGGTGGTAAAGTCAGTTAAGCAACTGACTCTTGGTTTCAGCTCAGATCATGATCTCAGGGCTGTGAAATCAAGCCCTATAGTGGGGCTCCACTCAGCATGGAATCTGCTTCAGATTCTCTCTACTTTGCCATTCCCCCTTGTGCTCTCTTGTTCTCTCTCAAATATATAAATAAATCTTAAAAAAAAAAAGAAAAAGATCACATGTAGTTATAAAAGTTAAATCTCATTTTTATTAAAAAGAAGAAAGCCACTGATATTTAGTCTGCCCAGCCAAATCTGGAATGTCCCAGAGGCTTCTGAATAGCCTTTAGAGTTAGAAATCTTAGAGAAATGGGAACTTTTTCTTTCTAGAGTTTTTTTCCCTCCTAAATTATATTTGTTTGCTTTTCTTTGCTCCATAGTCACAACTACACCTCTAACTTTAGGCCCCTCTCAAATATAAACTATAAGGAAGAGTGGATAAGATAGGCGTATGCCTTAGAAAGTTTACTATGAAGAAAAAAATCACCCAAAAGTACAGCACTAATTTGATATACATAAGAGATGTAAAAGACACTCTCAGGAAACTTGACCCTGACATTTAAGATTGCTTCCGTAAGAAAATCAAACAAACAAAAGAACAAAGTTAGCCAAAATGGCAAAATTACTCTAGTTTTTACAATAGTATTAATTAGTTCCAAATGTAACAATATATAAACTAAAATATAAAACTATGGGTACCATTTTGAACACCTGAAAAAAAAAAAACCAGTAAACTCATATATTTCCTTAGATTAGCTAAACTTCTTTTTTCAGGAGATTCTAATCTCACAGGGTTATTCCAAAGACAGCATTAAAAGCAGAAATCACATAAATTCAAAATTATCTTGGGCATACCTTGTATCATCCATAAAGTATAACACTATCTTACAATAAATCCAACACAACCAGGGATTTTTTTTTCTAGTATGGAACAGTTTGCTATTTTCAACTGAACACAGCTGAAGTAGCTGGCTTATGTTTAGGAGCTATGCCATGAGAAAAGCATCTACCTAGCACTAGAACCACATGGCATGTTCACCCTATGGGAGCACAAAAAATGCTGTAGAGAAGAAACTCACTGAGTATAATAGCAAAGAGAATCTAAATTTAAATTTAGTTTAATTGTTTTTAACTATTTTATTATTCTCTGAACAAAGATGGTTGAATGTGAATATACACAATTCTACTGCATTATTCCTCACATTTATATTCCAGAATTCTACAATGAAAGTTATGAGAAAAAAAATGCACTGACTGTCGATCTGCCAAAAACATTTTTTTGGTTTACTCACTAAAATTAAAGCTAAAAATGCCATATTAAGCCACCATTACCTTAAAGTAAACATTGTATCACAAGCATAAAGTATTTCATTTTTAAATTTTCTTTGATTTCTATTTCTTATGATGTGTAACATGCTTTCAAGTTATAAATGACATTTAGAATGAAGAAAAATACTGTTTAAAAAAATTTTTAAGATTTTATTTACTTGAGAGAGAGAGCATGAGCTAGAGAGTGGGTGAGTGAATGAAAGAGAGAGAAAACATGAGCAGGGGGTAGTGGTAGAGGAACAAGAAGCGGCAGACTCCCCACTGAGCAGGAAGCCCACCATGGGGCTCGAACCCAGGACCCTGAGATCATGACCTGAGCCCAAGGCAGATGTTTAACCAACTAAACCACCCAAGCGTCCCCAAAATCCTTTTATTTCATCAAGTAAAAAAAAAATATATATATATGTAAGGAATCCTAGACTCCATGGCCAAAGGATTCAGCAGTAGGTCATCTAGTCAATCTCCTGTTCAGTCAATGAATCCTAAGAATTCTGGATTACATTAAATATTGGTCTAACTAGCATAATTTGCCTAAAAGGAAACAATTTATAACCTATTAAGTTGCATCACTGGGTCAGTGTTCCACTTAAGCGCTGAGCCAAATGAACAGCAACAAAGTACAGCTTCATCACCAACAGTATAAAAAAATAAATAAAACATGCCCAAGACTAAACTTACAGTATTAATAAAATTCATTTAAAAGCTCAGTTTTGTGATAAAAATTAATTTACAAACAGATTCATGGAAAGGTAGAAAGAACAAAGGGCTGTTTTTTGGGTTTTTTTTTAAACCTACTTCTCAAAAGAAACATTCACTTAGTTCCTACATATACATAGGTGTGGGTGAATTTGAAATTTGTTTATATTCCAGCTCAACTTTTTTTAGTTGGCTATCTATTTTCAGGTATCCTGAATACAATACTGCCTTATTTCAGAACACTGCCATCTATGGCATTTTCAAAGAAAAAATTTTAAAAGCAGATTATTCTAATTTTTCAATAGCTAAAACTAAAAATTATTTTGCTTTATCAGCTGTCACACCAGAGGTTTAAAAACAAAACATTAACCTTGGCTGTCCTAAAGATTGGTATTCAAGAAGGGAACACTGCCACAGTTTGAGTGCTGAAACTCTCCAGCAACGTACTACCAAGTCCTCTTTGCCATTTAGACCATGTGTTCTTGACCAGGGCATCAGGCATCCTACATGCTCTTCAGATTTAGCAATGCCCTAAGATTATGTACAAATCTGAATGTGCGTATGTCTGTGTACTTTCTGGGGCCAGATTGTTTCACTTGCATCAGAATCTCAAAAGATAATGCAACTACCCAGAAATTAAGAACCATGGATTAAAACAGTATTTCATGACTCTTATCTATCATCTGACTTTAATTTTCAGTTTCTGCCTTCCTCATTCTAATCTTCCCACTCATCTTGTCCACAAAATTCTTTCTTTGGTTTTCATATATGGCTTCCTTATTCACTCCTGAAAGACAGTAAGGGAAAACTAGAGCTTCATAAAATGAGGAAAGAACCTGTCTACTTAAAACTGCAGTCAAAGGTGGTTTCAAAAACTGAACCTGTAATATTTAAGACACATTTTTTAAAAAGCTATTTCTTCTGGGGTGCCTGGGTGGCTCACTCATTACGCATCTGCCTTCGGCTCAGGTTGTGATCCCAGGGTCCTGGGATGAAGCCCCACATTAGGCTCCCTGCTCAGTGGGAAGTCTGTTTCTCCCTCTCCCACTCCCCATTCCTGTGTTCCTACTCTTGCTCTCTGTCAAATAAATAAAATCTTTTTTTTTTTTAAAGACTTTATTTATTTGAGAGAGAGAGAGAGAGATAGCATGAGAAGGGAGAAGGTCAGAGGGAGAAGCAAGACTCCGCGTGGAGCTGGGAGCCCAATGTGGGACTCGATCCCGGGACTCTGGGATCATGACCTGAGCTGAAGGCAGTCGCTCAACCAACTGAGCCACCCAGGCGCCCGAATAAAATCTTTTTTTTTTTTAAAAAGCTATCTCTTTTGAAAACTTTATCTTTCAGTTAGTTACACAACCAATTTTATCTTTTAGTTGATCTCTTGCCTTTCAATTGAGAAAACAATTGGTGAACTGAATTTGCGATTCAGCTATATTCACCTTTATCTTTTAAGGCATGTCAAGACTTAACATAATATGACTGAAAAATAGTATCATCATCCCTAACCCCACAATACAAATACACATGACTGACTTCATGAAGATGGTGTTCCTTCAAGAATTAAACCTTTACTTATAAAACAAAATGGTTTTTCTCTGATACAAAAAGGACTGATTTAAAAAGGAACATCCTGATGAAAAAGGGCAGAATTGCTGAGAATGCTATCCTACTTTTACACTGACTTCCCTCCTCTAAGCATCTGTTAAGTGTGGGATGAGAAAAAGGTGCTGGAATCTGGAGAGGCAGACTAGAATAAAAATATATTTGGTTCCAAGAATTTAAAAGAGAGAGACAGAAATGTCACTGGAAAAATTACAGAAATAAGAAGGTTAAAAACAGCTCTGCTCCCCTTTAACTGACAAACAGCTTCACATATTACCCACACATCATCTCTTCAATTCTTTAACCCTCTGGGATCTGACTCTTTCCTTTCCCTCACAATCCTCTTCCCTTATCCAAGACATTAACACAAGACTTGTAAATTATTATCTTAAATTGGTCCACTGCTCTCCACCATCAGAACCACAGTTCAAAACAACTTTGCCTCTTACCTGACTAGTATAAGCCTCCTTCTGATGATCAACTGCGTACAAAGCAGCCAGTGTAATCTTTAAAACTGTAAAATGGATCATAGCACTGCATAATAGTTCCAAGGCTTTCTAATGCATCTTCAAATTAAATCCAAACTCTCAGCATTTGAGAAGTCAGAATGGTAGAATAATTCACATTGCCCAAGAAAAAGTGCTTGGAACAGTGCCCAGCACACCACAAATACTGAATAAATGTTAGCATATTAAGGTACAGCTCCTGCCTGCCTCTTTTACCTTGAGGTGACACTCTTGGCAACTCTGAGACTTTCAGTTAACTAAAAGCTCTTCCCCATTTTGGGCCTGCTATTTCCCTCTGTCTGAAATGCTTTTCTCTCAGTGCCTTCAACAACTTGTCTTTCACTCATATATATCAAGTCTCAAGCTAAATGTCTTCTCGTTGATGAAGCCTTCTTTCTCTCTTTTTTGTTTCATTGGTTAAACTCCCGAACATCGCCAGATGTATAAGCACTGATCCAATGAATTTTCTAACTTGCTTAATGTAGGAATCATTGGATTCTATTCTTTCTATCCAAAATGTAAGTTTTTATTTCCTCTTACCAACAAGCTAAAAAAAATGATCACTAATATAAATATGTCATAGCCCATATTATGATTCATTATAGGTACATATTTCCCATAACTGTTAATTAAATAAAACCGTGTATCCAACAACATATCATGCTAGGTGCTGGAAGAACAGGAACCAGGATAAGAAACTAAAGATTATATCCACCCTCAAGGTCTTTAAGATTTTTCACTTATGTATTTGAAAGAGAGAGCAGAATGAGTGAGAACATGAGTCAGGTGGGGGAGAGGCAAAGGGAGAACTAAGAAGCAGGCTCCCCACTGAGCAAGGAGCCCGATGCAGAACTCAATCCCAGGACCCTGGGGATCATGACCTAAGCCATGGAACTCAATCCCAAGATCCTGGGGATCATGACCTAAGCCACGGAACTCAATCCCAAGATCCTGGGGATCATGACCTAAGCCACGGAACTCAATCCCAGGACCCTGGGGATCATGACCTAAGCCAAAGTCAGACATTTACCAGGCTGAGCCACCCAGGCACCCCCACCCTTAAGGTCTTGAATAATACAAGCATAGGATGGGAAAGACAAAAAAGAGGAGTATTTTAAGTAGAGGATGGGGTGGGATGAAGAGTCATGATATATATGTAAAAATGTATATTTCACCAAAACTAAGATACCAGAGATTGCAGGATATGTTGCACCAAGAGAAAAAATGCTGCCAAAATTAATTATTAATAATTTTTTCTTAATTGTGAAATATCATCAGTAATAAGATGGATACCAATATGAGAGGTGGATTCCACCTGCAAAGATACTGAAGTATAAGGAAAAGAGGAAGAGGAGAAGGTAAAGAAGGGGGAGGAGAAGGAAGAAAAATGACCAGTTATTAATGTAAAATCAGTCTTCCAAGAATCTCAATAAGTCTCAGTGATATGGAATATTGGTTAATCACTAAAGTTTGTGATCAGGAAGGGGAGGAAAAGTCCCCCAAAAGAGTGTTCACAGAGCAACCCATGCTTTCTTATTGTTATCATTGGCCTTACATATGTTTGTCTTTCCCTTTACTTTTAGCTTTTCTAAATCATTTTGTTCATCTCTCTCTTTTTTTTTTAAAGATTTTATTTATTTATTTGACAAAGAGAGAGAGATCACAAGTAGGCAGAGAGGCAGACAGAGAGAGAGGGAAGCAGGCTTCCTGCTGAGCAGAGAGCCTGATGCGGGGCTCGATCCCAGAACCCTGAGATCATGACCTGAGCTGAAGGCAGAGGCTTTAACCCACTGAGCCACCCAGGCGCCCCTGTTCATCTCTTATATATAGCAGAGTTGAGTCTTGCTTTATGACCCAAACCGAAAATCCTGGGTTTTTGGTGTGTTAAATATAACAAAAAGATAAATCTTTTAAATCTTTTCAAATTTATGTATTTCAAAACTCCTAATTGACTTGTGAATCACAGGTCATTACTTAAAAAAGCAAGTATAACAGAAAATTATAATAGCAAATTTAAAACCTTGAATATATATAATTATATATTATCAACTTATTAATTATCCATATAGTGAAAATATTAATAAATTAATAGTATTAATATCAATAATTAATATTAATAATTAAAAATAATTAGGGGCACCTGGGTAGTTCAGTCAGTTAAGTGTCTAACTCTTGATTTCAGCTCAGGTCATAATCTAGGGGTCGTGGGATTGAGCTCTACATCAGACTCTCCACTGGGCATGGAGTCTGCTTGGGATTCTCTCTCTCTCTCTCTCTCTCTCTCTCTCCCCTCCCACCCCCGCCTTTGCCCAACAATAATGAAAATATTCCATTTCAAACCTTATGAGCCACTTATAAATATATAGCTTTAAATGCTTATATTAGAGGAGTGCCTCAGTGGCTCAGTCGATTGAGTATCTGGCTCTTAGTTTCAGCTCAGGTCACGATCTCAGGTCATGGGATCAAGCCCTGCATCAGGCTCCATGCTCCACAGAGAGTCTGCTTGTCCTTCTCCCCCTACACATCCCCCCAGCTTGCTCTCTCTCTCTCAAATAAATAAAATCTTTTTTTAAAAAATGCTTATGTTAGAAAAAAAGCCTAATAACTGGTGAGTTAAGCATCTATCTGAAGGAGTTGGAAAAAGAAAAGAGAAAACCCAAAGAAGTTTGAATAAAATCCTACTTCCACTAACATATTACACTTGATTATTCACCCAATTCTCTCACTGAAAACAGTTAAAAGTGATGGATAAAATTTTATTTCAAAAAGCACTGAAGAGCTGACAAGATCATAAAGGAATTACCAGCCCAAAATCTATGAGAAAGCAGAAACTCAAAGAGATAAGTGGCATAATAAAATAGTTTTTATCTTGTATACATCTGCCTAACTCATTAAGGTAAGCCTTAATTTTGATCATCTCTTGGGACAGAACAGAAATCAAAAAGTAAGACCAACTCCAAATGGAAAATCTAACAAGAGCCTGTTTCTCCATAAAGCTGGGACCCCCCGCCCAAAAGTTTCATGCTCAGGAAAAGAGTGAACAGGAAAAGTAAACCCAGTCCACTCCTTTATTAGGAAATTTGTCTTCCTGATGCAAAAGAGAACAAAGGATTCCTAAGAGGTTGTAAAGACAAGTGGGACCACACACATATTTGCAATCCAAAGTCACCCCATTAGGGTGGTCCAAAACCTCAAAGGATAAATTCAGTCACCAAATTGCAGTACCTTGAGGTATCTGGGGGGAAAAACTAAAGGTACATCCTCGTGAAGCAATGTGTTTTCTTCTTGGGCCTCAAAGAACCATAAATATTTTTTCCAGGAAAAATAAGCAATTCACAGTATAAGTCTCACACAGGATAAATAAAAAAAAAATCTATACCTAGACACAGCATATGAAACTTCAGAAAACCAAAAAATAAAGAGTTCAAAAGCAGCAAGAGGTAAACAAAACAAATAAACAAAAAAACGACAATTCTCTTACATTAACAATTATTAGGCAGCTGATTTATCAACAGCAACAATAGAAACTGAGAGTATTATCTCTTACAATGACTACAAAAATACTGTCAGCCCAAAATTTTATACCTACTGAAATATCTATCAAAAAAAGTGATACAGACAAGAAGTGACACAGATTTCAGACAAAACAGCTGAGAATTTACTACAGAAAATCTCATTAAAGAGAATTCTAAAGAAAAATAAATCTCCAAAAAGAAAGAAGTGATCCAGATGGAAAAATCTGAAATCCCCAGAGGAATCAAGAGCACACAAAATTGGAACTGACATCAAATTCAGAAGCCCATTGTCACCACTTCCTGCCATGTAGAGTGAAGAGTAGGAAAGTCAGATGACAATAAGAGGAAAGGAGGACTCAAAGGAAAAAGAAAGAAAGAATGTCCTGATAGCACTGTAAGCCCCTGGATCTAGCTATTCTCAAGGCCTACTGAAGTCCTGTCCTTGGAAAATATGAGATACCCTAATATGTTAGATTCTGCTTTTCGCTTAAGAAGTGTGTAAAGGAGAAAGGCCAAAAATTAATGAAAAAGAAAACACATAATAAAGAAAATCAAAGTCAAGCACTGGTTTTTTGATAAAAGTTAAGAAAATGTATAAACCCTCTAATGAGACTGAAGAAGGAAAATAGAAGTCACAAAAAATATTAGGAATAAAAAAGAAATGACAAGCATAAATTTAAAAGATAAGAAAAGAATGAAGAACCTTATGCCAAATATAGACAAAATGGATGGATTCCTAAAAAAGAAAATTTTTTTTCCTAAAAACTGCCCTAACTAGAAACAGAAATTTTAAATAAAACTATTTAGAAAACTGAATACATACCTCCTCAAAAAATACTAAGCCCACACACTTCCCTCAAAATACTAAGCCCAGATAGTTGAACAGAAGTTCAACCAAACTTTGAAGAAACAGATCATTGTAGTCTTATATAAACCCTTAGAGGAGGGAAGGGACAGAAAGAAATAGTTCCCAACTCATTCTTTGAGGCTGGTATAATCTGAATACCAAAATCAAATAAAGAAAACATAAGAAATAAAATTATGGGCCAATATCACCCATGAACTTAGATGCAAAAATCCTAAATGAAATACTAATAAACTAAATCCACTTGTATATGAAAAAAGACCATCATATTAAGTTTGGTTCATTCCTGCAATGCAATGGTAATTCAACAATAGAACACCTATAAATGTGGGGCGCCTAGGTGGCTCAGTGGGTTAAAGCCTCTGTTTTCGGCTCAGGTCATGATCTCAGGATCCTGGGATCAAGCCCCGCATCGGGCTCTCTGCTCAGTGGGGGAGCCTGCTTCTCCCTCCCCACCCCCCCCACCCCAGTCCTACCTCTCTGTCAAATGAATGGTTAAAATCTTAAAAAACAAAAACAAAAACAACAACAAAACACCACCTATAAATGTCATTCACCACCTTAACAGGACAAGGAAGGACAACCATATGATCTCAGAAGTATAGAAAAAGTGTCTGATAAAATTTAATAATTATTCTTCACAAACAAAAACATCTTAGTCAACTAGCAACAGAAATGTCTTTAACCCACAGAGTATCTATCAAAAATTTACACCAAACACTATTCTTAATAGTGAAACATAAGAAGCACTTGCTTCTAAAAATTAATTGCAACATAAGAATGCCCCCTATTAACACCTGTATTGAATACTGTAATGGAAGTTCTAATTAGCACAGTAAGGCAAAAAAAAAAAAAAAAAGAGAGAGAGAGAGAGAGGGAGAAAATATGTAACTACTGGAAAGGAAGACATAACCTGTATGCCAAGTATTTTAATAAAATAATTTGATAAAGTGACTGAACATAGATCTGTATTATATACCAAAAATCTTACATCAAC
>CM053609.1:97600955-97625487 GCA_028646535.1 Procyon lotor
CTTGTGATCTCTCCCTGTGTGTCAAATAAATAAAATCTTTAATATATATATATATATATATATATATATATATATGTATATATATATATATATATATATATATAAAATAGTAACAAGAAATAAGGTGTCTAATAATTCAAAGAGAAGACCTGAGAGAGATTTATGGAGAAAAAGGAAAAACTTTACTGAGAGATATTTTTAAATATTTAAATAACTAGAAAGACATACCATTTTCAAGGACAGGAAAACTCAGTATCATGAAACAAAGAGAACTAATACATTGAAAGTTACAAAGATCTTTTAAAAAGTTACAGAGATCTTGGGCTCATATACAAGACAAGTCCCATTTTATTTACTTATTTTTTTAAAAGATTTTATTTACTTGAGAGACAGAGAGAGCATAAGCAGGGAGAGGGGTAGAAGGAGAGGGACGAGTGGGCTCCCTACTCACAGGGCTCAACCCCAGGACCCTGAGATCATGACCTGAGCCAAAGTCAGATGCTTAGGTGATTGAGTCACCCAGGTGCCCTACAAGGCAAGTCCCATTTTAAAATTATAACTTTGGAATATTTGCATAACTTGACTCAAATTACTACCATTTATGGGTATTTTTACAATTGCTATAAACTTCTTAGCCACTAATCACAGATATTTTAACTAAATTGTAGTAACAGTAGATATGGCACTTTAGAATTCTTACAGTTGCAATACAGAAATATGAGTATATGATCAGCACACAGCTGAGTTCTAGCTGAATGTGCTGTGACCCCACTAGTTCAAAGAACAATGAGTGTGCACATTCAACACAATATAAGCTCTGATAACTATTCCTGCAAGTGATGAAATGTTGCTAACATTTTACATAACACGTAAGGTTTTGGTTCTTGGTAATTGTATGTGAACATTGCCAAAGTATCTCCTTAAAAGCCACCTAAAAATTTAAACATTGATTCTGAATATAAATTGCATCTATAAGAAGAAAACAGACAAAATACATTCATAATACAATGATCATATAGAGCTCAAAGGGTATCTATGTGGACCTCCGCGTGGTCCTTATACATAAAATATACTTCTACGTGTAATGTCCATAAGCAGTTGCCCAGTTTGCTCTACCATAGATCTGAAACTGATCAAATGTATGATTTTCCTTAGGTCTAACTTATTCAAATTTAATTTTGGTTTATGTGAATTTTGTGATATCTTATATTGCTGCTTAAACTTTCCTTATTTGACTTCCTAATAGAATTAGAAGTAATGATCATTTGTTTTGCTAACTGCTAGGAGATGATAATACCAGTAGCTAACATTTATTGAATGCTTACTGTGTGCCAGGCACTGTTATAAGTGCTTTCATACATATTAAATAATTTAATCTTCACAACAACATTACCAGGTGGATCATACTGCTATCACCATTTTACAGGTAGGAAAACTGAGGTACAGAAAAAGTTAAGTTACTTTCCCAATGTCACACATGTAAGTGGAAAAGCTTAGGGATTCATACCCAGGAGTCTGTCTCCAGAGCCCAGACTCTCAATTACTATGTTACACCTCTTTTCACAATATTTAAAAGATTCATAAAATTATCCTGGACAAAAAATTCACCATTAAAAAAATTATCGGTAACAGTTAAACAACAGTTAAGCAATATTAATAGCATTACGACTTATCATAGGTTGATACTTAACAGGTATTTCAAAGTTTCACAGCTATAATTAAGAGTTTTGAAGTTGGACAGACCTGGCTCTGAATCTTGGCTGTGACCTTTACAAGCTGTGTGACTTTGGACAAGTTTCGTAACTTCACCAAGCCTCAGTTTCCTCATCTGTAAAATGAGAATAATAAACATCTCACAAAATTGTTGTTAGTGACATAATTACTGCTACATCACACTGAGAGAGCAATTCCAAACAAAAGACAGGTATACAAAATACAAAGAGGAGGTCCTCAATTTCCCCCAGAAAACAGGACTTTATTCTAATGATATAAGAAAGAGGACCACTCCAAGTTAACATAAACTATAAAATCCACACACTAATGTAGAATCACAATCTCTTCTAATTCATAACTAATAATTCCCTTAGATACAAGCCAAATGCCTAATAGGTAAAGTACTGAATCTTTGAAATATAAGATACTGCATACACACAAAAAAAGAGACAAACAGAATAGATGTTGTTTGCTGACGATTCCCACAAATCCCATTCCACATATATCCTTTCTAACACTGGTAGTAAGTATTCAAGGGGCCCAAAACATGAAGAGCTGTGTCAACAAGGAGTAATTCCTGGCAATGGTATAAAGGAAATTTTTTTTCCAAAGATTTTATTTATTTATTTGACAGAGAGATTACAAGTAGACAGAGAGGCAGGCAGAGAGAGGGGGGGAAGCAAGCTCCCCGCCAGGCAGAGAGCCTGATGTGGGGCTCGATCCCAGGACCCTGAGATCATGACCTGAGCCGAAGGCAGAGATTTTAACCCACTGACCCACTCAGGTGCCCCGGTATAAAGGAATTTTTATAAGGAAAAAACAAAAAGAGACATGCCATGAAAGCAGGGTAGAACTATTGTTACCGCCAAGGAATGACTACTTCATTTTAGCTAGCATTTCACTGGTCAAACAACTTAAACTGTTATTTTTGCTGACTTTAGAATCTCAAATAATTTAATAATTAATAAACACATTTCTATCAATATCTGCATTTACCAATAAATTATCTATAACATTATAAGGTTAGGTGTTTATTTGAAAGGGGTTTTTTAGTAATACAATATAAAAATCTTTTTTAAATTTTTTAATTATTTTTTATTTACAGTCCTGTTTATTGCAATATTATTTACAATAGCCAAGATACGGAAGTAACCTAAGTGTCATCAACAGACGAATGGATAAGAAAGATGTGGGGCGTGTGTGTGTGTAAACTATTCAGCCATAAAAAAGGATGAAATCGTGCCATTTGAGACAACACAAATGGACCTACAGGGTATTATACTAAGTGAAATTAGACTGAGAAAAACAAATACTATATGATTTTACTTATATGATTATACTTATGAATAAACAAGCAAAAACAGAATCAGATCTACAGAGAGCAAACTGATGGCTGCCAGAGAAGAGGAAGGTAGGGAATTGGGCAAAATGGGTGAAGGGGAGTGGAAAATACAGGCTTTTGTATACTGAATGAATAAACCATGGGATTAAAAGGCACAGGATAAGGAATATAGTGGATGGTACTATAATAGTGTTGTATGGTGAAAGATGGTAGCTACACTTGTGGTGAACACAGCATAATGCACTATACTGCACACCTGAAATGAATATAATATTGTGCATCAACTACTCAAATTTTTTTAAATCCAGAAAAGTATGAAAAAATACCTTTAAATAATCTTTATTTCATGAATTTCTAGAACAAAGAAAAACTGTAAGCAATGTATCTGAATATTCCTCATTATTTTTAGAACCTTGACAAAAACCTTTTTTTAAAAGGAATGATAGGAATATTTTACACAAACCCTATAGAATAATTTTGTTAGAGGCTCACTGATACTATTATCAAGGTGAGTTTTTATGAATGTCACCAATCTATTAAGAATTATACTAAGTATTAGGAGCACCTGAGTGGCTCAGTGGGTTAAAACCTCTTCCTTCCGGCTCAGGTCATGGTCTCAGGGTCCTGGGATCGAGCCCCACAATGGGCATTCTGCTCAGCGGGGAGCCTGCTTCCCCCTCTCTCTCTGCCTGCCTCTCTGCCTACTTATGATCTCTCTCCCTCTGTCAAATAAATAAATAAAATCTTTAAAAAATTATACTAAATATTAAAATAACTTATTACATAAAAATTATTGAACTGAGTGTGTCATTGTAGCTCAAAGATTTAATAAAGAACTTCATTCCCTAAAATATTCCCTTGTAACAAAAATAATTGCAAAATTCCAACAGACACATGAAAAGATGCTCATCACTAATCCTCAGGGAAATTCAAATCAAAACCACAATGAGATATCACCTCACATCTGTCAGAATGGCTAAAATGAAAGACAAGAAATAGCAGGTGTTGGTGAGGATGTGGAAAAAGGGGAAGCCTCTTGCAGTGTTGTTGGTGGGAATGCAAACTGGTGTAGCCACTGTGTAAAAGTTATGCAGGTTCCTCAAAAAGTTAAAAAATAGAACTACCCTACAATCCAGTGATTCCACTACTGGGTATTTACCCAAAGAACACAAAAATACTAATTCAAAGGAATGCAGGCACTCTTTAAGTTCATAGAGGCATTTTTTACAATAGCCAAGAGATGGAAGCAGCTCAAGTGTCCACTGACTTATGAATAAATAAAGATGTGGTACATATGTACAGTGGATGATTAATCAGCCATAAAAAAGAATGAAATCTTGCCATCTGCAACAACATGGATAGAGCTGGACAGTATAATGCTAAGTAAAATTTAAGTCGGTCATATCAAATACCATATGATTTCGCTCACATGTAGAATTTAAGAAACAAATGAGCAAAGGGGGAAAAGAAAAGAGAGACACACACATACACACAAAACAAGAAACAGATTCTTATCTACAGAGAACTGTTGGTTACCAGAAGGGAGGTGTGGGGGGGATGGGTTAAACATGTGATGGGGACTAAGGGATATACTTGTGTGATGACCACACCAAATGATGTATGGAATTGCTGAATCACTAAATTGTACATACCAAACTAATATTACATTGTATGTTAACTACCTGGAATTTAAATAAAAACTTTCAAAATATAAACAAAAAATAATTATAAAAATGGTCTTCAAACTTTCTTAATTTATTAAAGTATTTGTCTAGAACATGGCAATCTGATTTTTTTTTTTTAAGATTTTATTTATTTATTTGACAGAGACACAGTGAGAGAGGGAACCCAAGCAAGGGGACTGGGAGAGGGATAAGCAGGCGTCCTGTGGAGCAAGGAGCCGGACATGGGGGCTCAATCCAGGACTCTGGGATCAAGACCTGAGCTGGAGGCAAACGTTAACGACTGAGCAACCCAGGAGCCCCTGGCAATATGTTTTTTACAATGCATGCTTTTTAAAGAAAACTTATTATACAGGAAATGTTTAGGAAGTCCTTAAAAAACTACTGTACACATGTCGAAGGAAATGAATATAGGACAGTGAGGTGCTCAAAGAGGTTACTTGGTCATGACAGAATTCCGAACAAAAAAATCCAAGTTCTTCTGCTCCGTATCTTAACAGTTTGGAAATTTTTTTACTTAATCAGCATTTCCTTTACTATTTTACTTCTCTAAGTGATGAGAATAATTTTTGTACTTTTATTCTATAAATAACTAATGAAATCAAGTTGTTCAAAGATGACTGTAACTTAGGAATTTTTAGGTAACCTTTTATCTTTAAATAACTTGTGAATACTACCAATTATTTACATCTTACCCCATTTGTTTTGTCATTCTCTCTCACACACCTTTTTCCCTGAACCATGTGAGTGAGTTGCAGACATTGTACCATTTTAGCAATGTTTCCATGTATCTTCCTAAGAAGATAGATAGATAACCACAGTACAGCTAACAAAATCAGTATTCTATCAATGTTAAAATTTCTAGTTACATAACTACAGCCCATATTCAAATGCCACTAACTGACCTAAAAATGTCCTTTAAAGCTGTTGATTTCTCCAGTCCAGAATCCAATTCAGGATCATGCATTGCATTTAGTGGTAATGTCTCCTTAAAATCCTATCATAAGGAACAGTTCCTCAGTCTATGCCTTTTAAGACTAATATTTTTAAACAACACAGACCAACTATTTTGTAGAACATCCTTCATCTTATGTTTGTCTGATTGTCTCTCATGTTTAAATTCAAGCTATGCATTTTTTACAGGAATGTCACAAAGTAACATGATCCTCTGCACACATATCAAAAGCTACAAGAGGTTAGTGTGTTCTATTATCAGTGATGCTAACTTTGATCATTTGGTTAAGGGTATCCTGACAAATTTCCTCACTGTAAAGTTACTGTTTTTCTCTTTGTTTGCTTTTTGTGTTTTTTATATTTAAAATTTTTTTTTGGCAGAGATTTATATAATTTTATAGGTTTTGTTTGCTTTTTGTGTTTTTTATATTTAAAATTTTTTTTTGGCAGAGATTTATATAATTTTATAGGTTTTACTGTTTTTCTCTTTGTAATAAGTTACTATTTTGTAAATTATCTTGAGGCTATGTAAATATCATACTCCTCTCATCAAACTTTCACCCAATAGTTTGGTACTTGCAAATTCTTCTTCTTTTTTTTTTTTTTTGCAAATTATTCTTATGTGAAAGTACTATTTAAATCATTCTGAAGTGGTCCTTTTCTAATCCCAACAGTTCTATATTTATTTGTAATTTTAAGGAAGAATTTTCCCTTCTTCCTCATTAAGTTATTTACTCAATCTTAAGATAGAAAATTGGAATAGAAAGAAAGAAAGAAAGAAAGAAAGAAAGAAAGAAAGAAAGAAAGAAAGAAAGAAAGGAAAAATAGTTTCAAAATTGCCAATTTACACCATCACAAAAAAACCAGCCTACAAACTAGGGTTATTTGTTTATAGTTCTTTTTATCTTAAGTCTGAAAATATATACTATGTCCCAGTTACCTGGGTTATCTTCAGCGTGGTTACATTATTCATTTGAAACACAGGTTCATTTGTTTTCTGTTTATATTGTAGATTTTATCTTCATCTTTATTATATTTTCTACTTTTAAGTATCTAAAACAGCAGCATGATAATGTTCTCTGATATTCTGAATTGATGGCATATACACTGCTACCAGCTATTCTCTCTCAACCAGAGCTTGTAATAATAGAGCTCGATAGTTTAGGAAGTACGTTTCCTATAAGAAATGAGCCTTTCTCAGTTGGTTAAAGCCTCTGCCTTCGGCTAAGGTCATGATCTCAGGGTCCTGGGATCGAGCCCCGCATCGGGCTCTCTGTTCAGCAGGGAGCCTGCTTCCCCCTCTCTCTCTGCCTGCCTCTCTGCCTACTTGTGATCTCTCTCCTCTGTCAAATAAATAAAATATTTAAAAAAAAAAAAAAAAGAAATGAGCCTTTCTATAGCCAACTCCTTGTATCCATCATCACCCAGACTCAGTTGTTTTCTGGGAATTACTGTTTCTAGATATTGAAAGAAAGATAATATAAAATGGGTGAACCCTACTCCAGCAATCTCACTCAGATCATTACCTGTAAAACAGTTTTCCAAACTGTGATACTTAACAGAGATTCCACAGGGTGGAGGAGGACAGGAACCAATGGATAGAACTCTAAGTCCCTCCCCTGGCTTCACTTAAAGCTGCTATGCTCAAATTGGTATAATATATTGAGCTTCAGCCCGAGATCTTGTTTATTCAGCTCACTCAGCAATATTTACTGAGTATCTATGCTGTCCCAGGTAATGCTCTAGGTGCTTCAGTGAAAAAAGCTTTTGTGGGACTTTAATTCTAATAAGTAAATTATATCATTAGTTAAAAGGTAAAAGTTATGGGGGGGAAATTCAGTAAGATAAAGGCATTAAATATCAGGGTGGGGGAAAAGGAACATAGTTTGCACTATTAGGGTGTTCAGTTTAGGTCTGAGAAAGGAAAACTTTCTTTTATATAAATAATTTTTTAAGTTTTAAAGTCACTAGAAGAGAAGAAGAGCAGCCCAATTTTCCCCTCAGTGCTAACCCTGTGACTACAGGCCAGGGACAGGCCAGCAGAAGGAAAGACATGAAACTTTTCCCCTCCTTCTTTCACAGGGTCTTACATTAAAATCCAGGAATGTTTTGGTTGGTTTCCTCAATCCAGTTCCTCTAAGTTGTAAGCTATATTTCGCCTAGACTTTAGCAAACTCAGAAATATTAAATTTTAATTTTTCTTCAAACTAATTTACTGGGAAATGGTATAGGCAGTGTCAAGGCTGGTAACCACTCTTTTAGACCCTTAAACTACATTAACTTTTATCTTATCCACATCACGTATCACTCCTGAGTTTACAATCCACAAAAGACTAAGATACCTAATCTTTCTCAGTTGTGCTAAGTCGTATCACTCACATCTTAAACAATTGAGTTAGTCTGAATCTAAGTGCAGAACTGTATAATAATCACCGGTAACATTTAATCAGCTCTTACTAAGTGCCAGCTATTGTTTTATGAGACTTAACATGTCTTACTTATTTTATACTTCATAACAACCCTATGTGATAAGTAATACCATTACCCTCATTTTATAGATGAAGAAACCAAGACGTGGAGAGGTTAAATAACTGGCTCAAGGTTACATAGTGTACAAATGGGAAAGCTGGGATTATAACTCAGATAGTTTGTGCCATTACCTGTGCACATTAAATTGATTCTCAAAATATCTTTATATAATGTGTTTTAAATTCCATCTCACAGATTTAGCCAATTCAGCCTATACAGGAAAAAAATTGGTTTTCAACAATTACTTTCACTTACTCTTGGTGGGAATGCAAAATGGTACCACCACTTAGAAAGACAGTTTGGCAGTTCCTTAAAAACTAAACATACTCTTGCCATATGATCCAGCAATCCTCTTCCTTGGTATTTACCCAAAGGAGTTGAATACTTACATTCACACAAAACCTGTACATGGTTGTTTATAACAGCTTAGTTCATAACTACCAAAATGTGGAAGCAACCAAGAAGTCCTTCAGTAGGTAAATGAATAAACTGTGATACATCCAGAGAATGGAATAATATTCAGCACTAAAAAGAAAAGAGCTACCAACCCAAGAAGAGAAACACGGAAAACTTAAATAAGACTAAGAGAAAAGGCTATATATTTCATGACTCCCACTCTATGGCATTCTGGAAAAGGCAAAACTTTGGAGACAGTAAAATGATTGCCAGTGATTGGCTGCCAAAGGCTAGAGACATACAGGCAGAACACAGATTTTAGGACATTGAAACTATTCTGTAAAATATTGTAATGTTAGCTACAGGTCATTGTGTATTTGTCAAACTCATAGAAAATGTAACACAAAGAGTGAACCCTAACAAAAACTGGACTTTGAGTATTAATGATATGTCACCATAAGTTCATTGATTGTAACAAATGTACCACTCCAGTGGCCAACGCTAATAAGTCAGGGAGGCTGTGCATATATGGGGGCAGAGGGAATATGTGAACTCTGTACCTTCTGCTTAATTTTGCTGTAACGTAGAAGTGCTCTTAAAAGTAGTCTGTTTAAAAAGCAGGGGGCGGGACGCCTGGGTGGCTCAGTTGGTTAAGCGGCTGCCTTCAGCTCAGGTCATGATCCCAGGGTCCTGGGATCAAGTCCCATATATGGCTCCTTGCTCAGCAGGGAGTATGCTTCTCCCTCTGCCTGCTTGTGTGCTCTCTCTCTCTGACAAATAAATAAATAAAAATTAAAAAAAAAAAAAAAAAAGTTTAAAAAGCGGGGGGGACAGATCCAAAAAAGTACTTATAATAAGACAAAGAGACTTCTCTCCAGGATCAAGCAGGTAATGGTTTATTTTTGTTTGCCCTCTGTACATTGCATATTACCCAGTTATTAACTCACCTACTTGAACTCTCAAGCAACCCACATTTTTAAATCTTACCCAAAAATATGTCTCAAAAGACCTACTGCCTATCAGACAAAAACACTTAAGTGTTGCTTCTTAATTTAGTTCTAGAATTATTTTTTAAACATAGTTCATAAAAATTGTGAGAGGCACCTGGGTGGCATAGCCAGTTAAGCACCCAACTCTTGGTTTTGGCTTAGGTCATGACCTCAGGATGGTGAGATGGAGCCCCATGTCGGGCACCATGCTCAGTGCGGTGTCTGCTTAAGATTCTCTCTCCCGATGCCACCCACACCCCCTGCTCTTCTCTTTAAAATAAATAAATGTTAAAAAAAAAAATAAACAAGCAAACATTGTGATTTGAACCAGAAAACATGCATTCGTTTATTCAACAAATTATGTACTGAGAAGCAATTATAGGACTATGGAGAGAAGATAGAGAACGAACCAAAATCTCTACCCCCCTGGTGGTGTATTTTATTTGGGGAGGCTGAAAAAATAATAAAGAAATAAATATATAATATGTTGTATACGAAGAAAATCAAGGTAACAGGAAGAAAGTGATGGGGTACAAGGGGAAGGTGAAAAGAGGACACATTCTTTTAAATAAAGAGGTAATTCCCCTCTTTGCTATTTAGGTCTTATTTGAGCACACAGATCTGAAGGTACTGGGTAGCGAGAGGGAAAACTCAAGTACACAGGTGGGAGAAAGCACTCTGGGTCAAAGGAAAACCAAGTGGACAAGTCCTGAGGCAGAACTATGCCCAGTGTGTCAGAGGAATAGAAGGGCAATGATGAAGCTATAGCTCCCTAAGTGAAAGGAGAATAGAAAATGAGGTCAGAAAGGAAGCCAACTGTTTCATGTGGTCTCACAGGATACTGTGAGGAAAGAAATCAGGAGTTTGGTTGTTTAGCTTGATAAAATGTTAACGTTTATGAATAAGATAGTGATATACCAAATTTACTTTTGAAAACAGCTAGCTCCAAGTCTATCACAAGTTACATTCATCTATATTCATTCTATATATTCCTAGTATCCAAGTCTGGAAGTAGTAACTCCACTGCTTTTTCACTTCTTATATCATTTACTGCCTTTTACATATTATAACTATTGATATATGTCATGTCCTATAGAATTTAAGCAACTTCAAAGTAGAATTCATGGTTTATAGTTGTTTAATAGTAAAAAGGGCCACCATTTATTGAGCAAATTTATCAGTTAGCTCATTTAATCCTTCTATTATCACTTCCATTAGTATTTAGCACATGAGAAAATTCAGGTTCATAAATATTAAATAACTGATGCAAAATTATATAGCTAAAATTATATAGCTAATGATGCAAAATTATATAGCTAATACAGTTATATAACTAATAACTGATGCAAAATTATATAGCTAATAACTGATGCAAAATTATATAGCCAATTATATAGCTAATTGGCTCTAGAGCCAATGTTCCATGTTGTCTTTAATCAACCTCAGTATCTGATTTAGAACCTTGTTTGCAAAAGACACCTAATATATTTGTACTACACAAATAAATAATTCTGTCTAGAGACAGAAAGTGAATTAGAGTCAAACAAGCGATCACATCAGATTTGGAAAAAAAAACAGGAAAAAAAATGTAAGAAAATATTTAATAAGGCTTATGAAGAGCTCGGCATAATTTTGCGCTTGCCTATCAATCCAGGTACACTCGCCTTCTTTGATACCTTAAACCCATCATGCCCCTTTTCATTTTAAGGTCTCTTTAATCCATAGTTTAAATAATATCTTACTTTTCCCTAAGTTAATTCTCATCCTGCAGATTTCTGCTCAAATATCACTTCCTCTAAGTAACTGTCCTTGAGCACTACCTACTTCACCTGAACTAAATCTCTATAATAAGCAGGTAACAACCTGTACTTCTCTTTTATAGTTTATCACAATATAAGTAAAAGTTTAGTTAATACCTCTCTTCTCTGCAAGAATAAAAGGTACATGAGGGCAGGATCCTCATCTGTCAAGTTCACTGCAATGATCAACACATGCTTAAAACTGTTTCTAATATTGCTTTATAAGTTATTATTTAATAAATCATTTAATAGATGTCCATTATAAATTATTATACAGTAGATTGTATCTGACCAATTCTCCTGGCAAGAAAAACTATAAAAATGGGGTTTAAAAACAAAAAACTAAACACAGAAAGCAGGTAGGATATGAGAAGCCAAAATACCAGAAAAAAAGGAGATGCAGAGTTAAGCCTGCCATTCTCTACTACTTTTTCCTCTTGAGACAACTAGCTGCTTACTAGACCTGTTGGCTGTCTCTTGGGGCTGCAAAGACAGAAATTAGAGCTCAGGGCTTATCAAGACAGGCAGGATTTGAGGGGTTGAAATTCCACAGAAAAATGAGGCTGGACATTTTGTACTGCATTTGCCCTTAGGGTATTTACTGAATCCTAACCTATGCTGGGAGCAAGAGGCCAAAACAAATAAACAAACAAACAAAAGCCTATTTAAAGCAAAAAAGGTAAGCAGAACTTTGGGTAGGTTCACAGTGTTGGGAAAAGAAAAATTATAGTTTAGAGCCTGCCAAGAAGGACAGACTCTGGCAAATACCCCAGGATTCCATTTGATACCTCTGAAGGACAAAACTCTCAGAGTAAGGGGAAACTGGACTCCAACCAGCCCTTAAGAAGTCTAAAACAAAGCTTCAAGTCATCTCAAGCCTTTACTGAATCAAGGTCATTTGCTCCTACTTTTAACTACCACTACAAGAAAATTAAATCCTCTCTAGAGAACAATATCACCATCAAGCCCCTCTATAATTTTTAATAAATATTGTCTGACATTCATTTTAAAAATGATCAGGAATGCTAGGAGAAGGACCAAATGACTAAAAGCCAAGAGAAAAAGCAGACAATAAGAAAAGACCAAAAGGGAATCCAGATAGTTTAATTATCAGACACAGACTTTAAAATAACTGTGATTAGGGGCACCAGGGTGACTCAGTGGTTAGCATCTGCCTTCGGCTTGGGTCATGATCTCCATATCAAGCCCCCTGCTCTCCGGGAGTCTTTTGTCCTCTCCCTTTGCCGCCCACCCCACCCCACTGGCTCTCTCAAATAAATGGCTAAAAGTGTTAATAAATAAATAAATAAATAATAAAATGTGATTGAAATGTTCAAGAAAATACATGACAAGATGAGAATTTCACCAGAGGACAGAAATCTATAAAAATAAAAAACTGAAATTTCAGAACTAAAAAATATATAAACATAAAATTAATAAAGAACAGATGCTTTTAACAGCACATTAGACACTAAACTAGAAAACAGTCAATAGGGGTGCCTGAGTAGCTCAGTTGGTTAAGCATCTGCCTTTGGCTCAGGTTATGATCCTAGGTCCTGGGATCAGGCCCCGCATCGGGCTCTCTGCTCTGTGGGGAGCCTGCTTCTCCCTCTGCTTGCCATTCCTCCTGCTTGTGTGCAACTGCTCTCTCTGTCAAATAAATAAAATCTTAAAAAAAGAAAAAAAACTTAAAAAAATAGAAACAGTCAACAGAAAATATCCACATGAACGACAAAAACAAAACAAAAGATGGAAAACAGAGAAAAGCACACTAGGGACATACAGGATGCAGAGAAAGATATAACATACAGCTCTCCAGAATCCCAGAAGAAGTGAGTGAAAGAGTGGGACAGAAACAATATTTTAAATATATTCCAAACCTGACAAAAGATATCAAGTTACAGATTCAAAAGGATCTATGGAATTCAAGGAACTTAAACACAAAGAAAATCACTCAGAAGAATTATTTAAAACTGATGAAAGCCAAAGATACCACCTCTCTAACAACAACAACAAAGGAATCAGAAGACAATGTGATATACTTATTTATTTCTTAAATTTAATTTAATTTTTTCAGTGTTCCAAGATTCATTGTTTATGTATCAATGGGATATATTTAAAATGTTGGAAGAATATAACTGCCAAGCTGGAATTCTATGCCCAATAAAAATATCCTTCAGAAAGCTTCTAAATTCATTCTATGAAGCCAGCATTACTCTGATACCAAAACCAGATAAAGACACTACAAAAAAAGAGAACTACAGGCCAATGTCTCTCATGAACATAGACCCAATAGACCTCAATAAAATATTAGCAAATCTAACAATACATGAAAAAAATCCAACCAAATCCAACAATACATGAAAAAAATCATTCGCCATCATCAAGTGGGATTTATTCCTGGGACGCAAGGGTGCTTCAATGTTCACAAATCAGTCAACATGATACATCACATCAACAAGAGAAAGGATAAAAAAAAAAAAGATCATTTCAATAGATGCAGAAAAAGCATTTGAAAAAGCATAATATCCATTCATGACAAAAACCCTCAATGAAGCAGGTTTAGAGGGATCACACCTCAGCATTTAAGAGGCCATATATGGGAAAACCCAGAGCTAGCATCATCTCAATGGTGAAAAAATGAGAACTTTTCCTTTAAGATTAGGAACAAGACAAAGATGTCCACTCTCACCACTTTTATTCAACATAGTATTGGAAGTCCTAGCCACAACAATGAGAAAAGAAGAAGAAATTAAAAGCATCCAAATTGGTAAGGGAGAAGTAAAACTTTCACTCTTTCCAGATGACATGATTCTATGTATAGAAAACCATAAAGATTCTACCAAAAAACTACTAGAACTGATAAATGAATTCAGTAAGGTCATGGGACAGAAGTCCTTTGCATTTCTATACACTAATAATGAAGCAGCAGAAAGAGAATTAAGAAAACAGTCCCATTTAGAATTATACCAAAAATAATAAAATACCTAGGAATAAACTTAACCAAGGAGGTGAAAGACTGGTACTCTGAAACTTTTAATATATTGATGAAAGAAACTGAAGATGACACAATGCAATGGAAAGATAGTCCATGCTCATGCATTAGAAGAACAAATATTGTTAAAATGGCCATATTACCTGGGGTATCTGGCTGGCTCACTCAGCAGAGCATGCAACTCTTGATCTCAGGGTTCTGACTAGGAGCTCCAATGCTGGGTATAGAGATTACATAAAAATAAAATCTTCAAAGAAAAATGGCCATACTATTCAAAGCAACCTATAGATTTGATGCAATCTCTTTCAAACTACCAACAGCATTTTTCACAGAACTAGAACAAATAATCCTAAATTTGTATGGAACCACAAAAGACCCAGAATAGCCAAAGCAATCTTGAAAAGGAAGAACAAAACTGGAGGAATCACAGTTCTGGACTTCAAGTTATATTAAAAAGCTGCAGTGATCAAAAAAGTATGGTATTGGCACAAAAGAAGACATACAGATCAATATAATAGAACAGACAACCCAGAAATAAACCCACAACTATATGATTAAATAATCTTTGACAAAGCAGGAAACATCCAATGGGAAGGACAGTCTCCTCAACAAATGGCACTGGGAAAACTGGACAGCTACAAGCAAAAGAATGAAACTGGACCACTTTCTCACACCATACACAAAAACAACTCAGAATGGATTAAAGACCTAATGTGAGACTTGAAACCATAAAAATCCTAGAAGAGAATACAGGCAGCAATTTCTCTGATATTGGATGTAGCAACACTTTTTTGGATCCATCTCCTGAGGCAAGGGAAACAAAGGCAAAAATAAACTATTGGGGGGCACTTGGGTGGCTCAGTCAGTTAAGCACCTGCCTTCCACTCAGGTCATGACCCCAGGGTCCTGGAATAGAGCCCTGTGTCAGGCTCCCTGCTTAGCAGGGAGTCTGCTTCTCCCTCTGCCCCTCCCCCTGCTCATGCTCACTCTCTCTCTCTCAAATAAATAACATCTTTTAAAAATTAAAAAAAAACAAACAAACTATTGGGACTACATCAAAATAAAACTTCACAGCAAAAAAAACAAAAAAAACAAAAAAACGATAAAACTAAAAGACAAGCTACCAAATCAGAGAAGATATTTGCAAATGATGTATATGATAAAGGATTAGTATCCAAAATATATAAAGAATATACAACTCAACACCCAAAAAACAAATAGTCCAATTTAAAAATGTGCATAAGTCATGAAGAGACATTTCTCCAAAGACATACAGATGGCAAACGAACACATGAAAAGGTTCTTTTTTTTTTAATTTTTATTAACATATGATGTATTATTTGCCCCAGGGTACATGTCTGTGAATCGTCAGGCTTACATATTTCACAGCACTTAACAACACATACTCTCCCCAATGTCTACAACCCAGGCACCCTATCCCTACCCCCCCGCCTCCCAGCCACCCTTAGTTCGTTTCGTGAGTCTAGGAGTCTCTTATGGTTTGTCTCCCTCCCCATCCCTCCCTTCCTGTTTCATTTCTCTCCCCCACGCCCCCCAAACTCCTGCCTTGCCTCTCAAATTCTTCATATCAGAGAGATCGTGTGATAATTGTCTTTCTCTGACTGACTTATTCACATGAAAAGGTTCTTAACATCACCCATCATCAGATTATAATGCTAAGCGAGATAAGTCAGTCAGAGAATTAAAAATACCATATGATTTCACTCATATTTGGAACTGAAGACACAATAGAAACCAACAAAGAAGAAAAGAGACCAAAAACAAAACAAAGCAAAGCAAAACAAAAAAATAGACTCTTAACTACAGAGAAACAAATGGATGGTTACCAGAAGGGAGGATGAGTGAGTGAAATACATGAAGGGGATTAAGAGTACTCTTACTTACTGTGATAAGCACTGAGTAAGGTATAGACTGTTAAATCACTATGTTGTACAACTAAAACAAATATAACACTGTAAATTAACTATACTGGAATTTTTAAAAATATGTTTAAGCATAAGAATATTACATTAGGATAAAATTCTCTGAAGAAAGGAGAATGAAACTATTAGTTTAATAAGAGAGGTGCCTGGGGGCTCAGTTGGTTAGGCATCTGCCGTCCACTCAGGTCATGATCTCAAGGTCCTGGGATCGAGCCCTGTGTTGGGCTCTCTGCTCAAGAGGGAGTCTGCTTCTCCCTTTTCCTCTGTGCTCTCTCTCTCTCAAATAAATAAATAAAATCTTAAAAAAAAAAAAAGTTTAATGAGAAAGTGGGAAGAATTAAAATTTCTCACTGTTAAAGAAAAAAAAGATCCTTGGGGTGCTGGGGTGGCTCAGTTGGTTATGCATCTGCCTTTGGTTCAGGTCATGATCCAAGGGTCCTCGGATTGACCCCCATATCGGGCTCCCTGCTTAGCGGAGAGCCTGCTTCTCCCTCTCCCTCTGCCTGCCACTCTGCCTACTTGTGCCCTCTATCTCTCTGTCAAATAAATAAATAAATAAAATCTTTTTTAAAAAACTTCAAAAATGAAGACAAAATAAAAATGCTTTCAGACAAAAACAGAATATTCACTACCAAGAGATTCATACTAAAAGAAAGGAATTATCTATGAAGTAAGGAAATAACCTCAGATGATAGCATGGTAACATAGTTAAGAATCAAGAATACTCAAAAGAGCAAATATGTGAGTAAAATTAAATAACTGTGGATTTAAAATAAAATAAAAACAAAGCAAAAACAAATACTTGATCTTAGCCAAAAGGCTAAGAATGATAAAGCAAAAACAAACAAGAAGAAAATGATAAATGTAATGAAAGGTCAGTAAGGCCCTTGTCTTATCCAGAAAATAATAGCAGTAAACTTTTTGCAAAAATACTCACAATGATTCCTTCATTCCTTTTGCACCCTCCTTTATAACATGACTTTACTACTCTTCCTATTGAGAGGTGGAATCTATTTCTTTACCTCTTAAATATGGACTTGGCCATATGACTTGCTTTGGCCAATGGGTGTCAATACAGCAGAGACTGGAAAAGTGCTTGCACATTGGACTTTGTCCTCTCTTGTACTCTTGGAACCTTAAGCCAACAACTGAATGAATCTGCCTCCTAGACGGCCATTACAGAGAACAAATTTCCCAACCCTACCCTGGACAAAAGCTTGCCAACGTATAAGAGAGGTTACCTGGCCCAGCCAGACCACCAACAGACCAGAGAGATCAATATAGCCCAAGTCAAAGTAACGATCCAGAGTCATGAGCTATTAAATTATTTATTTCAGCCACTAAGCTTTTTGTGAAGCAAAAACTAGCTGAATACAGAACTAATATATGTAAGTAGATCAGTGGTTCTCAAATAAGGTTGATTTTGCTCCCCAGGGGAATTTTGGCAATATCCGGAAACATTTTTGATTGTCAAAACTGGGCAAATGTTACTGGCATCTAGTGACTAGAGGCCAAGGATGCTGCAAAATATCCTACAAGGCCTCCAAAACAAAAAATTATCTGGTCCAAAATGTCAACAGTGCCAAGGCTGGGACAGAATGGGGCAGGCTTTAGAACAAACCCACCCAACAGAACTTTCTTCAATGATGAAAATGATCTGTATCTGCGCTACCCAATATGGGAGTTATTAGCCACATCTGGCTAGTAAGCACTTGAAATCTGGCTAGTTTGAGAGAAGAATTAGTGTTTTTATTTTACTCAGTTTTAATTAATTCAAGTAGCCACATACACTAGTAGCTTCTGTACTGGACAATACAGATTTAAAAGTTAGATGTTAGTGATACTGAGAGTAGTGAAAATTAGATTGGGTAACAATGGAAAAAATGAGTTTGATAAAGTTAAGGCCCATAGTCACTAGCTTCAAACAAAAATTCCAAACTTTTTTTTGTTTCAGTATCTACAAACTCCAAAATGTATTACACTGATAAAACAACTAAACTGAAAAAAAAAATTTAAGATTTATTTACTTGAGAGACAGAGGGGGAGAGAGTATAAGCAGTGGGGAGGAACAGGGGGAGAAGGAGCCCAACATGGGGCTTGATTCCTGGACCCTGGGATCATGACCTGAGCTGAAGGCAGAGGCTTAACCAACTGAACCACTTAGATGCCCTTGGGTTTGGTTTTTTTAAGTTTAAAGTGATTTAGGAAGAACTGCTGCATTTTAGAGGACTCTAAATTGTACCAGATGAATAGCTTTTAATCAAAATATTTCAGGTAATTAAATATTCACTTACCACATTACTTACTTCCCCACAGCAGTTCACTATCCTTTCTTACCCTCTTCTCTACCCCCACCCCGTCCACCACGAGAGAAGGAAGAAGTTGATCCAACGCTGGTACAATTCCATAGATTTTTTTTTTCAACTTGTCAGCATTAAGTAGGTCAGTTTTCTGCTATAGTGGATGTTTTGGCAATAGGTTTTCTTACTAGAATACCATGGCTACTCTGCCTAGTAAGCGCATACCACAAAGGAAAAAAGATTCGGAATAACTCCTAAGAAAAAAAAACAGGCTGACTGATCTCTAGAAGAAAATCCCTGAGTCCTAATTGAATACGACCAGGAAATTCTGACAGAAAACAAAATGAAACAGAAAGAAAAATTCCGATTCAAACTTTTTTCTATGTTAGGAAGTCTAAAGATTTTAAAAGCCCTCACAACCCCCAAAGATTTTGTTGAGACTCCAATATGTACTCGGCCCAATACTAACCAGTGAGATTATAAATCAAAGAAAAGGTAATAAAGGAAACCCAATCTATCAGATGCTTTAAGAATTCTAATAAAAGCAACCTTACTATAAAAACTAAAATTCTGGAAAACCTCTCCCTTATAAGATATAATTTCCTTGTGAGGAAATATTTTTTTAAGTCAGAAATGAGACTTTTAATGACTGTATTACAGCAGAAGGCAATTTGGTAGAAGTTTATTAGAACAAGTGATTTATACAGAATTTGTTGTTACTTTATTTGTTTTTTTTTGGTTTATTTTTAAGAATTTATTTATTCAGGGCGCCTGGACACCTCAGTTGGTTAAGCCTTTGAGCCTTTGGCTCAGGTCACGATCCCAGGAACTGAGTCCCACACTGGGCTCCCCCTGCTCTGTAGGAGCCTGCTTCTTCCTCTCCCTCTGCCTGCTACTCCCCCTGCTTGTGCTCTGTGTCAAGTAAATAAACAAAATCTTTTTAAAAAAATTTATTTATTCATTTGAGAGAGAGAGAGAGAGCGTGCAAGCACATGCATAAGCAGGGGTAAGGACAGAGGGAGAGGGAGAAGCAGACTCTCTGCTGAGCAGGGAGCCCAATGTGGGGCTCAATCCCAGGACCCTGAGATCAGGACCTGAGCTGGAGGCAGACGCTTAACCAACTGAGCCACCCAGGTGCCCATCATTAATTCTTTTAAAAATCAGTATTGTCTCTCTGCTGTGGGTCTGAGAACTCAGTTTTACATTTTTCATCATTTGTAAATCATATGTTAAAAAAGAAACCTGACAGGTACACACAGTCAATCAGTTTATTTCGTATTAAATCAAAAATTCTTCCAGAGGCAAGATTAATATCCTCTACAAAGAACAGTGGTTCAAATGAAAGAAAGGCTGAACCAATTATATTTATTGGATTTTTTTTTTCCAGAAAACTCCAAGAATTTTGACAAATCTTGAAGAAGAAAATGTAAATCTTTCGGGCTGGATCACTAACAGATGTGACTATAGGGTACACTTAAGTTCACTAGGAATAAATTACATGAAAAAATAATGCATTGTGACCAATATTCATATTGCTATAAATAATGATGTTCACAATCTATGGGGGTGGGGTATGTGTGTTTGTATGTGTGTGTCCAAAGTCAGCTCCATTCTTGAGACCAATTATCACCTTTATCTCTTTACCTAAGATGAAAAAAAGCTTGCTTAGAGACAAAAAGCTCCTGAACTAACAATATTCTTATTTTCTAATATCTCCATTTCTGTTTGTGTCTTCCTAAATCCCAGTATCATCTAGGAAGACATAGTTCTTTCAGCTCTATATTTTCTTTTTTATTATCAGAAATCTATCCATCTCAGAATATATTCTTTTGTTCATTTAAATTCTATCTGAATCTCTCTCATTAACTTGTTTGGGACAGAAAATGGAATTCAAAGGCATGTTTTGTTTTGTTTTTTAAAAGACTATGATACCATGGCAAAAGCTAATAGATAGTTTCATATAGCACACATACATTTGTTTCTACAGTTCTATACAGTGTATCTCTGATAGGGGTGTTATATAGATTAGAAAATACTGGACTAGAAGTCAGAAGACCTATGCTAAAAACCTCACTGCCACTTTCAAACTATATGACTTTAAATATGTCACATAATGTCTCTGGCTTCCATTTTATACATATCTTCTCTTTATAAGATACATACATGACCAAAATAACTTTAAAATCATTTAATTAGAGGTGCGCCTGGGTGGCTCAGTTGGTTAAAGGTCTGCCTTCAGCTCAGGTCATGAACCCTGGGTCCTGGGATCAAGCCGCATATCGGGCTCCCTGCTCAGCGGGGAGTCTGCTTCTCCCTTTCCCTCTGCCCCTCCCCACTGTTCCTGCTCTCCCTCTCTCTCTCTCATGCTCTCTCTCAAGTAAATAAAATCTTTGAAAAAATTTTTTTTAATTTTTAAAAAATCATTATTAAATAATCCCTGTTTGAGATAGGATCATAATGTCTATCTCCTGATTTCCACTGGCATTCTTTCCTCTCCATATACTATCTTAAAAATATTTTAACAGAGACACATTGCTTATGTATCACCTTAATTTATAGGCTTACATGCCAAAAATGACCAGAAATTAACTGTTTTATCTACTTACCAACAAAAATGAAAACCAAATTATCAAAACCTGTAAAACATAACTCATGTTATAAAGGTGTAACAAGTGAAGGTATTTTAAAAACAAACAGAAAAGGTAAATGACAATGACAGGTGACAAGAGGAGGAATATAAATCTGTAATACAAATATTGGGTCCACCAATTCTATTTCTAGGAATTACACTAAGGGCATAATACAAGTATACAAAAACGAATGTTAAAAAAAAAAAAAAATTCACCATAGCCCCATTTGTGTGTGTGTGTGTGTTGTCTGTGTGTGTGTGTGTGTGTGTGTGTGTGTGTGTGTGTGTTATAAGATTTTATTTATTTATTTGACAGAGAGAGAGAGAGAGATCACAAGTAGGCAGAGAGAAGGGGGGAAGCCAGCTCCCTGCTGAGCAGAGAGCCCGATGCAGGGCTTGATCCCAGGACCCTGGAATCATGACCTGAGCCGAAGGCAGAGACTTTAATCCACTGAGCGACCCAGGCACCCACCATAGCACCATTTGTAACTATAAAAATTATAAGCTTAAATGTTAAAAAAAAAAAAAAAAGTGGGGAAGAGGGACTGGTTTAATAAATTATGGCACGTCTCCCATAGCACACAATGTAGCTTTGAAAATTATGAAGTGCTGGAACACGTGGGTGGCTCAGTAGGTTGAGCATCTGCCTTCAGCTCAGGTCATGATCCCAGGGTCCTGGGATTGAGTCCCACATTGGGCTCCTTGCTCAGTGGGGAGCCTGCTTCTCCATCCACCTGTTGCACCCCCTGTTTGTGCCCTCTCTCTCACAAATAAATAAAATCTTAAAAAAAAGAAAAGAAAGAAAATTCTGAATTGCTAAACCAAGCCTCTCCTTTGAGAACACATTAGAAATTGGGATAAAGGGTAAATATGGTTCAAAAAAACACTCTAAAGTTGTCACTGCTTTGATTTGCTTTTAGAAGTAAATTATTTTAAAATTTCATTAAACATGAAAGTAGAATGAGATTTTTGTGTTTATCAAAGGAATTTTTTAAATGATATCTACTCAAACATCAAAGATCATATACTTTTTTGAAGTCTTCCCCAAGCCAAGCCAAGCCAAGTTAGAAGCTCCCTCCACTATTTCCCAAATTACTCTTTCAATATCTTTGTTACTAGAGTCATATCCCTGTACTGTCTTCTTTATGAGACTACGTTCCTTAAGGACAAAGACTAAGTCTTAAGCAGTTTTGTATTCCTGATACTTATAACACAGTAGACCCTCTATAAAATGCCTTGTTGGATATCTACATTCAAACTCTTCTTTTCCACTTATTTGATACACAATCTTAGTCCACCTTAGACAAACCTCTCTCAGCCTCAGTTTTCTTTTTAGCAACAGGACCTATTTTCTAGCTTGTGTGAAGGATTAAAGACCTGTGTATAAATATATTTGACTTGACTGGTATATGGATGGCATGCAAATACTACTACTTTGCTTTTTTCTGATGACAATGTATCATAAAAAAAAAAATCAGAGGGGTATCTGGGTGGCTCAGTTGGTTAAGTGTTTGACTTCAGCTCAGGTAATAAGCTCAGGGTCCTGGGATCAAGCCCCGCATTGGACTACTTTTCAGCGCAGAGTCTGCTTCTCCCTCTCCTTCAGCCCCTCTGCCCACTCATGTTCACATGTGTTCTC
This sequence comes from Procyon lotor, assembly GCA_028646535.1. Classification (NCBI taxonomy): domain Eukaryota; kingdom Metazoa; phylum Chordata; class Mammalia; order Carnivora; family Procyonidae; genus Procyon; species Procyon lotor. The sequence goes on from CM053609.1 coordinate 97,623,866, forward strand.
TCAAATAAATGAAATCTTAAAAAAAAAAATTTAGAGAAATACTTAAAGAGAACATTTCAGTTGAATGAATTGTACAGACCATAATCTTGCAGAAATTTTAATTTTAAAAAATTGTTCCCAGCTGCACTTGTTAGGGAAAGTAATAAAACTGCTAACTATTCCAAAGGTAAAGAGTCTTCTTCTCTATTTCAGACAGCTGTGAGTACTGATAATATAGATCAGTGGTTCTCAAACCTTAGCATACATCAGACTCACCTAGAAGGTTTGTTAAAGCATAGAATGCTGGTTTCAGACTCAGTAGATCTGGGAAGAGGCCCCAAATTTACATTGCTAGTAACTCCCAGATGGTGCTGATGATACTGACCCAGGGACCACACTTTGAGGATCATTTATACAGGTAATTCAGCAATCAAGTCCAAAGTCTTTCCCAAGAATTTTTTCTGACACTATGGGGGAGATTACCTCTCTTTGGCTATGATTGCGGTTATAAAACCAACATAAACTAGAGCTGCTTGCAGCCTTCTTCCTTGACTACATAAAGTTACTTGTCCCAGAAGGAAAAGAGGTAAAGAAAAATAGAGCTGAGGAATAAGGAATAAAAGAGCCCCTGACAGTCATTTGAGACCCAAATTCTCTATGAAATCAGATTTGACTTTGAATTATTCAATTACTTGGGCCAATAGCACTTTTTCTCCTTTAAACTGGGTTTCTAGTTCCTGCAACTATTAGAGCCTGAACTAAAACTGTGGGGAGGAGAAGGGATCGAAGAGATGAACACACCAAGTTCTAATACTAATAACAAATAGTTGTCCATGATGCTACTTGAAAGTGAAATAGCAAATTTTCAGATGTGTTTACATTTTGGCGCTAAACAAATTGTTTGTTTTTTAAGATTTATTTATTTATTTGAGAGAAAGAGATAGAATCCTAAGTCGATTCCATGCAGACCGCAGAGCCTGATGTGTAGCTCAATCCCAGGACCCCAAGATCACGACCTGAACAGAAATCAAGAGTCGGACATTCAACTGACTGAGCTACATCCAGGTGCCCCTAACCTTATAGTTTGAAAGAAGCTACCACAGTTGATGGGTTTCTTGAAAACCCATTTCCTCACTAGAATATGTGACCAAAACCCTTTACATAGGTTTACACTTACATTTCAACAGGTACCAGAAGAAATGAGACAGTTGTGCCTAAATCAACACCTAACCTCACTTAACTTTATTAGCTATAATTTACTCTAGCCACACAATATCATAATTTATTTGGCCTGTATCAATTAAAATGTGTGATTTATTTCTCCATTCACTTGTTAAGTCTCTATTACATAAAGATACCACGATAAATATGTCCAGCAGGTAGAAAGAAGTTCACAAGACAACCAACCAGACTTAGGAGCCATCTACACTGGGATGACAATTGAAGCCAGGAAACCGGAGAGTCTGCCAAGGAGCTATTGTGCAAAGAATTCTCAACCTAGTTCACAGATGAGCTTTAGCGTGGGGGTGGGGAGTGACCTATAAAGTCCCCAAAGTGCAGTTAAAGTTTAACAGACAAGTGCATTTTTTTCTGGTAAGAGGGGTCATGGCTTATACTAAATTCTGAAAGAAGGACAAGACCCA
>CM053609.1:97625587-97641484 GCA_028646535.1 Procyon lotor
CCCCCCCCCCCCCCCCCCCCCCCCCCCCCCCCCCCCCCGCCTCTCTGCCTACTTGTGATCTCTCTCTCTGTCAAATAAATAAATAAAATCTTTAAAGAAAAAAAAAAAGAAGAGAAACCGAAAAGCATCTATCAATTACTAGGTACCTATGAGAGAATTATGCTGTGCACATTACATACCATATTGCATTTAATTCTGATAATAATCTTGTGAGAGAGGTATCAGTAGCTCAATTTTACAGATAAGAAAACTGAGGCACAAAGAAATCAGATGACTTGACCAAGGCTAAGTAGCTATCCAAACTACCACACTATACTGGGAGGTAAGATGAAACAACAAAGAACTGGGGGATATCATTTCAACTCCAATGTTCATCTCTCCTTCAGAGCATAATCTCTGAGAACTAATTGTTCAGGTCAAGAACATAAACCTCGGAGACATCACTTCAAACAAAATTAGTTAATTTACTTAAATTAAGACATTAAATTGTTAAATAATCAAATGATTTCTGAGGTTGTATAATCTGGAATCTTGGCAATTTGGCAGACCCTATTAATGCCGTCACAAAATTAAGTTTTGAGTCCAAAGCATTCATTCTAGGGGAAAAAAAAACAGTCCCTTAAGAATGAAGATTGGAATAAGGCCAGTTTTAGTGTTTGCAACTGTTCTTCAATAAAAGCTCAAAATGAGGGGTGCCTGGGTGGCTCAGTCGTTACGCGTCTGCCTTCGGCTCAGCTCATGATTCCAGGGTCCTGGGATCGAGCCCCACATCGGGCTCCTTGCTCGGCGGGAAGCCTGCTTCTCCTGCTGCCATTCCCTCTGCTTGTGTTCCCTCTCTCGCTGTGTTTCTCTCTGTCAAATAAATAAAATCTTTAAAAAAAAAAAAAGCTCAAAATGAAAAAACAGGAGCGCCAATAATCGGGGCCAATGAAATATGGCAAAGCTGCTTAAATTAGCCTTCTTTTCACCAATACTTATAAATTCTGGCTCCTGGCCTAACAAAAATCTTTAAAATATTTACCACTTATTGTCTGTATAGGCCAAGAAGAGTCACAAGTGCTTACTGGGATCTTTTGCCCCTTCCAACAGCTTAGCAACATTAGTAGCAACTTTCACAGCAAGGAGATCTTAATTTATTTTAAAGTGGTGTTTCAGAAAAATGTAAACATGCCAAAGGTAAGAAGCATGGGTTAATCATTCACATGGGAGTACAGGAAGAGCCAAACAAGATGCTTATACGTCTTCTGCAAGCAAGGCATAGTGGTTTTGGGGTTTTTTGTTTGTTATTGTTTTTATGTCTCAGTTGTCCTCTTCTTAAAAGTAGAAATAACATTAAAATTCTTTATTATTGAAGACAATGCTGGTGGAATGAGTTCTAGCATGGATAAATGGATATAGCTACATCTAGAAAAGAAGATATTTAACATAGCTGTTTTTTTTCTACATGGAACTAAAACGAAATTGATGTAGACTTCGTATGGGAATGGAAACTAGTTCAGCCTTTTCTGAATACAACTTGGCAATATCCACCTAAACACATTTAAATGAACATATATCTAAGAATTTATCACACAGAAATCATCAGACCAATCTGATCATTTATGGTATATTTATACCACTGGTTCTCAAGCTTTAGCATTCATCAGAAGCACCTACAGAGTTTGCAGGACCACAGACTGCTGGGCCTCAACAGAAGAGATTCTGATTCTGTAGGTCTGAATAGAGGCCAAGAATTTGCATTTCTAAAGTTTTCCCGGGAACACTGATACTGTTCCTCCAAGGACCACACATTGATCTATACAAGAGACTTTTAGGAAGCCACTAAAAATGAAGTAGATCCCTACTTATTGATAGGACGTATAAATGCAGTAGTGTGCTGAAAAACTGGCTCTGGATAGAATCAGGCAGAGAGAAGGAAGCCCTGATTTATATCATTTGCCAATTTCCATGGTGTAACTACTCCCACCATTGCTAACATCAAGTTACCAACGATTTGGGCTTGCATAATTATTTAATTACTGGTTCTGGTAGGTCAGTGCACACCATCTAGGAAAAAACATCTAAAAAAAGTAAGGTATAATTGTAATAGCAGTTATCTTTGAGTAGGATTATAGGAATTTTATTTTCTTTATGGTTTTCTATGTTTTCTCAACTGTTTGTATAACAAACATTTTTATTTTATAATATAAAGCTAGTAACATTTCCAAAAATAAAATGAAGTTATCAATTTGGATGAGTTTTTTATAGCCGAAATTTAGCAACCAACCCCTCTATCAGAAGAGACAAGGACATTTAAATACAGGTCTATCCACTCTTTCACTATCCTTTGTTAACCAGGCCTTGACAGAGTAAGAAAAGGGAGAGAGAAAGAATAAAGGCTAACTGGGAAGTCTTTAAATTCTAGCCCTGGAACGTGGAGGGCTAGATGTTGTCTTTATAAAATGGAGCGTTAATAGCTGCCCTAGAATCCAAGCGGAAAATAAACTGAGACAGCCTGCAAGTTGCTATTATAAATCCAGTTTCACAAAGGGAGCAAGAGCATAATCCCTCTAGCCTTGCCTCATCAAAATGTAGGCTTAGGCTTGATTAACAGTTCACCAAAGTACTGTTAATGAGAAAAAAAATAGCATATATGTCCCAAAGTATAAGATTAAATAACTTAAAGCCATAAGATGAAATTATATGCACCCATGACTTGTTAATGTAGAAACATTTCCAACAACACAGGAAAATAGTCATAAATCATTGTGAAATGAAAAGTGCACATTACAAAAAAAAAGCATACACAGGCATGTGATCCTATCAATATAAATATTTGTGTATGAATTTGTGTATGTATGAATTTCAACAACCAGAAAGATACAGCCAATGTTAATAGCCATTATCTCTAGATTAGGATATTACAGATGATCTGAATTTTTTTTTTAAAGATTTTATTTATTTGACAGAGAAACAGCGAGAGAGGGAACACAAGCAGAGGGAATGGTAGTGGGAGAAGCAGGCTTCCCGCCGAGCAGGGAGCCCTAAGTAGGGCTCAATCCCAGGACCCTGGGATCATGACCTGAGCTGAAGGCAGATGCTTAACAACTGAGCCACCCAGGTGCCCCTAGATGATCTGAATTTTTAAAAAGTTATCTACCACAGGGGCGCCTGGGTGGCTCAGTGGGTTAAAGCCTCTGCCTTCGGCTCAGGTCATGATCTCAGAGTCCTGGGATTGAGTCCTGCATCAGGCTCTTCTGCTCAGCAGGGAGCCTGCATCCCCCTCTCCCTCTGCCTGCCTCTTTGCCTACTTGTGATCTCTATCTGTCAAATAAATAAATAAAATCTTTAAACACACACACACACACACACACACACGTATCCTACAACAAAAAAAGAAGAGACAATTTTTAAAAATATCTACATCAAATATGTATTATTTGGGTCATTTTTTTAGTCAATATGCAGAGAAAACCCAAATGGTATCAATAAATAGATGCCAAATCTCTCTCTCAATAACAGAGATGTAAACTAAAACAAAACACTACTTGGGGTGCCTCAGTGGGTGGATCAGTCAGTTAAGCATCCAACTCTTGATTTTGGCTCAGGCTGTGATCTCAGGGTCTTGGGATCAAGCCCTGTACCAGGCTCCACGCTCAGTGTGAAGTCGGCTTGGGATTATCTCTCCCCCCTCCCTCAGTCTCTCCTCCCTCCACTCGTGCTCTCTTGCTCTCTCTCTCTAAAATAAATAAAGAAAAAAACACAAAATACTAATTTATACCCATCAGATTGACAAGGCTAAAAAGATGGGTAAGACAGACCAAATGCTGGTGAGGATTTAAGGAAACAGGAACCCTAAAACACTACTGGTAGGAGCATAAACTGGGCAACCACTCTGGAAAACAATAGTACCAAAACAATTTAGCACTATTAAGTGAACTTAAGTATGTATATGGACCATATGTCAGTAATTTCTTCCCCCAGTATATACCACAGGGAAACCATTGCATAATTCAATAGAGAATATGTATAAGAAAATGCATACTATTTGTGTTGGCAGTTTCCAAGCCACATCTAAAGATCCATTAAAGAAACAATTAAAATGTAAAAATCCACATAGAATGAAGTATTATACAACAGACAGTAGTTACACACTAGATTTTAAATATGTTTAAATCTTGGGGTACATGGGTGGCTCAGTTGTTTAAGTGTCCAACTCTTGATCTCAGCCCAGGTCTTGAGCTCAGGGTTGTGAGTTCAAGCTCTGCATTGGGCTCCACACTGGGAGTGGAGGATACTAACTAACTAACTAACTAACTAACTAAGTTTAAATCTTAAGATAGTGTTGAGCAAAAAAGAAAAAGTAAGATTCACAACACAAAATTCAAGCCAAGTTTTATATTACATAACCAAAAGCTCACCTTCACAACTAAATTTAAAGTTTTTTGTTGTGGTGCCTGGCTGGTTCAGTCAGTGGAGCATGCAACTCCTGATCTCAACATTATAAGCTCAAGCCCTACATTAGGTGTACAGATTACTTAAAAATAAAACTATTAAAAAGAAGTCTTGTTTTCCATAGTAACACTATCTGGTTTCTGCAGCTGATTTTTTGGAACAGATGAAAAATTTTCACTACTAATCAACAGTACCCTTTTTACTACAAATAAAATAAACCTCAAATAAATTTCTAAAATAAATTCAATGACTGATTCCCTACCTATTATATGGATCCCAAATAACAGAAATAATAACTAAAAATAGCAGGTGCTTTTTACTGAAAGCTTACATGGTGCCACACTATACATATATAATCTTTAATCCTACATATATAATCTTTAATCCTACATATATAATCTTTAATCCTTCCAACAATCCTGAGAGATAAACACTGCAGGTTAATAAACTATCTCAGAGAGATTACATGATTTGCCTAAGACCATACATTTATTGTGTAGCTGAACTAGGAATCAAGTCTGTTGACTATGAAGTCCATGTTCTTTTACTTTAGCACAACATCTACCCACCAATTATAATAATATCTCCTTGTCACACCACGAATGCAGTAGGCACTATATTAAGTACGTTACATAAATTATCTCCTTCCCACTTCACAATTACCCTAAAAGTCAGGTAGTATTAACGCCACTTCACATATGAGAAACGAGATGCTTACATATTCAAAAACCTACCCAAGGTCCCAAAATTCAAGCTCAAGTTTACCCTGTATAACCAAAAAGCTCACCTTCATAACTAAATTTAAAATTCCTTTTGTTTGCTACAGTACCCAGTAAGATGTTACTATGCAACTGTAAAGTACCTATGTGCTGAATATAATACTGATGTCAAAAGAACTTCTGAAGTAAAATTAATGCAATCATATAATTGTGACAGATGCTGTTAACTGGCTGCCCAAAAAGCCATTCCCATATCCTTTCTTCCTCCCTGTACCTCACTATAGAGGCCAAAAGGCTACTTAGTTAAAAGTGACCATAGGACCCAGTTTTGGTCCAGGAGACATTAGAAGTAACTTGCTAGAAACACTAATAGGAAAACTTTTGCTGGTCTGGACCTTAATGTGGGTGGAAGGCTGGAGTTGTAGCTATCTAGGACCATGAAGGCCAAGCAAATCACAAAGATATGGGGCACAACATTGTTGAGCCACTAAAGCAACATGAGCAACTGCCTACTTCCAGACTTATGTAAGAAGAACAGACCTTTCTTTGTTTAAGCCTTGTAGCCACGTTTTCAATTACTTTACAGTTGGATACAATCCTTATACATCACCATTATCAAAAACTACCACAACTATAACTGTAACTTCCTGACTAATTACTAAAACCAAAGTTACATGCTAGTCCTAAATCAGTCTGACAAAATTATAATCTCTTGATAAGGACTATTCTAAGTAACTGCTCAGACAGCTTTTGGAAGTCTGAGCTGGGGGAAGAGTGACAGAAAACAAGATACAGAAACAGGAAGCTCCCTGGGCTTTGAATTGCACACAGGGTAGGAGCTCAAACACTCAAAACTATCACCAAGAGTACATCATCAGGAGGGTCATCTCCTCAAACAATAACTCAAGCCTTCAAAACAAAAGCCCTGGAACATTATGACTACTGTCCCCCTAAATTCATACTGCTAGTATTCTTAGGTATGATAATGGTATTAGAGTTATGTAGGAAACTAAGTTGCTTTTATTAAATATTTATTAAAGTATAATGTCCTCTTTTTTTTCTTTTAGAAGATAAACTAAGTACTTTGGGGAGTAGTATACTGATGCCTGCAATGTGCTTTCAAGTGGTTCACAGACAAGAGAATATGCACAGATATTAGAATATATATATAAAGCAAGTATGGTAAAACATTTAAGTTATTGAATTAGCACTCAGAGATATACAGATGTTCAATGTACTATTCTTCCAACATTCTTGTATATTTGAAATGTTCATAACAAAAGCTGGTGTTAATGTTAGTTTCCTGGCTTGAGTATTATACTATAGCTATATAAAATATAACCACTGGGGAAAAGTGGGTAAAAGTTCCGCTGGACCTCTCTATTTTCTTTTTCAACTTCCTATGAATCTAAAATTATAGAAAAAGAAAATGCTAAAACAGAAGTGTTGGGAAGACCTCCTGTTTGGTAATAGAGTAAAAAACACCTCCATTTATCTCTCAATGAACTAAACTATAAAACCTGGATGGAATGCATGAACAGCTATTTGAAGACCCTAAAAAGTAAATATTACAGACAGATCTAGGAGGAACACCAAAATTCAAAGTATCACTGAACTTGCTGTGAGTTTACCATTATTTCCCGCTAGTATTTCCCAGCCTAAACATAACACAATCCAAAACTCTTAAGTGAGCACTATGACACAGGTAGAAAGAAACACAAGAGAAAGACCTCTAGCCCTGGCTCAAAGCTAGGAAAGAGAACTTCTAAAGATCAGAAAAAGATGGGGTGCCTAGGTGACTCAGTCAGTTAAGTATCTGCCTCCTGCTCAGGTCATGATCCCAGGGTCCAGGGATGGAGCCCACATCGGGCTCCCTGCTGAGCAAGGAGCCTGCTTCTCCCTCTGCCTGCCGCTCTCCTTGCTTGTACGTGCTCTCTCTGGCCCTAGGTCTTTCTCTCTAAATAAATAAATAAATACATAAATAAATCTCAGAAAAAGAGGGGTGAATCCCTTGGGAATTTATTTTTTCTCCCCATCCTCTCATGTTCCAGTCCTCCAAGGTCTTCTGTGGTGGGTACAGCAGCAGCAGCAAGGGCATCTAAAAATAGAAAGCCTCCAGGGGTGAAAATTCCAAGGGGAACCCTAGCCTTAAAGCGGGGAGACCAAACTGTTTTTTTTTCCTTTTCTCTATGTCCTCAGGGAAATGACTCCATAAAGTTGTTTATGAACTCCTGAGCTTACCCTCAACCTGTGTAGGTATAGACCTAAAGTAATTAACAAAAAATTTGAAAACTGAGATAATGGGTAGACCTCCATCTAGAAAGGCATCACTTTCAAGGTCATGCAAGTGCCTCACCCACAAAGCTACTACCCATTCATTTACACAACAGAAGTACTAGATGAATAAGGCCCCCTCTTTGTACTCAAGGAGGTAGTAGTCTAGGAAATGAAGCAGACACACTAATAACTGCAGTTGAGTTTGAGAGCTGCTACAATAAAGGTACATACCAGATACAGACTTAGTGCAGAAAATGAAGCAATTAAATTGACTTGGATAAGCCAGGTAGCACTTTGGAGAAGTGATTTAGCTGGAGTTTAAATGATATACCATAGTACCTCTAAAAAGGCAAAGTGGGCAGGAAACAGCATTCTAGGCAATGGGAAGAGTTGGCCAAAGCTCAAAGGCAGAAAATCATGTATTAAAGGAAATACAAGGAATTTGGTGAGAATAATCTAAAAGGTAGAACGAGCTACAAGATTGACATGTAGCTAGAAAACAGGAAGTACAGGTCCATTAAGGTACAGCTCCTCAAACATCACATTAAGAAATTTACCTTTTTTCACAGGCAGTAGAATATAATTAAGTGGTACAATCAGACCTGTGACTAAGGATAATTCTAGTTGTTTTCTGTTTTCTGACTATTCTAGACTAGAACAGTAACCTCCAAACTTCTTTGACCCTGTACCTATTACTAAAATTTTCAATATATCCCTCAATATATGTGTATTTATATTACATTTAGACATATTATATTAAGCATATGTATATATTAAATATACAAAGGAGAAAATGTTTAAATGATGAGATAGTGGCACCTAAGTGGCATAATCTGTTAAGCATCTAACTCGGTTTCAGCTCAGGTCACAATCTCAGGGTTGTGAGATCGAGCCCTTGCACAGGGCTCTACACTCCACACGGACTCTGCTTGAGATTCTCTCTCCCTCTCCCTTTACCCCTCCAGCTCATACTCTCTCTCTAAAACAGATAAATAATTTTTTGAAAAAATGATGAGATGATAAATATAATAAAAGCCAATTCAAAAACCCATCAACTGATGAATTAATTTTTAAAATTGGTATATCAAGGGGCACGTGGCTGGCTTAGTCAGTAGAGTAGGCGATTGCTAATCTCACGGTTGTAAGTTCAAGCCCCACAGTGAGTATGGAGATTACCTAAAAATAAAATCTTTAAAAAAATAAATAAATAAAAATTGGTAAAACTATACAATGAAATACTCAATATTAAAAAGGAACAATGCTGGGGTGTCTAGGTGGCTCAGTTGGTTAGGTGTCTCTTGATTTCAGCTCAGGGCATGATCTCAGGCTTCATGCTGGGAGTGGAACCTGCTTAAAAGTCTCTCTCTCTCTCCCTCTCCCTCTGCCCCCCTCTTTCCTTCTCTCTACCAAAAATAAAAATAAAAAAGAAGATTCTGACATGTACTACATCAAATGTCCTCAAGGCCATCACGCTCATAAAAGACAATTCTGTATGATTCCATTTATATGAGGTACCTACAGTAGTCAAATTCATAGACAGAAATAGAATCCTGGACACCAGAGGTTAGAGGGAGGGGAGAATGAGGGAGGTGTTATTTAATAGGTATAGAGCTTCAGTTTTACAAGATGAAAAGTTCTGGAGATTGGTTGTTCAACAATGTTAACATACTTATTAATACTACTGAACTATACACTAAAAAACAGTTAATATGATAATTTTTATGCTACGCCAATCACTTCTTTACCATAAATTTTAAACACTTTTGTTAAACATTTCAAACATAAAAGGTGTTATATTTTTTAATAATGGGGGTGGGGAGTTCAAGAGAAGAAAGTCACACAACTTCTATTTTGCCAAAAAGCTGTATAAACATGAACCGAATGCCATTTTTCAACTGAGAGTCATTATAATTTTAGAAATCAAAATAAGTAGGATAACCAAAGTAATGATCCCAAAGAAATATAATTGCTGGGGTGCCTGGGTGGTTCATTCTTTAAGCGTCTGCCTTTGGCTCTGGGATCAAGTCCCACATCGGGCTCCCTGCTTAGTAGGAAGCCTGATTCTCCCTCTCCCACTCCCCCTGCTTATGTTCCCTCTCTCAATGTGTCTCTCTCTGTAAAATAAACATGATCTTTAAAAATATATATATAATTTCTGTCTTTCACAATTATTCAAAAATCCTTCTTGTATTTTTTTTTTAAGATTTTATTTATTTATTTGACAGAGAGAGAGATCACAAGTAGGCAGAGAGACATGCAGAGAGAGAGGCAGAAGCAGGCTCCCTGCCGAGCAGAGAGCCTGATGTGGGGCTCGATCCCAGGACCCTGAGATCATGACCTGAGCTGAAGGGAGAGGCTTTAACCCACTGAGCCACCCAGGTGCCCCCTTTTTTGTATTTTAAAAGAATATTTACATAGTCATTCATCTTTTTAAAGATTTTATTTGAGAGAGAGCAAGCTGGTGGGGAGGCAGAGAGAGAGAGAGCAGACTCCTGGCCGAACAGGGAGCCAGATGTGCAGCTCCACCCCAGGACGCTGAGATCATGATCAGAGTTGAAGGCAGGTGCCCAACTGACTGAGCCATCCAGGCACCCCAATAGTCACTCATCTTCACAAGAGAACCTTACCTCCTTCCATGAACTGAACAGATTGCCACAGAATAAACACCAGCTTATTTGTAATTTCTACAGAGTATTTTAGAAGTTTTTATTGTTGTTTGTTTTAGCTTCAGACAGAAAGCAGTATTTCACTCACTCAAGGGGTTTTTATCCCCTCAGGCATAGGTCTGCAGAATGGAGGAAAGATAAACCTGGAAAAGATATTATCAGAAATTTACCTACTCAGGGGCACCTGGGTGGCTCAGTGGGTTAAAGCCTCTGCCTTCGGCTCAGGTCATGATCTCGGGGTACTGGGATCTGAGCCCCTCATCAGGCTCTCTGCTCAGCAGGGAGCCTGCTTCCCCCTCTCTCTCTGCCTGCCTCTCTGTCTACTTGTGATCTCTGTCAAAGAAATAAATAAAATCTTAAAAAAAAGAAAGAAAGAAAGGAATTTACCTACTCAGACTTCTTAAAAGCAAAAGAGGGCTTTTAAAAATGCTTAAAACAAAAAAAGAAGGCAAGTTAATGCTTAGAGGCTTTATACATGTTTGTATATATATGCATGTATTTGTTGTGTTGTTATTTAAGACACAATTACACTACTCATTATTCCCAATTTATGTCTAGTGGAAAACATCATGTTTTTAAATGAAAAAAAAAATTAAAACAGCTTTCCCAATTATTATACCTTTGAACTAAAATACATTGTTTCAGAAACTCAGTCAATTCTGATTATTCACAGTTAAGGGCAAACTTCTGAGATTACCTCTATTGTCACAAGAGCCGGTTCAGTCATTTTCCACTGTAAGGTATCTGTGAGTAGTTGGGAAATAGAACTGAATCATCTCTGCCATATTAGGCTCAAATCTAATACTAGTATATGTGCTGCTGAAGCGAGCACATTAGGCTCAAATCTAGACAGCAAGAAAATAATTCTGGACTTAAGAGATAATGAGAGAGAGAGAGAGAGAGAGAACGTATATATGAATTATAGTTTATTTCCCACCTACAGTAAACGGATCAACATCTCCATGTAAAACCTAGAGGATTACCTAAAAATACTATCCCATTACATCCAGAAATTAAGTACCAGCTATATTCAAAACTGCCAAAGGCAATTCATCTAACTGGTGAGTAAGTGTGTTCAATAATACAACTAAATAGGGACATCTGGGGGGCTCAGTCAGTTAAGCAACCCACTCCTGATTTCAACTCAAGTCATGATCTCAGGGTCCTGAGACTGAGATCCAAGTTAGGCTCCCTGCTCAGCAGTGAGTCTGCCTGAGACTCTCTCCTCCCTCTGCTACTCCCCAACTCATGCTCTCTCTCCCTCAAATAAATCTTTATAAAAAATTGTAACACACCTAAATATTCTACAATGTTGCAAGTTTTTTCTTCCACTGAAATTTTAAACTATTTACCAGAAATTTAGCAAGTAAAATTGTACAATCCTAAAAAAGATTACATAGTTTTCCTTAAAAGAAGTAGACAGACAAAATAAACTTAATGCACAGAGTAACACTGACACTAGTTTTTCAAATCTATCATATTAGGAAGCAGTTTCCCAAATAATTCTCCAATCATTAAATTAAAAATAGTCATTAAACTAAAATAAAAGCTTTTTTTCAAAAACAAAAAATCCAAACTACAAATCTTATTTTCCATCTTGTTTACAAGTTTTTGTCTCCATTTTTCAGTTTGCTGCTTTATTGATACAAAAGAAAATTCAAAATCTATTTCACCCATTCCTATTTAGGCATCTTATTTTCAGGATCGTACTCCACTTAGACAGGAAAAGCACACAAAATTCTTACTGAACTTATACACCATTATTTTCTGTCAATAATTCTTCTTTTATATATTACATAAAAGTAATACAAACTGTGGCATACTATATTCTCCAAAGATGGCTACAATGGCAGATTCCATCCCATATGCTCTTCTTCTAATGAGATGCTGACACTCCTTCCTTGAAGTGGTGTGGTCTATGTCTACCCCCTTCTCTGAACCTAGATGGACCTTTAGGACTACCTCAACCAACAGAAAAATCAGAGTACCATGAGGTGACTTCCAAAACCAAGTCAAATATGCCATGCAACTTCATCTTGTTCTCCTGGGGTGCTCTTTCTTGGAACCTAGCCACCATGCTGTGAGGAAGCCAAGCAACGTAAAGGAGAGGTCATGTGTAGGTGTTGTGGCTAATAGCCCAGGCTTAGGTCCCCATGAAAAGCTAGCATTAACCACCAGACACATATATGAGTGTGCCAAGCCTTTGAACGATTCCAGTGCCCAGCCATTAAGCTGCCCCCACCCTTCCAGCTACTTCAGCTTAGGCCATATATTAACAGAGACAAGCTGTCCCCACTAAGCAGGTCTTGTTCAAATTACAGGTACTTAGCAAAATAAATGACTGGTACATTTTAAACCACTAGTTAGGAGTAGTTTGTTATGTAACAATAGGTAACTAACACAAGCTCATAAATACAATTTGAAAAATACACAAAAAGAGAAAGAAGAAAACTTTTATTACCCTAAGTGGCATCACTGTTAACATTTTGACACATATTTTACCATGAATAAAATATTCTGTCACACTCAATTAAGATTCCAAATGCTTTGTTTTTAACAGGAAAAGGGCTAAATTTTTAAAGGCAGTCAACTGTTTTCATCTAACATGAAATAGGAAAAACATCAGCATCCATTCTGCTTATCTTTACTATATTTTTCACATACCTGTCCTTAGTGAGGTGTCTGAGGATGGCTTGGTACACCACTATTCCAATCTACAGATGTGAATCAAGATTGTAGGTCCCAAAAGCAGCTACACTTGACCTCCTCCCTGGAAGAAGTTGCTGAAGCTCCCAATCTGAAATTTTTAATGAAAGAAAATGCTAAATATAAAACATTTCCTTGGGGTGCCTGGATGGCTCAGTTGGTTAAGCAACTGCCTTTGGCTAAGATCATGATCCTGGAGTTCCAGGATCGAGTCCTGCATCAGGCTCCCAGCTCTGCTGGGAGTCTGCTTCTCCCTCTGACCTTCTCTCCTCTCATGCTCTCTCAAATAAAGAAATAAAATCTTAAAAAACAAACAAAACATTTCCTCTTTTTTTTTTTTTTTTTAAGATTTATTTCAGAGAGACAGTGTGTGTGTGTGCACATGAGAGAGCACAAGCAGCGGGGAGGGGCAGAGGGAGAGAGAGAAGCAGACTCTACCGAACACAGCTGGATGCAGGGCTTGATCCCAGGACCCCAAGATCATGACCTGAGCTGAAGTCAGACACTTAACCAACTGAGCCACCCAGGCACCCCCAAACATTTCCTTTCAATCATTTATAACTCCATCTTTACAACTGAATGGGGGCTGGTAGAATGGGTTAAGATTACATGTAAGTAATGCACAGGTTTCACCAAAAGTGGAGTTGGGTAACATGGATTCAAGTCCCCACCCTACTTCTTCCTAGTTATATGATCTTAATTAAGGAACAAATTGTGTGTGCCTAAGTGTCTTCATGTGGTGAAGACTAAGGTGACTGGATCAAAATTTTGGGCTAGCAATCAGAAGACCTGGGTTCTAAACTCAGTTATTCTGCCTTGCTATAAGAACTTTGATACTTCTCAGTATCAGCTCAGATATATCATCTCTAAAAGAAGAGGGTTGCATTAGATAATGGTTCCTGAAATCTAATCCTTAAAAAGATGCCAGCCATGACAAAAAGTGGGTGTAAAGTTACTAACTGTGCTTACTCTGAGATTGTCCTTCCTACTTTTTCTGGTATCAAAACGGCTTCTTTTATGAGACGATGTGATTGACAGTACTAGTTGTTTTATAAATAAACAGCCAAAATCAAAAGCTGTAGCCCTATGTAAGCAATATAAAGTTCTTTTTAGAAATTCTAGTGTCTCTATGATTTCCATGAGCTCTAAAATACCCTCTATTTCTAACATTCTGTGTATCCACTCGCTGCTCAACTAGTTATTTTTTAGGTACCTAATATGTGGCAGGTACTCTACTAGTTGCTGGGGGAGCCCAAAAATAAATAAGATTAGTTCCCGCTCTAAAAAAAATCTCCCAATCTAATATGAAAGCAGATACATAAATCCCAAAGACAATATAACAGGTTAAGTTTTCTAATACAGGCTTTGCACCTTTTAAGAGGTAAAAGAGTGGAAGGAATGATTTTTAAATTAAGTAGGATTTTATTTTTTTATTATTTTCAAAAGATTTTATTTATTTATTTGACAGAGAGACAGCAAGAGAGGGAACACAGCAGGGGGAATGGGAGAGGGAGAAGCAGGCTTCCTGCCAAGCAGAGAGCCAGATGCGGGGCTTGATCCCAGAACCCTGAGATCATGACCTGAGCCAAAGGCAGACGCTTCATGACTGAGCCACCCACATGCCCCTTTTTTCTATTTTTTTAAAGTTTTTTTTTTTTTTTTTTTTAAGTAATCTCTATACCCTACATGGAACTTGAACTCACAACCCTGAGATCAAGAGTTGCACACTCCACTGACTGAGCCAGTCAGGGGCCTCAAATTAAGTAGGATTTTAAAGTGAGTTTTATAGTTGCATGAGGAATTACTTAACCTCTTTAAATTTCAATTTCCTGATTTGCAAAACAGGAATGATTACAGATAACATAGAGTTGCAGTAAATAGATAAGATGCTAAAAACAAAGGCCAATCCACCCAAAAAGTTGGCTTATACACTTTCCAGAAGACAAATTAAAAATGTATCATGTAGGGATGCCTGGGTGGTTCAGTTAGTTAGGTGTCTGCCTTCAGCTCAGATCGTGATCTCCAGGTCCTGAGACTGAGCCCCATGTCAAACTCTCAGCTCCGCAGAGAATCTCCTTCTCCTTCTACCTCTGTCTGTCCTCCTGCTAATGCTCTCTCAGTATCTGTCTCGAATAAATATTTTTTTTAATTAAAATACAATAAAATAAAAAGCAAAATAAATTCACCAGACAATGCAATAGTGTGTTCCTGAATAAGAAGAGTAGCAGCAGCTAACATCAATTAAGCACTTACTATGTGCCAAAAACTCTTCTAAGCACTTTCCATGGATTATCTCACTTAATCCTGACAAGCACCCTTATGAAATGAATGCTTTATATGATCATTTTATAATAAAGAAAGCTGGGCACAGCAAAGTCAAAATACTTCCAATATCATAAAACTACTACGAGGTAGGGTTGGGATGTTTTTTTTTAAAGATTTTATTTATTTATTTGACAGAGAGATCACAAGTAGGCAGAAAAGCAGGCAGAGAGAGAGGCGGAAGCAGGCTCCTTCCTGAGCAGAGGGCCCAATGCGGGGCTCGATCCCAGGACCCTGAGATCATGACGCGAGCCAAAGGCAGCAGCTTAACCAACTGAGCCACCCAAGTGCCCCAGGATTTTTCTTAAAAAAGAAAAAAATCCAGCTGCATTACTCCAGAGCCCCCTTTCTTATTTTTATTTAACTAAACAACTTTATTTAAAAAAAGAAAAAAAAAAAAAAAAGGTTTTACTAGAACTAGGAGTATTTGCTTCTAACAATTTTTTCTTAACAGAATAAGGAGTCCTTTAATATGTGCACTAAACACAAATATATGATACAGTCCCTCCCCTTGAAAGCCCTACATACCAAAGTGATGGTATTATTAAGTGGTAACATGAATAATATCCTAAATTTTATTATTATTAAAGATTTTATTTATTTATTTGAGATAAAGAAACAGATAGCAACAAGTGGGGAGGAGAGGGAGAAGCAGGCTCCCTACAGAGCAGGGAGCCTGAGGCAGGGCTCCATCCCAGAACCCTGGGATAATGACCTGAGCCATAGGCAGATACTTAACCAACTGAGCCACCCAAATACCCTTTTTATTTCTT
>CM053609.1:97641984-97663198 GCA_028646535.1 Procyon lotor
CGCCTGGGTGGCTCAGTCGTTGGGCGGCTGCCTTCGGCCCAGGTCAGATCCCAGGACCCTGGGATCGAGCCCCGCATCGGGCTCTCTGCTCGTCAGGAAGCCTGCTTCTCCCGCTACCATTCCCTCTGCTTGTGTTCCCTCTCTCGCTGTGTTTCTCTCTGTCAAATAAATAAAATCTTTAAAAAAAAAAAAAAAAAAAGAATCTATCTTAACAATATAGAAATGTGGACAAAGATCTGTGTTTAGCAATATTCAATGAAGTTTTGTTTATAATTGGAAATTAATAATCTGTGAAACTATGGAAATCGCTTGTATAAATGATAATATATCCTTTAACGGAACATTCCTCAGCTGTTCTAAACTGTTTTCAAATAACTATAATGATATTAAAATGCATGTTAAAAAAAAAAGAGAAGGTTCCAGGGGTGCCTAGGTGGTTCAGTCAGTTAAGCGACCATCTCCTGGTCTTGGTCTCAGGGTCATGGGGTCAAGCTCTGCATTGGGCTCCATGCCCAGTGTGGAGCCTTAAAAAAAAAAAAAAAAAAAAAAAGCAGGTTCCAAAATTATGTGTTCAATAAAAATCTGCAGGAGGAGAAAATAGATAATAAATGTTAATGTCATTAAAAAAATAATGAAGGGTCAGAGCACCTGGGTGGCTCATTGGGTTGAGGGCGGGCTCTTGATTTTGGCTCCGGTCATGCTCTGAGTGCTGGGATCAAGCCCTGCGTTGAGTCTCTCATCAGGCTGCACCCTCAGAGTGGAGTCTGCCTGAAATTCACTCTCTCCCTCTGCCCTTCCCCAACTCACATGCGTGCCTGCACACGTACTCTCTCTCTTTCTCAAAATAAATAAAATCTTTTAAAAAAAGAATGAAGGGTCAATATCACAGAAACAATGATTATATTTCAGTGTCTGGGCTTCCTTGTAAAAGCACAAGTGATATCCCACACTAATTAGGTCTACTAGAAGGGGAGAAAAAAAGACCAAAAGAGTAAGAACATTCATTGAAGGAACACATCATTAGTATTATTTCAGATACAAATAGCCGACTTATCAAATGAAGTCAAAGTCCTTCAAGGTATGTTAACAAATCTATAAGAAAAAGTTACAGAATTCAATACAATGCAAATATATATGCCAATCATGTTTAATTTGAATTAGAGAAAATAGTTACATGATTAGGTTATTTTCCACAGGACTAAGCTCAGCCCTTTTACAAAGCAATGAAAAAGGGAAAGGCACAGCCAGAAGTCAAGCCAGCAACCTGCTTTCCCAGGAAATTAGTTCTTACTTGGCAAAGTACTGTCCTCATATTGTAAAACAGCAGAACTCCACAAAGAGAAATGAGACACACAAAATTCAAATACCATATAAAAGATGTATACTTTTTCCTTTGCTCTTAAGATCTCCAAAAAGAAATTATAATGCATATTAAAACATATGGGAAAAGAGCTCAATTTAGAGTTAAATATTAAAAAAAAAAGAAAAAGATTTACTTGGGGCACCTGGGTGGCTCAGTTGGTTAAGCAACTGCCTTCGATTCAGGTCATTATCATGGAGTCCCAGGATCAAGTCCCACATCCTGCTCCCTGCTCAGCAGGGAATCTGCTTCTCCCTCTAACCCTACCCCTTTCATTCTCTCTCTCTCTCATTCTCTCTCACAAATAATAAAATCTTTTAAAAAGTTAAATTAAATTTAAAAAGACTTACTTGAGAGAAAAAGAGAGAGAAGGGGGGGCAGAGGGAGAGGGAGAATCTTTAGCAGACTCCCCACTGAGCTCAGAGCCCCAATGTAAGGCTAGATCTTGGAACCCATAAGATCAGGACCTGAATGGAAGTTAAGAATTGGTCACTTAACCAACCAAGCCATCTGGAAGCCCCAGTTAAATGTTGGGGTTTTTTTGTTTTTTAAGATTTTATTTATTTATTTGACAGAGAGATCACAAGTAGGCAGAGGCAGACAGAGAGAGAAAGGGAAGCAGGCTCCCTGCTGAGCAGAGAGCCTGATGTGGGGCTGGATCCCAGGACCCTGAGATCATGACCTGAATCTAAGGCAGAGACTTTAACCCACTGAGCCACCCAGGCGCCCCTAAATGCTCTTTAAACAAAGAATCAGTTTATCTCAAAATGCTAAAAAAAATCACACAAACTATAAAAGAATTATATTTTTATTATATTTTAGATGAAAAGGAAAATACCATGCTATTTCTCACCTTCAACTAAGATTACATAAAAAAGAAAACTATGATATTAGTTATATTAATTCTAGATTTTGAATTTACCGAAGTTTATTAAAATCCTTAAAAATTGTTCTCTGTTTTTAATCATCACTATAGACCATTTCCTTGAATTTCCAATTTAAATAATAAGGCCTTAGTATTTGATTTTCCCTCAGGAAAAGGCTAAGTGTTTTAATTCAAAAGAAGCGTCTTCTCCCCTTTTAATTCAAAAGAAGTGGGCGCCTGGGTGGCTCTCTCGGTTTCAGTTCAAGTCCCTATCTCCCGGGGTCTGGGATCAAACCCCGTGTGTGTGTCGTCCCCGCTCGGCAGGGAGTCAGCTAGAGATTCTTTCTCTCCCTCTGCTCCTCCCCCTGCTCCTGCGCATGTGCATGCTGGAGCACGCGCTCTCTCCCTCTAAAATAAATAAATCTTGGGATGCCTGGGTAGCTCAGTTGGTTAAGCTTCTGCCTTCAGCTCAGGTCATGATCCCAGAGTCTGGGGATCAAGCCTTGCATGGGGCTCCTTGCACAGCAGGGAGCCTTCTCCTCCTTCTGCCTGCTCTACAGGTAGCTCTCTCAGCTTGTGTGTGCGCTCTCTCTCTCTCACAAATAAATTATTTTTAAAATAAAATAAATCTTAAGAAAAAAAATAAAGAGGGAGGTAGGGAAAGAGTAGGGGGAAAAGAGGAGGAAAAAAAGAAAGGGTATAATAGAAACTATTATTCCCTTAAGTAAGATGTTTAAAAATCGGACTCTGATTTCCATTGAAGGTCCAACACTAAAGCTTCTGAGGATCTACGAATACAAGGCTGCACCGTAAGGAGAAAAATGACACCTGAACTTCATTTCATGTCCAAGTATGAAACAATATAAGGATGAAATTTACAATATTTAAATCAGTGAATTCATTTGTAAACCATTCTTGCAACTCTAAAATGCTTCCTTAGCACCATGATCCCAACTGCCACACTAGACCAAAAGGCCAACAAACTGCTACTTGGAAGAATTAGTAACAAAGCAGAATATTTTATTAAACTTTTGTAACAATGGTCCCTGGCTGGCTCAGTCAGAAGAGCATGTGACTCTTGTTCTTGGGAGTCAGGAGTTAGAGCCCCATGTTGGGTACAGAGATTACAAAAAAAATAATAAACTTTCAAAGAAAAGAAGGAAGGAAGGGAGGGAGGGAGGAAAAGAAGGAAGGGAGAAGAAGGAAAGAAAGAAAAGGAAAAAAGGAAGGAAGAAGAAAATATTTGCAAATCCAGTATCTAATAAGGGACTTGTGTCCAGGATGTATATTTTTACAACTCAGACTCTATAATAAAAGGCAAATAACCCCATTTTTTAATTGGGCAAGGGATCCAAAAAAAATTTGCCAAAGAAGATAAACATACAGCCAATAAACCCATGAAAATATTCTCATTAGTCATCAGGGAAATTCAAAAGAATACCACAACGAGTTGTCCCTTCACATCTACTGGGATAGCTATAATAAAAAACCAAAAGTAATAACAAGTGTTGGTGAGGATGTGGAGAAACAGGAATGCTCATTGCCTCTCCTGGTGGAAACAAAAAAAGGTATACATAGCTGCTTTGGAAAATACATAACCGAATTACCATATAACCCAGCAATTCTACTGCTACAAGATAATACCAAAGAAATGAAGAGGCACCTGGATGGCTTAGTCGGTTGGGCCACTGACCCTTGGTTTCCACCGAGGTTATGATCTCATGGGTTGCAGGACGGAGCCCAGGTCAGGCTCTGCACTCAGTGGGGAGTGTGCTTAGGGCTCTCTCTCTGCCCCCCACATGTGCCAGCTTGCTCTCTCAAATGAATAAATAAATCTTTTTTTAAAAAATGAAAACACATGTCCATATAAAAACTTGTACAGGAATGTTCATAGCAGTTTTGTTAGAACAGCCAAAAACTAGAAACAATCCAATGTCTATCAATAAGAGATTTTTTTAAATTGTGATATAACTATATATTAGAATACTATTTCACAATAAAAAGGAATAAACTCCCGATGCACAAAATAACATGGATAAATCTCAAATAAATTAGGTTCAGTGAAAGAAGTCAAACCTTCTTATTAAAAAAAGTACATACTATAATTCTCTTTACATAAAATTCTAGAAAATGCAAATAATCTATGACACATTAGTGGTTATCTCTATGGGTAGAAAGGGAGAGATAGGTTATAAACAGGCATAAGGAAACTTTTAGAACGGTTAAGTATGGTCCTTGTCTTGATTGTGGTGGATAAATAGGTAAAAACTCATCAAACTGTACACTTAAAACATCTGCAATTTCATTGCTTGTCAATTTTACCTGAATAAAGCTGTCCAAAAGAGAGAAAAAAGAATGCATATACCATGTTGGGTGGAACAGAAGTATATGAGGGTTTCTAAAATAGCACACGTGGGTAAGGAAAAGGTAGAAAAAGCAGGCTAAGAGCTTTAAAGGATGAACCTTTTTAAAAGTCAAAATAGTAAAAAACAAAACAAATTTTTTTAAAATGCCAAAACAGTAACTAATCCCTATATAATAGCTGAATATTCAACATCCACTGACAGAGCAAATAGTCAAAACAATCAAAGCTTCTATGAATTCATTCTAACCTTCAAAATAAAAAATTTAATTCATCTCAACATTTATATAATAGCGATAATACAGGTAATATATACATATGTATAAATATGAAAGTAGTAAGTTCTAAGTATATATATGTTTTAAGTATAATTATATTTTTAGAACTTACTACTTTTGTCTACAGATAATATTTGATGAGCAAATGAATTAACTGTACAAAACATCCACCCTAATTCAAAAAGGTGCAGACCGAGAACTGCTGTTAAGGACATTCAATGCCAAGGAGAATCAATACTTAAATATTAGCTTAAAAAAAAAAACAGAAGTCAGATCTAATGAAAAATTTATCTAACAGGTTCCACAGCTATACTTCATAACCCAAAAGAATTTAAGGATTAGTTATAACGTTGCTAAACTGGGTGTAAATAATTAAGAACTTTACTGTGATTAAAGGCAAAAAATATAACTGAATTAAAAGAAAGATTCAAGTTATTCAACAGATGGGACTAAAAATAAGACAGCAGAGTCAAGAAGAACTCAAGACTAAGGTTTGTTTCATAAGTCAACTTAATATTATATTTCCCTGTGTTGCTGGCTTCCCTGACTTTGTCTTTATTCAGGAGCCAAGCAGTATTCCACAGCTTTCAATCCTTCTTCCTCCCTAAATAACTGGAAAAGAATCTGATAATCATTTTCCTAATTAACTATATGTACCTTAGTATAAATAAGTTACCACAATTAAGATTTTGCTATCTAATCAGAGAACCCAGGACTTTGACCCTGACTAGAAGAATATAAGGAATCAGCAAGCAAGTGAGGAGAAACAGAGATCTGGTGGTGAGAGAAGGGGAAGTCACCGAACACTAATTATTAATACACCAGCTCCTTGGTAACCCATTTAGATGACAGGGGGTCTCTTCCCACTGCTTAATCCCAGACTTCACTGGGAAGAACAAGTGGTATGGTTTGGCCTAGTGACAATTGCTAGGGACCTATTCTGAAGAGCTACAGAAGCAGAGACAAGTGTCCAGCCTTCTAATTCCACGTGGTCCTGCCCAGGCTCCTATCCTCTAGGACTAGCAATTCTCAGTCTATTCACTTGCATTCTGACCTGCTTTCCGGAGTGGAAGATAACAAAGGAAGAGTCATGGCAAGCAGTGGAAACTGCATAGAACAAAAAAATATGTCCATGGGAGAATGCTGCAAATAGGATCATCCTCCTTTACATATGTCACTCTAGGAAAACTGCCAAGAGTGGCTCACTACTCTAGACATACTTCCTACAGATCCTCCAGACTCCTCCTTAAACACATGTCCATATTCTCCTCATTCCCCCTTAGTTTTAATCCTTCTTTTGCCCCAAGATTTCCAAGTGTGTATATTTTACATTCTCGAAAATATATAGCAGTATCATAAGGACATCCTACTTACCAGAACCTGTGTCTCACAGCTGAACAAACATCCTAAGGAGAATACTTACGTATTATTTCTGGGTAGTATTTCTAACTTTAATAACGAAATTTCCAATAGGTTATATTACTGAAACAAATTTTCTTGGCAAATAAAAGGATCTATTTTAATGTCAAGATAAAAAAAAAGATAGCAAAATTCTTTTTTAATATTTAAGGAGTACAACTGTTTCCTTTCTCTTTAGCCCTATCAAGGAAACATGTATCAGAGTTCAGAAACTGGGGAGAATTCAAGAGCCATTCTGTGGAAATCAAAATCTATCAAACACAATAGATGTTTTGGCAAGCCCAAAATAAAATGCTGGTTTTCAAGTACTCTATTAAATAAATAACTTTTTTTTTAAGGTGATAAGATTACCAACAGACCTTTTCTGATAAAAGTAGTTCTCTCAGCAAACTGAAAACCAGACATGTTTCTGTACAGAACTAGATTTTCAGGCACCAACA
Organism: Procyon lotor; assembly: GCA_028646535.1. Lineage (NCBI taxonomy): Eukaryota > Metazoa > Chordata > Mammalia > Carnivora > Procyonidae > Procyon > Procyon lotor. The sequence goes on from CM053609.1 coordinate 97,648,709, forward strand.
CTTCCATTAGGATTTACTGTATAAAGGTTAGAAGCGGAGAAAGTAGATCGGAAGCTATTTATAAAAGAGGATAAAACCCCACTGAAATAGAAAATAAATTTAATTAACTAGTGTTAATTGAACTACTTTTTAAAATAATTTACTTGAATTTTCTTTGATATGTGAAATTAAGTCTCACTAAATTGTATAGTCAGGAACATACAGTTTCTTTGGGATTTAAAAACCACCATTTATTCAACTACAGATTAACAAATCTCATTGTAAAGTAAGTTGAGCAATCAGAGCTATTCATAGATAAGTGTGATTAAATTATGGGTGAATAATAAGTCAATTGAATAAAGTCCACTTATTAAAAAGCAAGTAATCAAACCAGTCAAATGTTCACAATTACAAAGAACGAACTTTCACATTTTCCCACACTCATTTATTAAGATTTTACATTCCTCCATCAGTTAGTAAAAAACTGAATGATCTCTACCAAATGTGCCCACCAACTGCACAGTGACTTACAGAACAACCATTTTGGTGGTAGGAATAGTCCATTTAACACAATGCAAGGAATTCAAAAGCTTTCATCCTTGGAACCTTTGTCATAAAAATCAGTAAATTTATTCTGTGAAAAGACTGCTTATGTTTTTCAATTCAAATATGTAATGATTATATGTTTTGTAGTCTTCCAAACAAAAATTTTTAATGAAATATAAAAATCTGAGAAAAATTATTTTTGAGAGACAAGAAATCATGTAAAAATCCTAATGTGGGGCACCTAAGTGACTCAAAGTTAAGCGTCTGCCTTCAGCATAGGTTGTGATCACAGGTTCCTGGGAACCAGCCTGTATTCAGGCTCCCTGCTCAGCAAGGGTCTGCTTCTCCCCCTGCCCCTGCCCCTGCCCTCTCTCTCCCTCACTCTCTCTCAAATATTTTTTAAAAATCCTAATGCAAAGCTACACCAAGAGTTTCTTTACAATTTCATAAAACATTAATGAAAGGGTTACATAAATCCCCTGGATTAAAGATTTTAAGGGGAACTGCAAGAATCTGTTTTTGACACAGCTTTCTCTGTTATGTCCACAAAAACTACTCTAAATCAACTCTTCCTAAATATAAACCATCTAGACTTTTATAGAAGAAAAATCAAAACAAAAGCAGCACAGAAAATGTATATATACTCTTAATATAGCTTTAAAAGGTTACTGTAGATTACATTTAAAACCCTTAAACAGGGCACCTGGGTGGCTCAGTGGGTTAAAGCCTCTGCCTTCGGCTCAGATCATGATCTCAGGGTCCTGGGATGGAGCCCCACATGGAGCCCCATTGAGCCCCGCATCAGGCTCTCTGCTGAGCAGGGAGCCTGCTTCCCCCTCTCTCTGCCTGCCTCTCTGCCTACTTGTGATCTCTCTCCTCTCTGTCAAAATAAATAAATAAAATATTTTTTTTAAATAAATAAAGCCCTCAAACAAGTTAAATTTACAACACATGCTATATCCAGTTCATTCTCAAGGGAGAAAAACATCAAAACAAAAGCTCCTGCTTAATAAACTACTTACTTTGTAGTTAAGGCTCTATCCCAGGTGCATTTTACCGTAGATTATTATCACTTAGCTCTTCAAAAACCTAGAAATCTAAAATACACAAGTATATCTGATTCCCTTAAAAATGCTTTTATATGTTTTGTATTAATGTAAGGACACGAGAAGCTTTAAATAACTTTCACTCTCTTTTAAAAAGGAAACACTCCTTTGCTTTTCTCTTTTGAAATGGGTCTCATTTGGGTTTTGTTTATTTTCTATACATGAACTGTTCTCAAACCAGTCCATTTCAGTGCTAGTTGTTTACTACCAATGTGTCTATGTACACTTAGATTACAGACAGTGCTTTATAGTACAGTGGTATAAAAAGAAAGGATAAACAAGAGGACACAAGTGAAACAAAGGTGTACCACATCTGAGAAACACTGATCGATTTCATTTCTCTGCCTCAAATTTCCTCAAGTCCTCATACCAAAGATTCTCAATATCTAAAAAGAGGCACAAAACAATATGTGATAAAGCAAACATAAGAGAAACCGAATCGGAAGCTGAAGAAATGTAATAGAATGTGTCACCACCAGAGACAAATTACCAGAAAAAGAAAAATAAAGTTATAAATAATAAACTCTGTTCTAGAAACCCCCTACTGAAGGGTTACTTTTGCTGCAGTGCATGGCTCAAAACAGTTTTTTTTAACTCTTTTGCCCGTAAGAAACACATTTTACATTGTGACCTATTCCCACACATATGAGAAAAATTTCCCAAACAATACTTTTCCTTACCAAGTGCAATTCTGTTCTATTTCACTTTATTTTCAATGCTACAGTAACCCACTAACTTAATTTTATAAGTTACTAATAAATCATGATCCACAGTTTGAAAAACACAGGCTTCACAGAGGGTATCCCTTATATTTGGATCATTTTGGCAATCTGCCTCTACTTGTCTCTAGCAGGAGAGACAGATATTCTAAGGTTGCTACATTATTATTGTTTTCCTAGAAGTGGTTTTTAACGTGTGATCCTCTGACCAACATAAGCATCACCTGAGATAAACGCAAATTCTCAGGACCCACTCCAAAATTATTGAATTAGAAACTTCTGAAGGGGGCCAGCAGTCTGTATGTTACCAAGCCCAAAATTATTCTGGCACAAACTAAAGTTTGAGAACCACAGCATAAAAAAATCCCTGGTCTTTTTCCTCTATTGAACAGTCTAGCCGGTGAGTACCCAGGGTTCACTCCGTGGCAGTCACTATTCTAAAAGTTCTACAAATATTAACTCATGTGAAAAAACAACCCTATGGAATAGATACTATTATTATCCCTATTATAGAGAGGAGAAAACTTGCACAGAAAGGTTAAATTGTCCAAGCTAAGTGGTGGAAGTAGAATTTCAAACATATTTGTAATTTGGCCAGGATATGTCCATCCTTTCATGACTCCCCTCTTTCTTATCAAGCCCCCTGTCCTACTTCCTTAGTTTCAGCTAATCCTCTCCTTTTCCCTTTCAAATTCACCACTCTGTCAATGTCCCCATTTTCTAATCATTGGTGTCATCCTAAAACAAATTTTTTCTCCTAAAGCACTGGAATGCAAGCCACTTAATACTTTTAAGAGTTTTTTTAATCTTAGTATTATGAAGCCAAAGTTTCTTCTATTTCTTTAGTCCTTAAAATCTACTGATGGCCACACTGTTAGTTTCTCCTATCTACTGTTCTGGCAGTTTCCACAAGACCACCACTCTCTTCCGGAGCAACTTTCTCGCTCCCTCCTACTACGCCCTATCTACTACGCGCTTCCTACAAGGAAATTATTTCTCCCCGCCCACCCTTGTGTCATTTTGCTTGACTTCTCTCCAACTGAGACAACTTCCACTCCCCAGCAGACCCCTCATCCTAGTCTCGAATCCGAGCTACTCCTCGAGAATCCCTGATTCCTCGCGGATCCTCAGACCAGGAGCTCCCAGTTCAGTCTTGGGTATCCCGTCCCAGACCAGCAGTCGGGGGCTGGGCGCTCCGGTTCCACTCCAGCTGTCCAAGGTCTCCACAGGTCCCACCCTCCGAAAACCCGCGGCTCCTCACTCCCCCGGAGCCCTCCACCCTCCGACAGCCGCCTTTCTCAAGAGGCTCCCCAACACCCGCCCCCGCCCCACGCCTTTTCTCGACGCCCTTGCTCGGACCCAGGCCGCTCACTGTCACTCTGAACCCTGACCGCCCACGGTCTCCCTGCCCCCTCGGACCCCGGCCACTCCCAGTTTCCCGGCCCCCCAGCTCTCCCCGCTCGGGCCGCTCCTGGGATTCCCAGGTTCCTCTGCTCCTTCGCACTTAAGCGGTGCTGGGTGTGTATACTCGAGCCACCCGGTCCTCGGGCCAGGTCGTTGCCAGTCACCCCGGTCCCCCACCACCACCCCTCGCGACCCCGTCCGCTCCGGTCTCCCGAGGGATCTTACCCCTCACACACAGCCGCCGCTCAGTGCCCCAGACCCAAGCAGCGGGACGTCCCAAGAGACGTCCAGACCAGAAACGCTAGGGTCCAGCCCCAGCCTATCTTGCCAACTCGAACTCCGCCGCCGGGAAGCGGGCCATTCTCCCACCAGCCCAGTCAGCGCGAACTCGCCGCAGCCGCCGCCGCCGCCGCCGCCGCCCTGGCCCCGGCCCGACACACAATCCAGGGCCCCTTCTTCTGGCCTCCGCCTCCCGAGCGCGGAGGTGGAGTTTCTGCCCCGCGACGGCCCCTAGACCTCAAGGCCGCGACACCGGCACTCACCTGCCACTGCCCCCAACCAACTCCAGCGCCACTGCCTCTACCTCGGCCGCCAGTAGCCACCAAGCGCCACCACCTCCCCCATGACAACAGGCCCACCCCATCTCATACTTTCTACCTCTCCATTGGATAGTGGGGCGACGGCTTTCTGCTCTGATTGGCTGGGTATAGCCGTCCGTCATAGCTTCCTCACCGCCCCTTTTCCGGGACCCGGTATTAGCCCCTGTTCGGACCCAGAGCGCCCAGAACCAAGCTTTAGTTATCATTGGTTGATGGCTGGGCAGTTCGAAGTTATGATAGGCTGCCAAAAGTGTCTGTTAAGTCAACTGGCAAGGGATGCGATAGCCATGGTTGGTTCAAGCTTAGGCACAGTTTGGTTGCGCAGTAGAAAGCAAGGAAGGGGCAGACGCTCGCAGCCGAGGTTACCGGGGAAGGGTTAACTCTTTGTTGTAGAATTCAGGCTGTATACCCATCCCTTTCGCCAGTTCCCTTCCTATAAAGAGAAGTTTATCACTGCTGGTTTATAGAGTAGTACTTAACAAAATACCAACATCAGAGATTGTGTTTAAGGCGTGTTTTCCAACTCCTTGGGAGGAAACCACTTATAAAAATTTCTTCTTGAAGTCCCAAATGCACCCAGTTTCCTTGAAGTTCTTTCCAGAAGTCTCCATGCTAAAGGGCAAAGCACAACCGTTTATTTAGCAGAAATCAGTCACTTCTGTTGCCATTATAACGTCGTTAATAAACTGAAGTGGCATGTCGAGCGTTCACTAGCTTCCAGACTCACCCCTAGCTGGCTCCTGTCAAGTGACCAAGCAGCCATCAGCAAGTTCGGACTAAACGGACCACGTCTATCCTTGTGATGCTGTGGAAATGAGAATCCGGTTCCCCTCACTTTCTCCCAACTTGGTTTTTACGTTCAGCAGTTCTTAAATAGCCCTACTAGATGTGTGTCAGATACTTGAAAAGCTTGTCTTTTTTTTCCCAACCTCTCCTCTTCCTACCAGTCTAAATTAGGAGCATTGGATGAATTGCAGCCCTTTTCTTACATTGGCACAATGCACAAGAATAAATGATTGCGTTTTTTTTTCATTTGGGTACAAGTCACAGTATGCATTTTTGAGAAATCTGGTGTTGCTATAAAAACTCTTGTGCTCCTAGAAATATATCCATCATTAGATTTTGCTTTTCTTTTTCATTTCCACCCACTTTTCCTGCTCCTAAATAACAAAATGCTGGCCTGATTTCTCTTTAAATTTCTAAGTCAGATTTAAATGTACCTTCCTTACAATTCTACCTATAATGCACAAACCCATGGACCATGAAACATACCCAGGAATGGATTGGGACAGTCAAAGAGGTACCTCCTCACAAGCATTACCTTATGGTTGGGAACTTCCTGTGGGACTGAGAATCTGGACTTTAGAAATTTTGTGCTTTGCCCCTTTGTTCTTCTTGCTCTTTGTCCCATATCTCTTCTATTCACTCTTCTGTCCTTTGCAGAGCAAGCTACGAACAGTCTAAAACTGCACTGTTTGTTATCCAAGGGGAAAAAAATTGTCTATTTTCTAGCTTATATTTTTAGTCAAGTTTGAATAAATTACCTATCACCAAACTAAGTGGAAATTATTCCTCCAGTAACTATAACAATAAGGTGTCTTTTCCTGGTTATTTTCCGGAACTTTCCTCCCTCTTCCCTCATCCTCACCTTCCAATTTAGAAATAACCTCCCCTTCAATTCAGTGACTCATAAAAAGCCTGTAAAAGGAAAGTGGAAAAGACAAAATAACTTCAGAGATGTCTGAATCATTCAGTTAAAGAAAAGATCAGACATTGACCATGATAAGATGGAAGCCAAGACGTTAGGCAAGCCTGAGCTAACATCCATAGCAAATGAAGTAACATGCAAATGTGAAGATTCCCCAATGAGAAGGAGGTATCAGTACGTCCTTTACACAACCTTTTAATATATTACCAGTTTTCTTCTCTCTAGTCTTGGCAGTATGCCCTACCTACCAATTTTAGAGCAAGTTAGAAGGCAATTAATGTCCTGGCAGATAGGAAACAATTACATCATAGGAGGGCATGGGCATTATTATGGTACTTTGGGTAATAATGGCTCTTGTACAACCATGGTGACTTGGTGCCATAGAGAACATAGAATTATGCCAGTCTCACTGAGAGGACTTGCCGTCAAGTTCAGGAACTCAACAAAATTACTAGCACAAAACTAGGAATACTGCCACGAAGGTCAGCTATTCATTCTATCCCATATACTGAAAAAAAAAAGTGTTCATAAATGTTTCCACTCATACATACATATATACACTTTTGCCACTACCATTCCCCGTGAAAATCAGATAAGAAATGTAAAATAAACACATTCAACCCAGTAAGAAGAGGGGGAAAAAATCTGCAAGAAGGAAGGTTTTAAGGAACATTCTTTGATCCACCAGAAAGCTATTTGTTGTGTTATTAAAGTCCATGCAGGGGGCGCCTGGGTGGCTTAGTCGGTTAAGCATCTGCCTTCAGTTCAGGTCATGATCCCAGGGTCCTGAGATGGAGCCCCACATCCAGGCTCTCTGCTCAGCAGAGAGCTTATTTCTCCCTCTCCCTCTGCCTGCCCCCCCCCACCCGGGTTGTGCTCTCTCTCTGTCAAAAAAATAAATAAAATCTCTTTAAAACAAATAAAGTCCATGCAGTACTGGGAAGGTTATTGCTTGTACCTCACCCACATTTTGATTTTGCACGTGCAAGGAGACTTTCTAACATAATTCAGCCAGCCAGCCAGCCTCTCTTTTCTTTCCAGTGCTATGTCTTCACTACTCTTAAGACCCCACCTTAGAAAGCAAGAACACTGGAGTCAGGGAGTCTGCCTCTTTGTGCTGTGAGGCTGACGGTGGAGGTGGTGCCGATGATATCTGCTCAGAGCCACTTGAGCAAGGCCAGGATGGTAGGTATATTAAAGGCAAAAATAGACTTTATACATCCTGATTAAGTAGACAATGAAGGACTTGGAGTGATGTCCTGATGTCTAAGGCACAGTGTGCCCTGGGCTCCAGTGCGTGCTGACGCTACTTTCTGCCCTCTTTTCCTCACATCACTTTTCCAAGAGAGCAGAATCCCGGTTTCCTTTCATTGCTCTTTTAGTCCAGGAGACAATCTCATAGGAGAAAAGCTCCTTTCTGGGGTTTTTTGGGTCTCTCCCACCCCTTCCTTGGATTCTACACACAATTCCAAATGGATTAGAGAAACAGACATCTGGTAGAGAAGAAAAGTATTCAGATGGTAGACAGGAGCCAGAGCTGCCTGCTTCTAGTAGTTGGAAGCAAGCCAAGGTATCTGATAAGAGATCGTTCCCTGAATTAGGGATCCCTGAAGATGGAGACGGACAGGGATGAAGGGATTAGAGAGGAGGGGTTGGAGTGGGGGTTGGGGGGAAAGGCCGGCAGAGAAGAGAGTAAGGAAAGCTAGACAGAGCCAAGAGGCCACAGACTGTTAAGCCAGCTACCCCCATCTCCCTGCTGTGGACTTTATACCAGGTTGCACAATTCCACCAACAGCCCCTGTCACTGGCTGAAAAGAACCATATCCGAACTTTACCCTGTGGGATCTTTGCTCTACTGCCACCTGGAAGTCCTCCCTGAGCTCAAAGCCTGCTGCTCTGGCATCAGGGCAAAGCTGACAAGATCCATGCGGTGAGCCAACAGGTATATCTTCATTTGATTTTATAACTGTGACCAGTGGCATGAAGCTCTAGATAAAGAAAGGGAAACTGTCCGGAAGATGTTCTCACCATCTCAAACTGGGGAGATACCAATACTGAGAAATGCCAAGCTACTGTCCATGCTATGGTTTCAAATGCCAAGCTACTGTCCAAGCACTGTGGTTTCAAAGTTCAAGGCTTTTTCCATGGATGAGAAGAAGCTTTAAAAAAAAAAAAAGAGTGAAAAATGGTGTTCTCTCAGGTAGAACCATTTGCTTTCCAAAGCTAGGGCTCATAAGATTTTTTTTTTCAAGATTTTTATTTATTTATCTAAGAGAAAGAGAGAAAAAAGGGGGAGGGGCAGAAGGGGAGGAGAGGGAAAGAATTTCCATACTGAGCATGGAACCCAACGCATAGCTCAGTCTCACAACCCTGAGATCAGGACCTGAGCTGAAGCCAAGAGTTGAATGTTTAACCGACTGAGCCACCCAGGCTCCGCCATATGACTTTTAAATAGCACACCGGACCTCTTCATTATGTAATGCATGCATTTTCATCCTTAAGAAAAATGTGTGTACCCCTTTACCCACCCTGCATTTTAGAGATAAGATAGCTTGAGCGCTTGTAAAATGGATGGGCTGCCTCTCTTAGCTCTTCCTTTATGCTGTTGAATGGAGCCCCCGGTTACTATCACTAGATCTATGGGTGGACCAGCCATTCTTCCGTGGCAGGGAGTGGACTTTTGAGCACCATTTAAACTTTTGTCCATCCTTGTTCTACACACAATGAGTTTCCTGGAAACATGGCAACATTCCAAAGATTTCAGACTGCCTTCTAGAACTCCACTTTTCCAATCACTTAGAATTACGTAAGAAAGTAGATTTGAGCTAAGACTCCTGAACCTAAATGGGTTCAGACACTGGCTCTGCCAGTTACGAGCTGTGTGACTTTGGGAAAGTTGATCCATGTCCCCAAGCTTCAGTTTCTTCATCTACAAAATGGGATGTGTTAGTTATCTTTTGCTGTATAACAAATTACCTCCAAATTTAGTAGCTTAAATCAACATTTATTATCTCCATTTCTGTGGGTCAGAAATCCTGATGCCGCTTAACTGAGTCCTCTGGCTCTAAGTCTCTCACAAGGCTGCAGTGATCTCAAGGCTCTGGGATAGAGCCCTCAGCTCGCTCACATCGCTGTTGGCAGAACTCAGTAGCTCACAGGCTTGAGGTGAAGGCCTTAGATCCTCATGAGCTATTGATACGAGGCCTCCCTCGGTGCCTTGCCATGAGGGTTTCTCCATAAAACATCTCAAAACATGGCAGCTTACGTCCTTAGGTAAGCAAGCAAGAAGGCAAGGAGGGCCCTGCAGAGAGAGACTGCTGGCAAGACAGAAGGCATCGTCTTTTGTAATCTAATCACAAAACTGATACCCCATCATTTTTGCCACATTCTATTATGCAAGAATATAAATACCAAGAGGGGGATCATTGGGGCCACTTTAGAATTAACATACCTTAGAGGTACCTGGATGGCTCGGTTGATTAAATGTCTGGCTCTGGATTTCAGCTCAGGTCATGATCTCAGGGTGGTGATCTCAGGGTTATGAGATGGAACCCTGTTGGGCTCCCAACCACGCGCTCTGCTGGGTGTGGAACCTGCTTAGGATTTTCTCTCCCCATCTCCCTCTGCCCCTCCCCAACCTCTAAAAAAAAAAGAATTACCCTTACTTTAGGAAATAATAATACCTCTTTGTAGGTTTCATTTAAAGATTAAATGAGGGGCGCCTGGGTGGCTCAGTGGGTTAAAACCTGAGCCTTCTGCTCAGGTCATGAGCTCAGTGTCCTGGGATCAAGCCCCGCATTGGGTTCTCTGCTCGGCGGGGAGCATGCTTCCCTCTCTCTGCCTACTTGTGATATCTCTCTCTCTCAAATAAATAAATAAAATCTTTTTTAAAAAATAAAGATTAAAATAAAGATTAAAAAATAAAGAGAGGGGCCCCTGGGTGGCTCAGCTAAGTGTCTGCCTTCGGCCCTGGTCATGATCCCAGGGTCATGGGATTGAGCCCATATTGGGCTCCCTGTGCAGCAGGGAGTCTGCTTCTCCTTCTCCCTCTGCCCCTGCCACTTACTTGTGCATTCGGTCTCTCTCTCTCTCAAACAAATAAATAAAATCTTTTTAAAAAGTAAAGATTAAATAAGAGAATGTGTTCAATGCAGGGCCTGGCATATATTATATTACCGGCATATATAATAACTATTACTATTATTACTATCAATATAACAGTACATATAGTAGTGTAATAGTACAATAGTGATGTAATGGAATGATTGATTTTCTCTCTCTTCTAGCTATTAGAATAAAACCTTTATGAGGAATAAGTGAAATAATCTACATAATTCAGGAAGTACTGAACACATAGTATGTACTCAGTAGCCATTAGGTTATTATTATTAGCTTTATATGAGTGTGTGATAACTGGTTTCCTCTCCAAGCTACTAGATATGCTATGACTATGGTAACTTTTCCAGGATGGACTTATTTTCAAATATTTTGTCTCATTTATGTGTAACCTACATTTGCCAGACCATAATGCTGGACTTGGGGTTCATATAATATGGCCAACAAAGCTGAACTCCAGCCTAACTTCCTGCCTACCCTATGCTAAGAAATGTATCCTCCAAATCAGCAAGATGGGCTAATCATGGCGCCACCTCCTCTATGCAGAAATCTGAGCCTGACTCCATGGAAGTTCCAGAGAGGGAGGAGTGTTCCCAGAATGTGCAGGGACTTGAGTGTATGGACTTTGTCCCTTTCAAAAAAAAAAAAAAAGCTGGTCACCGTGCAGTTTGCTAAGTCAGTCCTTAGCTGAAGATAAGAGAAAGGAGATCCCATACAGTCTCTGTGGATGGGGTAGAGCCCCCAAGAGGACTGGGATTGGGAGCAATAAGAATCAAGAGACTAAAAGAAGAGCAGTTTTGCAATATGAAAGTGGGAAGAAGACAGGCACCTGGCTGGATGAGTCCGAAGAGCATGCAGCGATTCATCTTAGGGTCGTGAGTTCGAACCCCACGTTGGGGGCAGAGATTACTTAGGACAAAATTTTTAAAATAATAATAAAAAAAAAGAAAGTGGGAGGAAGAGAGTCTAGTTTGCAATGTGAAAGAAATACCGCTAAGAGTTTGGAGTGAGCCAGCAGGGCTGGGTTGAAGCTGACTTCCGTATAAGGAAGGAGGATATGGAGGGCTGGCCTGTGGCCAGAGAAAATGAGGAACTATAATCAAAGAAACCCCATTATTTTGGCTTTGAGTCATTTCTCAGGGTTCACTCATGATTATATGAGAAAAATGAGGGGGGCTCCTGAAGATTATAAATAATCTTTAAACCAGTAACACTATAGTAAAATAAAGGTCCAAGGGCACCGCTCATCTGGTCTCATCTTTTGAGGCCAGGGGTATCTGCTCCCAACCTCTCTCTCTCTCCCCAACCCCTTCTCCTCCTGCCCGGTAAGTGTACATGTTCTTTCCTTCTGTCCGTGTTCCATGAGGAAGAAAAAACAATGCTCCCAAGGAAATGCCTTAGGATCCATTCGACTAGAACTGTTTCTTGAGGCAGAATCACCTTCTCAGCGGTCACTGATGTGGTGCTCGACCATTAGAACTCAAGAATTACTCACAGCTGATGACACTTTACACCTCGGCCTCCAAATCAAGTCACCTGTGTTGCCGTGATTTAAACAGCCCCGTGGAGCTTCGGAGATGCTCTGGCCCTGGACCCTTCGCCCCCTGACACGTCCCCAGACATTGCCAGATCTGTGCAGGGAAATGTTCAAAGCAGAAGTTGCTGGGAAAGTTCTGTGAGGTGCAAGGAGAGGTGTGTGGCAATATCAAGTTCCTCTTCCTGTGACTGTTGTCTTCTCTCCTTCTAACTCTGTGTTTCCTCTGTGTTTGACAAAGAGGAGATTTGCCAGTTTCGAGACCTTTCAGTAGCCAGAGAAAACCTCTGCCTGCTCCCCTGCGGGATGGCCCATTTTAGAAGGGAAAGAAGGGGTGAGGAGGTGAGGACTTGCCCCCAGGAAGCCTGACTACACAATGGGGATGGTGTATTTATTTACTCAGCCCTTTCCTACAGGCAGCCAGAACGGCAGCCACTTCATTTTGCACTCAGGAAGTGTATTTAGTGGTAGGCTTTCTTTCTTTTCCTGTTAGTTTCCTGCAAGAGGACATCAGTGTCTTCTCAGGGCAGCAGCTGATAAGAAGGATGTTGTTGTTCACGAGGAGCCAGACAAACATATTTCCCGTCTCAGACCCAGACCCTTTCAAGGGCACGGAGAACTGGGCTTGGGTGTGGAAACTGAAGAACCCGAAGGACACGCCTATTTCCCTGGTGCCGTCTTCCTCCCTGACGTACTCTATCTAGTGGGTCACGATAATAACATCCTCCACTTGTGTGGAATTTCACACTTTTCCAAGGTAGCCGAAGCAGCATTGGGCGCCCTGTATTTAGCATGGCCCTCGAGTTACCTTCCAGGGCTAATATGAGGAGGCAACTTAGGGTGTAACATCACGTTCTGGGGAAATTATATAAATAGTGTAGGTTTACCTTCAGTTGGATTCCATGACTAGTTCCTACTTACCTTTCAGATCTCACCTTCGAAGTTACTACTACAGGGGAACCGTCTGACACCCCCTTTCCCAGCCACCACTGAGTTGGGTGCCCCCCTTTCACATGCTACCTTTCCACAGTGGACTTACACAGCCCACATGTAAACTTGCTTAGTGCCTCACCCTTCTATAGCGTGTCAGCACTGTGATACCAAGAACCATATCCACGCTGCTCATAGCTGCCAAGCACAGGGCCTGGCCCCTAGTAGTTCTCTAAACATTGAGTGAATGAATGAGTCAGGAGTTGTCTCTAGGAGCGGCCTCGCCACCCTACACCATCATTTATTCTGGGGTGGTGCTGTGGGAATTATAAAAAAGGCATGTGCTAATTATCGTATAATGATCACTAGTGGTTACAGTAATTAGTAGGGTAAAGCACAGTCTAAATAAAGCCCTCCACCAATGCCTATGGGCCCATCCCCGCACCCTGAATTTGGAATCCCACTGCCTGTCTCTGTTGGACTCCCCCAAACAGAGTTACTCCTTTTGAGGGAAGTTCTGTTCAGAGCTGCCAACACTGGGGACAGGGAGAGCTCAGTTTCCTCTGAGTGAAACCATTCTGGTTTGGATATTAAATTAAAATACAGGTCCAATGGCGGCCCTCAGGTTCTGAGACGGATTTCCCTTGAAAGGTCTGCACTGAGTCATCCCTCCTTCGAATTATAAACAAACAAACAAACAAACAAACCACTAACTCCCTCAGGATGAGTGATAAAAGCAAAAATTCTTCCCATGGCAGCCAACATTCATGGCTTCAGCCCCTTCCCTGGGAACAAGAGGGCAAGCTGAGAGGGAAAAAAATAAAAAGACTTTTCCTTTCCATTCCTTCCTCCCTCACAAGCTCTGGAACTGAGGCTCCCTTTTGCTGAGGGGAGGTGAGACTGGAGATAGGGAAAGAGGAAGAATAAGCTGAGGACATGGTACTTTGGTACTTCGATGGCCCCACAGGTGTGGGGGGAGGTGCAAACTGGGAGGAAGGATGACAAGACAGGAAGAATTCCTGTAGGTTCTTTGACAATTCTCGAATCTTAGACAACTGAGGCACAGCCCAGTTGCCAGGACACCAGGGAACCAGAAATGCAGTCAGTGGGAGGTAATGACAGCAAAGAAGCAGGCAGATCTGACACACAGGCCCTGTGGGAGCCCCGCAAACTGCTTAAGACTGAGGGTAGCCAAGAGGAGGAGGCACTGAGTGTGAGACCTTGAATCAGGAGGCCTACACTCTATTTTCAGCTCAGTCATCAATTTAAGGGAGGACCTTAAGTGAAAGATGAATGTCAGAGATGTGGCTTAATCAGCTAACTAGCGGATGGGCAGATGTTTGTGAGATGCCACGAAATCTCTAGATGAAAAGAATTGCCAGGAAAAGTTATTACGTTGAGTGCTCCATCATATGGAAGGAAGCCAGAGCATCTTTGAGCTCCTCCTGTATTAGAATCAGAGGCCACAGTGTTTTCATATGGGGTGAACCAGTCCCTAGAGCTCTACTTTCTAACAACCTTAGCTGAGAAGAGGGTCATTGTTGCTGTCTGTAAAGAATACAATCAGAAATCTCATCTCTGGAGTATCAGAAATTTCCAACCAAACTCTAATACCTCTTCTGAGTGGATGGATCCTGGCCAGGCCTTTCTTGCCTAGAGGGGTGTAAAGCTATGACCTGATCATGCTTCTCCCTCTCTGTATCTCTCCCAAACTCTCTTCCTCCTCTCTTTCTCTTTTTCACATGTACATAAGGCCACTTAGAAACATTGATTCATCAGGGGACAGTTGGAGATTCCAAAATGATCACAAAATGATCACCCCAATTGTGGTTCTCCATCTCCAACCACT
>CM053609.1:97673723-97706170 GCA_028646535.1 Procyon lotor
GGGAAAACAGGTTTTTCCTAATACATTACCCTCTGCTATTGAGACAGGGAAACTGAAGGGACCCCAAGAAAAAAAAAGCTAGTTTTATTCTTTGCTCCTTTTCCTGCTTCTCTTCTCACTAGGATCTGCACTCCCACCCTGCACCACAGCTTCTAGTACAAATAATCTATGTGTTCCTTGTAAGGCCAAGGAGTTATGATTTCTTTGGAGCCTCCCAGAACATGACCAAGTCGCGTTTTTCAAGACTCCTGGCTCCAGCCACCAAGACCACTGGCTTCAGGGCATAAGTGACTTGTGGAGGGCACCTGAGCCTCATCCTTGTTCTGACCAGTTCCTGCATGGCTGACACATACACTAGACTACCGTCCTCAATAAAAACTCTAGACCCAAGGCACCTGGGTGGCTCAAAGGGTTAAAGCCTCTGCCTTCGGCTCAGGTCATGATCTCAAGGTCCTGGGATTGAGCCCCGCATCGGGCTCTCTGCTCAGCACGGAGCCTGCTTCCTCCCCTCTCTCTCTGCCTGCCTCTCTCTGCCTACTTGTCATCCCTCTCTCTGTGTCAAATAAATCAATTTAAAAAAAAAACAAAACTCCAGACAAGACTTATCCTTCTTTCCTTTCCGAATTTCCCAGACACTCTGAATGCACCTGCACTCCCTCTCTCTATGTCTTCAATAAACTCTGCTCTCACTTCCTGCTGGTCCTGTATAAAGCCAAGGACCCTCTTGGCTGGTTCTGAGGACCCCCTCTAGGTCCTCAGACCCAGACAGCTGGTGTCATTATGGGCTGAAGTATGTCCTCCTCCTTCCCAAATGTTGAAGTCCTAACCCCCAAAACCTCAGAATGTGGTATTTGGAGATGGTAAAGTGTACCGTAGTCTAATATGACTGGTGTCCTCGTAAAAGAAGAGAAAATTTGGACACAGATTTGTACAGGAGACAGTGTGAAAATAGGGAGAAGACAGCCTTCCACCAAGACAAGGGGCCAGCTCTCAGAAACCAACTCTGCCAATACCTTGATCTCAGACTTCCAGTCTCCAGAACTGTAAGAAAATAAATTTTTGTTTAAGCCACCAAGTCTATGGTATTTTGTTACAACAGCCCTAGCAAACTCATATACCCTCCCAGTATATTTGAATTTTAAATAAAGAATGAGTGAAAAAGTCAATGACCGATCCAAAGGAATAACTCTTCAGCAATGGGTTATGGCAGGGCAGATAATTTGGGGCATTTTCCTGAGAGGCTTCAGATAACTCTATGTAAGCTTAAACATGGAGTTGGTTTTATTCAATTTGTTTTCTATAGCAGTTTCTCTGATAAACAATTACTAACTTCTATAATCTTAATGTCAGGTTTCTTTGATTTATTTAAAGGAGAATTCTATTGATTAAAAAAAAAACCACAAGAGTAAGACAGGCAATGATTCGAGATCATGAAAAATGAGATGAGTTTGGGAAAGTGAAGTTTGTTGCTTGGAAAACACTATTTCTTTTAAACCAGTTTTTTTTTTTTTTTAAGATTTTATTTATTTGTCAGAGAGAGAGAGAGAGAGAAAGAGAGAGAGCATACACATAAGTAGAGGAGGGGCAGAGGGAGAAGCAAACTCCCCACTGAGCAAGGGGCCAGATGAGGAACTCAATCCCAAGACCCTAGGGTCATGACCCAAGCCAAAGGCAGACACTTAATGACTGAGACATCCAGGCACCCAAAAACACTGTATTTTTAATTGCACAAGGGATCTGTCACAGCACTCCAGTTGGTCTGAAATGTTAACTTGCTTCAAGCTAACACATTCCTTGCTTGCTGACTTAAGGCCCTTCATCTGTAACAGAACTTATTTTCTTTGAGATTCGCAGGCCACTGGCCTTGGGGAATTAAGGACCACAATGTTCCCAGGCCATAACAGAGGCCAGCAAGTCTGAAGCCCCTTTAGCTTTCTGATTAGCCCAGCAATCTTTTAGCAAAATGTTTTTCTTTTTTAAGGTCATACAAATGACTTTACTGGCCTGGCTTTGCGCATCAGTAAGAAACCTGCCATTTTGTACAACTTGAGAGTTCCTTGCTACTTGTTAGATGGGATGCAGCCTGAAACATACATTGCTGAATAAAGCCAATTAGATCTTCAAATGTATTCAAATTTTGTTTTTTAACAGTATGGATGTATGTATGGATAGATAGGTATCACATACATATTACACGTACGTAAATGTCCCCTGCTTGTGATCCTACTATAATACTTACTTAGTCTCTTTTTTCCCACCCAGTGATACATTAAGAACATTACTCCATGTCACTCAATTATATTTCTGAAGATGGTTATTAATATTTGCTCTTATAGTGAGAACTAAGTAGCACCACAGGAAAAGTGATGAAATTTGAAATAAATCAGGCTCCAAAAGATGCCTCTCAGTCACAAGGGAATCTCAAAGACAGATAGCAAAACATCCTTTGAGGAAATCACAAAATGTTGAAAAAAGAAAAAGATGAGGTTACAGGAAGGACTGAGAGGAGGAGATGTTTGTACAGGATGCGGAAAAGATACATTTATAGCCCTCTTGTAGCTGCGTTTATACCCTAGCTTTGTGAGCCAAGGAGCACAGCTCATCCCCCTAGTTCACTGCAGGATGTGTCCCTGCTGACTTACTTAAGTTTCTACAGAACATATGCAAAAATAATCTTAATCTCCCACCCCTTCCACCCCATTCTGAGGTCCTCCAAACCAGGCTAGGGGCACACAAGCCATCTTACAGGGCTTTGCTCATAACAATAAATTATTATTACTATAGCTAACATTTTTTAAGTGTTTAGCTCTGTACCAGATCCTGTGCTAAGTGCCTTATATGCATTATTTTATCCTCCCAACAACTCAGTGAAGTAGGTTCAATTATTATTCCCATTTTACAGATGAGATTACTGAGACCTGAGGGAGTAACTTGACTCAGCTAATGCCACAGATAACGAGTGAGCAGGAATCAATTCTGGTTGGTCTGCGTCCCACAAACACTTCCAGCGCACCTCCCGTATGAAAGGCAGTATACTAAACTCAAGAGAAAAAGGCATATGGAAGTTCTCTCCCTGAAATCCCACTATCCTTGAAAGAGTTTACAGTTTAGGAAGGAAAATGACAAGTACATAATATACAAATACAAGGCATAAAGTGCTAAGTTCATGTGAAATGGTCAAGGACAGCATTTAGGGCAAACAGCATGAGTAAAGGTATGGCGAACATAGGCAAAGAACAGCAAACAGTTGAACATCTAGAAGTAGGGCTTAGGGGAGTTGGGACTGATTGGATTGTCACATTGGATTGGTCGATGGAGTACCAGATGGGTTTTGAGTGGGGCACTGGCAAATCTGGGGCCATAACTTGAGAAAACTAGTGTTGTCGCTACCTGTGTTATAAGCTGGCACAGGGAGAGATCAAAGTTAGAGACCAGTTAGGAGACTACTTATAATAGACCAAGGTTTCTTGGTCTCAGTACAAGTGACATTTTGGGTAAGATAATTATCTGGTGGGGGAGGGTGTCCTTTGCACTGTAGGTGTTTAGCAGCATCTCTGGCTTCTACCCACTGCATATTTTAACATTCTACCCCAAACCCTAGAGTTTCCTGGGAGGCAAAACTGCCCCAGTTGAGGACCACTATAATAGACTATATTACAGTCAGAAATTTAAACAGGTGAATGTGACACATGGGCAGGGGTAAAACCCAAAAGCTTTGGCAAGTGTTCCCATGGGAGTTTGAAGAGGATGGAAGGCTCAAACAGATGTATCTAACATACTCCTAATTGCTTGCAACACTGTAAACTTTTCAGAAGGGCAAATTGGTAAACCCTTTTGAAGGGAGTTTGGTAAAACCTCTTAACAATTACAAAAGCTATCTTGCCCTTTGACCCAGCAAAATTCCATTCCTGGAAATTTATCTCAAATGATTAAAATGAAGACATAATCTTCATGTACAAAGCAACAATATTTACAGGGAATAGTAACCCTGCTGTTCTAAACAACTGCACCCTCTTGCTTACCACCTTTTTTTTTTTTAAGATTTTATTTATTTATTTGACAGAGAGAGAGAGAGATCACAAGTAGGCAGAGAGGTGGGCAGAGACAGAGGGGGAAGCAGGCTCCCTGCTGAGCAGAGAGCCCGATGTGGGGCTCGATCCCAGGACTCTGGGATCATGACCTGAGCCGAAGGCAGCGGCTTTAACCAACTGAGCCATCCAGGTGCCTTTTTTTTTTTTTTTTTTTAAAGATTCTATTTATTCACTTGACAGAGAGAGAGAGACAGTGAGAGAGGGAATACAAGCATGGGGAATGGGAGAGGGAAAAGCAGGCTTCCAGCGAAACAAGGAGCCCACGCGGTGCCAGATCCCAGGACCCTGGGACCACAACCTGAGCCGAAGGCAGGCGCCCAACGACTGAGCCACTCAGGCGCCGCTTGCCTACCACATTTAATGGTGCCTGTTAAATGAGATCTAAGAGGTCAATTTAAGACAGAGAAGGGGTGATCGAAGATTCTGGGGAGATAAGCCGAAACTAATGAAACAACCTGACATGGGGTGGAAGGGCAGATATCAAGAACGCAAGTAGAAAAGCTCATAACTTCTTTTCCATATCAGAGAGGACAATGACTGAGATTTTGTATATCCTTGCATTCTATTTTTTTTAAGGTAGGCTCCACCCCCATCGTGGGGCTTGAACTCACAACCCTGAGATCAAGGAACACACGCTCTGCTCTATCAACTGAGCCAGCCAGGGGCTCCCCCCACCCCCCAAAGACTGAGATTTTTGGTCAAAGGAAGGAAGGAAATTAGGGAGTCAATCAGTGATGTCATCTGCTGAGAAAGTAGACCCAGTGGACCCGAGGTTTGAACTTTGCCTGAGGAATCTCAATGTTTGCCCAAGGGCATTCCTTGAAAATAGGAATTGTGTGCTTTCCTGTGCAAAGTTGCTGTTCAGAAATGAGGACGTCTTGGGAACACTCCAATATACAGAGATTAAAGAAAGAAGAGTTAATGAAGTAGACAACTTTCTTTCTCCCGGGGTCCCCAGCAGTTTGGTTTTTAAACTGCCCAGCAAATGTGGAGCCCTTACCAATTTGGGAGGGACACCGCTACTCTGGTGAGAGGCCGGGTACTGTCCGCAGGGCTAGCTGGGGGCGCCGGGTAGAAGAATGGCAGGCGTGGCCAACCGGGAAGCCGATGGAGGCCGCGCCCCCTTCCCAGAGTGCCTCGCGGCCGCTCCCCGCGAGATCCCATTTCTACCCAGCCCGGCCGGCCTAGCAAGGGGTTACCGCCATGGACGGGCTCCGGGCTAGCGCGGGGCTGCTGAGACGCGGGAGGTTGAGACGCAGGCGTCAGTCGCAGCCACACAGCGGGTCGGTCCTGGCCCTGCCCCTGAGGCCCAGGAAGATCCGAAGGCAGCTAAAGAGAAGCGTGGCGTCCCGCATGGCTGCACTGAGGGCCCAGACGCTGCCCAGCGAGGACTCGGAGGACTCGAGGGTGGAGTCGACGGTCGACGATCCGGGAGACTCGCTGCCCGGTGGGCCAGCGGCTATCCCCGATGCGGCCCGGCGAGAGCCGTATGGCCACCTGGGGCCTGCAGAGCTGCTGGAGGCCTCGCCCGCGGCTCGCTCCCTCCAGACCCCCCGCTCCCTGGTGGAGGCGCAGACCCCGCCGGCCAGCCTGGTGGAGGCGCCCGCCCTGCCCGCGCGCCTGGTGCCGGCTTCCGCGCCGCCCGCGCGTCTGGTGGAGGTGCCCGCCGCGCCAGCCCGCGTGGTGGAAACCTCGGCCCTTCTATGCAATGCCCAGCACTTGGCGGCCGCCCCGCCATCCGCGGCCCCCGCCACGCTGTCGGGGCCGCAGGTGGACAGCACGGGCGGGGAGCTGGCCTGGGACTCCCCGCTGCAGCGCGTCCTGGCCGAGCTGAACCGCATCCCCAGCAGCCGGCGGCGGGCGGCGCGCCTCTTCGAGTGGCTCATCTCGCCCATGCCGCCGGACCATTTCTACCGGCGCCTGTGGGAGCGAGAGGCGGTGCTGGTGCGGCGGCAGGACCACGCCTACTATCAGGGGCTTTTCTCCACCGCAGACCTGGACTCCATGCTGCGCCACGAGGACGTGCAGTTCGGGCAGCACCTCGACGCTGCTCGCTATGTCAACGGGCGGCGCGAGACCCTGAACCCGCCTGGCCGCGCGCTGCCCGCCGCTGCCTGGTCCCTGTACCAGGCCGGCTGCTCCCTGCGCCTCCTCTGCCCGCAGGCCTTCTCGACCACCGTGTGGCAGTTCTTGGCTGTGCTCCAGGAGCAGTTTGGAAGTATGGCAGGCTCCAACATTTACCTCACGCCCCCCAACTCGCAGGGTTTTGCCCCCCACTACGATGACATCGAGGCCTTTGTGCTGCAGCTGGAAGGTAGGAAGCTCTGGCGCGTGTACCGACCCCGGGTCCCGACGGAGGAGCTGGCGCTGACATCCAGCCCCAACTTCAGCCAGGACGACCTCGGGGAGCCGGTGCTGCAGACAGTCCTCGAACCCGGAGATTTGCTCTATTTTCCTCGGGGCTTCATTCACCAAGCCGAATGCCAGGATGGAGTGCACTCTCTGCACCTCACTTTGTCCACGTACCAGCGCAATACCTGGGGCGACTTCCTGGAGGCCGTACTGCCTCTGGCAGTGCAGGCTGCAATGGAAGAAAATGTGGAGTTCCGAAGGGGTCTCCCCCGAGACTTCATGGATTACATGGGAGCCCAGCACTCGGATTCTAAGGATCCACGAAGAACGGCCTTTATGGAGAAGGTGCGAGTCCTGGTTGCCCGCTTGGGACACTTTGCCCCTGTCGATGCTGTGGCTGACCAGCGAGCCAAAGACTTCATCCACGACTCTCTGCCCCCTGTGCTGACTGATAGGGAGAGGGCGCTCAGTGTTTATGGGCTCCCAATTCGCTGGGAGGCTGGTGAACCCGTAAACGTGGGGGCCCAGTTGACAACAGAAACAGAAGTGCACATGCTTCAGGATGGGATAGCTCGGC
The DNA here is from genome assembly GCA_028646535.1 of Procyon lotor. Lineage (NCBI taxonomy): Eukaryota > Metazoa > Chordata > Mammalia > Carnivora > Procyonidae > Procyon > Procyon lotor. The sequence goes on from CM053609.1 coordinate 97,680,744, forward strand.
TGGTGGGTGAGGGAGGCCATTTGTTTCTCTATTATACAGTGGAGAACTCGCGTGTTTATCATCTGGAGGAGCCCAAGTGCTTGGAGATATACCCTCAGCAAGCCGACGCCATGGAACTCTTGCTCCGCTCCTACCCAGAGTTTGTGAGAGTAGGGGACCTGCCTTGTGACACTGTGGAGGACCAGCTTTCCTTGGCAACCATGCTGTATGACAAGGGGCTGCTGCTCACCAAGATGCCTCTAACCTGAACTAGTTTCTGGTTGATTGCTGGAAGCAAGACAGTGGTGATTCTCTCTTAACCACCATTACCACCTTTTTTGCAGGGGGGCTGGGGGAGGGGGGGGGACTCATGTCCTACCTTGAGAACCATTTACCTTTATGACTGCTAACATTTACCTTTAAGACTGCTTTAATGTCACAAGTTTCAGACGGTTTTCTAGGAATCACCACTTCACCTAGGCACAAAAGTAAAAGCAGAAGTTGGAGGTGGAAAAAAGCTCTTTCTGCAGAAGTAACTTTGATCCTTGATCACTGCAGAGCACCAGCCTCATCCTCACCCCCAGGCTTCAGTGTGCTGTGTAGCACTTGCTGTGTCATTTCTGCTTGAGACATGAGATATTTTTCTTTGGAATTAGCATCCTTCATTTGAGTTCTCTTTCCTCAATTTGGGGGGTGGGTTGGGGTTAGTATCCTGTTTGTTACTGTGAGTTTGTATGAATGTTAGAAAAGTTATTAAAGTGCCAAAGAATGTTTCTGTTTTTTAAGGCTAGATTATTATGTGACGCGGTTTGAAGGAATTGGGTTGGGGGGAGATAGGGAAAATCTATAATGGCTGAGGTGAAAGGTAACTTAGGGTGGTTATAGGATTGGGGCCAATTCTATAACTTGGGGGGTAATTTATTTTAATCATGCTACTTGAACCCCAAACAACACAATTCTATTGGAAAAGTTGAGTGTATTGTGTTTTTGCTCAGTGCTTGCTTGCATCAGTAGCTGCCATCGCTCCCAAAGGGGAAGCATGTCACCTCTTGTGCCCCAGTCAACCAACTTGTAGCAAGCTGGCCATGAAGGAAGGCTGGTGTTCAAGTTACTTTCCACTCTCATTTTTTTCTGGCAGTTGGAAGAATCTTCCCCAAACTTGGCAAGTGAATATTCTCATGGTTGGTGGAAGAGAGCCTGGTGTACCAGAGAGAGCCCTGGACTTGGAACCAGAAGACCTGGGTTTGGGGTGGTGGCTGGTAGGCAGCTGACTGAATGATCTGAGGCTGCTGCTACGCCTGGGCACACAGACTTTGTAAGTACATTTTGGTGCAGCTTGATGTTTGCACTTCATTTAGGTTGTATATGGAACTTTGAGATCCTATCACTATAACTGACAAGTGCAGTTATATAAGGTTGAGAGCTTTATGAAGTTTTTTGTTTTTTGTTTTTTAATGGATGTACATAAAGTGATAGCTCTCTCTCCAACCCTACTTTCTGGAGGTAAAGCTGTAAAAAGCTAAACTTAACAAGGCTTTGTTTGGATGCTTAATCAAATGTAACAGTAGTTTTTGTTTTGTTTTCCTAACCTCTCATTTTTTGACCTTTCAAATCCATTCAATTAGAACTACTCATTCTTCTTTTTTTTTTTTTTAAGGGACAAAACAGCAAATAAATAAAAGCCAGGGAGCCGGCAGGAAAAAAATAAAAGGACTAAGGGGTGGCCAAAAATGAAAGGTAGCCTTTCCTGACTCATCTTACAGAAACTAAACTCCCCAAATGTCCACATCCCAGAAGAGGCTTGTTAAAGGAGTCAAAGCATACGACTCACCCCTTGGAAACCTACCCTGAAAAGTTTCTCGTAGAAAAGTACGGAGTTTCAGTGGTTTTTGCCCCTCCTTGGGTTGCAAGTAAACACGTTTTGTTTCTTCCTTCATTTTTCCTATGACTCTCTCCATCTTGAATATTTTCTGGGTCAGCAAGTCCTTTTGGCTTAGTGTTTGAATCTAGGTCAGAAGAAATGATGGTGAAAAAAAAAAACTGTATTAAGCTATAGATCCTCAAAAACCATTAATAAAGTAACTTATTACATCGTGCTTGTTGGTATTAGGTGGTACAATCCCTCAGCATTCTTCTGATTTTGGTTGGACTTTTTTTATTTTTTACACCCGTTAATGAAAAATCTATTTTAACTTTTTGGGCATGATGAAAGGAACCTGCTAAGAAATATTTGGTTGGTGTGAAGCTGGTTTTGTGAATTATATGAAGAAAGAATCTAACTTTTTTTTTTTTTTTAAGAATCTTACATTTTTAAAGTCTCTCTCTGTTTCTTCATCTCATCTAACAACTTTGAAAAATTAAAACCACCTGTTCAGCTAGAGCATCCCTTTGGTAAAACCCCAGTTTAGGAATTAAGGAAAGTTAAAAGGAAAAAAATCAAGGGTGCTAGCTCCAGTCACTATTCCTTCTCTAGGTCTACTTGTAAAAAAGAACAACTTGGGTTTAGTTGATGGCAAGGAGAAAATGGGAAGGGAAGGAAAATTAAGTATTTCAGAAACAATAACCTATTCTGAGGGTTACTTGATAGGGCTGATAGGATTATTGTTTTTACTTTGTCTTTACTAGGATTTTATAATCTGATTTTTGCATAAATGTTTTGTATCTTCAGAAAATATGGTACCTGTGTGGTTGTAGAAAGTATTTCTGTGATGGAGGAAAGGGTCTGAGGAACTCTTGAGAGCCCTGAATTTTTTCTTTAAAACGTAGCTTGCGGGGTGCCTGGGTGGCTCAGTCATTAAGCGTCTGCCTTCGGCTCAGGTCATGATCCCAGGGTCCTGGGATCGAGCCCCGCATCGGGCTCCCTGCTCTGCGAGAAGCCTGCTTCTCCCACTACCATTCCCTCTGCTTGTGTTCCCTCTCTCACTGTGTTTCTCTCTGTCAAATAAATAAAATTAAAAAAAAAAACCAACAAAAACCAAACAAACAAAAAAACATAGCTTGCACTTAACTTACCCTGTTTCTGATCTTCTGAAGCATTTCTTGGTTTCCTACATTTTCTAAGTTGAGTATCTTCATTGCCTGGTGAATTTCCCTGAAAGATAAAAGGAACTTCTTAGATCATTCTGACTTTTTTTTAAATTTAGAAAGTTGGGGGTAGAAGGGCAGAGGGAGAAGGAGAAAGAGAATTCTAAGCAGGCTCCACACCGCATGGAGCCTGACCCAGGGATCGATCTCAAGACCCTGAGATAGTGACCTAAACTGAAATCGAGAGTCAGATGCTTAACAAACTGAGCCACCCAGGTGCCCCAGATTGTTCTTATTCTTTCTTTCTTTTTTTTTTTTTAAGATTTTATTTATTTTTTGCTAGAGAGAGAGAGAGAGGAGGTGAGCAGGAGCAAGGGGGGCACGGCAGAGGGAGAAGCTGACCCCTCCCTGAGCAGGGAGCCTGATGTGGGACTCGATTCCCAGGATCCGGGGATCCAAAGGCAGATGGCAGACACTTAACGGACTGAGCCACCCAGGTGCCCCAGATTGTTTTTACTCTTTTGGAAAAAAAAAAGGGGGTGGAAAATAAAGGAGTAGGAATTAATAAAGAATCCTAAATTCCAATCCTAATTGTGGTTTTGCTAAGCTTTATCCACAAAAATGGTATGATGCTTAGCTTATAAAGGATGTTGTGTAGTTTTTAAGGCAATATATTTGAAGATACTAATGGTACCATTTGAACACTGAATACTTCTGAACACACTGAACACTTATGGTGGATACTAAACATATTTCTTTAATCATCAGCACAGACCCATAAGGCAGATGATTATTTGCATTTGATATCTTAAAAAATGAGCTCAGAACGTTTAAGTAACTGACCCATGTTCACAAAACTAGTGTATGCCTGAGTTGGGATTCAAATTCCGGTCTTTTTGACTCTAAAGCCTGTCATCACATTAGGCACTTGATAAATGTTAGCTGATTAAATGAATCATTTAAAGCCACCTGGGATGGAGAACAGCTCTGTGAACGACATGACCTGACTTCCCACTTAATTTAGGCCAGTTTCCCTGTTACCCCCTTAGGTGGGTGGGTGAACGGCACAGGTGAGCCTGTGCTTTTACAGCTATTAAGCACCCTGGAAAGGCAGAGATGTATTCTGTTAATGAGGACGGGAGAGTCGGCAGTACGAGGGGTCGTGGCAGGAATCAGGTTGAGAGCTTACTTTAGAACAGCTTCATGGTTCTCTAGGAGCAGCACATCTAGGAAGGTGTCTCTGACCCGGTCCCCTTGAAGATTGAGGGCTAGGATGCTACGGCAGGCTTCTAGTCGTACACCTGGTGACTCTTCATAATGAATGGCCCAGAGCAGGAGGTCTGTCAGCTGGGGACTCACTTGGCCAATGTGACCCAAAGCTGCAGAGATTAGAGGGCAGCACGTTCCACTGTCACTTAAGATGGAGTTGGTTATATCCTAACATCCAGAAATGGCCTTATTAACAAATAACGGTGATAATATGTAGAGAGCTGCCTGCTAAATTACATATTGCAAATATTAAACTATTTTGTTAGTACCTTCTGTTTTGGATGACAGTTAATTATCATTAGAGTTTTAGGGATGGGTTAGAGTAGGACATCTCCGAAGGATTCCTGTGGGAATGAGGAGGGAGGATCCATCCCATCCTTGCCCATTAGGATGTGAGAATATACGAATTATTTATGTAGGGATGAGATATGGGGCAGATAACTCAGAAGACAAGCCTAGTCAAGGCAAGACAACAGGGAAAGGAGACACAATTATTTAACAGGTTCATCTAAAGCAAAGATGGTCAATGAGAGAAGGAATGCCAAAAATCTTTAAAAAGAAACTCTAGGAAAGTTGAGGGCAGGGTTTTAAGTCAGTAGCAGTTTTGAGTCTGGTCTTTTACAGAATCCTATAGTTGAAACCTCCAGAGCAAGTGTTTCCAATAGTGGATACCTACTTAGAACTTAGTACTAGTTCTGTTGGCAGGGACTATCTTGTTAGCCCTTTGCCTTATCATGTTTGACATAAACCTAGACTTGGGATCCTTAATGAGAATTAAAAAGAAGAAAATAATCTTCAATTTCTCAGACAAGAAGTTCTGAGAAGGTGTAACCATCTCTTCCCCTACATTCTACCCCTTTCCTAGAGAGAGTCTGGGGATTTATACCAGCATGTGGGAAGATATTTGAGGTTGAGAAGCTGGGGCCACTCCATACTACCTTGAATGGCAAATGCCTTGATTTTCCAGTAAGGATCCCTCTGTATCAGGCTCAAAAGGCATTCCAGGACCTGGGATGAATTAAACGGCAATGTTGAGTGGAGAGGACCAGAGCAAGAATGAACCAGAGACAGGGATCAGTCTTATCTCTAAAATGTGCTGTCACTGAAGAGTGGGCTTCTATCAGTTCTAGTGACAAAGGAGCTGGAAGCTGAAATACTAGCCTGCACACATAGCCTGTTAGCTGAATTGTCTCCTGTCTAGATTGACTTTCCTCAGTCCACAGTTCTGTGGTCATACAGGCTTCTTTAGAACACCTGCAATCAGGTTTTCCCCTAGTAAGTAGGGTATAACTCCATTCATTGGAGTTGATCCTCAAGCCCATAACTGAGGGGAGAACAGGATTCAGGGGTGTGCTCCAGAGTTAAATCTGGGCTGGCCGGGAGCTAAATGTGGTCCTGACTCACTGATGAGGCCCATCTACCCCCTCACCTTCCTGGTTCTGATCTTCCATTCTGGGTGCCCACAGAACGGAGCGTGTAGTATTCACAGCAAGGGGAGCTCAGGGTGATGCCCTCTTCGGGTTAATCAGGTGAGATGGGAATGTGCGGCTTGGACTCACCATCTTATCTCGGATCTGCAGGGCGCCTGCTGCCAAACAGGCTGCCCGCCGAACCACCATGAAGTCATCAGAGAAGCAGTTCAGGAAGCTTGGGAGAAGCCTGGCAGTCATGAGCTTGAGCCCACCTATCAGGGAGAGAGCTTCCACACGTTCCTGGAAATTTCCTTGACTCAGCTTGACTCTGAGAAGCACAAGTGCTTTTATTTGGCCTCCTTAAACTTTCAGCGTTCCCACCACCACCACCACTAATTATAGGCCCCTCAACACAAAACCCAACCTCTGTTGGCTCTCCATTATCCATTCCCACCCTTTCCTGGTCAGCCTTGTGCCACGAGGTTAAGTTTCACGGGGGAGAGATCTCAACTGTCTTACTTACTTCAGCCCCTATTACTAGCACATGCCGGGCACTACACCATGTTGAAAGGCTCAGTAAAGGAGACGCTCGTGTACCTTCACTGTCCTCACATGTGCCACCCTCATTTTTGTATTCGTATTTGGCTCCCAGCCTGGAATGTCTTTCCTTCCCTCTGCCCGTGTAGTCTGATCCATCCTCCATGAAAGCTGACCTTAACGAAGCATTTGTGTATCTTGCCTGTATAATCAGAATCGTGTCATACTTTTGAACTCTCAAACATCCAAAACAGTGCTTAACACCTAATGGGCACTCTGATTCTTTCCTTAGCCACATTGTTAGTGTCTATAGGGACTGGTTTTGTTTTTGTTTTTGTTTTTTAATAAACTTGCAGTGGGACCCAGTATATGAACATACAAAGCAGTTCAACAGATGCCGGCTGGCTGGATCCCAGACTCCCTGAACACTTAACGAATAGAAAAGTTGCACTGAGTTCATGTTAACTAGGTCTTACCTAATGGTGTTGTACACCTCTTTCCCAAAGCTCATTCGCCCCAGAGCTTGGGCAGCTGCATGTCTTACTTGCTTATTCCAGTCACTCAGCATCATCTGGATCAACTTACGTTTCATATCCTGTAAGTAGGAGTAATAATTAGCTGCCACTTACAGAACGTCAGTTTTGTGCTTGGTACTCTGCCAGGTCTTTTCACCCATCACTTAATCCTCCCAATGAAGCAGGTTCCCATTGACAGGTGACAAAATGGAGGCTTAGGTTTACTTGCCCATGGTTAACCTGTTGGCTGGCAGAGCCAGGACTCAAGGCCCAGTCTGTTTTCTAAGCTTATGCTTTATACTGCTGTACTATGTCACGGCCAAGGTTATCTGTACTTGAGGGACTTAACATTTGATGGTTATGCACTCATAAGAGTGACACTCGTCCCAGTTTGCCTGAGACTTGTCTGGGTTTAGTACTAAGAGTACTATGTCCAGGACCAAGCAAGACAGTTGTCCACCCTATATATTAGTACTTCAGAAGGGAAGAGACCCAAGATTACTGCAGTTGTAGTTCATGATTGTGTCAATGTGCTCAAGCTTTTCTCCCTGCCTGAAACATCTCTTCCACCTCTACGTGGTGGAATGCTTCCTACTGTTTGAAGATGTCTCAGACAATATTTTTGCATCCCCGATGCTGGCACAGGGCCGAGCACGTAGGCTGTGGTCAGACACTGCTTACTGGATGAGTGAAGGACTGACGGACATAGTGCCTTTCTTTCATTCCAGCAACCTGATGTGAAGTTCTCATCTTTGCCACGTCAGTCCTCTGCCTGCTCCGCATGTCTTTTTACTTTCAGTTGGCAATCCTGAGTGACAGGTGCTAAGGAGGTGAGTGTGCAAATGAATCGGATGTTGTTAAAATGCAGATTCTGACTGAGTGAGCCTGAGGGGAGATTCTGCCCGTCTCAGAAGCTCCCAGGTGATGCCTGTGCTGCTGGTCAGGACTGTAAGGAGGGGCCCATGGCAAGTGGGGCAGAATTATCCCAGATTGAAACATCTTCAGATGATTATACCAAATGACCAGTATTTGTGCTTTCCACCCAAAATGTGAGAGTCCAAGGGTGGAGGGTGTTAACTTCTCAGGGGAATGGTGGTGTTCTGGGCCATTTTGGAGGTACTGAGTATTAAAAGGAAAAGATACAGTGGCACATAGTAAGAAGGGGGTAACTCCCATTTGGACAGCTGAAGATGATTTAAAAATAATGGCAAGAAGCAGGTCAGGTGAAAGCTCAAATGATGGTCAGGGTTTCCTCTACCTGGAAGTCCCTCTTCAGGTCTGTCCAAGTCTTGCCCAGCTGTTCCATACTCCTTCCCCCCAACTCTGATAGGTTCAGCCTACACTGATGTCTCTCTTTGAAAAATTATGAGTGTACCGTACATTATCACTTGTTCTTGAGTCATTTGTGTATGTTAGTATTGTTATTCCAACTATAATGTCAGTCTTTTTAAAGAAGGGACTGTGTTTTATACCTTTTCTATGTGCTGAACACTCAGAGCCAACATAGACACTAGTATGGTTGGGTTGTTGGGCAGTTTAAGTCAGTGCTTCTCAAACTCTGGTGAGGGACCAGTTTTGGTGGGGGCAAGAGGGTGAGGAAGGTCACTGGCTGGTATTTACACAGTACGTTCACATTAAGGCAGTATCAAAGTACTGTAGGAGTTTCTGAATTCTCCTAGGGCTTTTTTTTTTTTTTTTTTTTTTTTTGCTTATTTCATTGTGAGTGAGTTACAACTGGTGAACTGCCACCATGCTAAGAGGCAAGTGGCTTAAGTCAGAAAGACATGTTGGCATATGAAGATAATCCTGGGTTATGACTAAGGTAGCAAGGCAGAGACAAAGATCTGCTCGGTAAAAATGGGATATTAAATAGCAGCAAAAAGTGGAAGGGCTCACCGGCCTCCTTTTGCTTCGACTTTCTGTCCTGGAAACACGGAAGGCTTACCAAGCTGATGTTCCCACCGATCCGTGAGAGAACCCGGCAGGCTATGATCCGGTCCCTCCATTGGTAACTATTGAACTCCACAGCGAGCATGGTGTGTATCAGGGTCTGAGGAATGAAAGACTTAGGTGGATACTCCTGGTAACTTTTAGAGATGCCGGACCCTTGAAGAAGTGTTAGATCCTAACATGGCATTTGGCCTAATTAATGTCACAGGTGCATGAGGTGCTCATCCCTAGTGAAAGAAAGAGTTGGTTTACAAGGTACGGGGCACTCTTCTATCTGAGCCAACTGACTTTGGAATACTAAATCAGGGAACAAAATACAGCTTCAGCAACCTGAACAGAAAACTCCCAGGGCCTTCTCTTTAACTTTAATATCTTTAACTTTAGTATCTTTACTCCTAAGATGATTTGTATATGCCACAATCTTTGTGAGTTTCACATTTCTATTGAAAGTAAACACACTCTGTGCCGTTTTCAATGGTAAACTTCTGGCAGAAGCAAATTCTACATATCATAACTCTTCTTGCAAACACACAAACCATCTGCAACCTCCTTTTCTCACCTTTGTCTCAGGGTGCTGGTGTCCCTTTTACCTGTATACACACCTCTATTCCCCAGTTCACCTACACACAGTCCAGTCTTTTAACTAACATCTTACTTAACCACCTGCATTTTCAATTCCTTACATGAACTGACCCCAGACTCAAGTGTTCCCCATAACTTGGTTTCTCCTCTGACCCTGTAACAGACACATACTGTCTTCTCACTGAGATGGCTCAGGAGCATGCAAGACTGGTGCTCAGTTTCATCATTCTTCTTATTCAACAGCTGCTGGAGGATCCTCTTAATCACGGGGTATGTGACATCACCTTCCAGAGCCAGGCACTGAGCTGCAGCCCAGCTGTCCACACTGTTACCTGTTGGGTGGGGTGAAAAAACAGCTGTCTGTTCTCCCTGCAGAGAACAGCCTCAGGGTTGATACCCAAGGCTGTTACCTGCCTGGTATCTTATTCCCCTGGGCCCTGCTCAGTATAGAAGTCAAAGCCTGTATTTAAATGGATCATATCAATTTAAAATTGATATTTATGTACCATACTGATATCATATTAAATATAGACTGCAAATCTTAACCTGAAAGGTCAAATCCTAAAAGGCTCTTGCTGGGTAACAGCAGTAGCCCTTTATGTCCTGGGTAAGAGAGAGAAGTCAAGAGAAAGAGTACAAGCGGGGTGAAGGGGCAGAGAGAGAAGCAGGCTCCCCCTGAGCAGGGAGCCCAATATGGGCTCAATGTGGGGCCTGATCCCAGGACCCTGGGATCATGACCTGTGCTGAAAGCAGAGGCTTAACCGACTGAGCCACCCAGGCACCCCTGGGGTGGACACTTTCTTAAGACAGATTAAGTTGTTGAGGTTCTATATGCAGAAGGCCAAACCAGTCAGCCAGTTGTCCTGGTCTGCCCAGTGCCCCCAGGAGGGGAAGGAACAGGCACTCTTTCAGAGAGCAGTCAGGCACCTTGGGCACCTGACAACTTTCTTGCTTGTATTACTCCAACAGTGTGTACAGTGTACATTGTACAATTGTGTACAATGCCAGTAAGTTAATGCAAAGATAGAAGCATGATGTGTTCAAGTGATTTAATTCTTAGAAAGTATTCTTTAATATTGTTAAGTCATCTTTTTAAATTGAAAGTAAATCTGTGTATAGGGCACCTCACCTGGCTGGCTCAGTCAGAAGAGCATGATCTCGGGGTTGTGATTCTGAGCCCCATGCTGGGTGTAGAGATTACATACATACATATATAAATAAACAAACTTTTTTTTTTTTTTTTTAAGTAAATTTGTGGGATACCTGGGTGGCTCAGTTGGTTAGGCATCCAACTCTTGATTTCCACTCAGGTCATGACCTCAGGGTCATGAGATCAGGCCCCACGTCGGGCTCTGCACTTGGTATGGAGCATGCTTAAGATTTTCCCTCTCCCTCTGTCCACTCCCTCCTCCCCCACCTTGCTTTCACCTGCTCTCTCTCTCAAATAAATTTATGTGAAGGGGGCGGAGGGGTCATGGTGTCTAGGCAAATGCATCTATGAAACACTTAGCCACCCAGGTACCACTAGGTGGCAGTGTACCTATTTTGTGAAAGTACCTAGGAAGCACTATCTCTGGATGTTCATGAACAGAAACCCCAAACCCCCAATATAGTAGACCTCACAGAGCATAATATTGGAGAAGAAAAGATTGGGAAAAGCTGATAGTGAGATGTCCTGCCTCTATGTCATATTCGCAGGTCAGAAGTGGCAGGGAGTTACTCACCCTTCAAAAGGACACTACGCATGATGTTCCGGGCGAGGGGATTATGTGACCGTATGGCATATTGGCATAGTGCCGCTGCCATCCGCACGTTGGGATTTTGGTCCCAAAGAGCAGCCTCCAGGGCAGGCTGTAGAACCTCTGGCAAGTCCTGGACAATTGGGGCTTTCCCCGTCTCCTTGCCTGTGATCAAAAAAGAACCAGGTAAGAGGGTCGCTAGCCCCTTTGACTTTCACCAAAACAGTTTGTTTCCCATAGTTGCATAGTGGAACTATGGAAGCACTCAGGAAGCACTCAGTCTCAGTTGCTGGTGCTTCCTGCTAGTTACTATAATTAGAGTTTAGCTGAGCCCCCTGCAGTGGGTAGGCGTTTATGGCTCCCTTCTGTGCTGGGTGTGCTTGCTCCCAGTCCTTGATCTCCTGGCCTCTAACGAGCTAGATTCAAGCCACGGAAGGTTTCCAGCTAGCAGCTAGACTACAGCGACCTTTACCATTAGTTTTAGTGATGAAAATCAACCTATTTTTACCACATATATTTTTGTACTTTTAATAATAGCAATTATACTTCAATGGTGCTTTGCCATTTATAGTGTTTCCATATTCGTTATCTCATTCAGTCTGGCAGCAGCTCATTGAAGTAGGCAAGGCAGGTATTAACTGCAGAGGTCATCTGGAATATGTCATTTCAGGAGTCTTTTTAGATAGAAACAGACTCACGAGACTCACAGACCACAAAAAGCACCAGGCTTCCGAAGGATCGAGGATCGGAGAAGAGTTTCCCAAAAGGGCAGCATCAGGCATTCCTTCGGGCCCGATTCTCGAGGCATTTGGGACAGAGTTCCACAGAGCCTTCTGGGGACATGTGCTCTGTTCTACAGGAGTGAGGATGTCTCATTAAACACCTCCATAGATCTAGTCCCAGGGCCCCCAAAGGGCCTGCCTATTAGAAGCCACGGCACTAGTGGAGCCCAAGGGATGGCGCCGCCTTAAGGCATTTCTTTTCCACTTACGGTTCTCCCAGTCCAGATGTGATTTATCAGGGTTCATGTTTACCATAAACAATATTGCCTACAAAGATCAGGGCAACAGGTAGGCATTTTAACTAAAGCTCAAATTCTCAGGTAGAAGGGGAGGGGGTCTGTTAACCTTTTGTCCACAATTATCTTCATTTTAGAGATAAGGAATTTGAAGCTCAGATAGGCCAACTGACTTCCCAAGAAGTGGCAGAGCTGGATCTGTGACTAAAATTTTAGGATTTCTGATCTGTCCTATTGTCGTTGTGGGCTGCTATGGCATTTGTTAGGAATATGCAAGATGGGGATAGGTGTATTTTAGGGGAATAAGTAGAAGTCAGATGAGTATTTCCAAGAGTAATGAGTAAGATAGTTTTCTTTGGGAAGGTATGGGGAAGAAACAAGACAAAGACAGGTTAAAATGTGGACACCTAGGACATGTGAAAAGGATCACATGAAGGCATAGTTCTGGGAGCAGACAAAAGTGTTCTGTTTTGTTTTGTTTTGAAAGATTTTATTTATTTGACAGCGAGAAACACAGCGAGAGAGGGAACACAAGCAGAGGGAATGGTAGTGGGAGAAGCAGGCTTCCTGCCGAGCAAGGAGCCCGATGCGGGGCTTGATCCCAGGACTCTGGGATCATGACCTGAGCCGAAGGCAGACACTTAACGACGGAGCCACTCAGGCGCCCCAAAAGAGTTCTTTGTATGTATGTGGAAGATTTGGGGATAAGATTATAATATCTGTGGCCGCCTATTGAAGGTTTTCTCTGTGCTAGGTACTGCAAATATACCATCCATTTAATACCCAAGAAAATAAGCAGTTATAATAAAAAATTTATAGTGTGGGGGCCACCTGGCTGGCTCAATTGGAAGAGCATGTAACTCTTGATTTCAGGGTTGTGAGTTCAAGCCCCATGTTGGGCGTAGAGCTTATGTAAAAAAAAGGAAAAAAAATGTATATGTGTGCAAGCATATAGCATGGACAATGACCCAAATCTGGGCGGTGGGGCAGGGAAAACTCAGAGGAGGTGACAGCTGAAAATTAAAGTACAGAAGTTAATCAGGTTAAAGAGAAATGAAGAGTTTTTTGGCAATGGGGCAGCAAATTCAGTAACTTGTAGCAAAAATGCCCATATCTGGAACTCAGGAGCTAGGAGATAAATGAAACTTTAAAAACATGACACTTTTGTAGAAGTAAAATTAGTCCCTGCCATTAAGGAGCATTCCTTGTCTTGTAGGAATGGCAGAAAAGTAAACAGACAGGATAAAATGATACATATTAGGACAGAATATTATTAGGATGCTACCAGCAACAGAGAGGAAAAAACACCAGCCCAGGCTTCACATAAAAGGTATCCGAAGGCATCTGAGAAATAAATAAGCCAGCTGGTTTTATGTCCTTTCAATAGCAGTTGATAGTTTCTATCATTTGGGTCCTGGGTCTTGTTAAACTGGCTCCTCAGATTACAGTTCTGGCTGTCGTAGATGGGAAATTTTCCCTTTTAACTACTTATTGCTAGTGAAGAAAAAAGCTATTGACATTTCTTTTCCAAAAGATTAAAGATCGGGACGCCTGGGTGGCTCAGTCGTTAAGCATCTGCCTTCGGCCCAGGTCGTGATCCCAGGGTCCTGGGATCGAGCCCCACATCGGGCTCCCTGCTCGGCGGGAAGCCTGCTTCTCCTGCTACCATTCCCTCTGCCTGTGTTCCCTCTCTTGCTGTGTTTCTCTGTCAAATAAATAAAATCTTTAAAAAAAAAAAAGATTAAAGATCATTGGAAAGAATGATCTAAGTCCTTAAATTCATTTTATAAAGCTAGCAAAAACTAAAACTTAACAAAAACAAACTACTCATTTCACTTATAAATGTAAAATTCCAAAATATCAACAAATCAAACCCAGTGGAGTAACAAAAGAATAATATATCATGATTTGTTAGAGTCCAAGAATTTAACAACAGAATTCATATCCACGAATTAAAGGAGAGAAAATAGAAAATGGCTGGTAAAATTCAACGCTCATTTTTATAATAAATAGAGAAGTCTACATGTATGTTGGCACATTGTTTCCGAAAACGTCGAGAAAGATGTGAAATGCCAAACTGAACATTGGTTATCTTGGGGAGTAGCATGGGGTGGGACTTTTGGGACTTTTGGGGGAAGGGAATTACCTCTTATATTCCTCTGTTGACTGATGAATACACAAAGAGGGAAGCAGATCAGTAGAATCTGTTGGTCATTTGGTTGTGGGAAGAGGAAGGAGTTGGGATGATTCCCAGGGCCTTGGCTCAGAAACTAGATGGACTGTGGAGCTGTTGATTGAGGTTTGGAAGTTGGGGGGGTCTATGGTGAGGGTGTGTGTCTTGGGTTTCAGATATGTTGTCAGAAGAAGGGCTAGTTAGGAGGGGAAAGTATATATATATACACACACAAACGATATATAATTTGGAGTTCTTCCAAACAGGATCTCTCAGAGTGGAACTATGTGTGCTTCCTTGAAGCTACTAAGCAAACAAAAGGTAATGAAATGTAGTGCCAAAGGCACTGGACCAGAAATCAGGAATTTAAATTTCATCTCTTGCTGATAAGCTGTGTATATTCAGACCAGTCTCTGGGCCTCAATTTCGTTTGTAAAATTATCTCAGATAAGCTCAAAGGTCCACACCAGTTCTGTCTACGGCTGTGTGAGTTTCCTATATTCTCAAGCAGCTAAGTTTTGGCTCTCACTTGAGTCCCCCTGGCTGGTGGCAATCCGGGGCCGTTCTAAAGCAGCCGTGGCACATGTGATGATGGCTTGGATCCGAATGTCATCATGCACGTCCACCAAGCCCCGAAGCAGGCCCTCTACTGTCTCGTGGTGCCACTCGATGACTATGCCGCAGGGAGGGAAATGAGAAGAAAACCGTTAGGTTAGGGTTAGATAGGCCCCTTCCTCCTAGCACAATTCAAGCAAAACATTAGCTCAGAAGAATAAAGGGCCCCAGGGATATGGGAAAGTTATTTGGCGATCTATGTACCCTGTTGGGCAGTTGCCAAATGCTGCTACGCGCTTCCCTGCCCCACCCCGTCTTATATTCTCTCTCTCTTTGCTCATATAACTCTTCATTGTTACCATCTGGAAAATAAAAGGGTGACAACACAGTGATTAAGGGTACTTTGTTATCAAACCTACCTGGTTTGATATAACTAAAAAAAAGTTATAAGCTGTGTGACCTTGGATAAGTTACTTAACCTCTCTGAGCTCACTATTGCTCACTTATAAAATGGGAATGGTACTAGAACCTACCATATTGAGTTACTTTGAGTATTAATTGAGTTAACTGGACAAAATAGGTAACAAAATGCCTGGCAAGATACTAAGGACTCAACTGTTAATGATTGTGGTTATTGTTAGGTTGCCTCTGAGGTCTCTTCCATCTGGCTTTCAAGATCTTCCTCATTTTATTACTAACTTCTCTCTTTGTAGGTATAAGCTTTCATTTCAGAGTTCCAACTAGTAGGTTTTACTCAGAAAACCTTTCAGCCCTTTTTTGTTTCCCTGATCCAGTACACGTGATGAATTGCCTCTCCTGCTCTAATTAAACTAGTCTCGAGTTCTGCAAGCCAGCAGCCCTGAGTCCTCAGACCTTAGAGCTCTAACCGGTCCTTGCTAGGCCCTTACTCCGCCCTAGGCACTCTGCCTTCTACTCCCACATTGCCAAAGGCAGAGTGGATATATGGGCATCCCAGCTCCACATGTGAATTTTGGAGAGATGTTTCTACCACAGCCAAACTACGGTTTCTTTGGATCACTACATTCCCATTGCTTGGGCAGCACATTTCATCCTTCCCTTCGTGCATCACTTATTGAGCATAAAGTTTCAGAGGCTCTGAGACAGAATCCCTGCCTGTGAAGAGTCCTCAGGGTAGTGAGTGTACACAGAGTACTGAGGTAAAACCCACCCACGCCAAAAGCTGCCAAAGATAGGTCAACTTTTATTGTGTGAACGGCTCTTCTCTAGTGACACCTTGATGAGCTAACTAGATTTGTATGTTTTCGTAAGAGAGGGATGGATTTTCGTAGATTGAAAAACGTGAGTCCAAGGTGAGACCCTCCTCCCTCAAACGTTTACTGATATCTCCAGACCCACCTCTGCCCCTCACTCACTCAGAGCCCAGGCAGACTTCCATTCCTGCAGCATCCTCTGCAGGACCGCCAGTTCCCAAGTCACGTCCTCCTTGAGTGATTCCTTCTGCTTCCTCAGTTTCCTGGTCTTAATGACAACATCCTCTTCGCCCCCCTGGAGCAGCGGATCTTTGACTGGAATGGGCAAAGCCGTCCAGCGCAGGGCTCCTTTCACAGGCCTGCAGGCTGTGCAGTATGGCAGTGTGAGGTCGTCTTGCCCCACTTCCCGAGGCCCTGTGTTCCCAGCTAGCGTTACAGCCTACTCCTGACCAACACCAAGGCAGAACAAAACTCTTGAGAACAAACTTTCCCATGATTTTACAGGGAACTAAGTACAAGTCCCATAGGGAGTTAGGAAATGTCCTGATGACAGAAATGATAAAGCTGTGGGGGGGGGGGGCGTTAAATATATATAAACCTTTCTATACACTTAATCTTTTTTTTTCTAAGATTTTATTTATTTGACAGAGAGAGATCACAAGTAGGCAGAGAGGCAGGCAGAGAGAGGGTGAAGGAAGCAGGCTCCCTGCTGAGCAGAGAGCCCGATGCAGGGCTTGATCCCAGGACCCTGAGATCATGATCTGAGCTGAAGGCAATATGAGCTTATAATCCACTGAGCCACCCAGGCGCCCCTATACACCTAATCTTTAAGAACAAATTGTGTTTAGGGACACCTGGGTGGCTCAGATGGTTAAGTATTTGCCTTCAGCTCAGGTCATGTTCCCAGCATCCTGGGATCAAGTCCCACATTGGGCTCCCTGCTCAGTGGGGAGTCTGCTTCTCCTTCTGCTTGCTCTGCCTGCTGCTTTCTCTGCTCGTACTCTCTCTCCGACAGATAAATAAATTCATTTTTTAAAAAAAGAACAAAATTTGTTTATATGTAATAAGGCTTTGCTTAAAATTCAGTATCTGCTATATTGCAATTTAGAGTAGAGTGTAATTGTCCATTCCTAGTTTATGAGGTTTGTTTGTGTCTTTTTTTTTAAGTTTATGTATTTATTGGGGTGCCTGGATAACTCCATCAGTTAAGCGGCTGACTCTTGATTTTGGCTCAGGTCATGATCTCAGGGTCCTGGGGTTGAGCCCCATGTTGGCCCCACACTCATCGGGGAGTCACTTGAAGATTCTCTCTCCCTCTGTCCCTCCCCCTGCTCGTGCGTTCATGCATACTTTCTCTCAAATCTTTTTTTTTTTTTTAACTTTATTTATTTGTAAGTAATCTCTAAAGCCAACACGGGGCTCAAACTCACAACACCAGGATCAAGAGTTGACTGTTCTGACTGAGCCAGCCAGGTGCTGACTTTTTTATGTTTCTTTTTAATGTTTTTAATTTGAGAGGAGAAATGCTGCTACAAACTGCTAAGCCTGAAAGATTTTAGCATCTCTGAGTTTTTCCTTATTATGACAACAGCTGGAAATTTGAGGATAGAAGAATATATTATAAAAATATAATTGTTATATAAAAACTATGCTATGTTTTCTAGACTTCGTGATCTCCCTGGTGTCAGGTTCAGAAAGCCTCTTCCTAAGAGCAGGTGTGTGGAGAAGGCAAAAAATATGAAAACATTCCAGATTACCAAGTTCGTGATCTGTGGCACTGCTTTATCTGTCTCGTGCTCTAATCTGTCACTGCCAAAGGTTTGTGTGTCTTCCATGATTTCATTCTTTTTTTTTTTTTTTTTTAAGATTTTATTTATTTGACAGAGAGAAACACAGTGAGAGAGGGAACACAAGCAGAGGGAATGGTAGCGGGAGAAGCAGGCTTCCTGCCGAGCAAGGAGCCCGATGCAGGGCTCGATCCCAGGACTCTGGGATCATGACCTGGGCCGAAGGCAGATGCTTAACGACTGAGCCACCCAGGTGCCCCCATGATTTCATTCTAACATGTTTAGATTTGTTCTAAATCCATTCTTGGTGGCTCAGTGGGCTAAAGCCTCTGCCTTCAGCCCAGGTCATGATCTCAGGGTCCTGGGATCAAGCCCCACGTAGGGCTCTCTGCTCAGCAGGGAGCACGCTTCCCCCTCTCCCTCTGCCTGCCTCTCTGCCTGCCTCTCTGCCTACTTGTGATCTCTCTCTCTGTCAAATAAATAAAGAAAATCTTTAAAAAAAAAATCATCATCTAAGTATTTCAACTCAATCAAAATGGAGAGTAAAAAAAATCTACCCACAGCTTCGAACTCCCAAGAATTTTCCTTTTTAAGGTTTGTTCATACCTATTATTTCTTAGATGAGAGTTATAAGGTGTGTCTGTGTTACTATTTTGAGTTTACTTCTCCCAGATCAATTTCAAATATTTATTTTTTTAAAAGATTATTTGAGAGAGACAGCATGAGCAGGGGAGAGGAGCAGAGGGAGAGGGAGAAGCAGACTCCCCACTGAGCAGGGAGCCCGACAGGGGGCCTTATCCCAGAACCCAAGATCATACCTGAGCTGAAGTCAGACACTGAACTGACTGAGCCACCCAGGTGCCCCTATTTGTTATTTTTTTAAGTAAGCTCCACACCCAACGTGGTATGAACTCCCGACCCTGAGATTAAGAGTCACATACTCCCACCAACTGAGCCAGCCAGGGACCCCAGTTTCAAATACTATTTAAAAAAGGAAGTTTGGGAAAGATTCTACAGCTTCTGTTCATTAAATGTTCTATGTTCTGGGAAAAAGAGGGCAGGCAACTAGCACAGTAGGGGAAAAGTGTCTGTGAAGCCAGTGAGACAGGCAGTGAGGCATCTGAATTCAGCAGGGGCATTTGTTTTTTTATAACAGCTGTGAGGTAGAATCCACATACTATAAAACTCATCCTTTTAAAATGTGTACAATTCAGTGGGTTTTAGTATATTCACAGAGTTGTACAACTATCACAATGTCTAATTTTAGGATTTTTTTAAAAAAGTTTTTATTTATTTGACAGAGAGAGATGGAGGGAGGGAGAGAGAGAGCAAGAACAACCAGGGGAGCAGCAGGCAGAGGGAGAAGCAGAAACAGGCAGAAGGAGAAGCAGGCTCCCTGCTGAGCAGGAAGCCAGATTCAGGGCTCTATCCCAGAACCCTGGGATCATGACCTGAGCCAAAGGCAGATGCTTAACGACTAAGCTACCCAGGCACCCCTCATTTTAGGATATTTTTATCACCCCTAAAAGAAACACTGTGCCGATTCCTCCCTTCCCCTAGCAACTGCTGGTCAACTTTCTGTCTTGTGGATTTGCTATTCTCAGAGGAGAGGGAGTACACAATGCAGTTGCCTTGTGGGGAAGGTAGTACACTAATAGTAATTCCTTGAGTTTGAGCACTTAATGGTTTATAAAATTCATTTATAAAGTTATCTAAGTATCAATAAATATCACAAAATCAATAAGTATTTCCAAAATGCCTCACTATAGGAATGATTAGCATCTCAGCTCTAATGAAGCAGGGGAAGCCCTAGAAGGTGACTTGCCTAGACCCAATCCAAGGTTTTGCAGGGTGCTTTCCACTAGTACCCTTAGTTTCTGCACATGAAGGGGCCCACTGGAACAGTGACACTGCAAAGTCATGGGACATGGAAGCATAGTCTCTTGGAGGAGGGGCACTTTTTATTTCATAAGCTCATTACTTGGCCATCGGCCTTCCTTCTCTCTTTCTCTCTCTTACAGAATTAAGAATGATATGCTTATGAAACAGAAATCTAGAACAGAAGCAGGTATGGGCCTGAGAATGGAATGGGAAGGTAGAACGAGCCCAAAAGGACAAGGCAGAGTGCTGGATCGAAGGTTTGATGTACTTTCCCCGGAAGCATGGGAAGGAGATGGGACCTGCCTCCTCACTGGTAATTACTGGCCCTAAATCTCTTGGTTACACCTAAGTTTCATCTGATTAACTGAATGGATGTTCCACAAAGGCTCTTCCTAGTTACAGTTAGTGTTTTATAATTTTATGAGATGATTTTTAGTTAGTAGGAAGGGACTCCCCCACATAGTGGTGATACCCAGCTTATAAAACAGGGTCCTTAAAGAAATAACCCCATTACCAGGGCACCTAGGTGGCTTAGTCAGTTACGTGTTGGGCTCTTGATTTCCACTCAGGTCTTGATCTCAGGGTCATGAGATTGAGCCCCACTTGGGGCTCTGTGCTCAGCAGAGAGTCTGCTTGAGATCCTCTCCCTCTTCCTCTGCCCTTCTCCTGGCCTATGCACATACTCACATGCATGCTCACTCTCACTAAAATAAATCTTAAAAAAAAAACAAAACACTTTCATCATCACTCCTATTACCCATTTCCTACTTACGTGCTTCAGGAATTGGCTGGGAAGTCCACCTTTCTGGTGTTTCAGGGAAGACTTTAGACAGCTGCTTCTTGTAGCTGTTGAGGTTTTCCAGGAAAATGTGGTCTCTCTTCCCACCAATCTGATGGATGATCCGGACTTGATCTGTGAACAGATAAAGAAATAAGGAGTCCCTAGTACCACCCTCCTTCCTCTCTTGCTGGGTTTTTAGTCACCAGGATCACACCCAATTTCCTTCTGCCTTACTCTTCAGCCCCAAAGATTCCTGATTACCATGATGCGGGGGCATCCTTTGAAGGTGACTGTTGCTTGGAAATAGGACCGGTGGTCTTATAGACGCTTGGAGGCCAAGGCAGAACCTGTCTTAACTTACAGGAATTGTCCCCTATGAAAAGCTAAGTCCCAGTTAAGGGGTATCTAATTCATTTCTTTCTTTCTTTTTTTTTTTTTTTTTAGATTGTATTTATTTGACAGAGAGAGAGATCGAGAGATCACAAGTAGGTATAGAGAGGCAGGCAGAGAGGGAGAAGCAGGCTCCCTGCCAAGCAGAGAGCCTGATGCGGGGCTCGATCCCAGGATTCTGAGATCATGACCTGAGCCCAAGGCAGAGGCTTTAGCCCACTGAGCCACCTGGGCATCCCTCTAATTCATTTCTTATCAGTCATAAAAAACTTCGTATGAGTAATTCCGTTAAATACTTTAAGAAGACTTTCAGTTGACAGTTGAGGAACAAGATGGGGGCAAGGAAGAATAAACAGCTTGGAGCGTGCAGGCCTAGATCACATACCTTGGAAGCCCAGGCATCAAAAGGATAGCAAGATGGAAGGAGAAGGTAGTGGACATTTATTGAGCATTGAGCAAGAAGCATTATAGATGCTTTCCTGTCTATTCTTTACTTGAAGTGCCTTTTTTTTTTTTAAAGGTTTTATTTATTTGAGAGAGGTAGAGAGAGAGAAAGAGCCAGCACGAGCAAGAAGGAGAGGGAGAAGCAGGGTTCCTGGTAGCAGGGAGCCTGATGCGGGACTCAATCCCAGGACCCTGAGATCATGACCTGAGCCGAAGGCAAACCCTTAACTGACTGAGCCACCTAGGCTTCAAGTGCATTTTTGTTAGTGTCGTTTTACAAAGAAGGCTTGGAGGGATTATATAATTTGCTGAAGTTAGTAGGGAGGGGCTAAGCCAGGATCCTCCAGACTCAAGCCCTTGATTTTCCTCTGACGTAGCACCTCAATGAGGGATTATCTGAAAGGGAGAGAGAGGAGAAGAGCAGAGAAGAGGTAGTTGTTCTCCAAGCCAAATCTTGTTTGCTTTACAACCCCACACTCCACAACTCCTTAGTAAGGTAAAGGGATAGAGCAAGGGGTGGGGGTGGGGGCAGACAGATTCCCCCACTGGATACCCTCCAGTCTCCCACCAAGACAACCCTCCTGTGCTAGTCCCGAGGGGATGCTGGTCTTCTAGGGCCTCTTACCCACACCCATGACTATTTAATTCCCCACTGCTTCCACCTCCCTGCTCCATGTCCACCTCCCGTCCCCCGCACAGCACCCCAGCTCTATTACCGAAGTATATCTCCTGTTCAAAGGTATTGTCTGTGGAGTAAGCAAACTTCCCAGCTCGAGGATTCACCTGCCGGAAGTGGCTCTGCGTGAGGGGATGGCAGATTTTCTTCACTTTGATATCCTCAGCAGTCTCACTGGTGCCAGGGAGAGATCCAGCTCTCTGCACTTGTGGCAAGTAATTGGGCAATCTTAGCAGAAGAGAGAGGGAGAAAAGGGAAAGGAGATGGGCCTGTTGCCTTCCATCAGACCCGTAGCTCACTCCTCTTTAAGCTCACCTCATATACACATGAGCATCTGGAAAACTCCTATGTTTAACTATTGGCCTTGCTCCCAAAGTGCCAAATGAATATTCAGGTCCACCAGAAGGGCCTGTCTGCAGCCTCCTTCCTCCTCCTCTAATGGAGCCTCTCCTGCAGCCACTGGGCAGCATGGTAGAGGGGCTAGGCTCCCAGCAGTCTCTTTTTTAACATGGTGCCCTTAGAGGTTGCATAGAGCTGAGGAAGGGAGCCCATTCCTACATTGCTTCACTTTATCATGTGTGTGGTTATTTAATGTCCGTCAACCCCAGTGAACAGATCATAAGTTCCTTAAAAGATCCATGTATCTCATTTACGTTGTATTCCCAGCACTTTGCAGAGTACCTGGCAAGGAGTAGGAGGGCAGAGAGATGTTTATGTTTATCCAATAAATGAATAAATAAATGGATTCCCACTTTTTTAGTTCACTTTTGGGAATCAGGTGTTACAATAGCTCTGGTCTTCCCTCTAGCTGTAAGTGAGAAGGAAGCAGTCTGAGAAACACGCAGCGATCAGCCTTCAGGTTGTTTAGTTCTCTGTCCGGCTGCTAGTCAGTTTTTGAGTCAGTGACACATTGGCTCCTTATTCAAAGTGAGACAAAACCAAACCTCAGAGCCTTGAGGTCTCTGCCTCATCACTCTCAGTATGGATACATTTCTGAGAGCGCCTAGATAGCAAAATAGCTCAGTCTGCTAGGAAAGGAACCAATCCCTTTCAAGACAGTGGTTCTCAACTAGGAGTGATTCTGGTCCCTTCAGGGGACATGTGTCAATGTGTGGAACTGTCTTTGATTGTCCCAACTGGAGAGTGCTACTGGCATCCAGTGGGGTGCTACTGAACATTCTACAAGGTACAAGACAGCCCCCTACAACAAAGAACCCCCCAACCCAGGAGGTCAGTGGTACCTAGGTTGAGCACCTTACTTTAAGAGATCGTAGAGAACAAATTGGCAGTGGAGAGCACAAGAGGTTGGTGGGACGGTGTGTTCTGAAAAGGAATGTGAACCAACCCAGGAGTCCTTGAAGGGGACCCAAGGATTCTCAAAGGTGTGCCTGAGGTCCTAGCTGGCGTACCTGTAATAAACAGGAAGCAGCAGCTCCGGCTTCTCTGTCTCCTGGGTGGGTAGGATAACACTTTCATCCTCGAGTTCTGCTGTTTCTTCCTGCTCTAGCTGTTTCAGTAGATCCAGGTCGCTGGAGGAAGTGAGCTCATCCCGGATGTGGCTCCAGTCATACTGCTGGTGCAGAAAGCTCTGCCACTTGTTGGGGGGCACCCCAGGCCTCGGAGGACATTTGCTCTGGATCCATCGGGCAGTGCGCTTGTTCAGCTTTTCCAGCACGATGGCCTCCCAGGCTCTGGCCTCCTTCTCAGCAGGGGGCAGCCAGGCTTCCCTCTCCTCCAAGTTCACGTCTGGAGAAAGGGCCAGGCCTGACGTGTCTGAATTCCTGCAGGGATGAGGGGAGAGAGGGCAAGATTTTTCCTGGCCCACACTTGCTGGCTTGGATTCCTTTGGCTGCTGCTTAAGGTTGGCGGACCTTTCTGTCTTCACAGCCTGGGAGGTGACCCTTGCCAAGGAACCTGAAGAATGCGAGGACTTGAAGCCAGTGGGTTTCTCGCATCGGGCCCTCCTGATCCCGGGAGGCTGGATGATGTGGTCTGCCTTGTAGAGATGGTCGAAGTTGTACTGGCTGTAAGGGGTGCTGGGAAGCCCTCGCTGCCATACCACCTCCTGAGAGAAGGTAAGGTTTGTAGCAGCCTTTTTCAAATACTGGTTCTTGAGGTGTGCGCAGCGATGTGGGCTGAAGTGGAAAACTGGAGGGACACTGGACACGGAGGCACACTCCTCGTGTCCTGGTTTTGAGTGGGAAAAATTCATGCCCCATGTGAGCCGCGGGGGGAGTGACTTTTGAAAATCGTGGGACAGAAAGGTCTTTCCCTGTTGGGGTTTGGTCATTGTTTCCCAGCAAAAGCTTCCTTCCACACTGCCTGGTGCAGAAGCAGATTTGGAGGCTTGACCAGGTACCTGTTGAGGGGATGGGAGGAATTGGTGAGAGATCTAGGTCAGTAGAAATCGGTAGCCCATAGCAGTACAGAAAAAGAAAGAAATGGGAAGACAGATAGAGGAGTGGGGGGCGGTGGGGAGAAGCCACGTGAGTTAGAAGGACAAAAGAAAGAAATGGTGCAACATTCTAAATATTCCTTGTATCAGCCCCTTGCTTCCAATTCTGCCATTTGTCCCCAGAGCTAAGCCCCTCCTCTCCTTATGAGGGATTAGATTACTGTTTTTCAGCAGTATCCATGCTTCTAATTTTCCCCCAATGTCGCTTTCTGTGTGTTTAAAGGGCTTATAGCATAAAGTTAAGACAACTCAGCCTGGCATTCAGGGTTTTTCATGAGTGTGACCCCAGTTTATGACCTCCAGTCTCTGAGTTCATCTTGCATATTCCTCCCACACACAGTGGAGCTCCCTTCTGTGCCCTCTACCTGCAGTAACCTTTCCTCCACATTTGACAAATTCTATCCATCCTTCCAGGCCTAGGTCAGTTCCTACCTGCTCCAGAACTTTTTCTTCACCTTTCCAGGCCTCCATGTCCCACACAAATTTATAAATTTATATAAATTTACAAATTTATTATAGTCTGTACCAGTTCATTTTTCTTAATTCCAGTCTAGTTAACATAGTGTTAAATAAGTTGCAGGTATAGTCGTGATTGCGTACCAGTACTTCCAACTCTCAATCCTATGACACCTCACGTTGTTAATTATTTGGCTTTCTGGCCCAAGGACCATGTCTTCTGTCTCTGCCCTCCTCCAAAATCACCCAGTACCTTACCATATTGCTACATAGTCTTCATTGTTAAAGTGGTTAACAGCTACAGAATATTTTACCAAGTAGGTAAATCACCTTTTCCTTAATTATTGGGCAAGCTGTTTTCAGATTTTAGCTAGCATGGAAAACACTGTAGGGAACAAATGCCTACATTTAGTGCCTCCCCTTTTTTTAAGATTTATTTTATTTTAGGGGCCCCTGGGTGGCTCAATGGGTTAAAAGCCTCTGCTGTCAATGTCCACAATAGCCAAACTATGGAAAGAGCCTAGATGCCCATCAACAGATGAATGGATAAAGAAGACATGGTATATATATAC
>CM053609.1:97715705-97726857 GCA_028646535.1 Procyon lotor
AGATGAAGGGAGACACTTAACCAACTGAGTCACCCAGTAGTTCCAAGCCTTTAATAATTATTTTATTTTATTTTATTTTAAGATTTTATTTATTTGACAGGAGAGATCACAAGTAGAGAGGCAGGCAGAGAGAAGGGGAAGCAGGCTCCCCGCTGAGCAGAGAGCCCGATGCAGGGCTCCATCCCAGGACCCTGAGATCATGACCTGAGCCAAAGACAGAGGCTTTAACCCACTGAGCCACCCAGGCGCCTCTAAAATCTTTTTTAAAATGAAAGTAATCTCTACACTCAAGGTGGGACTCAAACTCAAAACCCCCAGATCAACAGTCCCATGCTCTACCGACTGAGCCCGCCAGGTGGCGCCCCTTTAATTATATATATATATATATTTAATGGTTTTTCGGTATAGCAACTTTGCTTCTAACTCTGACAGTATATTAAGGTTTAAGAAAATTAACATGAAGGAGGCGCCTGGGTGGCTCACTAGGGTAGAGCATGGCTGCCTTTGACTCAGGTTGTGACCCCAGGCTCCCTGCGCAGAGGGGAGTCTCTGCTACACTCTGAGTCTCTCTCTCTCTCTCTCTCTCTCTCTCTCTCTCTCTCTCTCTCTCTATCGCCCTGCCCCTCTCTCACTCGTGTGTGTGTGTGTGTGTGTGTGTGTGTGTGTGTGTGTGCTCTCTCTCTCTCTCAAATAAATAAAATCTTTTAAAGCAACAACAACAAAACCCCAAAACAGTTTTATTCATTCAACGGTTGAAGGACAGGTTTCCAGGCTGGGTTTCAAGTCTTTGGAGATGATGAATAAAGTTCTACAAACTCTTGCATACGTGTTTTTGTGTGAACACAAATTTTCATTTCCCCTGGTGAATACCTAGGAATGAGATGGCTAAATTACACAGTACGTGTTTAACTTAAGACATTGCTCAGCTGTTTCCAAAGTGGCTGTATCATTTTGTGTTTCCACCAGCAGTGTTCTACCTGCTCTGTGGCATTTGGCCTTGTCAGCTTTGGGGGTAGAGGGGAGCGGTGGGTAACAATTTTGCTCTCTTCATTGTCTGTTTGTTAATTATTTTTAATTACAAAAGTAAGGCATGCGTTTTGTAAAAAAAATCTGTGGTGCTTTGAGGCTCTGGGTGTAGGGGAAATGTGGATTGAGACTATGCCACTGTCTAGATCTTTGAAGACCAGAGGTCTTCTAGCATTTCTGATCCTCAGTAGAAAACTTTGACACCACCAAGTAGGCAACACAGGGCTTTTGACACCACTGCAGAGTTTCAGGCGTAATTCAGTTTTGTGTTTTGTTTCTTCCAAAGAACCAGGGCCCTTTCCTGGGATTGTGGACATTTATGGAGTTGGAAGTGGCCTTCTGGAACATCGAGCTAGTCTGCTGGCTGGCAAGGGTTTTGCTGTGATGGCTCTGGCTTATCATGACTATGAGGACCTCCCCAAAGGCCTGGAGATCCTCCACCTGGAGTACTTTGAAGAAGCTGTCAACTATCTGCTGGATCACCCTCAGGTTGGAACTTCTCTAAGTTTTATGATCTATGTATCGGTGTCTTCGTAACTGCTCTTAATTTTCACAGAATGTGACAAATTCACCACAGCCGCTCCCAGGCCCCATCACACACTACCATTTAGAATCACTTCTCATAGACCATTTCTCTGCAATTTTACGTTGTCCTATTCCCTGCTAGTAAAGATTTCTTAGTTGGTTTGGAATTTTAAATCCCAGTATTTTACAGTAGATCACAATAAGCCCAAACATATTTGAGAACCCTGGCTTTGATACAGGAAGTAAAGGGAAAGGGAATGGGAAGCACTATCTCCCAAAGGCCCTAGGTTAAATGTTTGTACGTAACAACCCTCTCTTGTGGCCTGAGAGCACAGTGTTAAGTATTAAAGAAGAACTGGGCAGCCAAAGAACCTAGGTACTAGGAAGTGTTTTGAGGGTTATAGGCTCGGGGTATCAGAGCATCAGGAGATAAACCTTGCTTACTTTACAATTCAGAGCTCAGTGGACAGGAAGCTTTGGAACTCTTAAAAAAGGTGATAGTGTGCAGTGGCCCCAGCAGGAGATGTGGACAGACAAGAGTTAAATGTAAGTTTTTATCTCATTAATTGCCAGCTAGCCCCATGACCTTGCAGCCCCTCTTTCCTCTCCTAAAAAGTTGGGATGATAATAATATGTCATTTAATTTCCTAGTACTTTTCCTCTAGGAGGAATAAATGGTTGAAACAGTCAAGGGTGCTGTTGTAGAAGCCATAAGGAGAAAAAGACTGCTATTGAGCAGTGAATCATAGGGCCATTGGTAATAGATGCTGGTAACTGTGGCAAGAGCAGTCCTTGCAGGATAGTGCAGACACAAACTACCCTAGGGGATGGGGTAGAGAAGGGAAGACAAAAAAGAACAACTCAGACAATTGGTCCCCACTAGGGCAGAGTGGATGTGAGGTCGAGGGTTTGTTATGAAAACAGAGCATTAAGTACTCCCATGGGAATGGGCCAGGAGAGTACAAAGTGTGAAGAAGGAGGGAGATGATGTAATTGTAGGAGCAAGTCCTGGAGAATGAGAGTGGAGGAGATTCTAAGTGTGGGCAGCAGGGGGGCCTTTGCTAAACACAGAAGTACTTTGGAAACCCAAGGGAAGGCAGAGAGCTTGAGCCCCTGTGGAACTAAGTAGATCCCCCAGGGTGAAAAGAGGCAGAGTTCCTGCTGGAGAGCTTTATTTTCTCCATCTGGTGTGAAGAGGTGACAGTGAAAGGGAACAGGGTTAAAGGTTAAGAGGCTTTAGGTTGTAGGAGAGGGGTGCCCCGGTCTTTTGGGGAAGTGGAGAGCAAACGTAAGTGGAATGTGGCAGGATGGAAGGGAAGCATGGACACTGAGAGGCCAGAGGATTGGGTATATCCTCCACGTGGTTGCTGAAGTCACTGAGAACGATGATGGAGAAATTGCAGAAAGGAAGATGGAGAGGAGGAATAAGTGAGTACCCCGAGACTGCAAAACCTGACCAGTGGTAGAGCCCAGAGTCAGGCTCGGTTGCACCTATTTTCCAATTCCAGGCACTGCTCATCACACTGCACTGTTCATGGCCTCATTCTCCTTCCTCCTCTGTCCTTTTCTCAGGTAAAGGGTCCGGGAGTCGGGCTGCTTGGCAGTTCTAAAGGAGGTGATCTCTGCCTCTCCATGGCCTCGTTCCTGAAGGGCATCACCGCCACCGTCACAATCAATGGCTCTGTGGCCAATGTCGGGGGAGCCTTACACTACAAAGATGAGATCTTGCCCCCTCTGGGCATAGACACAAATCGAATAAGGCTGACCAAAGACGGCTTGGCAGACATTTTGGATGTCCTGAACAGCCCTTTGGAAGGAGCCGACCAGAAGAGTTTCATTCCCGTGGAAAGGGCTGAGAGTGCCTTCCTGTTCCTTGTAGGTCAGGATGACCACAACTGGAAGAGTGAATTCTATGCTAATGAGGCCTCTAAGCGCTTACAGGCCCATGGTAGGGAGAAGCCCGAGATCATCTGTTACCCCGGGACAGGACACTACATTGAGCCTCCTTACTTCCCCATGTGCCGGGCTTCCCTGCACACTTTGGCGGGTGGTCCTGTCATCTGGGGAGGGGAGCCCAGGGCTCATGCCAAGGCCCAGGTGGACGCTTGGAAGCAGCTCCAGACTTTCTTCCACAAACACTTAGTGGGGAAAAGTTAGGGGGACTGAAAATATAACCCACTATTTGAAGGTTACGAGGGTGAGACTAATATATGCTTAGCAGCAGCAATTAAACACAGTTCACCCAATGTATTCTTTTAACACTTGGGTTTTTTATTCCTTTCTCTTTAAATGACATCATCAGGGGCCCCTGGGTGGCTCAGTCATTAAGTGACTGCCTTCGGCTCAGGTCATGATCCCAGGGTCCTGGGTTCGACCCCCGCATCAGGCTCCCTGCTTGGCAGGAAGCCTGCTTCGACCTCTCCCACTCCCCTTATTGGTGTTCCCTCTCTATGTCTTTCTCTGTCAAATAAATAAAATCTTTAAAAAAAAATAATAAATGACATCATCATTAAAAAAATAGTCTCCATTTGGGACACCTGGGTGGCTCAGTCGGTTGAGCATCTGCCTTCAGCTTAGGTCCTGATCCCAGGGTTCTGGGATTGAGTCCCGCATGGGGCTCCTTGCTCAGAGGGGAGCCTGCTTCTCCCTCTGCCTGCTGCTCCCCCAGCTTGTGCGCTCGATCTCTCTCTCTCACACAAAGAAATTTTTTTAAATCTAAAAAAAAAAAAAGAAAAAAGTCTCCATACATATTATGCCAGGAATGAAAAGAGAGCCTTAAGTAACTTTGTCAAAGGTTAAATATTGGAACATTACAAATGAATATTCCATCTCCTTTCAGTGTTCTCACCACCACCACTATTGTCAGGGAGCAAGAATTCCTGTCCCGTCATAGGTCCTTCTAGCTGGATTAAGAATCAAATTGACAAGAGACAGATTAACAGGAGAAAATCAAATCTGATAGCAGATGCACAGGAAACCCACACAGACATGGAAATTCCCAAGACAGGCAAAACGAGGTATGTACATCACCCTGAACTAAGGAGAAAAGGTTAGGGGTCTAGGACTTTAAGGGAAGGAATGCAATTCACAGGGCAATAAGAAGAAGAGAAGATGTTTGATAATTAGGTGTTCGCCCTGCCATACAGATGGGTCACTCAGATACAATTTATCTCTGCTAATAACCCTGATTCTGGGAAAGACCTTCAATTTAGATTCCTCCATGTAGTTAAGGGAAGGGCAGACGTTTCTCTTGAGGCTTCAGAGTCTCGATTACCTTCAGCTCAAAATAATCTAGCCAAACTGGCCCATCAATCCCTAGGCTACCATCATCCTCCACAAAATAATCTTTGTGATGACTTTCATATGTGTCCTTTCACATACTCTACTTTTTTTTTTTCAAGATTTTATTTATTTATTTGACAGAGAGAGAGAGAGATCACAAGTAGGCAGAGAGGCAGGTGGGGGGGGGGGAGCAGACTCCCTGCTGAGCAGAGAGCCGGATGCGGGACTTGATCCCAGGACCCTCAGATCATGACCTAACCCAAAAGCAGAGGCTTTAACCCACTGAGCAATCCAGGCACCCCTCTGCTTTAACATTCATATCTATACCAATAAAAAAGGTGTTTTGTTGCATAAAACATTTTATGCAACATTTTAAAGATACTGATTTTACAAAACAGGTAAGTGGAGGGAAGAGGCAGCTTTTACTTGACACAAACCTGATGCCACAGCAACACATGGAACTGACAGTGGTTTTAGTCCAGGAGAGAGGAGGGCAGTTGGGGAAGGGAATATGCTTCCAGGGCACCAACTTTATACCAGTCATTTAATCCTCCCAATTCTGGGAGGCAAGTGAAAGAATATGTGCAAACACAGCTCTTGTTCACAATTTTTTTTTAAGATTTTATTTATTTGACAGAGACACAGCGAGAGAGGGAACGAGCAGGGAGAGTGAGAGAGGGAGAAGCAGGCTCTCTGCTGAGCAAGGAACCCAATGCAAAGCTTGATTCGAGGACTCTGGGATCATGACCTGTGCCAAAGGCAGATGCGTAATGACGGAGCCACCTAGGAGCCCCTGTTCACAACATTTTAAAGCAAACGCAACCTGCTAGTCAGTGATTGCAATTAACAGTTGTTTAGCCAAAGAAAGATGACTGTGATATCAATCTAAACCTCTTTTCCCTAACAATGAAAATTCAGATATTTGCATATTGGGCATTATACACTAGCAAGATTGTTTCTCATAATTAATTAGGAAGGCTTAGAAATTGAGGGTTACACCCATGGACCTTAAGATTAAACTTCTGGGGATGCCTGGGTGGCTCAGCGGGTTAAAGCCTCTGCCTTCGGTTCAGGTCGTGATCTCAGGATCCTGGGATCGAGTCCCACATCGGGCTCTCCGCTTGGCGGGGAGCCTGCTTCCTCCTCTCTCTCTGCCTGCCTCTTTGCCTATTTGTGATCTCTCTCTCTCTGTCAAATAAATAAATAAATAAAATCTTTAAAAAAAAAAAAAAGATTAAACTTCCGGAATGGAGATGTCTTCAAGAAAATATTTTCAAATAACATTTGGAAACATATTTACAATTATAGAAAAGGAACAGGGAAGATTATTAGGATGTAAACATGACAACTGGATCTTTTTCCTTGATATGGATTATGACTTAACATTATTTATATTTCCCTTCCTGTTCTGTTTTATCGTTGAGTTTTCTAAATCGCTACATTACAGAGAATCCTGCCTCAGACTCAGACGGCACCTAAATAAATAAATGCCATCTTGAAAAAAGCTCTTAGTAAGGATGCTAACTAGAGAGGCTTGTGGTCTCTGGCACTGCCAAGCCAGGACTAAACCAGAAGAAAACGGAGCCAAAAGAGAAAGGTATGAAAGTCAAAGATTGTTTTTACATGAAGAGACTTTGGTGGCTGTAGTTTCTAGTGTCCACGCACCTCAGCGGGCTCAGGGACGCCTCTTCCACCCATGGCCAAGACGGTAATAGCGGGCTCGGGGCCTTCTCCTTGTACCGCTGATTGTGCTTTCTGCGTGCTTTCCTCAGCACATGGGCAAGAAACACCAGACTGGTTTAACTGTACTCTCCAAGGTAATGTCCTCACTGTTCATCAAGCTGGAGTACTCAGTGTCCCCAGAGATTCTGGAGCGGGTTCCTGAGAGAGCCTCAGGACAGAAACAAGATGTTAAGAATGTGGATGACTAGGGGTGCGTGGGTGGCTCAGTGGGTTGAAGCCTCTGCCTTTGGCTCAGGTCATGATCTCGGGGTTCCGGGATCGAGCCCCGCCTGGGGCTCTCTGCTCAGCAGGGAGCCTGCTTCCCCCTCTCTCTCCGCCTGCCTCTCTGCCTACTTGTGATCTGCCTCTCTCTGTGAAATAAATAAATAAAATCTTAAAAAAAAAAAAAAAAAAGAATGTGGATGACTGTGTCCCTTGTAGACTGCGCCTTGCAGCAGACACAGGGCGGAGAGGAGCCCCTCCCCCATCCCTTCTGAAATAAGATGGATGTATAAACAAGTAGGGGAAACATCTTCGTGTAGAGGTAGAACGGAATAAAAGTGCCACAGGGACAGTATTACATAAGCATGAGACAAACCGCAGCTAACTTAGGTGGGGACGACTTAAGAGAAGTGGCATTTCAGATGGGACTTGATGTACAGGTAGGATTTAAAATTGGTTAATGGCTTTTTTTTTTTTTTTTAAGGAAATACATGTTTACTGTAGAAATTTAGAAAATATGGAAAACTATAAAGAAGTCGAAAGGCAGGCAGCTATACTTAGTTACTCACTACCAAAGTGTACAGTATGGAAAGGGGGACAGGAAGTAACTCTAATGAAGAAGCATGACAAACACGAGCTCAGCCAAGTAAATATCAGGGATAACTTGTGTTGAGGCCACATAACCTTGGTATGACCAATGTGTTGAAAGTGGCGTTTCACCTCTGCAGTTTTCCTCCCAGGAACCCTTAACCCAAGTCTTGTCATGAGAAAAGCTTCAAGCAAGCCCAAATCAAGGGACGTTCTGCAAAATACCTAACCACAATACTCACAACTGTCAAGGTCATGAAAAACAAAAAGTCGGAAAAACCGTCCTAGCCAAGAAGAGCCTAAGGAGACATGACTAAATGTAATATGATATCCTAGATGGGATACTTGAACAGAAAAAGGACATTAGGGGAAAACTAAGGAAATAGGACAGAGTCTGGAGTTTAGTTAATACGAATATATCGGTATTGGCTTATTAGTTGTGACAAATGTGCCATACTAATATAAGATACTAACAAAAGGGGAAAGTGGGTGTTGGGTAAAAAGAAACTGTAATTTTGCAACTTCTCTGTAAATTGAAAACTATTTTACAATAAAAGGTCTGGGGTGCCTGGGTGGCTCAGTCATTAAGTGTCTGCCTTTGACTTAGGTCAAGATCCCTGGGTCCTAGGATGGGCCCACATTGGATTCCCCACCCAGCAGGAAGCCTGCTTCTCCCTCTCCTATTCCCCCTGCTGGTGTTCCTTCTCTTGCTGTCTCTCTCTGTCAAATAAATAAATAAAATCTTTTTAAAAATTAATAGAAGTTTTAAGTATTTAAAAAAGAAAGCATAGGGGCACCTGGGTGGCTCAGTGGGTTAAAGCCTCTGCCTTGGGCTCAGGTCATGATCTCAGGGTCCTGGATCAAGCCCTGAATTGGGCTCTCCCCTCAGCAGGGAGCCTGCCTCCCCCTCCTCTCTGCCTGCCTACTTGTGATCTCTCTGTCAAATAAATAAATAAAATCCTTAAAAATAAAAAAATAAAGCATAATTAAAATTTTAGTATACTTCATTTTCTTCCAGTTCTTTCTCTTTTTAAAAAAAAAAGATTTTATTTATTTATTAGAGAAAGAGAAAGATGACAAGTAGGCAGAGAGGCAGGCAGAGAGAGAGGGGGAAGCAGGCTCGCCACTGAGCAGAGAGCCTGATGTGGGGCTCGATTGCAGGACCCTGAGATCATGACCTGAGCTGAAGGCAAAGGCTTTAACCCACTAAGCCACCCAGGCGCCCACTTCCAGTTTTTTTTCTATATATGTACATGTATTCATATTTTAACCATGTGTATAGATTTTTACCCTGCTTTTCCCTGACCTAACGTCACATGCTGAGCATGAAAGCAAACCTTCTGAATGTTGACAGTATTTCATAATCCATAATTACTTAAGTGGTTTTCTATTTTTGGACATCTAGGTTTTAAAAACAAGTTAGCTGTAATGATTAGTGTTGTGATGATTATCTTTGTGAATTCATTTCCGTATAGATCTCAGACTGTTCCCTTGGGATGCAGAAGACTTCATGTTAACTCAAGAAAGAGTAAGGCTGGAAATATAAGTTTTTCCTTTAAGAATAATGAATAGGTTCTGTAGAGTTTAAAAGAAGATTCTAGTTCAGCAAGTTTAGAGTTTTAAGGAAAAACAAGTAGCAAAGTTAATTTATTTCCTAGAATCTCTGTATAGGAAGGCATTGGTCACTACTTGAATAACATTTTGATTTTATTTTTTAAAATATTTTAAAAATAAATACATTTATTTATTTGTTTGCTAGAGAGAGGGAGAGAGGGAGCACAATTGTTTTCTTTTTTCTTTCTCTTTAATTCATTCTTTCTTTCTTTTTTAAGATTTTTATTTACTTATTTGTGAGAAAGAGAGCTTAGCTAGGTGGCAGGGCTGGGGCAGAGGGAGGGGCAGAGGCAGAGGAGAAGCAGACTCCCCACCGAGCAGGGAGCCCGATGTGGGACTCAATGCCAGGGCTCTGAGATCACAATCTGAGCCGAAGGCAGAGGCTTAACTGACTGAGCCACCCAGGTGCCCCATGCCAATTGTTTTCTTAAATCATATACACAATGCATATCTTGTTTGTTTAATCAATATCTTTGACAATCAATGGTGTCTTGTAAACCTGACATAGTTTTATGAAGTAGTCTCAGTGCCAAATTCTACAATCCTCAATAAAACTTATTTTTAAATTTCTGTAAAGTGAGATTTTTCTCTGTGAGAACTGGCCCAAGTCTTAGTTTAGAAATCACAGTTCTTGGCGAGGGGAGGATGGCAGACTAGGACACTGAAATCACGCCATCTCACGTTTACAACTACGTATCATCCACATCCAAATCACTAAACCAGAGAGCCATCAAAAGACTGACAGAACAAACTCCACAACTAAATATAGAGAAGAAGCTATATCCAAAAGGTTAGGAGGGCCAGATATGCAGAGGGAGGCGGCTTGCAGTAGGGAGGGAGTTGGGTGTGCAGAGGGGGTGGAAAGCAGGCCCTTGCACCATTCCCTGTAAGGTTTGGCTTTGGAAAATAGCGGGGCTGAATTATTTGAGTTTGTTTATTTAATGAGTGGGACTTGGAGCCTGGTATTTGAAACGTCAGCTGACTCAGCACTTCCACCCAAGAGGGCAAGTGATAGCTGGGTTGCTGCCCCTAAATCACAGCCTGCACAGAGAGGCACCATAAAAACAGCAGATTGTACAATGCCAGACAGCGATTGAGGGACAGGTATACTCCTACTGATTTGGCAGCATGTTGGGGGACCTAGAAAACGAGGAAGCTAGCAGGCACCATTTTCATCCCCCACACTCCAGCGTAAAAGCAGGGCCATCTGCGGGAGGCAGGGCTGCACAGAACTCGCTACCTAACCCACTAGCAGTGCGCCACACACTCGCCCACTCCAAGCTTACCTCCTTGGCCCTGGACTCAAGATAGATGTTGTTAAAACTGCACACCAGTCCTGCTCACCTGTAGGTGCAGAGCGCTGCCCTGAGCTGCCTCCAGCTGGTGCAGGGCACTCAGCCCCTACTGCATGCTGTGCCCAGCTGCTCAAGCTGTCACCAGGCACCCCAGCCAGCCTTGCATGCGAACCCAAGCTGGGCCCCCCCACTACCCCACTCAGCCCAGTCTCTTGCTCCTGGCCACCCCCACACCTGGCCCATAGCCACAGCAGTGCTTCGCAGCACTTCGGGGGATCTTCCATAGCACTAGTGGCCCAGCACAAATTTTGCCACCACGTCCTCCCGCGCTCAAGTTCCCTGGTAGGCACAGACCCTCAGAACTGGCCCGAGTCTCACTGACATTACACAGAGGAAGCGCAGCTCCAAACAGGCAGAGAGTCAGTGCAGATGACTACACTGAAAGGAAAAGTGACTCAGGCACAACAGCAGGGTGAAAGCAACACACATAGGATACTCTCCCGAGGTGCCCGCTTCTGCTGAACGGGGGACACTGCACTGCAGGGCACTCCAGGACCTCTTCTTCATAAAGTCACTACTTTCAAGAACCAAAGACACAGCTGACTTTCTTAACAGAGAGAAACAGACACAGAGAGGCAGCAAAATGAGGAGACAGAGACATTTGTTTCAAATGAAAGAACAGGACAAGGGCCGTGGCCAGAGATCTACATGAAATGGATATAAGTAACATGCCTTATAGAGAATTTAAAGCAATGATTATAATGATACTCACTGGACTTGAGAAAAGAGTAGAAGATGAGTGAGACCCTTAACACAGAGATAAGGAATAACAGCAGAGATAAAAGGCTCAATAAACAAAATCAGAAACATGATTGATG
>CM053609.1:97726957-97756025 GCA_028646535.1 Procyon lotor
CCCTGGCTCAGCAGGAAGCCTGTTTCTCTCTCTGCCTGCCTTTCCTCCTGCTTGTACTACCCACCCACCCCCGGCAAATAAACAAAATATAAATGAATGAATGAATGAACGAATGAATGCATGCATGCAAGGCAAAAGAAGACAGTAACTTATAAGGGAATAATCATAAGGTTAGCAGGAAAATTTTCAACAGAAACTTTGCAAGCCAAAGGGGAATAGCATGATATATTCCAAGTGCTGAATGGGATAAATCGGCAGCCAAGAATACTCTATCCAGCAAGACTATCATTCAGAATACAAGGAGAGACTAAAGAGTTTCCCAAACAAGCAAAAACTAAAGGAGCTCATGACCACTAAACTAGCCCTGCAAGAAATATTAAAGAGGACTCTGAGAGGAAAGGAAAGATCCAAAGTATAAATGTAGGAAACACAAAGCAGTAAAAATAAATATTTCCATAAAAAATCAGTCAAGGAACTCACAAAATAAAAGAATATAAAATGTAGTAACATATACCTAAAATGTGGGAAGGAGAGAAGAATGGGTTCAAACTTAAATAGTCATCAACTTAATATAGACGACTAAATGCAGAAGATGTTATATATTTACTTAATGGTAACCGTATATCAAAAACCACTAATAAATATGCAAAGAATAAAGAGAAAGAAATCCAAATATATCACTAAATAAAAGAAAGGCTCAAGAAAAATCTTCAGGGACACTTGGGTGGCTCCGTGGGTAAAAGCCTCTGCCTTCTTCTCAGGTCATGATCTCAGGGTCCTGGGATCAAGCCCCGCATCGGGCTCTCTGCTCAGCAGGGAGCCTGCTTCTCTCTCACTCTCTGCCTGCCTCTCTGCCTACTTGTGATCTCTCTCTGTCTGTCAAATAAATAAAATCTTAAAAAAAAAAAAAGAAAATCTTCAGAAACAACCCCAAAACAAATAATAAAATGACAATACATATTTATTGATAATAACATTGAAAAAAATAATTACTTTGAATATAAAGCAACTAAATGCTCCAATCAAAAGACACTGGGTGACAGAATAGATAAAAACCCAAGACCCATCTATATACTGCCTATAAGAGACTCATTTTAGACCTAAAAACACCTGCAGATTGAAAGAGAGGAAATGAAGGAATATCCATCATGCGAATGGATGTCAAAAGAGAGCCAGAATAAGCAATACTTACATCAGACAAAATGGACTTTAAAACAAAGACAGTAACAAGGGACAAAGAAGGATTCATATCATAATAAAGGGGACAACCTAATAAGAATTGTTATAGCACAATTATAAATATTTATGACCCGACATGGGAGTGCTCAAATACACAAAACAGTTAATAACTAATATAAAAGAACTAGTTGATAATAATCATAAGGTACTTTAACACCCCACTTACACCAATGGACAGATCATCTAAACAGAAAATCAGCAAAGAAACAATGGCTTTGAATGACACACTGGAACAGATATATTCAGAACATGTTATACTAGAACACCAGGATACACATTCTTTTCAAGTACACATGGAACATTCTCTAGAATAGATTACATATTAGTCCACAAATCTGAGAAGATCAAAGTCATACCATGCATCTTTTCTGACCACAATGCTGTGAAACTAGAAGTCAACCACAAGAAAATACCTGAAAGACCACAAATACAGGGAGGTTGAATAACATGCTACTAAACAATGAATAGGTCAACCAGGAAGTCAAAGAAGAAATAAAAAATTACATGGAAGCAAATGAAAATGGTAACAAAAAGGTGCAAAACCTTTGGGATGCCTCAAAAGCAGTTCTAAGAAGGAAGTTTATAGCAATACAGGCCTACCTCAAGAAGCAATAAAAATCTCAAACAACCTAACCTTACACCTAAAGGAGCTAGAAAAAGAACAACAAACAAAGAGTGAAACCAACAGAAAGAAATAATAAAGAGTACAGCAGAAATAAATGATATTAAAACAAAACAAAACAAAACAAAACAAACAAACAAAAAAAACCCCAATAGAACAGATCAATGAAACCAGGAGCTTGTTCTTTGAAAAACAAGTAAGTAAATAAATAAATAAAATTGATAAACCTCAAGTCAGACTTAAGAAAAAAGAGAAAGGACCCAAATAAATAAAATCACAAATGAGAGGAATGAAGTAACCAACACCACAGAAATAAAAACAATTATAAGAGAATACTATGAAACTATATGCCAACAAATTGGATAACCAAGAAGAAATGGAAAAATGCTAAGAAATATATAACCTTTTAATTCTGAAGTAGAAAGAAATAGAAAGTTTGAACAGACTGATAACCAGGAAAGAAATTGCATCGGTAATCAAAAAAACTCTCAAAAAACAAAAATCTGGGACCAGATGGCTTCACAGGTGAATTCTACCAAACTTTTAAAGAATAATACCTATTCTTCTCAAACTATTCCAAAAAATAGAAAAGGAAGGAAAACTTTTGAATTCATTCTACAAGGCCAGTATTTTTTTTTTTAAAGATTTTATTTATTTGACAGAAACACAGCGAGAGAGGGAACACAAGCAGAGGGAATGGTAGCGGGAGAAGCAGGCTTCCTGCTGAGCAGGGAGCCCGATGCGGGGCTCAATCCCAGGACACTGGGATCATGACCTGAGCTGAAGGCAGACGCTTAACAACTGAGCCACCCAGGTGCCCCTACAAGGCCAGTATTATCCTAATACCAAAACCAGATACAGACCCCACTGAAAAAGAGAAATACAGGCTTATATCCCTGATGAACATAGATGCAAATATCCTCAATAAAATACTAGCAAACTGATTAAACGATCCTAAAATTTGTATGGAATCATTTAAGACCTTGAAGAGCCAAAGCAACCATGAAAAAGAAAAGCAAAGCTGGAGGCATTACAATTCCAGACTTCAAGTTATAAAACTGTACTAATCAAAACAGTTTGGTACTGGCACTAAAACAGACACATAGATCAATGGAACAGGATAGAAAACCCAGAAATAAACCCATAACTATGTGGTCAATTAATTTCAACAAAGCAGGAAACAACATCCAATGGGAAGGACAGTCTCTTCAACAAATGGTCCTGGGAAAATTGGACAGCAACATGCAAAAGAATGAAACTGGACCACTTTCTTACACCACACACAAAAATAAATTCAAAATTAATTAAAAATAGAAAGCCTAAATGTGAGACTTGAAACCCTAAAAATCCTAGAAGAGAACACAGGCAGTAACCTCTTTGACACTGGCGATAGCAACCTCTTTCTGAATATGTATCTTGAGGCAAGGGAAACAAAACCAAAAATAAACTATTGAGACTACCTCAAAATAAAAAGCTTCTGCACAGTGAGGAAACAATCAACAAAACTAAAGGCAACTTACAGAATGGGAGAAGACATTTCCATGGGAGATGACATATCCAATGAAAGATTAGTATCCCAAATACAGAACGAACTTATACAACTCAACCCCCAAAAAACAATTAATCCAATTAAAAATGGGCAGAAAACATGAACAGGCATTTCTCCAAAGACATATAGATGGCCAACAGACACATGAAAGATGTTCGTCATCACTTACCTTTAGGGAAATGCAAATCTAAAGTACGGTGAGATATCACCTCACACCTGTCACAATGGCTAAAATCAACAACACAAGAAACAACAGGTGTTGGCAAGGATGTGGAGAAAAAAGAACACTTGTGCCTATTGGTGGTAATACAAGCAGGTACAACCACAGTGGTAAAAACAGTATGGAGGTTCCTCAAAAAGTTAAAAATAGAACTAATCTACCATCTAGCAGTCAGACTACTGGGTTTTTACCCAAGGAATAGAAGACTAATTCAAAGGGATACATATATACCCCTATGTTTCCAGCAGCATTATTCACAACAGCCAAAAACCAGAAAAAGCCCAAGTGTCCGTTGATTGGTGAATGAGTAAAGAAGATGTGAGATATCTATCTATCTATCTATCTATCTATCTATCTATCTATCTATCTATCTATCTGAATATATATATGTGTGTGTACACATACATACATACACACACACATATACATACACACACAATAGAATATTATTTGGCCATTAAAATGATATCTTGCCATTTGCAACAACAAGGATGGAGCTAGAGAGTATAATGCTAAGTAAAATAAGTCAGAGAAAGACTAACACTATATAATTTCACTCATATGTGGAATTTAAGAAAACAAATGAGCAGAGGGGAAAAAGGAGAGAGAACAAAAAATAAATTGGGGCACCTGGGTGGTTCGGTCATTTAGCATCTGCCTTTGGCTCAGGTCAGGATCGAGCCCTGCATTGGGCTCCATGCTCTGCGGGAAGCTTATTCTCCCTCTCCCACTCCCCCTGCTTGTGTTCCCTCTCTCGCTGTGTCTCTCTCTGCCAAAAAAAATAAATTAAAATCAGAAAGAAAGAAAGAAAGAAAGAAAGAAAGAAAGAAAGAAAGAAAGAAAGAAAGAAAGAAAGAAAGAAAGAAAGGAAGGAAGGAAGGAGGGAAGGAGGGAAGGAGGGAGGGAGGGAGGGAAGGAAGGAAGGAAGGGGGGTAGGAAGAAAAAAATAGACTCTTAACTATGGAGAATAAACAAAATGATGGTTACCAGAGGGGATGTGGGTGGGGGAATGGGGTAAATAGATGAAGGGGATTAAGGAGTGCATTTGTCATGATGTGCACTGGGCGATGCATAGAATTATAGAATCACTATATTGTACTTGAAAATAACACTGTATGTTAACTAACTGGAATTAAAATTAAAACTTTTTAAAAATAAAAGAAATGATAGCTATATTTCAGTTACGAGGACTGACAGAGCCCATATCAAGTGAAACAAAGAGACTGCAGGCATTAATGATGGAATCTATTCAGATTATGAAGGAGAATCAGCCAATCAGTTGAGTATGAATCAGTACAGCCTCAAATAGAGCAAGGTGAGAGATTGCTCTTTCCTCCTACTACAGTA
Source organism: Procyon lotor (assembly GCA_028646535.1). Taxonomy (NCBI): domain Eukaryota; kingdom Metazoa; phylum Chordata; class Mammalia; order Carnivora; family Procyonidae; genus Procyon; species Procyon lotor. The sequence goes on from CM053609.1 coordinate 97,731,935, forward strand.
TAAATACTTCTGGAATATCTGATTGAAAAGTAAGTTTCTCTCCTGGATATTGAATTATTAATTACATTAAAACCTAACTGAAGTATGAATAAAGTATGAATGGAGACACAGCTTCATACAAACAAAAACTGTCCTTCAGGGTGACCTGGACTGAGTAGTTGTAAGAGAGTCAGAGTCGCAAGGATACATGTAATTTTGATTTGAAAATTCTTTTCTTTTTCTCCAAAGCAAATGACAATGAATCAGATCTCAAAGTGGAGAAATACTACATGAGCCAAAATGTGGTGTCATTTTTATATGTTAAAGTTCCATGCCATCCCTAGCAAGTCCACAAAGCGACAAGAAGTTATATATGAAGTTTTGTGTGATGGCTTAGAAAGGAGACTCTCCACCAATAAACTTTTGTTTCTGAGCTGGAGTGTGATTCTCTGTGGCAGCACAGATGAGAAAATTTTAGACTCTCAGAGGTTCTTTGGGTAATAAACAGTGCTCCAGAGCAAAGACCCTTTTCTAGGAGAACTTTTATGTGGAAAAAGCTTAGGCTCCCAGAAATTTATTTCTGCTTCAAAACTATTCTGACATGAAAAAAATCTGCACGAATATTTTCTCCTTGATGTGTAAGCCTCACATGAATTGAGACATGGGAGAGATGACTCTGAGAGAAAGCTTCTTCATTAGGACTCTTGTTTCAGGAACATAGGAAAGATATAATCATAGTTACAAATTATAAGATATCATCTCAAATAGCGATACTTGTTTTGAATATGTGTATTTTATGGTTTGGGTATGCAAATATAAAAATAAAATTTGATGATTTTAATGGGATAATTTGGTTGTGTTTTTCCTATGCTTTCCCTTTCTCTTGAATTTTTCTTTTCTTTTTTTTTTTTTGGCTTCAAAAAGCAACCCTCCCGCCCCCCCCCCAAAAAAAAGGCAATCCAAAAATTCACGGGCACTTGGGGTTATGGCTAATAAGCAACACTCTTATCAGGTAAACGTGAAGCTAAAAATGTTCAAACTCTATAACTTTAATATGTGTGAGTTACTCTTGTACTTTTTTAATTAAAAGAAAAGATACTGCTGAGGATGAATGTATTGCTGGGCAGAATTAAAGGGATGAATAAATTTATTACTATGTCTGTACAAAGTTAAAAAGGTATAGCCTCAATAAATTTTAGAATTTAATCTATTTAGTTCTACCAAAGAAACATATAAAATTAAACTATTTTAAATAATCAATCACTTTGTATTTCAACATAATCTTTCACTCAAAAGATAAATTCCTAGTTATTACACTGAGTACCAGCTCTCCATGACAATAGTATTGCATTTACTGTGGCAGATCGCTCAAAGAACAGAACAATTGGTTTATAGTTAAGATGTATTATAATTTAAATGGTAAAGCCTTTAAGTTTCCTTCTTCAGAAAAAAACAAAATTATGTATATCTACAAAAATTGATAATGCTGAAACTTTCTGAAGTTTAATGCTCTAATGAATATTTAATAGCTATTAATAGTAATACTAATGATCTTGATATATTAATTTTTTATATTTTCTGATACTCGTAAATGGCTTTGAGAGGCTAAAGATTAATATGATATAAAGTTAATACATACCCATATTTGTATAAAACTAAACAAAACTAAAGTTCAATCCTAAACCTATCTCTTATTTTTTTTAAAGATTTTGTTTATTTAAGAGAAAGCAAGAGAGAGCATGAGCAGTGGGGAGGGATGGAGGGAGAGGGAGAAGCAGACTCCCCGCTGAGCAGTGAGCCCGATGTGGGACTTGATCCCAGGACACTAGGATCATGACCTGAGGTGAAGGCAGATGCTTAACCAACTGTGCCACCCAGGTGCCCATCCTATCTCTCTCTTCTTATAAAGAACCTTCTGTAAAGTTAGAAGAGAAAGAATCCATAGTCACCACATAATCTATTTTATAATTATAAATAGGTAATAGATAGACATAATTATTTGTCTCAATGTAAATTAAATTCTCCTAAAATTCTAAATGAAACAATAAAAAAGCAGTTGGTATTTAAAAAGAATTAGGGGCACCTGGCTGGCTCAGCTGGAAGAATGTGAGCCTCTTGATCTTGGGGTCATAAGTGTGAGCCCCACCTTGGGTGTAGAGATTACTTATTTGAATAAAACTTAAAAAAAAGAAAAAGAAAAAGAACTGTATAACACAACCAACTGGGATATATCGTAGCTAAGCAAGGCTGGTTCAACATTCGAAAATCTATTAATGAAATCCAACAGGCTAAAAAAGGAAAATCACATGATCAACAAATGCACAAAGAAGCATCTGACAAAATACAACACCCATTCATGATAAAAATTCTCAGAAAAGTAGGAATAAAGGGGAACTTACTCAAGTGAATAAAGAATATCTATAAAAACCCTACAGGTAATATCATACTCAATGGTGAGAAACTAGAAGCTTTCTCACTAAGATCAGGAACAAGGCAAGGATGTCCCCTCTTACTTCTGCATCTGCATCAGAGCACTTGAATATGGCTGGAGGAAAAAACCCAACCATACTGACTGTCTCACTTTAAATCTCACATCCTTACAGAATTTTAAGATCTCTTTGTTCTTGCCCACTGCACAGTCATGTGTGAAATGCTCTGCCAGCAATCCACCAGGCACCTTCTTCCCAGACTCAGCCACAACACAGCAACTGTGCTTGTAACACTGTTGTCCACCCTGAGCCCTCTGCTCTGTCAGAGTCCTTGCCACCTGGTGAATCCAGGCACACAAGCAGGGGGAGTGGGAGAGGGAGAAGCAGACTCCCTGCTGAGCAGGGAGCCCTGAAGATGTGGGGCTCAGTCCCAGGACCCTGCAATCATGACCTGAGCCGAAGGTAGATGCTTAACTGACTGAGTTACCCAGGTGCCCCTTAAGTTTTTTAATTTAAGTAATCTCTGCACCCAATGTGGGGCTCAAACACAACCCCAAGATCAAGAGTCACACCATCCTCCGACTGAGCCAGCCAGGCCCCCCTCAATTAGTCTTTATTACCTATTTGATTAGCTAATGCTATTTTTCATTTTCAACCTATGCAAAAGATCGAAATGCATTTTTCATTGTGAAATATACAGAAAAGTGCCTCAAACAAATATGTCACTAATGAATAAATTTAAAGAGAACATACATGTAACCAACACCTATGATCAATATGTAGCTGGGTTTTTAAATTCTGAATACCTGCTTTTCTTTAAAAAAAAAATCTTGGGGTGCCTGGGTGGCTCAGTGGGTTAAAGCCTCTGCCTTCAGCTCAGGTCATGATCTCAGGGTCCTGGGATCGAGCCCCGCATCGAGCTCTCTGCTCAGCAGGGAGCCTGCTTCCCCCCCCCCCTGCCTGCCTCTCTGCCTACTTGTGATCCCTCTTTCTCTGTCAAATAAATAAATAAAATCTTAAAAAAAAAAATCTTACATTCAGCAAAATAATGCTGGGAAATCACTGAAAGAAAACTATCCATAAATAAACATTCCCTACATCAAAAAATTCTAAGAATTACAAAGTCTGTAGGAACTTGGCTAATCAAATACTGTAGTACTAACTTAATCAGTATAAAATTAAAAGTTTTTGAATCTATAATAATAAACTTACCCTTGTGGAACAGCAAACTTTAAAGGAGGCCACCAATTGAGAACTGTCAAACCATTGTAATTTCTTGGATTCACATGGAAAACATTTTATTTTTTTACTTTCATATTAAAATTCGTTGGTATCCAATACTTTGTTTCTACATTTTATCTTAGTCTTGTGGTGATACTACCACAGAATTTTGAGTTTACTTCATTTCCTGACTATAAAGAAAAATTAGATGATTCCATGACTGATGTAGATAAGTGGGTGATTTCTTCAGCCCCACAGTCGGTTGCCCACCACTCTTGGGCAGCTCTCCATCAGCTCTTCGGAGTGTCAGGACAGACTTACTGACAAGAATACTTTATCTTCCATATACCTGTTGAGGATTTGTCAGGAATAGGTTCTAGCAATTTGACAGAGTTCTGGCCTCTCTCCGCATTTCAGCAACATCCACTTGTCTGTGCTCTGATTCAATACTCACTATTATTCCAGGATCAACAAAATTTTTGTTAGGAATTTCCTGTGGGTTTACTTAATCTCACTTGTGAGGGAGGCAAAACTACCTCTGCCCTCTTGGGGCTTCTGCCTGAGCCTGAGAATTAAACTGACATAAGACAGGTTAACAAAAGAAAAGCATATTGGGGCACCTGGGTGGCTCAGTGGTTAAGTGTCTGCCTTCGTCTCAGGTCGTGACATCACAGTCCTGGGATCCAGCCCCGCATCCAGCCCTGCATTGAGCCCTGCACCAGGCTCCCTGCTCCGAGGGAAGCCTGATCTCCCTCTCCCACTCCCCCTGCTTGTGTTCCCTCTCTCACTGTGTCTCTCTCTGTCAAATAAATAACTAAAATCTTATAAATAAATAAATAAGAAGAAGAAGAAGAAGAAGAAGAAGAAGAAGAAGAAAGAAAAGCATATGATTTTTAATTGTACGAGAGGTCTTCACAAGAAAAGGAAGACCCAAAGAAGTGGCAAAACCTAAGAACTTACACACTAGATTGAAGAGTGGGAATTGTGGACAAGTAAGATATATGGGGAAACAAAGAAAGAGAAGTATTTTAATAAGATCTTGTGCAGACTCCTCTCAGCCTTGAGTCCTACCTCTGGTATTCAGACTGCTTCTTTCCTACTGGTACAGGGAGGGTGGTTCTCAACCTGGGAGTTTCATCTCCTGTTTCACCGGGAAGAGGGGATGAGGGCCTTTCTTGCACCTGCTGTTTTTCAAGTGCCTTTAGCTCAAAAATAAGCAATATGTCTAAGTGACATATTTTGTGATAGCTTCCCCGGATCCCCTTCTCCTGACTTGTTTCCATGTTTTCTCCCATCCATATTCGATTTTGAGAACTGAAGATAGATAAACTGAAGGAAAATTTTCATCTTGCAGTAAAATATTGCTATGTGCTTAATTTCTTGTTTCCTAACATATTTTCTAATGTCAAATTCTCTGTTCAAATCTAAAAACACAAGTCTTCTAAAAGTCAACTTCTAAATTCCTTAATTAGTTCCATTAATAGTCATAACTGCTATTAATCCCCTTTTCTTTTTCTAATTTTAAAAAACTTCCTTTTTTGCCCTAACTTCTAAAAAGCCACCAATACCATAATGGGTCTGCCTTCCACTGCTCTCAAGGATATTGTCAAGTACCTACACAGCAAACACTACCCTTCTCCCTTTTATAAGAATTCCCGATCTTCATTCAGGTACCACCCATTCACCACAGCTATGGGCTTCAGGGAAAGCTAACTCCACCCTGAAGGCAAGGGCCATGATGATGATCCCTGTTTTGTTTAAGCCAATCTCAATGTTCCATTCAGCGGAACAGTATGCAATTTAGGTCACACTTGGAGATCTGAATGTTCTCTCCCACTAAACATGAACAAAGAAGTATGAAGCCTGAATCATTCTGGCAGCCACTTTATGACATGAATGGCAGAGCCGACAGAAAGAAACAGTGCTTGTTGTCATCCTTGAGCTATTGGATCAATCAAATATGAAACCAGACCTATTCCTGATTTCCCATACAATAAATTTCCTACTTTTGTTAAAAAAGAGTATTTTTTAGAACAGTTTTAGGTTCACAGTAAAACTGAAAAGAAGGTACAGAGATTTCCCATATGCCCCCTGCCCCTACACAACCTCCCTCAATACCAATACCAGAGTTCTCCATTTGTCACCATTGATAAACTACATTGATCAGGGACACCTGGGTGGCTCAGTTGGTTAAGCATCTCCCTTCAGCTCAGGTCATGATCCTAGGGACCCGGAACCGAGTCCAGCATTGGGCTCCTTGCTCAGCAGGGAACCTATTTCTCCCTCTGCCTGCAGCTCCCCCTGCTTGTATGTGCTCGATTGCTCTCTCTCTCTCTCTGATAAATAAATAAACAAACAAACAAACAAACAAACAAATAAATAAATAAAATCTTTAAAAAAACTACATTGATCCATTACCCAAAGTCGTTAGTTTACATTAAGTTTCACCTTGGGTATTGTACATTCTAAGGCTTTGGAGAACTGTATAATAACAGGAATCCACCATTATGGTAAACAAAATAGCTCCACTGCCCTAAAAATCCTCTGTGCTTTGCCTATTCATTCCTCCCTCCCCTGCAACCCCCAGCAAGCACTGATCTTTTTGCCATGTTTGCCTTTTCCAGAATGTCAGAGGGTTGGAGTCATACAATATGTAGCCTTTTCAGATTGGCTTTTTTTTTTTTTTAAAGATTTTATTTATTTGACAGAGAGAAACACAGCGATAGAGGGAACACAAGCAGAAGGAATGGTAGTGGGAGAAGCAGGCTTCCTGCCGAGCAAGGAGCCCGATGTGGGACTCGATCCCAGGACTCTGGGATCATGACCTGAGCCGAAGGCAGACGCTTAACGATTGAGCCACTCAGGCGCCCCAGATTGGCTTCTTTTATTTAGTTCCTCCATGTCTTTACATAGCTTGGTAACTCATTTCTTTTTATTGCTGAATAACATTTCATAGTCTGGAAATACCAAAGTTTGTTTATCCCCTTACCTACTGAAGGATAACTTGGTTGCTTCAAACTTTGGCAAATTATGCATCAAGCTAATATAAACATCCATGTGCAGGTTTTTGTGTGGATGTAATTTTCATCATATTTGGGTAAATACTAAGGAGGATCATATGGTATGTTTAACTTTGTAAGAGACCACCAAATTGTCTTCCTAGGTGTCTATACTACTTTGCATTCCCAGGAGCAATGAATGAGAGTTCCTGTTATTCCACATCCTTGCTAGCATTTGGTGTGGTCTGTGTTCTGCATTTTGGACATTCTAATAGATGTAGGGGACCTGGACAGACTACCCCCAAATGTACCACAATGGCATACTGATTATTTCTAACTAAAACTATTTTTTTTAAATATTTTATTTATTTATTTAACAGAGAGAGATCACAAGTAGGCAGAAAGGCAGATGGAGAGAGAAGGGGAAGCAGGCTCCCTGCTGAGCAGAGAGCCCGATATGGGGCTTGATCCCAGGACCCTGAAATCATGACCTGGGCTGAAGGCAGAGGCTTTAACCCACTGAGCCACCCAGGCACCCAAAAACTATTTTACTTTTAAGATTTTATTTATTTGTTTGACAGAGAGCTAGAGAGAGAGCCCAAGGAGGTGGAGCGGCAAACAGAGGGAGAGGGAGAAACAGGCTCCCTGCTGAGCAGAGAGCCCAACACAGGGCTCAATCCCAGGATCCTGGGATCACGAAGTGAGCAAAAGGCTGATGCTTAACTGACTGAGCCACCCAGGCACCGCTCAGTAAAACTATTTTAAAAAACCAAAAAACAAAAAACAGTCTGTGCAAGGACCCTCAGAACTCTCTCTATCCCCCTGAAAGCAGGAAATAAATCTCCCACGTGAAAGGCACCCTCCCTGTACCAGGTGGTAAAGAGAAATCCTTATCACTAGACATAGGGAATTTACAACTGAGAAGGCTGTATAAACCAACTATAGAGGCCACTTTTAGGTAACCAAATTGAGCAAGAAACACCTAAGTGATGTGGAAGGGCCCAAGTGACTATCGGGCTAAATACCAACAGGCCCATCAAGTGACCCACCTCAAAATATCCGTAAGCCCTAGCTGACCAATGGACTACTTACAACCAGGCACAGGTACCAAAAAAGGAAAACTGTATACATTCTCCCTCAGTCCCCCACCTTAACTACAGTCACACACCCCCCACCCCCTGCCCCCTGGCAGAGTCTCTCCCTTCCTGTCCTGCTCTCTGCTTCTTTGCTGTGTATTCTGTAAACTTCTACTGCTTTGTTCTGCCCTAGATGAATTCCTTCACCACTGCTCCACTGTGTGGCTGGCCTCCACCCAATGAGACTGCCCCACACCAACTTTGTTATCAATTGCTAATTTACTACCTTAGCCTAAATTCTGTTCAGAACTTCTTACTGATTTAAGCTCCCAAAGACAAGTTTTCTTTGTCCTGTCAATTATTCACAAATGTATTGTCTCTTTGCCTAAAATATACAAAGGCTGCTTGTCATAAAAAATAATTTTTTAAAAAATGACTGCCTTGGCCATTTCTTTGGGTCTCAATTTCATTATTGAGCCTCCATGTGCACATAATAAACCTTTGTGTTCTTCTCCTGTTACTTTGTCTCATGTCAATATAATTCTTAGATCACCTAAGAGAACTTGAAGAGTAGAAGGAAATAATTCTTCCTTCCCTACAATGTATAATTTCCTTATTTTTTAAAACCAGTTTGAGGGGACATGTGGATGGCTCAGTCATTAAGTGTCTGCCTTTGGCTCAGGTCATGATCCCAGGGTCATGGGATTGAGCTCCTAGCAGGGCTTCCTGCTCAAGGGGAAACCTGCTTCTCTCTTTCTCTCTTTCCCACTCCCCCTGCTTGTGTTCCCTCTCTGTATCAAATAAATCAGTAAAATCTTTACAAATAAATAAATAAATAATAAAACCAGTTTGAGTGTGTTTTTGTAACTTGCCATCAAAAGAAGCCCAACTACTATAAATTCACTGACATTGCTACAGAATTCTTAAGAGACCAACTGGATTCTGGAGGGAATAGAAGTTCAACTGTTAAAAGTAAAGCCATACAGGGGCGCCTGGGTGACTCAGTCGTTGAGCGTCTGCCTTCCGCTCAGGTCATGATCCCAGAGTCCTGGGATCGAGCCCTGCATCGGGCTCCCTGCTCTGTGGGAAGCCTGCTTCTCCCGCTACCATTCCCTCTGCTTGTGTTCCCTCTCTCGCTGTGTTTCTCTCTGTCAAATAAATAAAAAAATCTTTAAAAAAAAAAAAAAAAGTAAAGCCATACAAGTATAGCATTAGGGAAAAATATAAGAGAGAAAAATGTAATAATAATCATACATAGGAAAAGATATTCCTTAGCATAACACAAAACCCAGAAACTCACTAAAAAGAAAAACACAGGCCTAAAAATGGTGTCACTGAGTCACCAAACCTGGTGGCTTAATACCTAACCTAACGGCAATTCCAACCTCTCCCAGATACATAGTCTTAACTGGTCAGTCAGGAACTTCCTGATTAATGTCAGTGAGGAATCAGTCACAAGGCCCTTGCCATCCCCCAAAGGAAGATGAGGTAATCTGTAGAAGCCTCCTGATCTTCCCCAGAAGGAAGGGCGACCTCACCTGAACTGACCTTTTCTGAACCTTTCTTTTCTTAGTATCTTCTTGTTCCACCCTTCTTCCTAGAAAAACCTTCCATTTTGTACAAATCCTCTGAGTTCCCCTCTACTTGCTAGATGGGATGCTGCCCAATTTATGAATCATGCTTAATAAAGTCATTTAGATCAAATTTCTAGGATGCCTGGGTGGGTCAGTCGGCTAAGCCTCTGCCCTCTGAGCTCAGTTCATGATCCCAGGGTCCTGGGATGGAGGCCTGCATCAGTCTGCTTCTCCCTCTGCCTGCCATTTCCCCGCTTGTGCTCATATGTTCTCTCTCTCTCTCTCTCCCTCTCTGTCAAACAAACAGATAAAGAAATAAAACCCTTTAAAAAAGGAGGGGGTTTCAGATATTCAAACTTCTTTGTTTGAATTTTGGTTTTTAACAACATAAAGGAAAAGACCAATAGATTAAACATCATAAAATGTGAAGATACGACAAAAGAAAATTTAAAAATAACTTGCAGAATAGGAGAAAACAGAACACATAATGGACAGGTGATAAATAAAGGCCTTCTTCAAACTAGTAAGAAATTTGGCCAAAAGATATAAAATGACAGCTCTCAAAAGGTAAAATACAAATCAATAATAAATATAGGAAATAATACTGGCTCAATTTGGTGGACTAAATTCATAACCTGCCTTCTCCCAAATTCCTTTAAAGGAAAGAAAAGACACTCCTTTAGAGATTTTTTTTTTTAATTTTTTTTTTAAAGATTTTAGTTATTTGACAGAGAGAAACACAGCGAGAGAGGGAACACAAGCAGAGGGAATGGTAGTGGGAGAAGCAGGCTTCCCGCAGAGCAGGGAGCCTGATGCGGGGCTCGATCCCAGGACCCCGAGACTATGACCTGAGCCGAAGGCAGACGCTTAACGGCTGAGCCACCCAGGCGCCCCTAGAGATTTTATTTTTAAGTAATCTTTACAGCTACTGTGGGGCTCGAATTCAAAACCCCAAGATCGAGGGCTGCACACACCACCTACTAAGCTAGCCAGGCACTCCAAGACATATTTTTTAAAAGAATAAATCCAGGGACACCTGGGTGGTATGGCTGGTTAAGCGACAGACTTTTGGTTTTAGCTCAGGTCATGATCTTAGGTCATGAGACTGTCGGGTTCCATGCTCAGAGCAGAGTCTGCCTGAGATTCTCTCATTCTCCCCCGGTCCCTCCTCCTGCTTGTGCGCTTGTGCTCGCTCTAAAATAAACAAACAAATAAATAAATAAATCTTTTAAGAAATCCATAACAATTTTACAAAATGAAAAAAAAGAGTGCTACTTAAAGGTCTAGAAAATATGAAGACTTCCTAGTAAAAAGCACAGAAGAAATGGGATAGATAAGAATGAAGAACACCACAGGCCAAATATGGGCAGACTACTCAAAAATGAACTGCTCAAAACAAACAAACAAACAAACAAACAAACAAAAAACTTACTTAAAATGAACAAACACAGGGGAGCCTGGGTGGTCCAGTTGGTTAAGAAATCTGCCTTTGGGGGCACCTGAGTGGCTCAGTGGGTTAAAAAGCCTCTGCCTTCGGCTCAGGTCATGATCTCAGGGTCCTGGGATCGAGCCCCGCATCGGGCTCTCTGCTCGGCGGCAGGGAGCCTGCTTCCTCCTCTCTCTCTGCCTCCCTCTCTGCCTGCTTGTGATCTCTCTCTCTCTGTCAAATAAATAAATAAAATCTTTAAAAAAAAAAAAAAAAAGAAATCTGCCTTTGGCTCAGGTCATGATCCCAGGGTCATGTGGGATTGAGTCCCATATTGGGCTCCCTGCTCAAAGAGGTCTGCTTCTCCCTCTCCTTCTACCCCTCCCCCTGCTCATGCTCTCTCTCTCTCTAAAATAAATAAAATCTTTTTTAAAAAATGAACAAACACAAAGAGTATGAAGTCTGCATGTACCAACTGCCTTGAGCAGGGTTACTATGTTATTTAGGTTATGCTAGATTATGCCCTGAGGACTGAAATCTCAGTGGCTTAATACAACAAAGGTTTATTTTGTTACTGTGCTCATAATTTGAAGCAAATTGGATACCAATCTTCAGTAACTCCTATTCAAGCATTAATTTATGGATCCAGGCTTCTATGATGTAACCCTGCCATTTGGAACACCTGGGTTGGCTTCCAAAATTGCCAATGGAATGAAAGAGAATGGGAAGTCCTGTTTTAGGACCAGCCCAGGGTGTATGATTTTAGCCCCCAAGCCATTAGTAGAACTTAGTAATGCAAACCCAACAAAACTACAGGGGAGGCCGGGAAATACTGTTGTACTGTTTTCCAGAAGGAAGAGGAAATTTAAGTGTAATGTTAATTAATTTAAAAACTAGTTTGGGTTTTTTTAAAGATTTTATTTATTTATTTGACAGAGAGAGAGACAGAGAGAGAGGGAACACAAGCAGGGGAAGCAGGAGAGGGAGAAGCAGGCTTCCCGCTGAGCAGGGAGCCCAACGCAGGGCTCGAACCCAAGACCCTGAGATCATGACCTGAGCTGAAGGCAGACGCTTAACCGACTGAGCCACCCAGGCGCCCCTAAGAACTAGTTTCAGGATGGCTGTGGCACTGGGAACCAGCCAGGCTCTTCTGCAAAAACTTGCTAACTGAGCTATAGGCCCTGGGGCAATGAGCCTTAGATTGCATTTAAGATTCATTCAATAAAATGTGAAGAAATGGCCAGGAAGGATATTTATGAGTTTAAATATAGAGGCTTAAAAATCTCCATAGTAGACAGAGCAAGGGGCAGAAAAAAGAACAAAGGCACTTCTGCCCAGGGGGCCTATAATAAATACTCTAGAAGAAAAGTAATAAAGTCCTCTTTTTCTTTTTTTTGGAAAGGAGGGGGAAGTTGTCCCCAGCAAGCCAGCCTGTTCGGTGAGCTGAAGTTAAACCTGATTAACGACAAATACCCCACACATTTACACAGAGCCTACAGTTACTCTCCATTGAGAAGACAGGCCTGTTGGGAAAAAAAGACTTCTACACCTGCGAACTACTGATACCAATGAGTTTAAGTCTTTGCTTATAAATATAAATGGATCATGAGGACAACCAACAGCATGGATCAAAAGGACCACATGGAGCAAACAGAACCACTGACCCAAAAATAAACAGAGATGATCCAGTAAAACACAGGTGACTTAGAAAAATTCTCAGCATCCTCAGATTTGGTATTTGAGAGTATTTCACTTGAAATACTCTCAGTATTTCAGGTTGTAATGTAAAGGGTTGTAATGTAAAGAAGGAGTCCGAGAAAATTTATTGGAAATTACCAATTTAGGGGTGCCTGGCTCAGGCGGTGGAGCAGACAACTCTTGATCTCGGTGTTGTGAGCTCCAGTTGCATGTTGGCAGTAGAGATTACTTAAAAATAAAACCTTTAAAAAAGGGAGGGGATTACAAATTACAAACATAATTGCTGAGATAAACAATTCAGTAGGTAAGCTAAAAAAACAAAACAGACATGGCTAATAGCCAAATTAGGAATTAGGAAGGAAGAGTTAAAATCTCACACGATTTTGCTGAAACAACAAAGGGTGAGAAATGTATGAGAAAAAATTAAGGCAAGGAAAAATCCTAGTGGAGAGGTCACTTTTAGGCAACCAAATTGAGCCATGAAAACCTGAATGAGGTAGAAGGGCCCAGAGTGATCCCCTGGCTGAATGCCAACAGGCCCATTAGGGGACCCACCTCGAAATATCCATAAGCCCTAGCTGACCAACGGGCTACTTAGAACCAGGCACAGGTACCAAAAAGGGACAATCGTATCTACGTGCCCATATCTCCTCAGTCCCACCCTACACCCCTCCCCAGCCCTCCCTACCTTCCGGCAGACAGTCTCTCCCTTGCTTCTGGCCCTCTGCTCCTTTGCAATACCTTAAGCAAACTTCTGTCTCCTTTGTTCTGCCCTGGGTGAATTCTTTCACCACCTGCTCTGCGGGCCTCCACCCAATGACACTGCCCTACATCCAGCACACAGTTCTAGCTAGCACCAAAGGTCTCAGCTTTGGATTAAACAACTTTACAAAAGAGAATAGGCTTCACTCAGCATCAAGGTTACTTAACTTTCAGAATTCAGGATAAGAGGGGCACCTGGGTGGCTCAGTTGGTTAAGCGTCTTGCCTTTGGCTTGAGTCATGACCTTGGGGTCCTGGGATCAAGCCCTGTGTCAGGCTCCCTCCTTCAGTGGGAAGCCTGCTTTTCCCTCTCCCACTCCTCCTGCTTATATTTCCTTTCTTGCTGTTTCTCTCTCTGTGTCAAATAAATAAAAAATAAAAATCTTTTTTAAAAAATTATAACCATGACAATAATAGCTTTCAATCTGTTTTCTGGGTTGTTTCAGCATATTATTGTCTCTGGGTAGTTTTGAGGACCACCCTGCCCTCTCTCCAAACTTGCAGTTGGTATCAGAAGTGAGGATAATCTCTTATAAGGACTATTTCCTCTAACTTGGTAGTTTGCTCCAAGCTCCCTGCACCACTCATAATGAAATGGGTAATTTATAATTTCTTTGGCTGCCTAGCATCTGAACCAACCTACCTTCTTTCCTTCCTTCCTTCCTTCCTCCCTTCCTTCCTTCCCTTCTTTCTTTCAGAGAGACTAAGCACAAGCAAGGGGAGGGACGGGACCCAAATTCTACTGTCCTCACTAAGTAGCTTCCGTATCATGGTAAAAGTGTTGTGAGCACACTACGAAGATGCACACACGAGTTGTGCCTCTCCATAACGTCCCCTTTATTCAATCATAGAGCAAAGTAAATCATAATTATAAAGCAGGTTCAGATTCCAAATTGAATGACATTTCACCATATGATTAAACTTGGCTTCTTTCACAGCACAGAGAGCAGAACATCAAATTAACAAACCAAACATAAAGTCAGTCTGTGGGCACATGGTTGAGATAAGGCCTCCATCCGGTCCAGGTCAATTCTCAGCACTTACTGCTTATTAAGTTCAAGCAGTGAAGGATCTCCGTTCTGTTTGGAGATTAATTGGGCAGAGCCTTTGGTGGCAGCTGCATTTTTATTTTTTATTTATTTTTTATTTATTTTTAAGATTTTATTTATTTATGACAGGGAAATAGCGAGGGATGGAACACAAGCAAGGAGGTAGCTGGAGAGGGGGAAGTAGGCTCCCCACTGAGCAGGGAGCTCCATATGGGGCTCAATCCCAGAACACTGGGATCATGACCTGAGCCAAAAGCAGATGCTTAACCCACGGAGCCACCCAGGCGCTCCTCCAGCTGCTTTTTTAAAGTGATCAGACATAGAGAGGTCAGTGTCTGAAGAGTCTGAAGAATCTGACAGTTTGCTGCAAAAATACTCCCTTTTTAAAGGGATTTAATGGGGCGCCTGGGTGGCTCAGTGGGTTAAAGCCTCTGCCTTCAGCTCAGGTCATGATCTCAGGGTCCTGGGATGGAGCCCCACATCGGGCTCTCTGCTCAGCAGGGAGCCTGCTTCTGCTTCTCTCTCTGCCTGCCTCTCTGCCTACTCGTGATCTCTCTGTCAAATAAATGAATAAAATCTTTAAAAATAATAATAATAATAATAATAAAGGGATTTGATGGATCTTGGGCCCCTACAGACCTCCTTTGCTTCTGCTGGTTCTCATCTCTGAGGTGTCAGCTGATGCTGGTCCCAGGGATATCTTGTAGGGGCAGTACCTTTAACTGCTTGCATCATCGCTTGACACAGGTCCCTGCTTGACGGGAGAGACTCCATTTTGCTCTCTACAATAAGGAAGGCTAGCTTCTCCAGCTCTAGCTATTGCATACAAAGGCAGCCAGCAGAAAGAAAAAAGGGCAGGAGAGGGGCGTGCTTTCCCTTGGGAATACCTTCCTAAGGTTTCACATGCCACTTGTGTCTCTATACTGTCGGCCAGAACTTTGTTACATATCCATTCTTAGCTGTAAGGGAGGTGGGGAAATATGGTCTTTATCTTTGTGGCCAGTGTTGGTAAGATACACAATCCAGCAAGACAACAGAATAGTCATGTTTATACAGCTGTTTAATATAGTTTTGAATAGATAAAGCAAACATTTTTCTTAAATATTTTATATATTTATTTGAGAGAGAGACAGAGAGGGCATGAGTGGGGGTGGGGGGGTTGAGGGACAGAGGGAGAAGGAGAAGCAGACTCCCTGCTGAGCAGAGAGCCTGACTCAGGGCTTGATCTCTGGACCTTGAGATCATGACCCGCGCTGAGGGCAGACACTTAACTGACTGAGCCAGGTACCCAGGTGTCCCCACAATGCAAACATTTTAGAAGCGCAAGAAGAAACTTAAACTCCAATAATCATTGATGTATTTCAACCACTCAAAAACTAACAGATCTAAGATAAACAATAAGTAAAGATATAGATTTAAATTACATAACTAATAAATTTGATTACTCAAAGAGGGAAGAGTACCTTGCAACAATACATTTTTTTTCAAATACTCTTGGAATGTATATAAAAGTTGACAATGTGCAGAACATAAAAAAGTTGGGTGGCCTGGGTGGCTCAATTGGTTAAACCACTGCCTTAGGCTTGGGTCATCATCCCAGAGTCCTGGGATCGAGTCCCATATCCGGCTTCCCCTGCTCTGCAGGGAGCCTGCTTCTCCTCCTCCTTCTGCCTGCCGCTCCTCCTGCTTGTGCTCTCTCTCTCTCTGTCAAATAAATAAAAATAAAATCTTAAAAGAAATAAAAGAAAAGAACAAGAAGTTAGTTATCTACTTGGAGCATTAACAGTTTTCTAGGCAACAAGAAAAGTGGAAGGAAGCATTCAGGAAAACATAAGGGTTATTAAAGTCTTTATCTTTGAAAATTATAGATTTAATGGAACGAGAAATAAAGACTTAAATATATTATTTAAAAATACAAAAATAGGGTACCTGGGTGGCTCAGTCCATTGAGTGTCTGCTTTCGGCTCAGGTCATGATCACGGGGTCCTGCAATCCAAGCCCCACATCAGGCTC
Organism: Procyon lotor; assembly: GCA_028646535.1. Taxonomy (NCBI): domain Eukaryota; kingdom Metazoa; phylum Chordata; class Mammalia; order Carnivora; family Procyonidae; genus Procyon; species Procyon lotor. The sequence continues at coordinate 97,748,160 of CM053609.1, forward strand.
CCTGCTCAGTGGGGAGTCTGCTTGTCCCTCTCCTTCTGCTGCTCCTCCTGCTTGGGCTCTTGCTTGCTCTCTCTCTCTCTGTGCCAAATAAATAAATAACAAAAGTAAGCAACATTATAACCAAAAGTAATTACACATCTATTAAACAATGACTGGGGAAGAAAGAGTAAGTTGAACACTCTTGAGTCAACACATAATTCTAAAATGCAAAAATTAAGAAAAAGAGGGATAGGCATAGTATCTAGTATAATGGAGGTTACCCTAAAAGCCAGTAAAATAGAGCTAGTAAAAGAAGTCACTGTAGGGGTGCCTGGGTGGCTCAGTTGGTTAAGTGTCAGACTCTTGATTTTAACTCAGGTCATGATCTCAGGGTCCTGAGATCCACTCCCACTTCCCAGCCGCCACCACCCATGGCTCCATGTTGGGGGTGCCTGGGTGGCTCAGTTGGTTAAGTGTCAGACTCTTGATTTTAGCTCAGGTCATGATCTCAGGGTCCTGAGATCCACCCCCACTTCCCAGCTGCCACCACCCATGGCTCCATGATGGGGGTGGAGCCTGCTTAAGGTTCTCTCTCTCTTCCCTCTCTGCCCCTCCCCTCTCCAAAAAAAAAAAAAAAAAAAAGGTTGCTTGAGGGACAGGGAACTTTGTGACAGAAGAGGGATGGGAAAAAAGACTGTTGATTTCCATTTTAAGCTCTTTCCTACTCTCAGACTTTTTACAATATGGAAATTAGCTGGAGAAAAATTTAAGTTTCAATTAAAACAAAGCTCCTACTAAATAACTCATTTAAAAAGAGCTGTAGAGGGTGCCTGGGTGGCTCAGTTGGTTAAGCAACTGCCTTTGGCCCAGGTCATGATCCTGGAGTCCCGGGATCGAGTCCCACATCAGGCTCCCAGCTCCATGGGGAGTCTGCTTCTCTCTCTGACCTTCGTTCCTCTCATGCTCTCTCTCTCTCTCTCAAATAAATAAATAAAATCTTAAAAAAAAAAAAAAAGGGCTGTAGAAAGTTAAAAACTATTTAAAAGTTATGATGGGATGCCTGGGTGCCTCCCAGTTGGTTAAGCGTCTGACACTTGGTTTCAGCTCTGGGTCCTGGGATCAAGTCTTGTGATAGACTCCACACTCAGCGAGGAGTCTGAATAAATAAATCTTTCAAAAAATTAGTTATGATGAAACAATAATGAAAACACTCTTCAGAGGAAAGTACAGTCCTAAATAGACTAATTAGAATGTAAGAAAAAATAAAAGAACCAATAATTTAGCTCAATAAATTAGATAAAAATATAGCCATATAAACACGGGAAGAAATACTGATAAATCAAAAACAGATATTAAACAGAAACAAGGAGCAAAAAATATATGAAAGATGAAAAAGTTGATGAGAGTTAAAGTATTCTAAGGTATCCGTCATTTTCTGAGAGAAAAGTAAAGATATCAACACTTCACTCTGTTAACATTTTAACAGTAACCATTAAAACAAGTTACCTTTTTAAAAATTCAAGAGTGACCACTAAAAAAAATGAATATTTGATTTCTGTATAAATAAAAGAGGTAAGAAAAAAGGATTATTTATTTTTATTTATTTATTATTATTTATTTTACTTTTTTTTTTTTTTTTAAGATTTTATTTATTTGACAGAGAGAAACACAGCGAGAGAGGGAACACAAGCAGAGGGAATGGTAGTGGGAGAAGCAGGCTTCCTGCAGAGCAGAGAGACCGATGCGGGGCTCGATCCCAGAACCCTGGGATCTGACCTGGGCCGAAGGCAGACGCTTAACGACTGAGCCACCCAGGCGCCCCTTTATTTTACTTTTTAAGTTTTTTTTCTGGTCTGCCTGTCTGAAGCCCCTCCTGTCAGTCTCAGGTCTTAGAGAGCAGATGCTGTCTTGTTATGTACAGGAGGACTATTATTTTTAAATCTTAGGATTTCTATTTTTTTCTAGTAGTCCCTCTCCCCTAACCCTCTGTTTTTGAAAGGCAAAAGCCAATCAATCCCCATTTGCCAGAAAAGGAAATTTTATCCATCCAAAAGAGGGCAAGAAAGAAGTACAAAAGAAGCACAGAGAAAGCACAACAATAAAATGATAGAAATATCTGAATACATCAGGAATCAATACTTACTTATTGATGGATCAAACTTGCCTATTAACATAAATGGAAAGCCAGGCTTGATTTTTTAAATTTATTACAGTTTTTTCTAGGAGACATACCAATTACTTAAAAATACAAAAAAGGTAAAACAGAGAAAAAGATACACATGACAAATACTAGCAAGAAAGAAAATGGATGTAGCTATATTCATTAGTCCAAATAAGTTTAAGGCAAAAAAAAAAAAAGTATTACTATAAGTAAAGATCATGATTTTAAAAAAATTTCAATTCACCAGGAAGATATAACTCTAAACTTGTTGCATTTAATAAGATCACTTCGAAATGTAAATGATAATAGTATTTGAAGAAAATATAGGAAGTTATTTTCCTACTCTGAGAGTATCTACATTTGAGTTTCCTTAAAAGCAGTCCCTAAACTACAAAATATTGTTGAAGGAAAATAACAAAGACCTAAGTAAACAGAAAGACATCCCATTTCATGAATCAGAAGACTTAATATTAAGTCTTAATTAATTTAGTTTCTTTAACATGGCACTGTTCCCCGTTAGGGACTGAACTGTGGCTTCCCAAAATCCACATGTTGAATTCTAATCCCCAGCACCGCAGAATGTGACTATATTTGAAGAAAGGGCCTCGAAAGAGGTCATTAAAGTAAATAAGGTCATATGAAGGGGCCCTAATTCAAGATGACTAGAGTCCTTATAAAAAGAGATTAGGACACAAACATGCATGAGAGAAAACCACGTGAAGATACAAGAAGATGGTCATCCATAAGCCAAGAGAGAGCTCGGGAATAGATTCTTCCCTCCTGGTCCCGAGAAGAAAACAACCCTGCTAACACCTTGTGATCTTGATTTTCTATCCTCCAGAACTATAGGAAATTAATTTTTGTTGTTCATGCCACCAGTCTCTGGGATTTGTTATGGTCACCCTGGCAGGCTGCAAATTGATCTATAGATTCAATGCAATCTCCATCAAAATTCCAGCTGGCTTCTTGGCATAAATGGACAAGCTGATCCTAAAATTCCTATAGACATTCAAGGGACCCAGAATCTTGAAAAAGAATAAAGTTGGAAGATTCCTATTTCCCAATTTCAAAGCTTACTACAAAAGCAACAATAATCAAGACAATGTGGCACATTCATAAGGACAGACATAAAGATCAATAGAATAGAACTGAGAGTCCAGAAATAAACTCACACTTACAGTCAACTGAATTTTGACAAGGATGCCAAGAAAATTCAATGGGGTAAAGAATGATCTTTTCAACAAATGATGTTGAGACAACCAATATCCACATGCAAAATAGTGAGATTGGATCCCTATGTCAAACCATACATAAATTGACTCAAAAAAAACCTCCATGTAAGAGTTAAATTACAGAACTCCTAGAAGAAAATACAGGTGTAAAGGCATCTGGATGATTCAGTTGGTGGAGCATGCAACTCTTGTTCTCCAGGTCACAAGTTCAAGCTCCACACTGGGCACAGAGCTTACTTAAGAAAAAAAGAAAAAAAAAAACTTAAAAACTTTTATGCATCAAAGGATACCATTAAAAAAATTGGGGCACCTGGCTGTCTCAGTCAGTAGGGCATGCAACTCTTGTTTTTTTCATCCAACAAGAAGCCATAATTTATTAATGATAAAATCAGTACAAATTTCAAACCAAGCTGCAGTTATTCTTTTGAAATACTAAAAAAAAGTTCTCATTTTCAGATGGTTGCATTGTTAATTCCATAATAGCATTTAAAATATCATTAGTGTTGTTCCTCAGGGCTCAGACTGCCTTTGCTCTGGACACATTTGCTTGTGGCATGACCAATCCTATGTCCTTAACCTCTATACTGGTTTCATCAACCTCTTCCTCTTCACGCCCCTCTTGTACAGTTGGAGTCTGTGTGTTTTCTTGAATGTGTGAGACAGCTTCACCTTGAACTTTCCTCGATCTTGGCTTCCCCAAAAACTATGTAGGTATCTGAAGCTGGGCTCTTGTATACACCTGGTTTTGTGATGACAAAGAGGATATTCTTAGATTTCTGGATAGTGACTCTTGTAACCCCTGTAACCTGTCAAAGACCCGGTTTGGACATAGCCTTCCGTGCCTTCTTTCACGCCAGCTCTGTTTTGCTTTACTGACTGGTTCTTCATGGATTTAGGCGGCTGCTGCTAGCTGGGCTTATTGTGTGATTGCCTGTGTGAATCCTGTTCGTCATGCTCTGGTACTGATTCATCACTGTCACATTTTGTTCCAGACCCTATCTCAGCCTGGGGCTGTGGCAACTCCTGCTCTGTAGCAGGGACAGTTCCTGCGGCTTCACCAGGCATTTTGCGCTGGGAATGTGGAACCAAGATGGCGGCAGAAAGCGGGCATGTGACTCTTAATCTCAAGGTCGTGAGTTCAAGCTCCACATTGGGTGTAAAGCCTACTTTAAAAATATTAAAAATTAAAAAAGGAAAATAATATTAAAGGATATATAAATATTAAAATATATAAAGCATATTTTATATAATTATTATATTATATAACATACTAATAAAATATTTAATATACATCTTTATATAATGTATATTTTATGTTAAAATATATTTGATATATTAATATATTTTATATTTAATTATATATTTTTATATTTACATATAAATATATCTTGCTTTTTTTTTTTTTTTTTTTAATTTATTTGACAGCGAGAAACACAGCGAGAGAGGGAACACAAGCAGAGGGAATGGTAGCGGGAGAAGCAGGCTTCCCGCGGAGCAGGGAGCCCGATGCGGGGCTCGATCCCAAGACTCTGGGATCTGACCTGGGCCGAAGGCAGACGCTTAACGACTGAGCCACCCAGGCGCCCCATATCTTGCTTTTATTTATATTTATACATAGATATAAATTATATATTATATATAAAGGATAATAATATTAAAATAAAAGGACAACTCACAGAACGGGAGAAGATATTCATCAATCACATATTTGATAAAGGACTTGTATGTACAATATAAAGAACTCTTTTGACTCAATAATAAAGATAGCCCAACTTAAAAAAATAGGACAAGAATCTAAATAGACATTTCTCCAAAGATATACAACGGTCAATAATTACATGTAAAGATGCTCAACATCATTAGCCATCAAGGAAATGCAAATCAAAACTATAGACTATTACTCACTAGGATTGTCTATAATGAGAAAGACAGATAATAACAAGTGCTGGCAAGGATGTGGATTAATTGGAACTCTCATACACTGTTGTGCAATTTCAAATAGGACTTTGAAAAATGGTCTGGCAGCTCCTCAAGAGGTTTCACATAGAGTTGCCATATGACTGGTCAATTCTATTTCTCCGTATACAGAAAAATGAAAACATAGGTCTGCAAGTTGCAGAACAATGGATTAGTATGTTCACACTCCCATATGCTTACATACTGAAAACATACAGGAAAAAATCAAGATGTCTGCAAATACCTTTGAGGGAAAAAGGGAACTGGAAAGAGAAGAGATTCTATCATTTCACATTTTAAACTTTCCAGTATTGCTTACATCTGTTTCAAAAAATATATTATTTTTTTCCCTAAAAGAAAATCTTTATTTTGATTTTTTTAAAATTTTATTTATTTATTTGACAGAGAGAGAGAGAGAGAGATCACAAGTAGGCAGAGAGGCAGGCACGGGGCGGGGGGGAAGCAGGCTCCCCGCTGAGCAGAGAGCCCGATGTGGGGCTCCATTCCAGGACTCTGAGATCACAACTGAACTGAAGGCAGAGGCCCCAACCCATTGAGCCACCCAGGTGCCCCTATTTTGATTTTTCTTATACAGAGCAGTTTAAAAAGCAACATACAAACCTAGGGCAATTATCTGGAGACCATGAGAAATGAAACACATGGGCTTGGTCTCTGGCCATTAAGTTGTTCTTCATATACTCAAGACTTTCATATACACTATCATGTTTGATCCTCTATGAGAGACTTTTACTATGTGACAAACAAGAACTCTGAAACCCAGAGAAATAAAAAACTTGGGGAAGGCTACAGAACTAGTTAATAAAGCCAGAGCTAGAACTCTTGATTACACCTCACCACAATGCTGCTGCTCACCTCTGAGATCCACATTTGGACTGAGTCAAGGCTCTGTCACTTATTAGATAACTTCAGAGGCTTAATATTCTCCAAGCCTCAAGATTCTCCCAGCAATATTTGAAAAAGACTCCCAGCGTTTGGTGAACGTGTTGAATTTTGTATGTCAAGCATTTGGGTACTGATAAAGAGTAGCTATTATTGTTGGATGTATAAATAAAACACTGGCATCTCTGAACATATCTATATATTGTTTCTAGGGTCACATCAAAAGGTTGACTTCTAGTGTCTACTAAGGCTGAACATATGCATTCCCTATCATATGGCAATTCCACTGAAATGCACATTTATGTTCATCAAAAGATAGGTTTTTAGATCACAAGTAGGCAGAGAGGCAAGCAGAGACAAAGGGGGAAGCAGGCTCCCTGCTGAGGAGAGAGCCCAATGTGTGGCTCGATCCCAGGACCCCGAGATCACGACCTGCGCCGAAGGCAGAAGCTTTAACCCACTGAGCCACCCAGGAGCCCCAAAAGATAGGTTCTTGAATGTTCATAGCACTATACTCCCAATCTGAGAACTGTCCAATGCCCATTGATAATAGACGATCACTTGTCTTATCACAAAATGGAACACCACTTAGCAATGATAATAAAAGATATACAACTACACCCGACATTACACATGAATCTCATAAACAATGTTAAGTGAAAGCAGAAAGACACTAAAGACGACGCACCGGAGGATTCATCCCATAAAATAACTCATTTTGTTGGAATAGGATAGAGTACCTTTGGGGACAGGGGAAATGCCTGGAGCAGAAATGAAGGTGGCTGCTGGTAACGAGGTTTCTGGCTTCCTGTGCTTGGTTACACAGGTATGTGCGGTTGTAAAAATTCATTGGACTGTACGCTTAGGGTTTGCGCGCTTTTTGGACGTATGTTATAAATTACTAAGAGTTTAAAAAAAAGAGTTGTCCTTTTCCACGGATAATTCCAATTCCAATTCTTGGAATTCTCCCTCAACTCCTTCAGTTGTGGTTTCACCACGAATCGATTACTCAACTTTGACTCCAACAGCTGACAATAGCCGGCGGGGAGAGAAGCGTTCCGGAGGCGGGTTCAGCACCCCACCCAGTTTTCAGGACGCCCCGAATGTCCCACCTGGGCTGGGAGGACGACCTGGGGCTTTTATCTCAGGCGACTCCGGAGAGCGCACGCCACGGAGCTGAAGCTCCCAAAGGTCTCCTGACGCGGCTCCACCCACCGTTCCTGCGCCAGCGGACGCCGGACCCCGTCGGGCCTGCGAAGCGCATCGGCCGCCTGGACTGGACTTCGGCCGGACGCGATCTGCGGCTTCCCTGCTCCAGGTCCGGACGGCAGCCGCGCGCAGCCGGGATGGTGACGGTGGTCCTGGAGCCCTCGGGCCGCTGCGCTTGGGACGAGCCCGTGCGCATCGCCGTGCGCGGCCTGGCCCCGCGACAGCCCGTCACGCTGCGCGCGTCCCTGCGCGACGAGAAGGGCGCGCTCTTCCGGGCCCACGCGCGGTACGAGGCCGACGCCGGCGGCCTCCTGGACCTGGCGCGCGCGCCCGCGCTGGGCGGCAGCTTCGCGGGGCTCGAGCCCATGGGGCTGCTCTGGGCCCTGGAGCCCGAGAAGCCCCTGGTGCGGCTCGTGAAGCGGGACGTGC
>CM053609.1:97756525-97777200 GCA_028646535.1 Procyon lotor
AGCCCGAGAAGCCCCTGGTGCGGCTCGTGAAGCGGGACGTGCAGACGCCCTTCGCGGTGGAGCTGGAGGTGCTGGACGGCCACGAGCCCGACGCCGGGCGTGTCCTGGGCCGGGCGGTGCACGAGCGCGAGTTCCTGCGGCCGGGCGTGCGGCGGGAGCCGGTGCGCGCGGGCCGGGTGCGCGCCACGCTCTTCCTGCCTCCTGGTGAGTGTGGGGTCCTAGGGGGCGCGCGGCTGGGTGCCCAGGCGGCCAGTGGTTTCCCGTACAGGCAGAGTTTAGCTCATCCGTTGGAACAGTGAAGGTGACAATGACTAAGCCGGTAGCCAGAGAACCAAAATGGAGTATTTTGACGTGTTCGGCTCTGTGTTATGCGTTTTGCTTGCATTATATCGTTTAATCTCCGTAATATCTCAATGAGGTGAGTACTGTTATTCCGCAGGTTAAAAAAAAAAAAAAAAAAGGAGGTCAGGATGGTTAGGTATGTGGGCCACTTTGTTATTATTAAACTACTCTATAGATCTCATCAGCCCTATGGATCAAGGAAGCTATTGCCATGTCACCCCTCTGTAGTGCCCTGGGTACACGGGGCCTCTTTTCCACTTCTTCATGCCTCTTTGTACCACAGATCACCCTTGAGACTCTACCGACTTTCTCACCTGAAGCCATCTCTGGATATTTTTCTTTCCTCTCTCTCTAAATAGACATCTGAAATATCAGTACACACACACACACACACACACACACACACACACACACACACACAAAGCCAAGGGTCAATGAAACACAACATAAAGCTTTATTTCAAGATTCTTAATTTTATGTCCAGTTCCCTAACAGAACACTATGAATCAACACCATCTAAAACATGAAATCCTTCCTTCCATGTTGAGTCTGTAATGAAAAACTTTGTTACTCTCCTTGATAACTAAAGAGTCTTAGAAACTTGTAGATAATTTATAGAATCATATGGAGGATAAACTCATTGATGGGAAGTTACCTTGTAGATTTTCCTTCCAAAGTATTTGTATTCCTTTTGAATAGTAACTCAGGGAGCTGTGTCTTTTTTCTTTTGAGTCATAGGAACCCACTAAATAGAAAGATCTTTAAAAGGAAAGCAAATTAGCTACATTGTATAATGCTCCTCCTTTATATTGTTCTCTTCTCTAGGACCTGGACCTTTCCCGGGGATCATTGACATCTTTGGGTTTGGAGGGGGCCTGTTGGAATATCGAGCAAGCCTTTTGGCTGGTCATGGCTTTGCCACGTTGGCTCTAGCTTATTATAACTTTGAAGATCTCTCCAAGGAACTTGACGGCATACACCTGGACTACTTTGAAGAAGCCCTGTGCTACATGCTTCAACACTCCAAGGTTCTTCTAATGTCCTTTATTGTATCATTCTCTCTAGAAATACATTCAGAGAGGGTGTTGCTTTGCACTCACCTGTGCCAGGTGCCCTGTTGCTGCTCGACTCTCCTTTCACAGAGATTTCTTTTGGAGACTTCCTTGGCTTTAGGTGACTATTCACACTTTCTCTGTCAGATGGCTTAGTAAGGCAGAATTAATCATAAAAATCCATGTGAGGTTTTATTTAGAGGAATTATTCAGGAATTTGCATTTGTTATGCAAAATGGCTTTCTAATTTGTTACTTTTACATGCCTTTTTTTAAAAAAAAGAGTGATTTATTCATTTGAGAGAGAGAGCATGAGCAGAGGGAGAAGGAGAACTGGACTCCTTGCTGAACAGGGGAACCCGATCCCAGGATCCTGAGATCATCACCAAAGCTGAAGGCAGACACTTAACAGGCTACCCAGGCACCTCTACATGCTTTTTTAAGTTTTTAATTTTAATTTCAGTATAGTTAACATACAGCGTTACATTAGTTTCAGGTGTACAATATAGGGATTCTACAGCTCATCACAAGTGCACTCCTTAATCCCCATCACCTATTTAACCCATCCCCCATCCACCTCTCCTCTGGTAACCATCAGTTTGTTCTCTAGAGTTAAGAGTGTTTCTTGATTTTGCTCTTTTTTTTTAAGTTTTTTTTTTAAGATTTTATTTATTTATTTATTTGACAGAGAGAGAGAGAGAGATCACAAGTAGGCAGAGAGGCAGGCAGAGAGTGAGAGAGAAGCAGGCTCCCTGCTGAGCAGAGAGCCCGATGCGGGGCTGGATCCCAGGACCCTGAGATCATGACCTGAGAAGAAGGCAGAGGCTTTAACCCATGGAGCCACCCAGGCGCCCCTCTTGCTCTTTTTTTCTTTCTTCATTTGTTTTGTTTCTTAAATTCCACATATGAGTGAAATCATGGTTTTTGTCTTTCTCTAACTTATTTCACTTAGCCCTATACTCTCTAGTTCTGTCCATCTTGTCGCAAGTAGCAAGATTTCATTCCTTTTTATGGCCAAATAATATATTCCAGACTGCGTGTGTGTGTGTGTGTGTGTGTGTATCACATCTTTATCCATTCATCTGTTGATGCACACGGAGGCTGCTTCCATATCTTGGGTATTGTAAATAATGCTGCAACAAACATAGGGGTGCATGTATCCCTTTGAATTAGTGTTTTTGTATTTTTGGGGTAAATACCCAGTAGTGTGATTACTGGATTATAGGGTAGTTAGTTCTATTTTTAACTTTTTGAGGAACCTCTATACTGTTTTTCACAATGGCTGCATGAGTTTGCATTCCCACCAACAGTACATGAGTGTTCCTTTTTCTCTACATCCTCGCCAACACTTGTTCTTGTGTTGTTGATTTTAGGCATTTTGATGGGTATGAGGTACTGTCTCATTATAGTTTTGATATGCATTTACCTGATGATGAGTAATGTTGAACATCTTTTTTTTTAAGATTTTTAAAATTTATTTGAGAGAGAGAGTGCATGCAAGGGTGAATATGAGCAGGGGGAGGGGCAAAGGGAAAGGGAGAAGCAGACTCCCCTCTGAGCAGGGAGCCTGATGCAGGGCTCCATCCCAGGACCCTGAAGTCATGACCTGAGCCAAGATCAAGAGTTGGACACTTAACCCACTGAACCACACAAGTGCCTTGGGTGTTGAGTTTTATAAGTTCTTTCTAAATTTCAGATACTAACCATTTATCAGATATGTCATTTGCAAATATCTTTTCCCATTCCCTAGGTTGTCTTTTAGTTTTTGTTGATACTTTTCTGTGCAAACTTTTTGATTTTTTAATCGTTAATTTTCTGATATCAGTGTGTTCTCAGATTTTGATCAGAACTTGCCCACATATTTCAGAAGCTAAGAACTACTTAATTTGACTCTGAAGTCTTACTTGGTTTCTGTAATCACTTGCCGGTGTATTTAGATGGGGTCAGATGAGTCCTTCACTTAGAACAGAACTTGGTTCCACACAGTTAAATACATTGGCACATTGAGACTTAGATCACCTGAATCTGACCTTGATTCAGGTGATCTAAGTCCTCATACCTGAATGAGGACCTGAACTTGACAGGCTCCGTGACTCAGCATTCTCTAGTGGATGACAGTCTAGAACATTTGTAATGAATACCCAGATTTGTCAATGAGTTCACAGTTCATTTACCATGTGTTCACTCAGATATTTTTTATGTGGGAAGACACTCCTGTCAGCTGAGCTTGATATGCTTGTGGCCAACTCACAAATTAAAGTTAGCATCTCTAGTTATGTTAAAAAAATAGTTTTAATAGGTAATACCTTTATTTATTTATTAAGTAATCTCTGCCCAGTGTGCAGCTTGAATTCACAACCCTAAGATTAAGAGTCGTGTGTGCTACCAAGTGAGCCAACCAGGAGCCTCATATTTTTTTGGTCAGCCTCTAAAGAGACAGCTACTTCCCAGCCCCCATTTTCCCTCTACCTTCAGCTTAACTCAGACCCAAAGTATCACCACTCATTAGGTGAATTGATGTTGATGAAAAATATTGCCATCATTGTAGAACACTTTTCTATAAGATATGTTCTTGACTCTTCTTTCTTCTTTTCTTCCAGGTAAAGGGCCCAGGCATTGGGCTTCTGGGCATTTCTTTAGGGGCTGATATTTGTCTTTCCATGGCCTCATTTTTGAAGAACATCTCAGCCACAGTTTCCATCAATGGATCTGGGTTCAGTGGAAAGAGTCCCCTACAGTACAAGCAGACTGGCCTCCCATCGTTGGGCCATGATTTTAGGAGAGCCAAGGTAGCCTTCTCAGGCATCCTGGACATTGTAGATATTCGGAGTGATATTATAGGAAGGCATGAGAACCCCAGCATGATTCCAATAGAGAAGGCCCAGGGGCCCATCCTCTTCATCGTTGGTCAGGATGACCATAACTGGAGGAGTGAGTTATGTGCCCAAATAGCCTCTGAACGATTACAGGCCCATGGAAAGGAAAAACCCCAGATCCTCTCTTATCCTGGGACCGGGCATAATATTGAGCCTCCTTACTTCCCCCTATGCCCAGCTTCTGTGCACAGATTACTGAACAAACCTGTACTCTGGGGTGGGGAGCCCAGGGCTCATTCTAAGGCTCAAGAAGATTCTTGGAAACAAATTCTAACCTTTTTCTGCAAACATCTTGGAGGTACCCAGAATATAGCTTCCCCTAAATTGTAATGTGTTGGTCTGTTATTAACATGAGAAATTCAAGGTCAGATTCTGGTGTCAGTAATCATATGTGAATCAGTTGTCCCCTGGATACTGTTAAATTCATGTCATGGGTATTGATGTATTTTAGGTAACATTTCTAATATATTATGTTTTCATTAATTTTACTAGTGTAACACATGCCTATTATAGAAGATTTATTGATATACAACACAAAGAGTAAAAAGCATCCCCTCTGTTAAAATTTGTATTTTCTTCTAAGTTTTTTTTTTTTTTACATGAAATTTAAAGTTGAACAAATACTAGGTTACTTTTTTTTTTTTTTTAAATCATTGTGGGAGAATTGCCATCCAACATTTGTTACTGGTTCAGATACTGGTAGCAAGGTAAAATTTTTATTGGCCAAACCTTACAGAGAAGTGTTGGTATAAGGAAGCCAGGCTGGCATTTTCCTCATGGAGATGAGTGAAGAATGCTTTGAGAAGAGAAGTTGGGGTAAAGAAGGGGAGCATCTCTAGAATAGTTAAGTCTAAACTCTGTTTCAATGATGAAGGACTATGACTTATTTTCCTGCTTCCTGGCTTTAAGAATAGACTTTGGAAAACCACAGTGTGACATTCTTAGAGGCCTCATTGCTCATTTTCTTTGAGGGCGGCAAAGCATTGCATAAGTCTATCTGAGGAGATAAAAGTTGACAATTGTTCCCAAACTGACAAAGACATCAAGCCACACATTCAAGAAGCACTACGTCTTAGCTTGGGCTGCTATAACAAGATACCATAGACTGGGTGGCTGAAACAACATACATTTATTTTTTTCTGGAGGCTGAGAAGTCCAAGATCAAGATTCCAGCAAATTTAGTTCCTGGTAATGGCCTTTTTCTGGCTTACAGATGGCTGCCTTCTCCCCCATGTCCTCCAGTGGCAAAGAGAGCTCTGGTTTCTTCCTCTTTTTATAAGGGCACTAATTCCATCATGGGGGCCTCGCTCTCATGCCCTCCTTTAAACCCAATAACATCCTAAAGGCCCCACCTTCAAATGTTATCACATTGTGGGTTGGGATTTCAAAATACGAATTTTGAGGTGATGCATTAAGTTCCTAACAACTATAAACTTCAAACAAAGCAAGTATAAAGAATACCATACCTATCACCGAAAAATTATTTGTAGCAGTTTTATAACATAGCCATAAATCCTTTGACATTTCTCCCACTGAGAGGTAGAAGATTGATATTCTTCTCTCCAATCTGGACGTGCTTCTGTTTCAATCAGTTGTGTGGAACATAACTGGCATTCAGAGGCTAGATCATAAAAGGCTATGAAGATCCGACCTTTTCTGCTGTGAACACTTTCTCTTGGAGTCCTGAGCCACCTTAAGGAGTTTGACTATTTGGAGGTTGTGATAATGTGAGGAAGCCAAAAATACGTGGAAAGACCAACTGTAGACATTTCTTGTGATAGTCTCAGTGGAGCCCAGCCTTCGAGTTATTCCCACCCAGGTATCAGATATGTGAGTGAAAAATCTCCAGATTATTCTAGCTCCTAGCCATTTAAAATCTTCCCAGCAAAGGCTTTGGATATCCAAAGCAGAGAAGAATTGTACCTGTCAAACCTTGTCCAAATTGTGTGTTTGTGAGCAAAATGATTATTATTTCATGTGACAATATTTTGGGGTTATGTTTCAGTTAGCTATTGCTATGTAACAAACTACCTCAAAAATATGGTGGCTTGGGGCACCTGGGTGGCTCAGTGGGTTAAAGCCTCTGCCTTCAGCTCAGGTCATGATCTCAGGGTCCTGGGATCGAGCCCCGCATGGGGCTCTCTGCTCAGCAAGGAGCCTGCTTCCCCCTCTCTCTCTGCCTACTTGTGATCTCACTCTCTGTCAGATAAATAAAATTAAAAAAAATATATGGTGGCTTAAAACTAACCATTTGGGGTGCCTGGGTGTCTCAGTCGGTTGAGCATCCAACTCTTGATTTCAGCTCAAGTCCTGATCTCAGGGTCATGAGATCAAGTCCAATGTCAGACTCCACACCAAGCATGGAACCTACTTAACATTCTGTCTCCCTCTCCCTCTTCCCCTCCCCACTGTGTTCACACACACTAAAAAATGGTGGGGAGGGAGAGGGGAAATAATAACCATTTATTTTTCTCACTCACATGGCAGGGAGGTTGGTAGTGGCTATGATCTGGGAATTCAGACAGTCCTATTGGTTAGGAGGGTCTCCCAATTTCTCTCCACATGGGATTTTTCACTGGCTACTTGGGCTTGGATCCAAGAGTGGGCATCCTAAGAGAGCAAGGCAAAATTGCATGGCATTCTTTTGACCTAGTCTTGGAAGCTACATAGCATCACTCTTGCCATAATCTATTGGTCAAGGCAGTCCCAGAGCCCCACCCAAGTTCAAGGAGACCATAAAGTCCACCACTTAAGAGTGGCAAGGTTCTAGAAGAATATAGGATGGGGAACATTGTAATCATTTTTTGAAAAATCTGCCTTCTGGCCACAGTGGTTCACATTCCTCCCACAGATAGAATACACCCATTCCTCTTTCAAGGCTCCTCAAAAATCTCATTCTGTTACAGTGTTGTGCACAGGCTCAAGGTCTAAGATTGCATCATCTATATCACATCTAGGTACAGATGAGACTCCTCAGGTATAGTTCCTTGGATATAGCTCCTCGAGTATCATTCTCAAAGTGAAAACCTGTGAACTAGAGAACAGACTACACACACACACACACACACAGAATACAATGGTGGGTGTAATAGGTGTAAGATAAAACTTACATTCTTGTTCAAAAATGGAGGAAGTGGGAGGCACATTGACAATAGTCATTGCCTCCCTAGCAATTTTGAAATCCAGCTGAGAACATTTTGCCAATTGTTCGTGCCCATTAATCCTCTGTAAGTTGTTCTGTGTAGCTCTTGGTTCTGCCCTCTGAGTTAAAACCTTTATTTTCCATTAAAAAATCTAAATTAGTAACTACAAAACCACCTTAGTCTGCTTCCTAGATGAAAAAGATCAGGAGTCCTAAGTTCTTTTTTCTTTTCTTTTCTTTTTTTTTTAAGATTTTATTTATTTATTTTACAGAGAGAAAGAGATCACAAGTAGGCAGAGAGAGAGGGAAGCAGGCTCCCAGCCGAGCAGAGAGCCTGATGCGGGGCTCGATCCCAGGACCCTGGTATCAGGACCTGAGTGGAAGGCAGAGGCTTTAAACCACTAAGCCACCCAGGCACCCTAGGAGTCCTAAGTTCTGTTCTTTTCTGCACTCTTTCTATTTTAATTCAAATTTGTACTGCTACCAGAACAATTCTCTTAAGAACTACGTGGGTTTTCTAAAAACCTTGGTAAGGTTCACTTTATTAGATAAAACACACCACTATAAATCTGTTTGAGGGGCACCTGGTGGCTCAGTCGTTAGGGTCTGCCTTCAGCTCAGGTGTCCTAGGATTGAACCCCCATCGAGCTCCCTGCTCAGTGGGAAGCCTGCTTCTTCCACTCCCCCTAGTTGTGTTCCCTTGTGTTTCTCTCTGTCAAATAAATAAAATATTTATAAATAAATAGATAAATAAATAAGTAAGTAAATCTATTTGAGGCAAGAAATTCTCAACCTGCGGCTCCCTATGAAGATACTGAGGGTAACACCCTTAAGATCCTGGGTGGCTCAGTCATTAAGCATCTGCCTTAGGGGAAGCTTGCTTTCCCTCTCCCACCCCCGCTACTTGTGTTCCTGCTCTCACTGTCTCTCTCTATCAAATAAATAAATAAATAAACAAACAAATAAATAAAATCTTAAAAAAAGAAAAGGTTCTTGGAATCTATTATTTAATAGATAGGATCTGCTGGGGACACCTTAAAATCTTCAGAGAGGCTTTCTCTCAGTTGGAAATGTTCTATGAAGCACTATCTTGAGTCTTTCTGAGGTCTTTACAAAGGGTCCCCCACAGATCCACTCTGGATTTGACTTTGGTCTGAGGTCTTCTGTTTAATTAAAGATTAATTTACCCTATGAGGAGGCTGGGAAAGAGAAATAGTATTATTGGGACGCCTGGGTGGCTCACTGGGTTAAAGCCTCTGCCTTTGGCTCAGGTCATGGTCTCAGGGTCCTGGGATTGAGCCCTGCATGGGGCTCTGCATCTGGCTCTCTGCTCAGTGGGGAGCCTGCTTCCCCCTCTCTCTCTGCCTACTTGTGATCTCTCTCTGTCAAATAAATAAAATCTTTAAAAAGAAATAGTATTATTGTCAAACTTGGCAAGTCCTGGTTCCTTTACATGTAACAGTTCATTCTTTAACCCATAACATTAAATAAAAATTAATATTTTTTTCTTGCATTTTATCATAGGCAGCAGAAGTCAGATGGCACTAACAGTGCTCTGCTGGGAAATCCCGTCAGCCAGATTATTGAATTCAGTTAGGTATATTTTCCATTTTACACATTACTGCCAGGTGTCAGTGTTGCCTTCAGCTTCCAATAAGTTTTTGTTGCTTTCCTTTAGGTCCTCAATAATAACCTCCATGGGGTCCTTTAGGTTTTCACTAACAATCTCCTTGAAGCCCTTCCAGCTTCCACCTGCCACCTAGTCCTAAAGGCAATTCCTGTGTATATGTGTATGTGGGCGTGTATATGGGCGTGTCCAGAGACTGCCTGAGTTTTCTCACAGCATGGTATCAGACTTTCAGGAATGAATGTCCCAGGAGAGGATGGCAGAAATACATGGCATTTTTTATGACCTAGCTTTGGAAGTCACATAGCATCACTTCAACTGCACTCTTTTGTTTGAGGTAAACACAAAGAGGTGCAAGGAAAGTGGCTATAGACTCCTGATAAGGGAATTGCAAGATTCCTAGAAGAGCATCTGAGATGGGAGTTATTACTTTTTTTTTTCTTTTAAGATTTTATTTATTTGACAGAGACAGATCACAAGTAGGCAGAGAGGCAGGTGGAGAGGGGAAGCAGTCCAATGTGGGGCTCGATCCCAGGACCCTGAGATCATGACCTGAGCCCGAAGGCAGAGGCTTTAACCCACCGAGCCACCCAGGCACCCCTGAGATGGGAGTTATTGTTATGGTGATCTTTGCAATCTGTCCACGGAATTGTTATGTAGGAACACTGCTAAAAAGAAAGCTAAAGATTTAAAAAAACCAGCAGCCACAGAAAGAAGACAACCTTCAAAGGAACAACAATAAATCTAACAAATGGCTTAAAAACAGCTATAATGGAAACAGGAAACCATGGGAATGTACCTTCAAAGTGTTGACAGAAAATATGTGACAACCTAGAAGCCTATACTAGCAGAAGAAATACTTAAATATGAAAGCATTTATATTTCATAAAGGTTATTGAAAAAAGTTAATGAAATCAGAATTAAGTCATTTTCAGAAAAATGTAAATTGAGATACTATAGCATATCTGCAATTAAGGAAAAACTAAAGAGTATTCTTCAAGCACAAGGAAAATGATTCCAGGGGAGAGCACGCAGATGAAGGAAGAAAGGGAATATAATGAAGAGGCTAAATATGTAGATAAATCTAAATAAATATATTTTTAAAGATTTTACTTTTTATTTGAGAGAGAGAGCATGAGTGAAGGTGGGCAAGGAGAGGGAGAAGCAGGTTCCCCGCTGAACAGGGAGCCCAACATGAGACTCTATCCCAGGACCCCAGGATCATGACCTGAACCAAAGGCACTCTTAACCAACTGAGCCACCCAGGCACCCCAATAAGTATTTACAAATAATATACCATGTTGTTTTAAATACACATAGAATTAAATTGCATATGTACGAAGGAAATAAGTACAGTGGAAATGTTCTAAGATCACTGCATTTTTCACAAGGTGGTAAAAATATTAATTTTTATTTAATGTTAATAAATTAAGAATTATTACCATAAGCTAATACAGGAGGTAAATGGAATAATTTTTATATAAGTTTTTAATTTATTATTTATTTAGAGAAAGAGTGCAAATGTGAGTGGGGGAGGGGCAAAGGGAAAGGGAGAGAGAGATTCTCAACCAGACTCCACACTGAGCACAAAGCCTGATCCGGGGCTTGGCCCCATTCCCCTGAGATCATGACTGGAGCTAAAATCAAGAGTCAGTCACTTAAACAACCGAGCCAGGCACCCAGGCACCCTGAATAATTTTTAAAAAGCTAAAAGATAAAAAATATAGAATAAGCAGAGTAGAAAATATGTAATAATTTAAACTAAAATAGATAGATCAGTAATTACAATAAATGTAAATGGACTATACATTCCAGTAAAGAACAAAATGTATCAGGTTGATTTTCCTAGTATGTTCAATTTTCTGCTCTAAAAAATGGGTTTAGGTTGTATATAATATTACATATAGTATTGATTTCCTGTCAGAGGGTAAGAGATGGACACTTTAACCTCAAGTGAGAGTAGGTATATGTACAGAGTATAAAGTAAATGTATAAAATAACAGAATTATGACAGTTAAACCTTGTTCTGAGAATTTGTCATCAATGAAAATCAAAGTCAGTTTAATCAATCTGTTTAAGCTCTTTATCTCCTATGTATATTCAAAATGGATTTATATTAGGTATTAATTAAATAGCACTTACTTTCTCAAGGTGAAGTAAACCTGCTGAGTACCTTGTTGAAAGGAACTCCAAAAGGAAAAAACAAACAAAAGAAACAGAAAAGCTTTTATTTTCTGCTGTTGCCTTCAATCATTCAACTTTACTCAACAAATATTTACTGAAAGGCTGCCATGTGGCAGGCAATGTTCTAAGCTCCTGGCAAAGATGAACAAAGATAACAAAGTCTTTGCTGCCAAGAGCGTTTATTCTAGCTGGGAAGTAAGAAAATAAAATGGTAAATGCTGTGAAGAATAAAAAAAATAAGATTAGAGCTTATCTTAAGATAAGATGACGAGAGAGGTGATATTTTAAATAGACTGGTGAAGGAAGACATATTTGAATAGGTAGTCTTTGAGCAGAGACCTGATTGAGGATGAGGGAGTGAGTCAAACTTCAAGCTGAGGGAATTTAAGTAGGCAATGCTTCTGGATAGTCATTTTCCCAAAGAAAATACACAAATTGCGGATAAGCACATGAGAAGATGATCAGTATCATTAGGAAAATACAAATTAAAGCCACAGTGAGATACCACTTCTCACCACTAGAATTGCTATAATGAAAAAGACAGGTACAACTGGCTGGCTCAGTCGGTAGAACATGTGACTCCTGATCTTGGGGTCATGAGTTTGAGCCCCATGTTGGGCGTGGGGCCTACTTAAAAAAAAGAGATAAAGTCAAGTGTTGGTGAGGATGTGGAGAAATTGGGTACAGGGTTTCTTTTTGGGGTGATAAAACTGTTCTTGAATTAGTAGTGGTGGTGATTGCACAACCTTGTGAATATGCTAAAACCACTGAACTGTACACTTTAAATAGGTGTGTTGTGTGGTATGCAAATTAAATCATACTACGTAAAGATGTTTTTCTTTTAAGTAGAATACACTTTTAAGATTTGCTTTCAGCTAAATAAAAACTTAACTTTGATCAAGTAAAAAAAAGTAAATGTTTTATGTAAGATTCAAAAATTGGTAAAAGTAAAAAATATATTGTTTAAAGATACAAACATGGGGCGCCTGATATGGGGCTTGATGTCCCTACCCTGCAATCAAGAGTTGCATGCTCTACTGACCAAGCCAGCCAGGCACCCATCTTCCCATTTTAATCTCATAAATACATGAATGGGTGGTGCTCTTGATACAGAATGGTTCTCTTATTTTATGATGCTGTTCTCTACTAGCTTGCATATATATATACATGTATATATATATATATATATATATATATATATATATATATATGCACTACAATACTTGCCCACTACAATTATAATTTCAGACCTTTAAATATTGTTTTTAAATGTTTTTCAGGACTTAATTGATTTGAGAAAGAACGAAAGAGCAGGGGGAGGGGGAGAGGGAGAAGCAGACTCCCCACTGAGCAGGGACCCTGATGTGGGGCTCGATCTCAGAACCCTGGGATCACGACCCAAGCTGAAGGCAGACACTTAACCAACTGAGCCACTCAGATACCCCGACACCTTTAAATTTTGATCACATAAAAAGAGGTGAGAAGGGATGATGGGGTTCTTGAGAGTGTCTCCCATATTATGCCATCCCTTCTAAGATCTTCACTTAACACAGAAATGCCAATCAATATATCTATATATCTACCTCACTTCATGCTCAGAAAGAAATGAAAAGGCTTTGGTCCACTCTAAGGTGAACTAGCTATACATAATCTGCATGAAATTATCATTTTTAGTTTTTTAGATTTTTTTCATAATCCCAGGATTCTGACTATAGCTTTTATTTGGTCTCAGGTATGGGTAAAGCCTGGAACTATATGAGCTTTGGCACTGGTTAAAGTAAATAGTGCATAGTCACTGTGTATCATAAGCCAATGTGGATGTTTCTACTAGTTCCTAGTAATTCTTGCTGGTAGGTACAAGTTTTTACATGTTATTCTTGATGATTTGAGGATAAGACATTCTTCTAACACTCACAAAATGCCATTCAGTTTATCCAAGGATGATATCACCACCTAGACACACCTCTCCTATGGTAGAGATTCCAGATGTTCTAATTAGAGACCACACTCGAGATGCAAAGGACCACCGGTGGAAACAATGCTATGTAGTCTAAATCTATGTAGTCTGTTGGGTAGGTCAGAATTAGTTTGTGCAACTGGAAGAAACACTGACAGGACATTAGGCAAGAAAGACAATTCCAGTTACCATGACCTGAGTGTGACTGATATTGACAATATTATAATAAAAAAAACTATGATATTGGGGCGCCTGGGTGGCTCGGTCGTTAAGCGTCTGCCTTCGGCTCAGGTCATGATCCCGGAGTCCTGGGATCGAGCCCCGCATCGGGCTCCCTGCTCGGCAGGAAGTCTGCTTCTCCCGCTACCTTTCCCTCTGCTTGTGTTCCCTCTCTCGCTGTGTTTCTCTCTGTCAAATAAATAAAATCTTTAAAAAAAAAAAAAAAAGGGGGCGCCTGGGTGGCTCAGTGGGTTAAAGCCTCTGCCTTCGGCTCGGGTCATGATCTCGGGGTCCTGGGATCGAGCCCCGCATCGGGCTCTCTGCTCAGCGGGGAGCCTGCTTCCCTCTCTCTCTGCCTGCCTCTCTGCCTACTTGTGATCTCTCTCTCTCTGTCAAATAAATAAATAAATAAATAAAAAATCTTATAAAAAAAAAAAACTATGATATTATGAGAGGAAAGTCCAGCTGGAGAGATTTAGAGTTTAAAGCTTAGCATAAAAAGATGAGGGGAGGGATGCCTGGGTGGATCAGTCGTTAAGCATCTGCTTTCAGCTCAGGTCATGATCCTTGGGTCATGATCCTGGGGTCCTGGGATCGAGCCCGCATAGGGCTCCCTGCTCTGCAGGGAGACTGCTTCTCCTTCTCCCACTCCCCCTGCTTGTATTCCCTCTCTCATTGTGTCTCTCTCTGTCAAATAAATAAATAAAATATTTTAAAAAAAAATGATGAGGGGATGAGAGCACCATCTCCTGGCTGTTTTTCAGGTTTTCAAGAAATCAGAACAGGCAGGGAGCATTCAGCGGGTCTCTCCCCAGACCAGATTCTCTGACTTTTTTTCTCACAATGTTGAAGGGGAAATTTATTTAGGCCTCCATAGATCACCTCAAACTTACCCAGTAATAGAGGTAAAAGAAGAAGGCTTCCAAGGGTCAGTGAATAGACACACTATTGAGAAGAGACCCAATGACTCAGCAGAAATCCAGCTCTCACTATAATATACAACCAGACTTCTGGAAAAATCTATCTTGGCTACTAGGATCATAGGATAAAGGTAAAGGACATTCAGATTGACCAGGCTGAATTGGGGGCGAGGGGGTCTCACAGTGAGTACTGTTCTCTGAATATGATGTTCCAAGAGTTAGATGCTGTTTCTGTGTTTGATGAGATTATGGAGATTACCATGATCCTTTGTATGGGATGTTAGAGAACAACCGCAGTCTCGGAGAATTAAACAAGAGGAATCCGGAATGATTAAAGAGGCCATCTGAATCAGCCTGACGAAGGCTGCCCCAGTTGCCCAAACAATCTACTTTTCACTAAAATGCAAAGAAACTGGCATTCCTATTTTCTCAAAGTTTTACATCCTGCTGTTCAAAAGTGAGAAGCAGAGCTACTGCAGGGCATGGATGGTATTGGTGGTGAATAGCCAGAGAACTGGGCAAACAGAAAATGTATTTCTGTGGGGTGCCTGGCTGGCTCAGTAGGTAGAGCATGCAACTCCTGGGGTTGTAAATTTCAGCCCGATGTTGGGTCTAGAGATTACTTAGAAATAAAATCCTTCAAGGGCATCTGGCTGGCTTAGTCAGTTAAGCATCTGCCTTCAGCTCAGGTCATGATCCCAGGTCCCGGGATGAGTCCCACATCAGGCTCTCTGTTCAAGGGGAAGTCTGCTTCTCCCTCTCCTCCTTCCCCCTGCTCGTGATATCACTCTCACGCTCGCTCTCTCTCTCAAATAAATAAAAATCCTAAAAAAAAAAAAAAAACAAGATCCTTTAAAGAGTGTATGTCTCTGAGCCAGTGTTTCATTCTTTCCATACAACTGTTTCTTTGTCAAACTACCTGGTCATTGCTTACTAGCGATTTAATAAAATTACAACAGTAAGTGATACAGCACCTAAAAGAGTTAATCTCTCAAACTCCCAAGTAACAGCTGCCACTAGGGCAAAACTCTTGGCAAACACTGGACATAGCTTCTGTAATTCAAAGTTCTGGGAACTGAGCCAAGAGCAGGCTCACTAGGCTAAGAATAAAGCTGTTTTTGTATCCAGACAGCAAGTAGCTACTTTGGAAACTATGCTTTCCATTTAATCTCTCTGAATGTAGAGAACTTTTCCTTAAAGACTAAGGACAAGGCCCCTCAAAGGGAGGACATGTGGCTCTGATGTCCTTTCTCTCTAGACTTGTTACAATATCAGATTCCTCTGGAGAAATCATATGCCTGAGTCCAGATGCTTTGGACAAGGTAAATATTCAAGTATTTCAGGGGATTTAGACACAGGATCAGAGATAATACAAATTCTTGGAAACCTCAATTAAATGGGAAAGACTAAATGTTCAAGGATATGGAGGAAGAAAGGTCTGAGGTGGACAGGTTTTACTAACTCCACAAATGGGACAGAGATCAAAGGTATCCTTTTTGGAGGCTTCATTACTCCCTAATACTGTTGTTTGTTTGTTTGTTTAATAAACCTCTTATTTTGAAATAATTTTAGACCCACAGAAATGCTGCAAAACTTGTACAGGGTTCCCTATGCCATTCGTCCCCTTAATGTTAGCACCTTACATAACCATACCATAAATATCAAAGTCAGGAAGTGAACACTGATAGAATACAAAGCAACCATGAGAGTGCAATTAAGTTATTGCTATCTTGGAGAAAGTACTTACTCAAATGGGATGTAATACTGGCTGCTAAAAAATGGCAACATGGAGCTCTCTTGTCCCACCAGAACTGTAAACTGGAAATAGTACCAGGCAAGATCATGAGCGCAATCATAGCTGATAACGGAGTAACTGGGAATCCACCCCACTTCCAACCTTTTCCTCTTCAACTTGAACTTGGGTTATTGGAAAAGTAGATGGATCTCAGACGTCAGTTGAGGATTACAGAAAACTAATGTAATGAATCTGTAACTGTTTTTCCATAGGAAGATCTTTCTAAATCATCCCTGACTGGGGGCTGCCTAGGTGGCTTAGTTGGTTAAGCTTCTGCCTTTAGCTCAGGTCATGATCCCAGGGTTCTGGGACTGAGCAAGCCCCTAATTTGGGCTCCCTACTCAGCAGGGAGTCTGCTTCTCCCTCTTCTTCTGCCTGCTGCTCTACCTACTTGTGCTGTCAAACAAATAAATCAAATCTTTAAAAAAAATATCATCCCTGGGCCACCTGGGTGGCTCAGTCCTTATGTGTCTGCCTTTGGCTCAGGTCGTGATCCTGGGGTCCTGGAGTTGAGCCCCCATCGGGCTCCCTGCTTGGCAGGGGGCCTGCTTCTCCCTATCCCACTCTCCCTGCTTGTGTTCCCTGTCTCACTGTTATCTCTCTCTCTGTCAAATAAATAAATAAAATCTTAAAAAAAAAAATCAACCCTGATTGGTATTCTTTTATCGATCTTACTAGGGCATTGTTTTTATTTTTTTTTTAATATCTTATTTATTTATTTGACAGAGGGCAAGAGAGATAGTGAGAGAGAGAACACAAGCAAGGGGAAGGGCAGGCACAGGGAGAGGAAGAAGCAGGCTCTCTGCTAAGCAAGGAGCCAGATGGGATGTGGGCTTGGTCCCCCACACTAGGATCATGACCCTAGCCAAAGGCAGACGCTTAACCTACCGAGCCACCCAGATGCCTCTAGAGCATTGTCTTTAATCCCAATACTTTTTTTTTTTTTTTTTACATTTTAGACATCAACAACAGTTTGCTGTCACTTGGTGGCCAGTGATTTACCTTTACAGTCTTGCCTCCAAAATATTTCAATTCTCTAACATTTGACATAATCTGTTAAGGTGACATTTAAGCAGGTGTCCTAAGGCTCATTGGGATAGTGAAATTACTCATATCAACAGCCTATGGATCAGGCAATACTGAAATAAAATTTCTGAAGTTTAGCCTTTCCATATTGAGTTTATAACTAAAAGTCAGTGGGCTATTACACATGGAAGAGGTCAGGGGCCTTCTCAGGTGGAAACCTTTCTGGGAGTATAATTATCTGGGGGTAACCTGAGAGATTTTACCTTATATATATGGATAGCAAAGGCTATCCATAAAGTCCCTACCCCTAAAATAGGGGCACAAAAATTAGTTTTTATGTTTAGTATTGGAGATAATATGCCACATATCCGGGTATTAAGCTACAGCTACTTCATCAAGTCACTGCTTGATGAAGATCGTTTAGACCAGGGCTCTGAGGAACCCCCCCCCCCCACTCAGCAACAGGTACCACAGCGGCTAGCAATAATGACAGCCTATTGGAAGACCAGGAAAACAACAAAGCTCCTGTATTTCCACCAGCCAGAATATTCAGATAGTGAAAGTAAACAGGTTCTGTCTTCAGGAGGAGGAGATCTCTTGACTTTGGAAGCATGATGCTCACGCTGCTTTAAAACACTACAGGCAGCTGGAGGAGGAAAGGAACTTGAGCTGGTGTGTGGGTGTTCTCCAGAGCTCCTCCTCTGTCCTGAAGTGGACCTCCCATCTCTGGGAAAGAGAAAAGTGTCCCTAAAAACCATGATAAGCACATGACATGTGCCTTTCTAGGTTCAAGACAAATATTAGAATTTGTAGGAAACCATCCCCCTTTCTTACAGCAGCTGACTCTTTTTCAGATTATGGGCAACCCACACTGGTATTTGGCCTGTAAAGTACTTGTTTCTTCCATGGAGTTCCTAAGTGCAGAGTTCCCCACAGGAAAGCATTTTGAATGGCCCAGCCCAGGCTTCCTCCTCCTCCTTTTTTTTTTTTTTAAAGATTTTATTCATCTTCGAGACATAGAGAGTATGCACAAGCAGGGGAAATGGTAGAGGGAGAGGCTCCATCTCCCCGCTGAGCAGGGAGCCTGCCGTGGGGCTTGATCCCAGGACCCCCAGGTCTCCTTCTTAGCTGCTTTTCCCTTTGCCTTTCTGAAATCTGAGAGCAGATTTCATTTTTTATTTTTTTTAAAGATTTATTTATTTATTTGACAGAGAGAGATCACAAGTAGGCAGAGAGGCAGGCAGAGAGAGGGGGGGAAGCAGGCTCCCTGCTGAGCAGAGAGCCTGATGCAGGGCTTGATCCCAGGACCCTGAGATCATGACCTGAGCCGAAGGCAGAGGCTTTAACCCGCTGAGCCACCCAAGTGCCCCAGATTTCATTTGTTAAATTTCTCTTTTCTTTCTCTCTCTCTTTGGGTGGGCAGCTGAGGGGTCGGGAGAATCTCAAGCAGGCTCCACACCCAGCATGGAGCCTGATGTGGGGATTGATCTCATAATCCTGAGATTATGACCTGAGCTGAAATCAAGAGTCTGGACACTTAACCTACTAAGCCACCCAAGTGTCCCTGAGTACAGATGTGCTGGTGGCTGCAGCAGGCCACGTATATTCTGTGTAAGCTAAGCACAGCCTGCGACACTTCATTTATTTTTTAAAGATTTTATTTATTTATTTACTTGAGAGAGAGAGAGAGAGCCCGCGCGCACAAAGAGGGAGAGGGAGAAGCAAATGCCCTGCTGAGCAGAGAGACCAACCTGGGGCTCGATCCCAGCACCAAGATCATGACCAGAGCTGAAGGCAGATGCTTAACTGACTGAGCCACCCAGGTGGCCCAGCCTGCAACACTTTAAAACAACAGGTATTTAAAATACCCCGCAGCAGTTACTTCAGGGGCTGGAGTAGTCAAAATTCACTGAACTCTGAGATCTGGGACCTAGTCTGGCTTCTTTTTGTTCAGTTTATAACTATGCATTGAGGTTCCACTCACTGGGCATCTTCTGTGTGCTCCATTCACCTTGCTGTGTACCAAGTAGGCTGAACTGAATGGTTGGGTTCAGCTAAAGAAAGGCACCGGCATAAATGTGAAGATTAAGAGAGGCATGAGATCAAGGTATTTGTTCTCTCCCCACTCCTCCCACCTCACCTGGGATTGCCTTCCTCCCACCACCATGCCTACGCCATCCTGCCAGGCCGCCCTCTGCCCTTGAGCCTTCTGGACCCAATGTTCTGCACCCAACCTTGTTTGTTCTTTAACCTTGTTGATGACTCTGGAAATAGTCCTCTTATGAAACTCTCCACAAATTGCCCAATTAGAAAGTCCCACTTGTTTCCTGCCAGAATTCTGACACAACTCAACAAGGACACTGCCAGTGACCAGATCTGTGAATTGAAAAGTAAAACTCCAGGGGCGCCTGGGTGACTCAGTCGGTTAAGGGTCTGTCTTCAGCTGGGGTCCTAATCCCAAAGTCCTGGGATTAAGCCCTGCATCAGGCTCCCTGCTCCCCCAGAAGCCTGCTTCTCCCTCTCTCTGTGCCTGCCACTTCCCTTGCTTATGTGCGCTTTCTCTCTCAAATAAATAAGTAAATCTTAAGAAAAGCAAAATTCTTACTGAGCACCTGCTATATAGTTTTATCCGTGCAGTGTTTCTACATATGGTAGCTCATATAATCATCACAATATGCCTTTTACAGACAAGGAGGCTGAATCCAGAGACTTAATTACATATCTTGCTAAGTAAAGCTCACCAGGATATTAAGGAGCAGGATAAGACTGGAATTCAGGTAGATCTCATTCCATAAACATCAACCTGCTCTGGAAGCCACCCTCGGTACCCTCGGCTCTGGGGAAAAGTTTCGGTAAAGGATTGAGGCAAGGGAAGGATTAGGCTGTTTCTCCACTGATAATCTGAATTAGAATCACCTAGGATGCTTTATACAACTCCAGATTCTTGGAACTGCCATTATCTTTCCCCATCTCAGCCTTCTTTGTACCTCTCTTCCACACTTACTGCGCCGGACTGCAGAATCAATAATGAACTCTTAATTTAGCAGCGACCTTCTTCTGACCAGACACTAGCGAATTTGCACAAACACTAGGAGACCTCGCACAGCGGCTTAGAGCGTCTCACGCGCGTCCCATAGGCGGAGCGCAAAATTTCCAACTGCGATTGCTTCCCAGGGAGGTGGAGACGCTTGGATGGACACGTGACTGGGGAGCCCGCACTACCGATTCTGCAGAAATCAGGATGGCGGCAACCGTGATCCTGGAGCCCGCGGGCCGCTGCGCTTGGGACGAGCCCGTGCGCATCGCCGTGCGCGGCCTGGCCCCGCGACAGCCCGTTACGCTGCGCGCGTCCCTGCGCGACGAGAAGGGCGCGCTCTTCCGGGCCCACGCGCGGTACGAGGCCGACGCCGGCGGCCTCCTGGACCTGGCGCGCGCGCCCGCGCTGGGCGGCAGCTTCGCGGGGCTCGAGCCCATGGGGCTGCTCTGGGCCCTGGAGCCCGAGAAGCCCCTGGTGCGGCTCGTGAAGCGGGACGTGC
>CM053609.1:97777700-97810035 GCA_028646535.1 Procyon lotor
AAAAAAAAAAAAAAAAAGCAAAATTTTAAAGAGGGTCCTTTTTCCTCCCACATCCCACCCCCAACCTTCCCTGCTTCAGAAACTTCTCTTTGCTGACTGCCAAAATCTGAAACTCTGTCTTTTGAGAGTCTAAAGCTCCTTATGATTTGTGGTGCTTTCTAGGTGCAGGGCCCTTCCCTGGGATCATCGACCTGTTTGGAAGTGGTGGCGGCCTTTGTGAATACAGAGCCAGCCTCCTGGCTGGACATGGTTTTGCTGTGCTTGCTTTGGCTTATTTCAGATTTGAAGACCTCCCTGAATATTTGGATGATATGCACCTGGAGTACTTTGAAGAAGCTGTGGACTTCATGCTGCAGCATCCAGAGGTGGGTTCTGGTGCTCGCCTGCATGCAGAGGAGAGGGGGTAGAGTGGACACAGGACTGGATTCAAAAACTTCAGCAGGACACCGGGGCCTACAGATATGTCGTGAGACACCAAAGTTCCTTCAAAAGTTACTAGGGTTATTATTTTCACTTCTACCCATCTCTCTCCAATCTCTTAAGACTCAGCTATTTATTTCCCTTTAATTCTTTTTTTTTTTTTTTTAAGATTTTATTTATTTGACAGAGAGAAACACAGCGAGAGAGGGAACACAAGCAGAGGGACTGGTAGTGGGAGAAGCAGGCTTCCCGCAGAGCAGAGAGCCCGATGCGGGGCTCGATCCCAGGCCCCTGGGATCTGACCTGGGCCGAAGGCAGACGCTTAACGACTGCGCCACCCAGGCGCCCCTATTTCCCTTTAATTCTTGACCATAATTCAAAGAGCTCTACTAAAATGTTACTAACCTTAAATTCCGGTTCGCCATTTACCACCACACGGCCTTGTAATCCTGAATAAGGTAACTGCTTTCTCTGAGATTCAATTTTTCTCATTTATAAGGGTAATGCAAATGTATAGAGGAAAACATTTGACTAGTAAGAGACATTTTAAGGACATTTGAAGAGGGACTGTATTTGATGATATTGAGGAATCATTAGGGCACCTGGGTGGCTCAGTTGGTTGAGCGGCTACCTTCAGCACAGGTCATGATCCTGGAATGCCAGGATCGAGGCCCACGTCGGGCTCCCTGCTCAGCGGGGAGTCTGCTTCTCCCTTTGACCTCTTCCCTCTCATGGTCTCTCTCTCAAATAAATAAATAAATAAATAAATAAATAAAATCTTAAAAAAAAAAGAAATCATTAATTTTGTTAAATGTGATGATGGTATTATGTTTTTATAGAGAGAGTTTTTATCTGAAACTGGAAAAGATAATCAAAACATTTTGGTATGATTATAAATGGAATGCATACTCTGCAACTATCTAGACTTAAGCCCAAATATTCTAATGTCAAGTAATAAAATGTTCTGTAAGTTCTGTAGGGTAGTCTAACTCTGCCAGAATTCAGGGAATGGTCTCTTCGCAGAGCTGCTAAAACCTAGATGATCTTGAACTGTGATTATTGGTTTATTAGAGGAGATAAGGCCCCAGGGGAAAAGAAGAGACCAGTATATACTATCAGTTCTGCCCTTAGACCTAGCCAAGACGGGTTTCTGTCCTGGGCCTTTTGTTTTAGATGGCCATACTCTGGCCTTCCTTTGGGCTGCATCCTTGCCCACAGGGTGAGGAGTCCAAGGGACCCAGGGAATGTATCCACCTGGAATTCATGTTCCTAACACACACAAACCATGCCCTTGCGATCTGAAACCCCAGAATTCTTTGCCAAATAGCACTGATCCCGCTTCCAAGCCCTATGTCTCTTCTCTGGTCTATTAATGTGAACACACATTAATAGGCCTTAAACATGTAGGCTGGGGTGTCCACAAATATGTGTGAGAGGCCTCTCAAGGTGCATCATGGACCCGGGGATGGGAAAAGAAGGAAGGTGGGTCGGGGATGGAGGCCTGGGACTGGCTCTCCCCTAGGCCACATTCTAGTACAGAACTTCAAGGACTCCCAAGCTTTTGGATTTTCTGTTATGGTGCTCGCTTCGGCAGCACATATACTAAAATTGGATTTTCTGTTATGGAGGTATATTTATCAAGGTGGGAGAAAAAGTATATTTAAAGAGTTTGTTCATTTGATTTATAACTTTTAAATACTTAGATATGGGGTATACGGGTCTCTGTGTATACTCTTGACCCAGGCGCCATAAATATTAGTGGAAAGCCTGTGTACTAGGAAATCAATTGATTTGCTTATTAGAAGACACAGTTGAGTTTTGTGGATTGTCGCATAAGGAAAGAAAGTGAATGACATTTAAGAAAGCTACCTAGAGAATATGAAATCACCATTTATGTCCTCCACTTATAAATTCTAAGCTTGTTCTCTTTCTCTTCTTTAGGTGAAAGGCCCTAATGTTGGGCTTCTTGGCTTCTCCAAAGGAGGTGACCTGTGTCTCTCAATGGCCTCTTTCTTGAAGGGCATCACAGCCACGGTACTTATCAATTCCTGTGTGGCCAACACAATAGCTCCTCTGCATTACAAGGATATGATTATTCCCAGTCTCGGCAGTGACCCACGGAGACGTACAGTTAATGAATCCGGACTTTGGCATTTTGTGGATGTTTGGGACAACCCGCTGGAGGAACCAAATCACCCAAGTATTATTCCACTGGAAAGGGCCCAGGGGCCCTTCCTCTTCATTGTTGGCTTGGATGATCATAACTGGAAGAGTGACTTCTATGCTCAGATAGCCTCTGAACGATTACAAGCCCATGGGAAAGAGAAACCCCAGATAATCTACTACTCAGGAACTGGTCATTGTATTGAACCACCTTATTTTCCTCCTTGTAGAGCTTCTGTACATACAGTGTTAGGCCAAGCAATATTCCATGGAGGTGAGCCAAAGGCTCAGTCAAGGGCACAGGTAGATGCTTGGCAGCAAGTTCAAACTTTCTTCCATAAACATCTCAATGGTCAAAAATCTGTCCAGTCCAGCAAAATATAACATGGTAATCACAGACCAGATACTATTAATAAAGATCTAATTCATACAAAATGTATTGGGTTTTCCAAAACACATAGGAAACTTTTGATAAAATAACTATCTCAGCTTCTTGTCAGGTCCTGTTGGATTCCCAGGTTTTGCAACCCTCCTTTCTTCACTGAACTTTACCCAAGGTATAGGCTTAACCCTGATCTTATCCATAGGATCAATCTTTTTTTTTTTTTTAAGATTTTATTTATTTATTTGACAGAGAGAGAAAGATCACAAGTAGGCAGAGAGGCAGGCGGGGTGGGGGGGGAGCAGGCTCCCTGCTGAGTAGAGAGCCCGACGAGGGGCTCGATCCCAAGACCCTGAGATCATGACCTGGTCCAAAGGCAGAGGCTTTAACCCACTGAGCCACCCAGGCACCTCCCCATAGGACCAATCTTAACCTGAAGTAGGAGAAATGTAAGAAGTACCTGCCCAATGCTCAATTGCTGGCCTAGCTTTCATCTGTGTTCTGGTTGTGAAGTCTGAGCTTCTGTATTGCTAAGTATTCCATATCCCGTTTGGACCCTAACTGAACATTTTTGAGCCTCGGGAACATACCCACTTAAATCCCTTAAGGAATGGACTCTGCTTCTTTCTTGCCAGTACACATTCCTGAATGTTTATTCAGGACTTGTTTCTGAAACCCACTCTGAAGATTGGGGGCATCGATATTCTTCATGTGCTAAGCTTTGCTTTTATGAATGAAACCTCAATTTCTTACTGATAATGTGTCCTTTACAAAATTCAGCATTTATAAAGGACACTTTACAAAGTAGAACTGAATTCTTTACAACAAAATTTGTTGTAAGCAAAACTGTATTGATATACTGATATAATCAATTTTTTAAAAAGTATTTGAGAGAGAGAGAGAGTGAGCATGGGGGTAGGGGAAGGGGCAGAGGGAGAGGTAGAAACAGACTCCCCAGTGAGCAGGGAGCCCAACATGAGGCTCAATCCCAAAACCTGAGATCATGGCCTGAGCTGAAGGCAGACATTTAACCAACTGAGCCACCCAGGTGCTCCTATAACCAATTTTTTAAGGGCTTATTTATTAATTTGAGAGGGAGAGAGAGAGAAGGAACAGGAGGGGCAGAGGGAGAGGGAAAGAGAATCCCAAGCAGACTCCTCACCCTTCGTGGAGCCCGACGCAGGGCTTGATCCCACAACTCTGAGATCACGGCCTCAGCCAAAACCAAGAGTCAGATGCCTAACTGACTGCACCACCCAGGCACCCCAAAGCAACAGATTTTTAAGACTACCCTGCGGGCCACTGCCTTAATCCTTGGATGTCATATTATTCCTGCCAAATTAGACTTTGTCCCACATCATCTGTTCCTATTACCTTCCTACTGGGAAGTACTGGGATCAGCCTGCCTCAGCTCATTGTAATGTACTGTGGACTATCTAGATTCATAAGAGACCAGAGCAGAGGGTCGTCCCTGAGTGCAAGAAAATTTTCCTGAGACCCATCACATGGTTTGCTGGGCACATACAAAATCTTCCACCAGTTTCAGTTTATCCAAACTACTGCCCATTAGCTCTTAACTAATGAAAAGAAGGGTTCCGTAGAGGTAACTTAGTTTTGACCAATTGCCAAACATGTGTTGAGTGTAGCTATTCATTATGTAGTGTAATAATTTACTATGGCGTGAATTCTTGGAGCCTCTGTTTTAACTCACTGCCAGGTGGTCCCGCTATGTACAGATGACTTTGGGATGGGAGATCACAGGAAGAAGTTTTAAGGAGCATGACTAGGGGTATGAGAGCTGTGGGGGCCAAAAGTAGCTCCAGAAGCTAAGCATGAGGATGACAACTAACCATCTCCAGGTACTAAAGTTCTAAGTATAGGGACAGCTCTCCACCTTGATTTCTTCCTTACTGATAAAGTAGCCTAGAAATGCCCTACACTGACTAACAATATTTGGTCACTTTCCCCTCAGACTTAACTATCTATATGGCCATCTGTTTCTAAGATTTCAAAAGGAATTTCAGGTTGTTGAAAAGCTACCCGAAATAAGGTAATTGTGATTTAGAAGGAAGAGAAAAAGTATCCATGAAATGAAGCTAGAAAGGAGGCTAACACAATAGCGCTTATTATGAAGTCCTATATACTTGCCTTGACTGGGCCACTCATTCAGTCATATGCTTTCCAACGGCTTATGCAAAGAAGGAAACATAATTAGTTACACAAAATTTATAGCATTCATAAAATAAGCAAAGCTTACCAATTAATTTCTTCCAAAGGTTGTCATGCTAAGAAACATTAAGTAATGTAAATGGTAGAATCCTCAACAATGCCTCCACAGTAGATATAAACTCCAGGCTCCTCTACTTTTTAACCATGTTACCTTGGGTAAGTTATTAACCTCTCTAAGCCTCCATTTCTTCATCTATAAAATGGGGAAAATAATAGTAATAATAATAGAAACTACCTCTCTGGGCTGTTGTGATTAAATTAGATAATCCAGGTGAAGCATTTAAAAAATTTATCTATTTATCCTTTTAAAGATGTAACATTTAAATTTCATTACAGAGAAGTAATGGATCCTACAAAATCTAAGTGGGGATTCCAACTTGAAAGATCCCAAGAGAGAGGGAATAAGTGCCTTTCAGGTGCCTTCCAACTCTGAGATTCTCAGAAGTGCTGGATTCCAGAACTTTGGACTTGCACTTGCATTCTGAGGTTGGACATGACAGTCACAGATTAAATTAAGCCCTCTTAACTTACTACCCTATTCCAGGCTTCTCGCTGGGCTAGTTATCAACTTGAAGTATATTCTTCCAGAACCATTTTATATTCATGTACATACAAATATTTGTTTGAATGTAAAAAATATGGTTTTATTTTGCGAGTCCCATGCCTTTTTCTTGAAAAAAAAAAAAGAAGTCATGATGTGAGGCACGATTTTTTTCTGCGTGTAAAAACACATTTTTAATACTTGTGCCAGGCCCCAAGACAATAAAGATTATTTCCATAGTGTATACATCTGTAGCGCTGTCTCATCTAAAACGTTTAAACTTTAACCTTGGCAGTCTTTCTTAATCCCAGGCAAAAAAAATTTCAAGGAAGGAATTTGGCCGAAGCCTATTACACGTAGCCTCCTTCAACTAGGTTTAGGGAATTGTGACACCTGGTGGCCAGGGAGGGACTTTAAAGAAAGAGACCGGCCAGCATTCTGTCAGAAGTAGGCTGGGGATGAGCTCCTGCCTCTTTTAAGCGGTCCCGCTACTAAGACTCCAAAAGCATGACCGACTCCGGGTCCTCCTAAGTCGCCTCTTGCGGCATTTTGCTGAGGGGCGCCCCAGGGAGCAGCCGAGGGCCCTACAGTCCTCCAGACCAGCGGTTGCCCCACTGGGCCACGCCACGCCCGGCCCCGCCCAGCTCGCCGCGCCCCGCCCCGCCCCGCCCAGCTCGCCCCGCCCCGCCCAGCTCGCCCCGCCCCTGCCAGGCCCTTGTCCGCCGGGCAAAGCCAGGCCCCGGGACTTCTGACTCTCCCTCCGATAGCCGCGTGTCTCTCGCTGGAATCAAAGCCGCGAGGATCTCGGGGTCATGTGGAGGGCTGCCCAGGCCGTGCTCGAAACCCCCAGGATCCCCCTCCTGCCCCGGAGGTCGATGTCCACATCCACCCTTCTCTCCCAGAGGTTTGCGACCCTGACCGTCACGCCTAAGACTGGGCTGGCCGACGAGCTCCTGGACATCAAAGTGGAAGGCTTAGGCCCGAGGGAGCGGGTGACCCTGCGGGCGTCGGCCGTCAGCTACCGAGGCCGCCTCTTCCACTCGCTGGCCCACTACGAGGCGGACAGCCACGGGGGCTTGGACCTGGCCAGGGACCCGGCTCTGGGCGGCGACTTCACGGGCGTGGAGCCCATGGGGCTCCTGTGGAGCCTCACGCCGGTCGGCTCCGAGGATCCCTGCTTCAACCAGATGCCGAGGGGCGTGATGAAAAGCCCCCTCAAAGTGGAGGTGACCGTCCACCACGCGCCACGGCAGCCGGCGGTGTCGCTGGGCCCGGCGCTGGCCTCCGCCCAGGTGCAGCGCTGGTTCTCCAGCCCGGAGCTGCGCCGTGCTCGGCTGCAGGCCGGCCGCCTGCGGGGCGTCTTCTTGCTGCCCCCAGGTGCGTGAGGTCTATTCCGCAGAGGGCTTTGCATGGATTTAGGAAACCGGTTTGTGAAAGCTGGCTTGCTTTGCTGGCCAGTTTATCTCCTGAAACCAAAACGGGCGCCTTAATTCCTTTAGTTTGTCTCCCTCGACACCAGGTGGGACAGTCACTCTCCTAAATGGTGACTGGGGTTTAAATTTAATTTGCTCGAGTACCTCTTTTCTGCCAGCTGCCGCCTCACTTTAAACTCCTAGTGCTGCCTGTGTTATTCCTTGCGAGCATCTTTGCCATAGTAAGCATAACGTTGCGGTACAGCTTCTAGCATTGTTTGCCTCTTTAGTAGGCAGACCTCTGTGTTAATTTGACTTTTCCAGTTATTTCTTGTAAAAATGACAAGAATAATGGATACAAATCTTTCACTGGTATCCGTTCAAGCTCCAACTGAAGTCTTATTACATATATTGTTAACTTTTTTTTTATACTGGTTTTATGTTAGGATACAGATGACCTTTTGTTGTTATTTTCTAACATGCTCCAATTCCTTGGAGACCTTCATCATGATGAAGAAACTGTTCTGTGCTCATTTCATAGATCAAAGAACAATTTCTTTATTTTATAGATGAAGTAAGGGAGGCCCAAAGTGTTTTACCCAAATCACACAGCTAAAATCAGGGGGCAGTCAAATTCTTTGAGAGCCACACTCGGATCTCAAACAGGGGCTGACTGAATGAGTGCAATAGGTTTTTGTTTTTTAAAAACCAGTCTGCCTTATTTTCTACTCTCACTCTCAGGATCCTTAGGAAAAACTAAGAATCTTTTAAATGAGAGATTTAAAACATTTTCATAGTTGAGGGTGGGTGGGCTTTTTTTTTTTTTTTTAAGAGCTTATAAGGTACTAGCAAATTTACACACAGGAGATCAAATTACTGAACGGAAACAAAATAAATTTTCAGTTATTTTAATGTGGTGTGGTTGGAAAAATCTATTGCTGGAATAATTTGAGGATCTGTGTGTTATGTCTTTTTCATCGTTTGCTTTAGACTTTCTGAAAGTAATCTTGAATCCAGAGATGCTTGAGATTTATCAAATTTTAAAAAGAGCAGATCAAGATATGCCAAGATATCTGAATGTTAAGAACACCACCCTGAAAACCAAGACATATAAAATGTAAATATAAAATGTATATATAAAACGTGATATAAAAAAACCACAACATATACTCCCTGGCTTTCACTTTGGTGGCTAGGTGTGCCTTAATTCTTTCTAGATTTAAAAATTTAGAAATGGCCTTTGGCACTGGAATTTTAGATCTCTTAGTTTAGTTTATATTCTAACGTTCTTACCTCTTACTCTGTTTTTATAGATTTATCTGGGACTTTTATTAGAATAACACAGAAGAATATATCTGAAAAATACTGGGAGGTAATTGGCTGAGACGTTGTTTTCTTGGAATGGTGAATGAATAATGTAATCTACAATAGGAATGTTGAAAGAGAAGTAACATAAACATTAGAAGGAAATAGTTAGACATTTTACTCCTTTTCCACTGTGAGGGAGCAAGAATTTACTGTCCCCTTCAAAGTCCTATTAGCTGGATTAAGAATCAAATTGACATAAGACAGATTAACAGGAGAAAATGAAATTTAATTTTGTATATATGGGGAATCCACACAGACATGGAAATTCCAAAGATAGTCAGGCAAAACAAGGTATATATGTCATCCTGAACTAAGGAGAAAAGGTTCGGGGTCTAGGGCTTTGAAGGGAAGGAATGCAGTTCACAGGGCAATAAGAAGAGCAGATGTTTGGAAATTAGATTTTTGCCCTGCCATATAGATGGCATTCATATAAAATTTATCTCTGGCAATAACCCTCATACTGGGAAAGACCCCCGACTTAGATTTTTCCATGTCATTAGGGGAGGGCAAAAGTTTCTCTTGAGCCCACTGGGTCTCAACTGCTGTCAGCTCAAAAATGCACATGCCAAAGAGGCATATTCTGAAGGGAACTCCCCTGAACTCCTTCAAACTCAAAATAATCTGTATACCAAAGTGGTTAATCTAGGGGCAGCCTGCCCTTGGCCCCCACACCACACATATTGGTCATTTTATATTACACCATTATTAGATCTTTAAAATAGCAAAGCTTTGTTTAGCAATTTTGGTGACTTTATATCTTAAACTCACTGAGAACTCAAAGGGCCCTTTAAAGTTGGACTTTTTTTAATGAGGTATTTTACTTTCATAACTCAGAGACTGCCAGAACTATTGCTTAAATTAATCAGGATTCACACTTCAAAACAAAACATTTTCCATATCTTTGGTGCACATTTTCATATTTTTTTTCCATTTCCATTTCCATTTCCATTTCCATTTTCCATTTCCATTTCCATTTCCATTTCCTATGATTTTCTCATAGGAGAAAAAGATAAAAACATTCTTACATTTATAGCTTCAAAATAGCCAAAACAAGTATCTATTTCAACCACAACAATAAACCTATTTCAGTCAAAACAGATGTTTTTCCCCCACAAGGCAAATAGGTGAATATTTTAAAACAGAAAAAAAATTTTTTTAAATTTTAAAGCTAAAAAATAAAAAATTTTAAAAATATAAATTATAATACAATTAGAATTTGCTTTAGAAAATGTTAGCTAGGTATCATAGTCTATTAAACGTCCTGTCATCTTATCCCAGATTAATCCTCTTTCCTGGTTTATAGGAGGTGGTCCTTTTCCTGGTGTGATTGATATGTTTGGTGATGGAGGATTAAATGAATCTCGAGCTAGTCTCCTGGCTTGTCGAGGTTTTGCTACTCTGGCTTTGCCATTTTTTGGCTACGAAGATCTACCTCCAATCATGAAGGACTTAAATTTAGATTACTTTGAGGAGGCAGCTAAATTTGTGCAAAGTCACCCAAAGGTGAGTAGGATTGTAGAGAGAAATGTATTTAAAATTAACTGCTTAGGGTCAGGAGAGAGTGAATAAAGAAAAGTGGTACTAACAGGCTGGAAAACATATATAACAAATACCTGTTGAGGGCACCTGAGTGGCTCAGTGGGTTAAAGCCTCTGCCTTCGGCTCAGGTCATGATCTCAGGGTCCTGGGATCAAGCCCCACATGGGGCTCTCTGCTCAGCAGGGAGCCTGCTTCCCCCTCTCTCTCTGCCTGCCTCTCTGCCTACTTGTGATCTCTCTCTGTCTGTCAAATAAATAAATAAAATCTTAAAAAAAAATTGTTGAATGAATTAATGAATGGATAAATAAATTAATAAATAAGCTATCTGATAAATACATAAATCCTTTTTCTTTATTGAGGACTTAGCAATGCCATTAACAATCATGCTTTCTCTCTCTCTCTCTCTCTCTCTCTCTCCCCTCCCTCTCCCTCTCCCTCTCCTTGTTTGTCTTCTTTTTCTTCAATCTCTAGGTTAAAGGTCCAAACATTGGAGTGATTGGTTCTGGCAAAGGGGCAGAGTTGGCATTTTCCATGGCTAGCTTTCTCCCGAATATAGCTGCAGTTGTAAGCATCAATGGCTGCATCTCTAACACAACTACTACCCTTACATGTGGTAGATTCATCCTGCCAGGACTGCCTTTTAGCCGAGATAAAATCTCTACCCTGGATTCAGGGGTTTATGATGTTAAAGAAGCACTGGAGGACCCCTTGGACCCCGCCTACCAGGCAAGCCGCATCCCCCTTGAAAAAGCCAGTGCTCATTTCCTGTTTATAGTCGGAGAGGATGACAGGCATTGGAAGAGTTCTGTTTATGCAGACATAGCTGTGAAGCACCTCACAGAGCATGGGAAGACAAATTTCACTCTTTTAAGCTACCCTAACGCTGGCCATAGAATAGATCCCCCTTACAGCCCTTTTTTCTCTGTATCCATGGATCCTGTGTTTGGAGTGCCTGTTTTGGGTGGTGGACAGCTCAAAGCTCATGCTGTTGCTCAGATTGAGTCTTGGAAGAAGATCTTGGAGTTTTTGCACGTGCATCTAGGGTAAAGTCTAACAAACTGGAGAACCAAGTTTAGGTATGCACAGAACGAATTAAGGGATAGGTTGAATATTTTTAGCAAGTGGCGACTGAAATCTAGACTTCTCACGGGCATCTGCAAGCTTTTATTTATTTATTTATTTATTTATTTTTCACCTGCAAGTTTTTAAAAGAAGTAAGAGTACTTGCTTTAAGTTCATCAGACCCTGTAACTTCGGTTACTATTGATGTTTCTCCATGTTTGGTTTGTTTGAGCTTGAACTAAAGGTAATTGCTAAGTGAAAACCAGTTTTCAGTCTGTAATCTACCCACTCTTCCCTCCTACCCTCCCTGTTACCTGTACTTCCAAAGGTTTTTAAAAACTGGTATATCGGGAGCCTGGGTGGCTCAGTCGTTAGATGTCTGCCTTCAGCTTGGGTCATGGTCCCAGGGTCCTGGGATCAAGCCCCGCATCAGGCTCCCTGCTCAGTGGGAGGCCTGCTTCTCCCTCTCCTGCTCCCCCTGCTTATGTTCCCTCTCTCATTGTATCTCTTTCCATCAGATAAATAAAATCTTAAAAAAATAAAAATAAAATCTGGTATATAATAATTAGTTTGCTATTATGTGTCCCAGAGGTTATAAAACTGTTTTGAACAGGGGTGAATAATGAATATAGGTCCCTGGTTTTATGATGAGGAGCCACTGGACTATGATAACTTTCTCATAATAGAGGCTGGAGTGAATTCTAACAAGATGACTCACAGGCTAATATGTGGTAGACTGAAGTCATAGAATTCTTTCTGTTGTTAATTAGGTTTTGATTTTTTTTTCTATTTGCCACCTGTTCTAGGATCTTTAAAGAAAGTTAGACATCCTAAAATACTTGCTTTAAAACTGCCGACCAATTACTAAGAAACACTGATTCTTTACAGTTCCTTTATCTCTGTATTTGTACTTTTAAAAACTTTTCTTTACACTTTGCTTCAAAAACACATTTAAAAATAGGCACATTCCAGTTCTCCTCCCAAGCTAATAATTACACAAGTAGACAATGTAATTATCTGAGGTAAAGACAGAGTTCATCCCTTCTACTTTCCACCACCCTCACCAAAACCTTAATTGCAATTTGTGGATGAGCCTTAATTTATTAAAATAACTTTAACTGAAGTTCTGAGATTTGATTTTAAACTTTAAGAATATGTGTGGAATTAGAAGATGTTAAAAGTTCTCATAATTTAGTTTCATTTAGTGGTTTTTTTTTCTTCCACATAATTGAAGGGAAAGATTAAAGTGTTAATTATCAGCCTTCGATTTTGGTTGATCAGTGGATCTTGTGGTCAGAACTATATTTTGGGCTGTTGGCAGAGGATAAAGTGTTGTCACCCTAATTTGTAATATTAATAGTTCCCCTCCCCCAAATTAACATTATTTTAAAAATGTAATACATGTTTCAAATTATTAACATCAAAAGAAAGTATATGTGTCATACTTTATATATACCTAAATACATACGTATTACCTCCTGGTTTGGGGGTTATTCATGTAAGATTTTTTTAAAGATTTTATTTATTTATTTGGGAGAGAGAGCAAGAGCACAACGGAGAGGGGCAGAGCAGAGCCTTTTGGGGGTGTCCTATCCCAGGATCCTGGGATCATGACCTGAGCTGAAGGCAGAGGTTTAACTCACTGAGAACCCCATTCATGTAAGATTTTTTTTTTTTAAAGATTTTATTTATTTGACAGGGAGAAACACAGCGAGAGAGGGAACACGAGCAGAGGGGATGGTAGCGGGGAGAAGCAGACTCCCTGCTGCGCGGAGAGCCCGATGCGGGGCTCGATCCCAGCACCCTGGGATCATGACCTGAGCTGAAGACAGACGCTTAACGACTGAGCCACCCAGGCGTCCCTCATGTAAGATTTTTAAAAGATTTTTTTTTTAAACAGACCAAAAACACAGTGAGGGGAGAAATTGGCTTTTTATCAAATAACTATAATGAGAATGATAATTTGGGAAACTATTTAAATTTGTTACAAAGCTGGGGCACCTGGGTGGCTCGGTCGTTGGGCGTCTGCCTTCGGCTCGGGTCATGGTCCCAGGGTCCTGGGATCGAGCCCCGCATCGGGCTCCCTGCTCAGCAGGAAGCCTGCTTCTCCCGCTGCCATTCCCTCTGCTTGTGTTCCCTCTCTCACTGTGTTGCTCGCTGTCAAATAAATAAAATCTTAAAAAAAAAAAAAAAAAATTTGTTACAAAGCTTATCCCTATATGAACTGATAAACTTTTTGACTGTATAAATAACCTTAAGAATTAATGACTCACCTATGCTTTAAATTTTTAATTTTTTTATTTTAGGATATGTAACTTTTAGCTATTTTGCTCAATTTCTAATCATCTGGTAAATGTGACATTTTTTCTTTTATTCAACCCACATTCTTGTTTAGAAAATTAAAGATTCCTTAACATATTTGGTAGTGGCTATCAATCATACTATTTTACCTTTGCGTTTCAACGCGTCTGCCAGATTTTCTGAATTTGGGGAAATTGTTTCAATAGTAGTTTTAATCTTTCTCTCAACTTTCTTCTAGG
Source organism: Procyon lotor (assembly GCA_028646535.1). Lineage (NCBI taxonomy): Eukaryota > Metazoa > Chordata > Mammalia > Carnivora > Procyonidae > Procyon > Procyon lotor. The sequence continues at coordinate 97,791,357 of CM053609.1, forward strand.
CTTGCAGGAAGAGCAAGTAGATCTAAAGCCACAGTCTCTGGTGAACAGCTTTTTAAATCTATTTTGCCATTTTGTAGAATTTAAAAGAACTAAGAAAGGATCCAGGTTATATAATTCTTTCTTTTCCTGTATGAATGGTTTTAACCTTTGACAATCTGAAACTCAGCAAATTTCTGCTTATATAGTGGTAAATAGTTTACTCTGAGGTAAATAAGACATATTCATAGTCAGAGTTTACTCCTCCAATGATGAGGAGGAAGTAAAAGTTAACATTGTGAGCAAGCATGAAGATAAAATTGATTTACTAATGGTATTTCACCAATACTAATGGTATTTCACCTTAAATGCCAGATGCTTTCGGTAGAAAGCATCTCCTGACCACCATGCCTTATGATGGAATCCACAGTTTTGAGTAAAAGGCATACTCTGTTAGGTTATAAGATATGTTCAAGGATTAAATTTCATTTCAGCCACATCAAGAAAACTGGTGGATGTTTTGGCAGCCAGGGAGGATAAATTCTAGTGTGGAGAGGTGTGGTAATGTGGAGATCTGAATCAAAACAAAACAAAACACTTCAAGAAAAAAGGCTAGATACATTATGAATACCCATTTTACTTTTCTTAAATCTTTTAAAAATATTTTATTTGTTTATTTGTCAAAGAAAGAGAACACAAGCAAGGGGAGTGGCAGGCAGAGGGAGAAGCTGGCTCCCCACTGAGCAGGGAGCCTGATGCGGGGCTCCATCCCAGGACCCTGGGATCATGACCTGGGCCAAAGGCAGATGTTTAACTGACTGAGCCACCCAGACGCCCCTATGAATACCCATTTTAATTTTATTTAATAAATAATTTAGTTTTTCCTGTTTTTTTTTTAATAAATATGATTAAATTACCTTTTTCAAAATGGAATTTATTAGAATTAGCCCACATTACAAGGGCTCTGGGTAGCCTAGTTGGTTAAGGGTCAAACTCTTGATCTCAGCTCTCAGCTCAGGTCTTGATCTCAGGGTCATAAGTTCAAGCCCCATGTTGACCTCCATGCCTGGTGTGGAGACTATCTAAAAAAAAAAAAATTATATATATAAATATATGTATTTTCACATTGCAGAATAGAATGATCAGAAAATAGAGAAGCAAAATGAACACCGTATTAGTCTGTTCAGGCTGCCATAACAGAATACCACAGACTGGGGGCTTAAACAACAGAAATTTATTTCCTCACAGTACAGGAGGCTGAAATTCCAAAATCAAGATGCCAACAGTGTTAGTTTTGGGCAAGGCATCTCTTATTGACTTGCAGGTGACCATTTTCTTACTGTGTCCTTGGATGGCCTTTCCTCTCTGACCACCACTCCTAGTATGTCTATTCCTCTTCTAAGGACACTAGTTATATTGGATTAGGGCCCCACTCTTATGGCCTCATTTAACTGAAATTACCTTCTTAACAGCTCTCTTTCCAAATAGAGTCACAGTGGAGTTAGAGCTTCAACATATGAATTTGAGTTGGGGGGACACAATTCCATCTGCAGCAAACATTAGACCTCATAATATTCTTTTAGTTATGTGTTATGTATAAATGTGTGTACAGTATATAATTTTTTTAGATTTATTTGAGAGAGAGAGAGCACACGCACAAGTAGGAAGAGGGGCAGAGGGAGAGAGAGTGGGAGTGGGAGAGAATCCCAAGCAGGCTCCATGCCCAGGATGAGCTCCACCACCCCAGATCATGACTTTAGCCAAAATCAAGAGTCAAGAGACTTAGCTCAACGGACTGAGCTACCCAGGCATGCCTGCAGTATATATTTTTAAGAAGATTATACCAACTATTTTGTTTGATAATTTGCATTTTAAATTAGTACATCATGATTGCATGTGACTAGATGCATTCCAACAACTTTTTAAAAAAAAGATTTTATTCATTTGTTAGAGAGAGAGAGCACAAGTAGGCAGAGAGGCAGGCAGAGGGAGGAGAAGAAGCAGGTTCCCCCCACCCCCCTTCGTGAGCAAGGAGCCCCATTGTGGGGCTGGATCTCAGGATCCTGGGATCTGACCTGAGCCAAAATCAAGTGTCATAAGCTTAACTGACTGAGCTACCCAGGCGTCCCATTTCAGCAACATTTTTTTTTTTAAAGATTTTATTTATTTATTTGACAGAGAGAGATCACAAGTAGGAAGAGAGGCAGGCAGAGAGAGAGGGAAGCAGGCTCCCTGCTGAGCAGAGAGCCCGATGTGGGGCTCGATCCCAGGACCCTGAGGTCATGACCTGAGCTGAAGGCAGAGTCAGCAACATTTTTAATGGAAGTATATTATTTCATCCTCTGGATGTTTGATAATGCCAATTCTTTTTTTCCTTGACATTTAGGTTGTTTTACTTTTTTCTATTAAAACTTTGAACATAAATCTCTGTGCACTCATCTGATTATTTCTTCAGGATGAAGTCCTAGAAGCAGAACTGCTGGGTCACAGAGGTGCACACGTTTTTAAAGCTTTTAGTATTATTTCCAACGGCTCTCCAGAAAGGCTGTGTCAGTTATAAACTGCAGTTTATATACGCATCTGCATTTCTCCATATCCCTAGCAACTCAGTATTTTTACCGTTTTGGTCTAATTTAATAGGACGAGGGGAGAGGGAAGACAACTCAGTTATATAAAACCAGAATTTTATGCTTTCAATCGCCTCTGGCTCCCTGGAGGGATTGGGGGACGGCAACCGAGGAAATTCAGCTGAATTTAGTTTCAGTCATTAAAAAAAAAAAAGAATTTAGTTTCAGTCCGACTATAGGTAAATTACAACAGGTGATAAAGAGAAGGATGTGGATGGGCAATCGGCAGGGGAAAGGGATTTTTAAAAGTTATTTATGGGAAGGGCAATTTTATAGCGAGGTTTTAAAGTTTTAAACTTTAGGCAGGTACGTCACTGCAGATCAGGTGAAACTGCTTTCAGTAGAAAGCATCTCCCGACCACCCTGCGTGGTGAAGCTCTCGCATCCTACGAGGGGCCCGCAGCCCCGCAGCAGCTGCAGGGAGGCGAGTAGCCGACTGGCGGGAGGACCGAGGCGGCCGCCGCGCGGTCCCACAATGCCCCGCACGCACCACCCCCAGGGCGGAGAGAAAGGACCACTGCCGGGGGTGGGATCCACAGAGGGCTCCGAGAAGTGCGCAGGCGCACTGACCTCGGCGGGCCCTAGCAACCAGAGCAGTGACGGTAGCAACGGCCGGAATGGTGAGTACCCTCCAGGCCTCATAGTCAAAGAGGAGAAGAGATTGGAGATGGGAAAGGGTGACTGTGGAGTGTTGAGGGTCGGGGGGGTTCTCGATCAGCGGAAGGAAGCCGGTAACCGACGCTAGCTCTGCAGTCAGAGGCCTGAGGCGAAAGAGAAGCCCTGGCAAAGGGGTGGTCTGGGGTGAGGGCGGCCTGGGGCGGATGGGAGGTTGGCTTCGTGTGGACGGACGCGGACAGAGAAAGGCAGCGCAAAGAGCAGGAATTTCTCGAAAAAGAGCGGATTAGAGTGGGAAAGGTGATGGAAGGCAGAGTGTGAATAAGGATCTTTCTGTACATAGAAGTAATTTTACCCCTGGCGAGATGGGGTGCTGGGAGCTGGTTACGAGAGGAGTATGTGTAACACCGACTGCAGCAGTGTTCCTTACCTGTGAGGTGCCCAGGTTGTCCTCTGAATGACTGTAAGTGCAGTTATTAGGTAGCATTGTAAAGCCCATTCGGATAGACAATATTAGGATAGCGTTTCTCAAGTTTAAGTATGCATAAGTATAGTCGGCTGAAGATCGAGCTTGCTGGAATGCAGATTATCAATTTTTAATATAATGGGATTTCGGGAATGTGCATTTCGACAGTACACCTCAAGTGATTCTAAAATTGGAGAGCGTCCCAGCATACTTTGAGAAATACTGCTATCTTGGATTTGAAATCTATCAGTGATCTATCCAATCAAAGCCCTTTATGAAGTAGTGATTTTACTTACTGATGCTCCTCAACTCCTACTTAAAATGTGCAGTTTTGCTTACAGATTTGATAGTTACACGTAGTAGTTTGAAAAGGGATATTGTTGGTTGATTACAGGACCAAAACTGTTTAGCAATGTATGTGATTGTCCTGTCGGATGGAGATGTTTATGAAGAATAAGTATAATTGATTGTCTTGTTTTTGTGATTCCAGTGCTGTGTAAGTGGGCAGAAATTGAGCCCAGGAAATTGAAATGATGACGAAGTCATGCTTGCCTTCAACCACAACATTAAATACCACTCCTTGAAAAGTAGTTTCCCCCCACACTTTCCTTACTTTATTCTACAGGCATTTAGCTGAAAACCACTACCAAAGAAAGTAAAAAGTTCTAGAACCTAAGTTTATATTCAGGTGAAGAAATAATCAGCCCTAAACGATTCTGAAGGCATGATCCGTGAGAATTACTGAAAATCTTCAAATAGAGAATCAGAACCAGTAATTAGGTGAAGCTAGCTAAGGCTCGAAACCAGTAGGTCCAGAGCCCTCCAGAAATCTGGCCAGTATAGTTTTTTAATGAACAATACATTAGCCTTCGGGGTGTCTAGGTGGGTCAGTCAGTTAAGCGGCTGCCTTCCTCTCGGGTCGGGATCCCAGGGTCTTGGGATCAAGCCCAGGGTGGGGTTCCCTGCTCCACCGGGAGTCTGCTTCTCCCTCCTCCTGCTCTTGTGCTCTTGTTCTCTCTCTCTCAAATAAATAAATAAATATCTTTATTTAAAAAAAACCTCCTTAGCTTTCATTGTCTTTAAATGATTGTACTTCACATCAAAACCCAGATTTATGGCCGCTCTGAAAAATCAGAAATACCCTTTTTCACCACTGGACACATTTTTGCCCTATTTTTATATTACTAAAATATGATGGTGTTGTATAATTGGCAGCATCTTTTCTTAATAAAGGGTGTTATTTTCAATAATGGAGTTTTAATATTTGCAGAAATCTTGTCCCAAGTCCCACCTACCAGCTTTTTTCTAATGCCAGAGTAGAGGTTATTCTCTTTATATGGTCAGCTTTACCCGTTAAAGATGTCCATTGGTCCTTTAGGCATTTCAGTTTTTGACTCCTATCTATAGGGGAACTAGTAACCTCATAAATCAACTTGTAGACAGCCGGATTACTTCCAGTTTGAAAGTATTTTTAGATGTGTCTTTTCATGGACCCATACAGGGATTTTTTTTTTTTTTTTTTTTTTGAAATCTGCACAGCAGTGGGATTTCAGAGTCAAAGGGCCTATGCATACTTAATTTCCTAGGCATTGTCAGACTGCTTTCCAGAATGGTTTTGCTAGTTTGTTTTTGTTTTGTTTTGATTTTAAGTAAGTTTTACTCCCAACATGGGTCTTTTTTTTTTTTTAAGATTTTATTTATTTATTTGACAGAAAGAGATCACAAGTAGGTAGAGAGGCAGGCAGAGAGAGAGGGGGAAGCAGGCTCCCTGCCGAGTAGAGAGCCTGATGCGGGGCTCGATCCTAGGAGCCTGAGATCATGACCTGAGCCGAAGGTAGAGGCTTAATCCACTGAGCCACCCAGGTGCCCCCCAACATGGGTCTTGAACTCACCACCCTGAGATCAAGAGTTGCATGCTCTGCTGACTGAGTCAGCCAGGCACCCTTGGCTCTGCTAGTTTTTCCTTCCTTCAGTGATTCATGAGAGTTCTACCTTCTCACCAAATTTCTCACCTTTGCCAATCTAAAGATGTCCTTTAGTATTCCATTGTTTTACTCTGCATTCCTCTGATTTTCACTGAGTTCCAGTACCTCATGATATTATTAGTCATTTGGATTTCAGTTTTTGTGAATTCTCTATATTTTTTTGCCAACTTTTTCTATTTTTTTGTTTTTTGAATTTTAGGAGTTCCCTCTATACTCTATATTAGTCTTTTGATGGTTTTATGTTGAAAATATCTTCTCCCAGCTTTTCTGTTAACTCTCTCAACAGTGTTCTTCACTTGCTGAATTCCATTTGTTCTATGTGTCAGTTTATTCTGTTGTATTTTCTATGTAAATGATCCATGTGCACATAATGAGTTTTATTTCTTCCTTTTAATCATTCCAATTTGTATTTTCTTTTATTGTAACATTGATAAAGATCTCTTGTACTATGTTAAACAGTAGCAGTAATAGTAGGGATCTTTGATGTATTTGAGATCTTAAAGAGAATACTTCTAGTGTTATCTTCCCAATTTGGCTCTCCTTGACCACCTTATTTAAAATAAACATACTTTACACACATAAACACACATCCTGATACCTCTTACCAAATTCAGCATTTTTGTTTTTGTATTTTCTTTTTCCTTAGTAGTTGTCATCTTCTAATATACTATATAATTTATTTATTTATCAAATATATTATTTACCATCTGTATCCCACCAGTAGATGGAAGTTACATGAAGGTGGGAATCTTTGTTTTGTTCCTTGATATATCCCAAGCATGTAAAAGTATTTTTTGTACATAGTAGACACTTAATGAATATTTGCTGAAATGAATGAGTTTCTTCATTAAGTCTGGCATTTGCTACAGCTTTTTGGTATGTAGCTTTTATCAAGTAGGGAATTTCCCTATAACTTTTATTTGAGAGCTTTTTAATATTAGATGTAGAACTTTATTTTTTTTAAAGATTTTATTTATTTATTTGATAGTGAGAGAGAGAGAGTGCACAAGCAGGGAGATCAGCAGGCAGACAGAGGGAGAGGGTGAGGGAGAAGCTGGCTGTGGGAGAGGGAGGGCTCAATCCCAGGGTCCCGGGGATCATGACCTGAACTGAAGGCAGACTCTTAATTGACTGAGCCACCCAGGTACCCCAGGTGTAGAACTATTTTATAAAGTACTTTTTCTTCACTTACTGAAATAGGTGTGATTTCCCCCTTTTAATCCATTAATAGATGATTTACATTTATAGGTTTTTTTGGAGCCACCCAGGCGCCCCGGTTTTTTTGTTAAATAATCATTATGCTCCTGGGATCAGCCATTATTGATCATGATTATTATTCACCATTGGCTCTGGAGATCTAACATGGTATCTAGGATTTTCAAATCTGTGTTGAGAAGTAAAGAGGTCCTCTTTTTTTCTTTAATACATTTTTTTTAAAGATTTTATTTGAGAGAGAGATCACAAGTAAGCAGAGGGGCAGGCAGAGAAAGAGGGGGAAGCAGGCTCCCTGCTGAGCAGGGAGCCAGATTTGGGGCTCAATCCCAGGACCCTAAAATGATGACCTGAGCCAAAGGCCGAGGCTTTAATCCACTGAGCCACCCAGGCACCCCTAAAGAGGTCCTCTTGTCTGGTTATGACAGCAAGGTTATTCTAGCCTCATAAAATATATTGGCAGCTTTCCCTCCTTTTCTGGTTTCTGAAACAACTTGTCTAGCAGGGAATATCTGTTCCTTGAAAACTTGGCAGAACTAACTTGTAAAATTATCTAGGCTTGGAGATGTAGGGGAAGAGGATAAGGGTAAATCTCTGATTATCTTTTTAACATTTAAAATAGTTATTGGTCTATTCAGATTTTCTGATTCTTCCTGTGACAGTTTGGCACTTTTGTGTTTTTTCTAGCAATGCATTCTTTGTCTAGGTTTTCTAACTACCACATATTTGCTTATGATATTTTATTTTTAAATCTTTGTGGTATCTTATTTCTTCCGATTCTACATTTTTGTTGTATAGCTCTCTTTTTTCTCAGTCAGTCTTGCTAGAGATTTAGGAACAAACTTTTAGTTTTGTTGATCTTTTTTTTCTTCATGTCTGTTTTTCGTTGACTTATTCCTTTGTATTTTCTTTAGCCTTCTTTGTGTTTACAATGATGTGCTTTTTCAAATATCTCAAATGCTTTGGTTGTTTTCTGTCTCTTATTTTCTCTTATTTTTTTTTAAACAAATTTTTTTTAAAGATTTTATTTATTTATTTGATAGAGGGAGAGAGATCACAAGTAGGCAGAGAGGCAGGCAGAGAGAGGGAAGCAGGCTCCCCACTGAGCAGCGAGTCCGATGCGGGGCTCGATCCCAGGACCCTGAGACCATGACCTGAGCTGAAGGCAGAGGCTTAACCCACTGAGCCACTCAGGTGCCCCTATTTTCTCTTATTTTTTGAATAAATAAATATATTTGAAACTGTTAAGTTTCCTTTTAAATGTTAAGTTCCTCAAAATATGATATCTCTTATTTTATTGTTTTACTGCAGTTTATAGTTTACTTTTTAACCCAAGGATGATTTATTACTATGTCTCTGCTTTCTTGATGTAATATAGAGCTGAGCAATGTAGGTTTGAACTGCACTGATCCACCTATATACAGATTTTTCCCATAAATACACTGCAATACTATAAATGTATTTCCTCTTATGATTTATTTCTTTTTTTATTTTTAAAAATTTATTTGAGAGAGAGAGCACATGAGTCAGAGGAGGGGCTGAGAGGGAGGGAGAATCTTGAGCAGAATCCACACTGAGCCCAATATGGGGCTCAATCACACAACCCTGAGATCATGACTGAGCCAAAACTAAGAGTCGGATGCTTAACCTACTGACCCACCCAGGTACCCCTGTTATGGTTTTCTTAATAACATTTTCTTTTCTCTAGTTTACTTTATTGTAAGAATATAGTATATAATACATATAACATGCAAAATATGCATTAATCAAATGTTGATGTTATTGGTAAGGCTTCTGGTCGATAGTACGCTTTTAGTAAAGTTTTTGGCAAGTCAGAAGTTATACTCAGACTTTTGACTGTGTTGTGGGGTTGGAGGGGAGGAGGTTGGTGTCCCTAATGCCTGTTTTGTTGGAGAGTTAATTGTACTTTTAAACTTTTCCTTTTGTTATTGCTTAGGATTTTTTTTTTTAATGAACTCTAGCAGTAATTCAAAGGATGTCTTCCTTTTCTCATATTTAAAGTTTTAAGTGTCATATTAAATTGAATCTAAGATACTATTGATTATAAGGTGCAAAGTTATTTTATGTTCTAAGAAAGAAAAATAAGTTGGAATTGAATCATGACAAGTGATTTCTTATCACTTAAAATTTTTATTTTGTACCTATTGACAGAGTTCTTTTAAATGTATTTAGGCATGTAGATTTTTATCATTTTTACCGTAAGTTATTCTTTGCAAATATAAAAAGGAATATATTTATATGTATACATAAAAGGGTTAATATTTTTCTAGATCATCACCACTGCTACCTGGCCACAGTAATTGTAAATTGTTCCTGGTTGTAAAATGCATCCAAATTTCAAAGATGTTAAAATGTAAAAAATGTAGATCTTAGAATCAATGAAGTAAGATCTATTTTGGGATGCCTGGGTGACTCAACTATTAAGTGGCTACCTTCATCTCAGGTCATGATTCCAGAGTCCTGGGATCGAGCCCCGCATTGGGCTCCTTGCTCAGCAGGAAGCCTGCTTCTCCTTCTCCCACTCCCCCTGCTTGTGTTCCCTCTCTCGCTGTTTGCTGTGTCTGTCAAATAAATAAAATCTTTAAAAGAAATAAGATCTATTTTTATATCAAATGTTGACTGTATTTTATACAGTAAAAAACTATTTTTTTTATAAACCGTGTGGGAGAGAAGTATCTGGGCATTATATCATGATTTCCTTAATTTCTCTGAGAGTCATTTAAATAAATCATCCCAATTTCAGGAAATTAAAACACACGGTTTGCATATAAAGTCTCAAAGAAAGAAATTAATCTTTTCGATGGTAGATGCCGAGGCTAACAATCATTGCGTGAAAATTGAATCAACAAATCATACCAATAAAGATACTCCTGTTTCTTCTCCTTTTAAGGCAAAAGCAACAACAATCAAAGAAGCTCTAGCCAGATGGGTGAGTATATGAATTTTTACCTTTTTTAGAAACCATACAAGGAGAATTATTGTATAGTTATTAAATCCAGTACAAGAAATCTTTGTGGTACTGGAACTATGTAACTGTCTTGACTGTGGCAGTGGATACGTGAAGCTATATAGGTGATAAAATTGTATACATTAAATACACACATACAAACACATTCACACTTGTGTATAAATGAGTACTAGTAAAACTGGGAAAGTCTGATTAAAGTCAGTGGATTATAGCAATATCAATATCCTACATGTCCTGTCAGTGGGTAAATGGATCAAAAAATGTACATCTACAGAGTGGAACATTATTCTGGCACAAAAAAAGAAGGAAATCCTTCCATTTACAACATGGACAGACCTTGAGTGCATTATGCCAAGTAACATAAGCCAGACAGAGAAAGACATATATTCTATGATCTCACACATATGTGAAATCTAAAAAAGCTGAACTCAGAAACAAAGAGTAGAATGGTGATTGCCAGGGATTGAGGTGCGGGGGAAATGAGGAGATGTTGGTCAAAGGGTACAAACATCCAGTTATAAGCCAAGTCCTGGGTATCTGATATACGGCATGGTAACTATAGTTAATAATATTGCAGTATATACTTGAAAGTTGCTAAGAGAGTGGATCTTAAATTTCCTTAGCACCAAAAAAAAAAAAAAATAGGTGATGGATGTGTTAGCTATTGTGTTAATCATTTTACAGTATATACATGTATCAGATCATCATTTTGAACTTATGCAATGTTACATGTCAATAAAGCTGGAAAAAATACTAAAGTATATACTAACATAAGAAAGTAAACTGCATTGGGGCACCAATGGGTGGTGGCTCAGTGGGTTGAAGCCTCTGCCTTTGGCTCAGATCATGATCTCAGAGTCCTGAGATTGAGTCCTGCATCAGACTCTCTGCTCACTGGGGAGCCTGCTTCCTCCTCTCTCTCTGCTTGCCTCTCTGTCTACTTGTGATCTCTCTCTATCAAATAAATAAATAAAATCTTTTAAAAAAAAAGGAAACTGCATTATAAAACCTTGAATTGAGTATAAACTATAAATATTTTGAATAAAGTATTCTATAAAGTTTGAACAGTTGTAATTCATCATAAATAGACTTTCCATAGAGTATTGACATAGCACCTCAATTTCTATGCCAAGTAACTTTGTTGTGGATGTTATCAATAGTTTTTATAATATATGTCTTTTGCTTTTGAGACTGAGCTTTGAATCAAAAGTCTTTCAGGAGAATTGGTGTATAGGGAAAATAGGGTGGATAGGATAATGAAATATTTGAATTCTTGTTTGAGTGCTTATTAACTTTTTGTACTTTGCATTTAAAAAATTCATTTCTGTTTGGTTAATGAAAAATCTCTTTTCTTAAAGAAGAAAAGTAAGGGGCACTTGGGTGGCTCAGTGGATTAAAGCCTCTGCCTTCAGCTTAGGTCATGATCTCAGGGTCCTGAGATCGAGTGCCGCATTGGGCTCTCTGCTCATTGGGGAGCCTGCTTCCCACTCTCTCTCTGCCTGCCTCTGCCTACTTGTGATCTCTCTCCGTCTGTCAAATAAATAAATACAACAAAATCTTTAAAAAAAAAAAAATGAAGAAAAGTAAATGTGGAATAAGCTTAGTATTAGATTAAATTTTCTTTGAATTAGATTTTAGAACTTTATTTACTTATAAGTGGTTGCTTTTTTGTTTTGGGTTGTAGGTTCTATTTCTAGATTATATTGTGGCCATAAATCTTTGACTTTAAGATTATTTGAAGACATTAAGCTCATTTGTTCACTGATTAACCTAACATTTATTCAGGATCTACTATATATCAGTTTCCCTCTTATAACCTACAAATGTATGACATAAAAATAAGTACTGAGTAGATGTGTATTAGATCTTTTTCTTTCAACTTACTGTGTATTTTCTTTTTTGTTGTTGTTTTTTTAAATTGCATGTTTTCTAGTATTGACATGTTACAATACGAATTTATTTATTTATTTATTTAAAAAGATTTTATTTATTTGACAGAGGGAAACACAGTGAGAGAGGGAACACGAGCAGAAGGAATGGTATCGGGAGAAGCAGGCTTCCTGCCAAGCAGGGAGCTCGATGAGGGGCTTGATCTCAGGACCCTGGGATCATGACCTGAGCCGAAGGCAGACGCTTAACGACTAAGCCACCCAAGTGCCCCACAATTTGAATCTTAATAATAAGCCTCAGTATGTCTTATAGTACACTGTTATAGAAAATACAGGAAAGCAAAGGAAATGGTCCCTGCACTTTAGGAGCTTCCCTGTTTTGTTAGAGAGAGAAAACTAGCTTTAAGTATTGAGGTACTTTGAAAATATTATTAGGCAGCATATATTGGTAATTAAATATTAAATTGTGTACATAGTACTAAAAATCTAAGATAGAATTTAGTAGTAAATTATTATAGAGCAAATAGCTTTAACCTCAGCTGTGTTGTAAGGATGACATCTTCCAGAATTCTTGGTATTTTGGAGCTCTATCTCCGACTGAATTGTGTATAGAAAAAACAAGAAGAGGGACACCTGGGTAGCTCAGTCAGTAGTAAAGTGTTTGCCTTCTGCTCAGGTCATGATCCCAGGGTCCTGGGATTGAGTCATGGTATCAGGTTCCTTGCTCAGTGGGAAGCCTGCTTCTCCCTCTGTCTGCTTTACTCTTTCTCTCTGGCAAATGAATATATAAAATGTTAAAAAAAAAAAAAAAAAAGGAAAAGAAAAAGCAAGACAAGATGACAAAATAGTTGATCTTATAGATCTAAATCTGATATTTAAGAAAAGGGTGCTTAGGGGCACCTGGGTGGCTCAGTCTTTAAGCGTCTGCCTTCGGCCCAGGTCATGATCCCAGGGTCCTGGGATCGAGTCCTGCATCGGGCTCCCTGCTCCGCGGGAAGCCTGCTTCTCCCGCTACCATTCCCTCTGCTTGTATTCCCTCTCTCGCTGTGTTTCTCTCTGTCAAATAAATAAAATCTTTAAGAAAAAAAAAAACAAAGGGTGCTTAGGGACAAAGAACTCTTCTCAAGAAAATGTTGTTATTGTTGTTGTATTTTTGGTTTTGTTTATTGATAGACTCTTAAAGGATTTTCAAGATTTTGTTTATTTGTCAGAGAGAGAGAGAGAGAGCGAGAGAGCGCGCGCACAAGCAGGGGGAGAAGCAGAGAGAAGGAGAAGCAGGCTCCCTGCTGAGCAAGGAGCTGGATGGGGGACTCAATCCTGGGACCCTGGGACCATGACCTGAGCTGAAGGCAGACGCCTAACTGACTGAGCCACTCAGGCGTCATGACTATTAAAGGATTTTGTTTTGTTTTATTTTATTTTAAAGATTTTTTTCATATTTATTTGTCAGAGAGAGAGAGTTCAAGCAGGGGGAGCAGCAGGCAGAGGGAGGAAGCAGGATCCCTGATGAGCAAGGAACCTGATGCGGGACTTATCCCAGGATGCTGGGATCATGACCTGAGATGGAGGCAGATGCTTAACCAACTGAGCCACCCAGGCATCCCAAGGATTTTAAATATTGCAGAAATGAAAGTTATTTTATTTCCTCCTTTCCACTTGGTTGGGACCTAACAATAAATTATCTGAACCAGCCATGTAGAAGCCTGGTTGTCTGGGTCAGTTAGTAAATATCAGTAAGTGAATTGAAAAGAATGCAGAGTTATAAAATTCTAATAATTGTTTTGAAATAAACATTGAAAAGCCTTAGGATATTCTGTATTTTTTAGTTCTGTGTTACAATCAGGGTTCACTCTCTTCCAAACTAATTTTTATCGCAGGAAGAGAAAACCAATCAGAAGCCATCCGAAGCGAGAGAAATCAAGCTTTATGCTCAGATTCCCCCTATAGAGAAGATGGATGCCTCCTTGTCCACACTTGCTAATTGCGAGTAAGTTCTTATCTTTTTTCTCTTTCTTTTCTAAATACACAAACTAGAAAAAATGTGTTTGTTTCCTGTGATCTTCATTTCTCTTTTTTTGTTTGTTTGGTTAATGCAATTCCCCCTTTGGCAAGGCCAAACATAAGAGTTTACTGGTTTATGGGACTACTAATAAAGTAGTATTTTTTTTACAGTAAAATTTGTATAATGTGCCTGGAGAATAGAAGTTCCCTTGTCTCTTGGGAGAAACTAAATAACACAATAAGACTATTATTCTGTTATGAAATCTAGTACTTTCTCTTACAAAATTTGCCAGTCAGTACTATACTTACCAGAGGCCTAAGAGATACTGCTTTAAAATTTTTTTCAAATTATAAAAATACATTGTAAAACATCTAGAAAATATAGAAAGCACAAAGGAAAGAATTAATATCAACCAAAATTGCACCACCTTTTGAGAACCAGTGTTAGCATTTTGATATAGAGCCTTCTAATTTTTTTTTCCTAATTGGGATCAAATTATACTTATTATTTTTTTTTATACTTATTATTTGTAATTCTATTTCCCCTTGACTTTAAGTATCAGGTCTGTATTAATTCCTCTTAACTTATTTCTAAATATTCTACGTACTTTTTAGCAAGGTTCTGTGGCTAGTTTGAGGCAGTTATACCATGACACCTTGTGACCATGCTCTCAGGCTGCAATGTCTCTTCGCAGAGCTGTAGGATGTTATAGAATCACCTGGGGTTCTTTCTGCTTTCTCCACCCTATGTGTTTCTAAGTGTAGTGCCTTGACTACCAACGTGAGAATCTCCTTATGCAGGAGATAAGGTCCACTCCAATTTATAGAAACAAAATATCTACTGGTGAAACCTGGGAATCTGTATTTATAATAAGCAACTTGAGTAACTCGTAGACACATAATTTGTGAACCCATGCATTAGACTAATATCTGTCTTTGGAATGAAAGGAAAAAGCAAACATACTTAGTTATTGTATGCAACTTGTCCTTTACTCCATTTTAGGTTTTTTGTGGGGTTTTTTTTTTGTTTTGTTTTTTTTTTTTACTTCAAAAGCATGATTTCAAAGAGCACTGTTTCAAAGTGGTCAGATGTCTTTTTATCATAAAGCCATCTCAAAGGCAAACATTTGAGAAGGTTTTGTACCTAGTATCAAAGTACCTTGGAAACTGCTTGGAAAGAGTCAGCCTGTTCATATTTTTGCTGACAATCTCTTTGGGCAGGTTGCCTAACAATTAAAGAATTCATCCCCAATAATATTCCCAGATTTAAGGCACTCCATTTTCCACTGGTAGTAGTCAGGAGTTGGGGATTACTGGAAAATATACAGATTTGACCAATAATTTACACTGTACAGTATTGCTTTTGTAAAAATATGAATAATTCTTCTTCAAGTCATATCAGAAAGGATAAAATCACATATTCTAGAGTCAGTTTTGGGGAGTTTTAAATTTGACTCTGCCCATTTCTGGCTGTGTAATATTAGGCAACTTGCTTAACATCTTTGTACCTTAGTTTACTCTTTTATAAAATATGGATGATAATAATAGTGCTTATTTCATGGGATTGTTGTGATGGTTAAAACAGTTAATGTAAAGTACTTGGAAGAGTACTGGGCAGAGACTGTGTTCAATAAAATTAGCTTTTATTATATTTTTGCATGAAGTAAACTAAAATATTAAATATTTTGTCAAGAAAGGAAGACTACAAATGTGTAGTTATGTCCCTGTAAAATATTTTTTTTTCTTTTTTTTTTTTTTTTTTTTTTTTTGGCAAGTAGGCTCCACACCCAGCGTGGAGCCCAATGCAGGGCCTGAACTCATGACCCTGAGATCAAAACCTGAGCTGAGATCAACAGTCAGATGTTCAACCAACTGAGACACCGAGGCACCCCTAAATTTTTTTTATGTAACTGAATTATGAGTAGAAAAAACCTAGAAAATATATACAAACCATTACAAATGGTTCTCTCTGGGAGAATCTATGGAGTGGTTAGGATTACATATGACTTCTTTAAAAAGTGTGCATTTCTGAATGATTTAATGCACAAGCAAATAAATATCTTTGCACATGCATATATATAGTTCTGCTATCAAAAGGGATCATATAAAATGTATTTTTCTGCTACGTGGTTTTTAACTTGAGTGCACATCATGGACATCTTCCCAAGCTGGTATCTGGAGCCCAATTTCATTTGTATTAGTGACAGCATAGTTTTCCATTATCTATCCCTTAGTTGCTAGATGTTTATAGATTTTCCCCCATTTTTTTACTATTACAATAATAGGCTAAATAATCTAGCTTATATATCTGTTGGCATTGGTGTTAGCATTTCAGTAGGATCTATTCCTAGAAATGAATTACTGGGTCAAAGAACATATGCATTTATTTGTTTTTATTTTTTAAGATTTTATTTATTCATTTGACAGAGAGAAAGAGATCACAAGTAGGCAGAGAGGCAGGCAGAGGGAGAAGGGGAAGCAGGCCCCCTGCTGAGCAGAGAGCCCCACGCGGGGCTCGATCATGACCTAAGCCGAAGGCACAGGCTTAACCCACTGAGCCACTCAGGTGCCCCAACACATGCATTTAAAAAATTTAAAAGATAACACCAAATTACCTTCAGTAAGTTTTTTTTTTTAATTTTCTACAATAAATGTGTATTAACTTCTGTAATCAGGAAAAAGTATGAGGATTTCAAAATGAAAGACTACATGCCATGTCTGAGAGGGAAAAAAAGGATTCAGTGTAAAAAGAAAACATGACTTAAATATAATCTTGTATGGGCACTTGAGGAATAATTTCTGATACACCATTTATTTATTTTTCTGATATACCATTTAAAACTGTTTTGTATTAATTCAAATTTTCCTTTGTTCTTTTTAAGGAAGCTTTCACTGTCTACAAACTGCATTGAAAAAATTGCCAACCTCAATGGCTTAAGTAAGTGATCCACAGTAACAGATGGTTCTTGGATTTTCCTGTTATTGGAATAAACATTCCAGAGACACTATGTAATCCCAGAAGCTGGCACCTGTTTTAACCACAGTAATTGTCAGATGAGATAGAGAGAATATGTAAACCATGTGTCTTAAATTTGGTTATCCAAAGAAAATTAGAGCGTGAGATCTGAACATTTTAAAGACATTTCAAAGCTTTTATAGAGTTAGAATTAAATGGAAGAATTAGATTTTTTACTATATACTTTTCAACTTTGTCTTGTGTTTAATACTTGTTATATTTAAAGATTTTATTTTTATTTATTTGACAGAGAGAGAGAGATCACAAGTAGGCAGAGAGGCAGGCAGAGAGACAGGGGGAAGCAGGCTCCCTGCCGAGCAGAGAGCCCAACGCGGGGCTTGATCCCAGGACTCTGGGATCATGACCTGAGCCGAAGGCAGAGGCTTTACTCCACTGAGCCACCCAGGCACCCCTAATACTTGTTATATTTAAATTTTAATTCCTCACCATGATTGTTTTTCTTGTACTCCTTATCTGTGTTATGACATTGCTACCATCCCAGTTGCTGAGGGCTCTGGATCCTGCTAATCTGCTATGGTTGCTGAAACTTGGTGACTTAAAACAACAGTTCTGAACATACAACAGGAACGACAAAAGGACAGGAACAACAAAAGGACAGTTCTGGAGGCTAGATGTCTGAAATTGGTTTCAGTGGATCAAAATCAAGGTTTTGACTGAGGCACCCTGCCTCTGAAGGCTTTAGGGGAGAATCTGTTCCTTGCCTCTTCTAGATTCTGAAGGCTGCCATATTCCTTGGCTGGTGAGGGCATCACTCTTATCTGTGCCTCTGTGGTCATATTGAATTCTCTCTTGTCTATGTCAAATCTTTCTCTGCCTCCCTCTTACGACGATATATGTGATTGCTTTTAGGGAATACCTGGATAAGCAAGGATACTCTTTTTATCTTAAGATTCTTAACTTGATGACATCTGCAAAGTACTTTTTCCCATATAAGGTAAAATTCATGGGTTCCAAGGATTAAGATTTAGGTATCTTTCGGTGAGCCATTATTTAACCTACCATCCTCCTCCTTTACTTTCCTTAAGACCTACATCCAAGTCCATCACTAAGTCTTGTTTAACTCTACTCTTTTGAAAGAGCTCTCAAATAATTTGTTGCTTTTCCATTGCCAGAAGCTATAGCTTTAATTTAGACCCACGTTATCTCCCCGTTAGATTGTGTTTTTTGAACACTTTTGACCACTTTTCCACAGTAAGGAATACATTTGAATTCATGACTCAGTCCATATATTCATATGAATACACATATCTAATATATACACACACACAAAGTGGAATAGGTTTGTAAAACAGTATTTACCCTTATAGCATAGGTTCCAGTATAAATTTTTCTAAAGCTTGCTTGCTTGCTTTTTTTTTTTTTACAATCCTAACTGGAATAGATTGAGTCATCGTACCTATAGCTCTATTAGTAAACATTTCCTCTCCAGGACTACATAGATACTAAATGTCAACTTTGACATTTAAGAATTAAGTTTAAGAGGGGCCCCTCTTAATTTCTTTCTCACACATTCCCAAGATGTCATATTCTGAAGTATTGGGTGTTAGGACTACAACGTATGAATTTTAGGGTGGGGAACACAATTCAGTCCATAACATGGGGTCTTGTTTCAACAATTAAAGCATTTTTGCATGAATTAGATCACTCTTAAAATACTTTGTCCTGAAAGTTAAATGTTTCTCATAACAGAATTTAAAATAATTCATTAAATTAAATAAATTAGGACACCTGGGTGGCTCAGTGGGTTAAAGCCTCTGCCTTCAGCTCAGGTCATGATCTCAGGGTCCTGGGATCAAGCCCCGAATCAGGCTTTCTGCTCAGTTGGGGAGCCTGTTTCCCCCTCCCTCTCTGCCTGCCTCTCTGCCTGCTTGTGATCTCTCTC
>CM053609.1:97810535-97885517 GCA_028646535.1 Procyon lotor
ATCACAAGTAGGCAGAGAGGCAGGCAGAGATGGGGGGAAGCAGGCTCCCTACTGAGCAGAGAGCCCAATGCAGGGCTCAATCCCAGGACCTGGAGATCATGACCTGAGCCAAAGGCAAAGGCTTTAACCCACTGAGCCACCTAGGCGCCCCGAAAGCAAAGATTTTTTTTTTTTTTTTAAAGATTTTACTTATTTGACAGAGAGAAACACAGTGAGAGAGGGAACACAAGCAGAGGGAATGGTAGCAGGAGAAGCAGGCTTCCTGCCGATCAGGGAGCCCGATGCGGGGCTCCATACCAGGACCCTGGGATCATGACCTAAGCCGAAGGCAGACACTTAAGGACTGAGCCACCCAGGCGCCCCAAGCAAAAGATTTTTAAAATACTAATTCATTTGATTTCACTTTTAATCCTTTGTGGAGTGAGGTGGGCTATGCATAGATACGTTCCTATTTTCTAGTGTAAGTCCTTATACTATAGTAGATTTGAAATATATATGCTTCCAAATTTAAGTTCAAATCTTCTTTACTCTTATTTTATCTCTGAATTATTTTTACTGGCCAGCAATTTAAAACCATGCATTCAAAATAGCTGACCATTTGTAAATTTCATATTTTCAAGATGTGAAATTATAGCTATAGTGTTTACCTTAGATGATAAGTAAGTCAATTTCCTACTTGAATACCACTTCTTACTAACACAGCCTTTCTTACTCATTATGTATTTATTATATGAAGTTTATTAACACTTTATTATACTAGATTTACAACAGCTGTAATATGATGTTCATAAACAAAAAATTGTTTTTTTTTTCCACTGCAGAAAACTTGAGGATATTGTCTTTAGGAAGAAACAACATAAAGAACTTAAATGGACTGGTAGGTTGTTATTTATATCTTTTAAAAAAGCATGCACTTCTTTCCTTAATATGCAAGTAAAATTTGTTTACAAAATAGAAAAGCAATTTAAAAGGTACCTACCTATAGGGGCACCTGGGTGGCTCAGTGGGTTAAAGCCTCTGCCTTGGGCTCAGGTCATGATCTCAGGTCCTGGGATCGAGCCCCGCATCAGGCTCTCTACTCAGTGGGGAGCCTGCTTCCCTCTCTCTCTCTGTCTGCCTTTCTGCCTACTTGTGATCTCTCTCTATCAAATAAATAAATAAAATCTTTAAAAGGTGCCTATAGATCCCTTACAGTTTAAGTATTGGTAACTCTTTAAAAAAGATTTATTTATTTATTTGTTTGTTTATTTGAGAGAGACAGAGTGTGCAGGGGGAGGGACAGAGGGAAATGGGGAGGGAGTCACAGGCAAACTCTGCACTGAGCATAGAGCCTGAGGCAGGGCTCAATCGTGACCCTGACATCATGACCTGACCCAAAACCAAGAGTCAGATGCTTAACTGACTACACCACCCTGGCATCTCATAAATATTGCTAACATTTTGATTATCATCTTTCTGGCATTTTTTTTTAATTCTTTGATGGGTATATAGAAAATGAAGTCATACTATATGTATTGTTTTGCATCTTTTTTTTTTTACTTAATATGTAAAGATAAATTTTTTCATATTGTTCATTCATTTAACAAATTCATTTAGTATATTTCCAGAATGCCTACTTTAAGTCATTAAGGCATTAGAGATATAGAAAAATATGAAATGAAGTCCTTGGTCTCCTAGAACTTCCATTACAGTAGAGGGAGGCAGACTAGAAAATATTTGTATAGTACATATACAATAAATTGTATAATATGAGTGGTGATGAAGGCAATGAAGAGGGGCACCTGGGTGGCTCAGTGGGTTAAAACCTCTGCCTTTGGCTCAGGTCATGATCTCAGGGACCTGGGATCGAGCCCTGCATTGAGCTATCTGCTCAGCAGGGAGCCTGCTTTCCCCTCTCTCTACCTGCCTCTCTGCCTACTTGTGATCTCTCTCTCTGTCAAATAAATAAATAAAAATGTTTTTAAAATAAATAAATAAATGGGGGGCCTGGGTGGCTCAGTCATTGGGTGTCTGCCTTTGGCTCGGGTCATGATCCCAGAGTCCTGGGATCGACCCCTGATCCCAGGATCCTGGGATTGAGCCCCACATCGGGCTCCCTGCTCGACAGGTAGCCTGCTTCTCCCGCTGCCATTCCCTCTGCTTGTGTTCCCTCTCTTGCTGTGTTTCTATCTGTCAAATAAATAAAATCTTAAAAAAAAAAAAAGTCAAATAAATAAATATTTTTTTTTAAGTTTTTGACACTGTATTTTATTTATATATTTATTGGGTATTTGAATTTCCTTGCAAAGAAGTTGAGATGAAACAATACTGTAAAACTAGACAATTTCAGGAATGACAAATCCAATGTCTCTTTCTTGTATCTGTTCCCCAAAAGACAATAATTTTTAAATTTAATTTATTTTAGATTTTACGTATTTATTTTAGAGAGAAAGAGAGCTAGCACCAGCATGGGGGAGGAGAAGCAGGAGAGGGAGAAGCAGACTCACCAATAAGCAGGGAACCCTATGCGGGGCTCCATACCAGGACCTGAGGATCATGACCTGAGCTGAAGGCAGATGCTTATGAACTGAGCCACCCAGGCACTCCAACAATAATTTTTAAAAAGTGTTTATTGTTGTTTTTTTTTTTTTTGACAGAGAGAGATCACAAGTAGGCAGAGGGACAGGTAGAGAGAGGGGGGAAGCAGGCTCCCCGCTAAGCAGAGAGCCCGATGTGGGGCTCGATCCTAGGACCCTGAGATCATGACCTGAGCCGAAGGCAGAGGCTTTAACCCACTGAGCCACCCAAGTGCCCCCTAAAAGTGTTTATTTTTTTTATTTTTATTTTTATTTTTTTTAAAGATTTTATTTACTTATTTGACACAGAGAGATCACAAGTAGGCAGAGAAAGAGGGAGAAGCAGGCTCCTCGCTGAGCAGAGAGCCCAATGCGGGGCTCGATCCCAGGACCCTGAGATCATGACCTGAGCCGAAGGCAGAGGATTTAACCCACTGAGCCACCCAGGGGCCCCTAAAAGTGTTTTTTGTTAAATAATTTATAAATATTCCAAAATTTTTTTAAGTATTTTATTTTTATTTATTTGTCACAGAGAGAAAGAGAAAAACAGAGCATAAGCAGGGGGAGGGGCAGACAGAGGGAGAAATAGGCTCCCCACTGAGCAAGGAGCTTATTGGTGGGACTCCATCCCAGAACCCTGGGATCATGACCTGAGCTGAAGGCAGATGCTTAACTGACTGAGCCACCCAGGTGTCCCAACATTCCGAAATTTCTTATGACTCTGGCCTTTTCCCCTTACCCCCTAGTAAGTCTAGCTTGTGCTTCATGAGGACCAACGGGGATGAATCTGCAGAACTTCCCAATAATAACCTCACCAAACCAGACAGGCTTAAGTGGCCATCCCCTCGTTGCAGAGGCCACTATAATACCTAAACAGGAGTCAGTGTTCAGAGTTGTAATTTTAGAATTATCTTGAAATATGTTTACTTACCCACATGAAGTGTTACTAATAAACTTGTAAAATACTTGGAAATTCGTAGAGATTACATTCTGGAGTTAAATAAAGGAAGTTTTCTCCTTCAAAATGATAACCAGTAGATGAATCGTGTGCTTGCTAGTTGGATATGATAAGTGAAATCCTTTAAAGATCTGTAAAATGAAATAGTTTTTGATGTTCTAAATGATTGGTAAATTTAAAGCAATTTTGCCTTCTCTCCATTCTTCTAGGCCGTAATGGCAAAAATGCCAAGTATAGAGACATTATTCATAATGGGTACAATGCTAATTTGTAGTACGAAAGTTCAGAATTTATTATATTTCAGGCTAAACATTACTTTGAATTATCTGTAAAGGAAGAGTTTGCAGGTAAACATGCTCCAAAATTCTGGGGATCAATACCACAGATGCTTGATATTCCTCCAGGTATTTGCAGAACACCAGATTCTCAAGTATTGCTATAGTATATAATTTCTCCCGTGAAATATAATATATACCTAGAAATCACAAAGAAATTATAATTATAGGATTAAAGGCATGTATAGAATATTATTTAGCTGAACCATCACTTGGCTAGATCTCTTCATTTTCTATAGACTTCTATCAATACCACCCAGCAGTTTTTTTCTCAGGGGGGGTGTGTGTGTGTGTACATATACGTGTATGTGTATATGCCATGTATATATCGTGTATATACCATGTATACATCAAACATTTTACCAACCCAAAAGTTTTACTACTTATGCATAGACAAAAGAAAAATAAATTGCATAGGGATATAGATGCTGGGCTTCAGGTAGGTTCACACACTAACTGATTTATTCACCTAGACACACCAGCCTCAAAGCATGATTTCAAATAGCTGCCTCAGTAAGTTACAAATGACTAATGTGTGAAACCTGGAATGTTAAATTGAAGGAAAGGAGTCTATTTAAGAGTACTGAGGAGGGGCGCCTGGGTGGCTCAGTCGTTAAGCGTTTGCCTTCGGCTCAGGTCATGATCCCGAAGTCCTGGGATCAAGCCTTGCTTGGCCAGAAGTCTGCTTCTCCCGCTACCATTCCCTCTGCTTGTGTTCCCTCTCTCGCTGTGTTTCCCTTTGTCAAATAAATCTTTTAAATAAATAAATAAAAGTATTGAGGAAAACTAGCAAGGTACTTTGCAAGCCCATTTGTGTATATGATCTGGCCTCTGCCTTCCTTTCAGATCTCATTCCATATTACCCTTCTTCCTACTTGGTAATTTGCAGCCACTGATCATTCTCTTCCTTGAACACACCAAGTCTGTTCCCACCTGAAGACCTCCGTACTTGCTATTTCTTCTGCCTTATCAACTCTGTTACTTTGGATTTCTACATTACTGGCCTTCACACTTCAGCTTGGATGTCTCTTCCACAAAAGTGTTCCAGCTGCCGTATCTTACGTTGCTCCCTAGGCAGTAACTCTCACCACTTACAATTTTCTTCATCTTTCTTAATATTATCTGAAATTTTCATTTGTTTGTTCTTTGTCTCTCTGTCTGTCTGTCTGTCTCTCTCTCTCTCTCACACACACACACACACACACACACACACACACACACACGAGTCCTAATGAGTATATTAGTTTTGTTCATCGCATCTATGTTAGTGCTTGATAGGTGTAGTAGGCACTCTGTAAATATTTACTGAGTGACTCAGTATATTTCTAATTACAGAATCTATTAGGTTACATTTTTAATTCTAAGAGTAATATATATTAATTATAAAAAATCAAGCATTTCATAAATATATGAAATACACTTTGAAAGTCTTTCCTCTTTTTACCTATAGATATCTGTGTGTGTGTGTGTGCATGTGTATGTGTGTGTATATATGTTATATATGTTTGTACTGATAATACACAGGACATATTTTTTTGCTCTTTCATTCAACGGTATATCAGGGATATCATTCCATGTCAAAACATGAAGATTTAATGTATATATTTTTTTTTTAGATTCGTTTTATTTATGTTAGCATGTGCTGGAAGAGGGGCAGAGGGAGAGGAAGAGGGAAAGAAGCAGACTCCTCGATGAGTGTGGAGCCCAACGTGGGGCTCGATTTCACAGCCCCGAGATCATGACCTGAGCCCAAATCAAGAGTGGGATGCTTAATCTACTGAGCCACCCATGCGCCCCAATGCATTATCATTTTCTGTAAAGATTGCATTTGCTTATCTGAGAGACAGATCTCACACCAGTGGGGGCTAGGGGCAGAAGGAGAAGCAGACTCCCCGCTGAGCAGGGAGCCTGACATGGGGCTTAATCCCAGGACCCTGGGATCATGACCTAAGCTGAAGGCAGACACTTAACCAACTGAGCCCCCCAATGCATTATTTTTTTAAATAGCTTTATAGTTTTACACCATTTCAGTATATAACAATGTGTTTATTCCTATACTGCTGAGTGTTCAGATTATTTTTTTGAGGAAGGGCTATCTCTTTCTCTCTCTCTTTTTTTTTTCTATTACAAATCATGCTGCTGTGAACATCTTCACACATATTTCCTTCAACAGTTACTTGAATGTTCATATAGGCTAGATTGCTAAAAGTAGAAATGTTGAGAATATTTGTGTGCATTTAAATTTTTGATAGGTACCTCAATTTGCTCTTACAATGCTAATGCCAGTTTCTACTTCCATCAGTGGTATATGGGTGAGGATTATCCCCTACACCCTCAATATCCATGAGTATTGCCCGTATTTTTAATATTTGCCAATATGATAGGCAAAAATGGAGTACTGTGTTGTTTTAATCTGTGTTCTCTAGTTGTGACTTTGAATGTCTTCCTGTATCTTTGTTTTATATATGTTTCCTCTTTTGGAAATTGATCAAATATAGTTTTTACCCATTTTCAATTGGCTTTATTTTTTTTTATTGAATTCTAAGCACTCTCAATATTTCTAAATCCATTGTTGAGAATATTATTGCTATTATTGTTGTTAACATTTCTTATCTATGCAGCAGACTCTTTTTTTTTTTTTTAAGATTTTATTTATTTGACAGAGAGAAACACAGCAAGAGAGGGAACACAAGCAGAGGGAATGGTAACGGGAGAAGCAGGCTTCCTGCTGAGCAGAGAGCCCGATGAGGGGCTTGATCCCAGGACCCGGGATCATGACCTGAGCCGAAGGCAGACGCTTAATGACTGAGCCACCCAGCCGCCCCTATGCAGCAGACTCTTTATATGCATTGTCTCCTTTGAAATTCACAAGTAGTTAATGTCCTCATTTTAAGATTAAAAAAAAATCCTCATTTCAGGATAAAGACACTCAGTCTCAGGTAGTTATGTAAAGTACCCAAGTGTAGTGAGCAGGCACTCTTAAACACCGTTGCTGAGGGACGCCTGGGTGGTTCAGTGGGTTAACTATCTGCCTTCTGCTCAGGTCATGATCCCAGGGTCCTAGGATCCAGTCCCGAGTTGGGCTCCCTGTTCAGCCAAGAGTCTGCTTCTCCCTCTGCCTGCTGCTCTCTTTGCTTGTGCCCCCCCTCTCTCTTTCTCTTTCTCTGACAAATATATAAATAAAATCCTTAAAACAAAAAAACACCATTGCTGAGACCAGCAGTTTGTAGTAGCTATCACAGTCTTCAGTATATATTTACTTTGTCCCAGCTATTCTATATCTAGGAGTTTTTCATGCTCATATACATGAGTAAAGATGTTGGACCAAATATGTCATTTGCAACATAGCTTGTATAAAAAGCTGCAACACTCTAGGTGTCTGTCAGTTGTAGACTAGCTAAATTAAATAAATAAATAGATAAATAAATAAAACATATCAAGGGGAAAATGAGAAACAAACTGAGCGTTGCTGGGGGGTAAGGGGGGGTAGGGATAGGGTGGCTGGGTTATGGACATTGGGGAGGGTATGTGCTATGGTAAGTCTGTGAAATGTGTAAGCCTGACAATTCACAGACATGTAACCTGGGGCAAATAGTACATTATATGTTAATAAAAAAATAAAATAAAATAATTTAAAAATTAAAATAAAAAAGGAGTGGGAATTCTAAATCATATATTTTTAATTTTTGGAGGAACCACCAAACTGTTCTTTAGTAGCGGTACCATTTTACATTCCCACCACTATTGCACAAGGGCTCCAATTTCTTCATATACTTGGCAACACTGGTTATTTTCCATTTGCTCGATAGTAGCCATCCTAATGAGCATGAAATGGTATCTCAATATGCCAACCTCCTCTTTTTACAAAGTAAGTGACTAAGGGGGAATGATTTATTCACATGCAGAAGCAGAGCAGTTTGCTAAATACCTGTTTACTCAATGTCCAATTCTCCAAAGAGCCGGTATATTTAATGACAGATTTCACTGAACTGATCTACACCTATTTAGCCAGGTTTACTGGTTGATAGTCACCAGATTGCTTCACCAAAATCTTATCATTATTACCTACTTACAAATACATAGAAAACTGTGTTTCAACACCTTTAAATTTTTCCTTTAAGGTTTTATTTAGTCTTAATATACAGCTGTTTCATCTCAACTGTATTTTTGTCAGTCTATCTTTGTAGAATGTTAGTTTCATAATTTAGACACTAATCACTTCTCAAATGATTAGAACACGTAAAAATAGTAATCTAATTGAGATGTTTAGCAAATCCTTACATTTATGCAAGTAAAATGGACAGTGGAATTGATTGAAAATGTATTGAAAAAACTATGCTCTGGGCATCCCAAGTCTGTACGTTTATAAGTCATTATACATAAGAAACTCTCATTCCACAAAGTCATATTGCCAAACAAATAAAAGTCCCCAAGTGCACTGCAATGTGGCAGTGGTACAACAGCTACTTCCAAATGGCTGAAAACTAAACTAAAACTTAATTAGTAATCGGATGAATGAAATATCACAGACATCTTCAAAAGTTATCCTAGCTAAAGAAATTTCTATCCTATCTAAAATGAACTGCTATTATTTATAAATAATTAAACAGTTTTTCAGCAAATCACTGAAAGAGTAAATTCAACAAATTGGCTCTTTGAAGAATTAATCCAATTGGCTGTGTGAAATTGACCAAGAGTCCTCACTTATAAAACAAAACTAAGCAGCAGGACCCAGAACTGAGCCTAAATCTTCTAATCCATATTTAGTCTGTATTTTTCTTGCTACCTTGCGCTCTTTAAATTGGAGACATGAGATGAGTGGAGATGCAGTGAGATGAAAATGTATGCAATACAGTTTAAATTATTTGAAGACTGATTGCCCTCTTCTGAAACATAGGCTATATTAGATCCTCTGGGAGAAGATACCAGAAAACTACTAGATGAGGGGGTTTGGTTAAATCACAAAGTTCTGATACGTGAATGCCAGGACAAACTGATATTAAAGGTTTTTTTAATTTGAAATTGTTGTTTATTCTACTCAGAAAGTTGAAACTATGATGAACTGTGGGAGTTGGGAGGACACACAGACTAATTCAGGCCACTCCCTTCTTGGGTTCCCCCTGCTTCCACCAGTATGGAAAATGCATTAAGGATCTTTATCTAGGGTACACTTATTTTCTCTGCGGTCTTTGAAAGGAAAGTTACCTGGACATAGACCCAGGCCCTACGTTCTAGATGTTACCATGTGGTTGTAGGTAAATTCTTTTGCGATAAGAGGGAATTGAGCATATAACTGATCCTGCCTAGCACTTTTTTTAGTGGAGGGACAGGCAGGGAGAAAGGGAGAGAAGAGAATCCCAAGCAGGCTTCATGTCCAGCGCGAAACCTGATTCGTGACTTGATCTCACAACCCTGAGATCATGACCTGAGCCGAAATCAAGAGTCGGGCGCTTAACCAACTGAGCCACCCAGGTGCCCCTCATTTCTTTTTTATAAAGAGAAATAATCACTTACCACGTAGGATCTTGAATAAATTCTTTAATTGCTGTAAAAAAAAATAAAGAGAAATAATCATTACATTTGTCTTATGTCTATAAAAGAAGGAAGAGTCTTTGTATCACCATTGATTGTATCTAGCCTTTAAGAGCCATGATCTTGGGACGCCTAGGTGGCTCAGTCATTAAGCGTCTGCCTTCGGCTCAGGTCATGATCCCGGGTCCTGGGATCAAGCCCCGCATCGGGCTCCTTGCTCGGCAGGAAGCCTGCTTCTCCCACTACCGTTCCCTCTGCTTGTGTTCCCTCTCTCGCTGTGTTTCTCTCTGTCAAATAAATAAAATCTTAAAAAAAAAAAAAAAAAAAAGAGCCATGATCTTTATAGCATAATGGAAAGACCGTGGGTTTTAAGCTGAATTTAATACATCAAAAAAATAAGAAGAAGAGGAATTGATGGCTAGATAGTGGATGGTTAGATGGACAGATATGTGATAGGAAAGGAATAGAAAAATGTTAATGGTCTGGGTAGTAGATACATAGATACTTGCTATAGGATTCTTTCAACTTTTTGTCTTTAAAAGTTTCTGTAGTAAATATGGAAATAAAAAACCCTGAAATTTAGACCTAATTTTATTATTTGATAGCATAGTGATCTTAGAAAATGCCTTTGGGGCGCCTGGGTGGCTCAGTGGGTTAAAGCCTCTGCCTTCGGCTCAGGTCATGGTCTCAGGGTCCTGGGATCAAGCCCCACATCGGGCTCTCTGCTCAGTGGGGAGCCTGCTTCCCCCTCTCTCTCTGCCTGCCTCTCTGTCTACTTACGATCTCTCTTTCTCTCTCTCTCTGTCAAATAAATAAATAAAATCTTAAAAAAAAAAAAAAAAGAAAATGCCTCTAATATCTCTATAATAGAAATCAAGTAACCTGCTTTGCCTATCTTAAATGTTACAAGGATCAAATCATAAAATGTAGAGAGAAATAATTTGAAATCTATACAATTCAAAAGAAATGATAAAATCGTGCTGTTATTTCCCCTTTTGGTATTTCAGTAGCTATTCTTAGTTCAGATCAGTTTGAAGAGAGGAAGATAATGTTGTACTTGCCTTTTTAATGAGAAAAAACTCCTATATAGCCTTCTGTATGTACTCCTGCTACACTGCCTCCTACCAGTGGACAGGTGGGTTTCAGTTCTCTCTGAAGGCCATTGTCTATGTTTATAAGAAAGAAGACAGAGGAAAAGTTTAAAAATAACCTCGAAGTTTAAAAACAAGCTTGTAGGGATGCCTGGGTGGCTCAGTTGGTTGAGCAGCTGCCTTTAGCTTGGGTCATGATCCTGGAGTCCCATATCAGGCTCCCGGCTCTGCGGGGAATCTGCTTCTCCCTCTGACTTTCTCCCCTCTCATGTTCTCTCTCTCTCTCTCTCAAATAAATAAAATTAAAAAAAAAAAACAACAAGCTTATAAACCAAATTGCTTTCTTTTTCAGGAAGCAGTAGGGGACACATTAGAAGAACTGTGGATCTCCTACAATTTTATTGAAAAGTTGAAAGGGATCCATGTAATGAAGAAATTGAAGATTCTCTACATGTCTAATAACCTAGTGAAAGACTGGGGTAAGCTGAAGTTGGCTGTTCACTAACCTTCTACCTTCTGTTTACAGAAAATAGCCCAACAGAGAACAAGATGCAAAACAGGGACATTTCTTTATAAGCACACAGGGAAATAGCTTTAGGAGTTCCTGTCTTTCAGCTGAATGCTTAAAATTTACATTTAAATATTTACTTAAAGTGATTATGATTGAATAGATCCTGGTCCTATTCATTATAGAAAAAAATTAAATTATTGTCTAAAAGCTGAATGGAATCAGTTTGGGTTTTTTTAGTCTTTTTTTTTTTTTCTAAGATTTGATTTATTTATTTGATACAGAGAGAGAGAGCACAAGCAGAGGGAGCAGCAGGCAGAGGGAGAGGGAGAGGAAGGCTCTCCACCGAGAGGCAGTGATCAGGGAGCCCGATGTGGGACTCGATCCCAGGACCCTGCGATCTGAGCTGAAGGCAGCCACCTAACTGACTGAGCCACTCAGGCGTCCTGCAATAGTCTTACATAAAGTCTTTCTTTCCTGTTTAACTTTTGAATGGATTCAGTTTAAATTTAATAATTCTTGGATGGAAGATGTATTTGCCATCTATATGACTTGTTTTTTTCATAGTACATTATTTATTCAGCATTTACTGAAGCCCTATTAAGTGTTGTGAACTGTGTGAGGCTCGTAGTTGAATAGGACACTGTCCCTGCCTTCAAGGAATTCACAACTTAGTGGGAAAAGTAGTTTATAAGCTAATAATTATAAAACTGTGTAATGAGTTCTTCCATAGGTGTGCGAATGCATTGCTCTGAGAATTCAAAGATGAGGGGCACCCGGGTGGCTTAGTCAGGTAAGCAATTGGAGTCTTGGTTTCAGCGCAGGTCATGATCTCAGGGTTGTGAGATCGAGCCCTGCAGTGTCCATGCTCAGCAAAGCATCTCTTTAAGACTGTCTCCTTCTCCCTCTGCCCCTCCACCTACTCTCTCTATATATAAAATAAATAAATAAGTCTTTAAAAAAAAAGGAAAGAAAGAAAGAATTCAAAGATGAGGGGGCACCTGGGTGGCTCAGTCAGTTAAGCTTCCAACTCAGGTCATGATCTCGGGGTCGTGGGATTGAGCCCCACATCAGGCTCCACGCCCAATGGCGAGTCTGCTTGAGATTCTGTGTCTCCCTCTCCCTCTGCCTCCTACCCTACACACTCTCTCTTTCTCTTTCTCTCAAATAAAAAAGAACCCGAAGATGATGGAATGGGTAGAGACAAAAGCAGTTTGACTTAACCCACACTGATGCAGTACAGCATAGAGAAAACCTGTCACTGTCCTTGTGATTCTGAACCTCATCTCCTTTTCTTATCCCGTCCTTAGGTTAGCATAAATGTAGAAGAAGTATGTCTTCTTTTTCCTTCCCTTTCCATGTCTTCAGAGAATGACTTCATATGGTATAATTTCCCTTCCTTTCTTCAAAATCTTAAGCAACTAATCATTCTGAAGAGTCACAAACTGAGGGCTAGTGATACTAGAGTTCGGCCCCAAAAATCATAACAGGAGAACTTGCCATTTTAATACGGAGTGTATTCTTTGTACTTGTAGCTGAATTTGTGAAGCTGGCAGAATTGCCGTGCCTGGAAGACCTGGTGTTTGTAGGCAATCCCTTGGAAGAGAAACATTCTGCTGATGGAAACTGGATTGAAGAGGCGACCAAGAGAGTTCCCAAACTAAAAAAGCTGGATGGTGAGTGACTCTGGGCGAGTTTGGGGCAGTGCTTTTTAGGCATAAGGATTGAATTTGTGACATGGAATCGTGAAAAGGAACAAAACTAAAAAAGAAATAGGTTGTCTCTAATCTCCAAGGCCATTTCATTCCAGAGGAAATTTTATAGTCCGGGTTTGAGCCAAGATGAGATGAAAACCTCCTAGGATACTGAGTCTCGTATAAGGTCATCCCTAGACTAGAAATTTTTAAGAAAGCAGGGCTTGTTCTCAAGTCACAAAGATATTTTGTAGGATAACTAGACATAAATTGTAAGCAGTCGCTTTTTCACAACTGGATCAAGATTGCAGTTTCGCTCTACCCCCAGGCTCTAATTGTAGTTAACCAATATTTAAGATAGGTGTCAATGTCGGTAGATATCCCTGACTGATTGGGTTCAAGTGCCAGTTCTACCACTTGTGTAATCTAAAAACTGGAAATGATAATAGTCCCAGACTTCTCCGGATCTTACCTCCTCCCAGGAAGCCAGGCCAGGATCCCAACTCTTCCAGAATCCACAGACTTCTCTCTTTTCTGCCAGTCCAGGGAAATAACTTTTCTAATCTGAAGAGAATCACTATCCCTCTCCTTTTTTCCCTACATCATTCTGCATCTTCTCACAAACTGTCTTCCAGGGATCTTCTTAGGCTTTTCAAAGATCAAAGCCAGTAAGTCTGATGGTCTTTCTCTACTTTCCGCACTGCCCGTGAAGCAGTGATCCAGAGCCGACCAGGCTACCTCATTGAATGGAGGGAAAGGAAAATATTTAGAAGAGTATATGAGTATACTCATTATACTCATTATATATAATATATATGTTATATATATTATACTCATTATACTCATAACAAATGAGTAATATCCAACTATGTGATCACCATCATCATCATCCCATGTACCAAATACATATTTGCCCTATCATCTTTTGCACCATACTCAAACCGATAGTCACACCCAAAGCAAATGGACCTAGTTGTCTGTGGTTGAGGCTTCCTTGTCCCTCAGCCCTTCTCTTCTCTCTTTACCACCCCTGCGGCCTTGTCATTCTATCCTTCCTATATTCTTTGTCTCCCCCTCACTCCCTTACTACCTCTTTCAGAGGCTCAGTACACAACCGTTTTATCCACCCCAGCCTACTGCAGGGGTTGTTCTGAAATGGGGCTGCAACCCTATGAAGATATTGGATATCTTAGAATCTCTGGGGAGAGAGTGAAGAGGTCTCTATAGTTTGAAAAAGTTTCACAGGTGATTTCAGTGTGCCTCCCTGGAAGATATTTGCTCAGCTGTCCTCCAATTGAGAATTATTGATGTGAAAAGCTCTTAACTATCTATTTTCCTACACCAAAAAGTTTTGACAGCTTGATCAAAGTTTAATTGACACACAGTTAACTGCACATATTTAAAGTGTGTATTTTGTGTGTTTTGATATATATATATCTCTCTCTGAAATCATCGCCACAATTAAGATAATGAATATATTATGGTGACTATAGTTAACAGTACAATCTTACAGCAACTTGAAAATTGCTTATAGAGTGGATCTTAAGAGTTCTCACCACACACACACACACACACACACACACACAGAGAAGTACCTATGTAAGGTGATGAATGTATTAACTAACATTGTGGTAATTATTCTATAGAATATATGTATAACAAATCATCACATTCATACCTAACACAGTCATATTGCAATAAAAATCGTATCTCAATAAAGCTGGGGGAAAAATAATAAACATACGCATCACCCCCAAAAGTATCCTCATGCCTCTCTGTAATTCCCCCCTCCTGGTCCTTGCCATCATCCCTCCTGAGGCAATCACTGATTGCTTTCTGTGTCTATGGATGAGGTTGAATTTTCTAGAGTTTTATATTAATAGAATTATGCAAAATGTTCTTTTCTTTTTTTCTGGATGCATATGTAGGGGTAAAGTGACAGACTTGTGGAGAGGTACAGGAATAATTGGGAAGAGGCAAATAGGTTTCTAAGATACTGGTAATGTTCTATTTCCTAAATTGGTAGTGGGTATATAATCATTGGCTTTGTTACTCCATAAATTTTTAAAATTATTTATATTGCATTTGTACGAATGAATATTTCACAATTAAAAAATAAAATAGGAAAAGGGAATAGGGACATTAGGGTCTTGGACTTTAGCTTTTTTAGGTTCACCTTTGGTTGGATTCTAGAAACCATTTAAAGTCATTTATGTTCTTTCAGGATTGCATACAGGAAGTAAAACCCTTCCCTTAAAAATGGAACAGAACCCCTCATGTAGACCCTGAATAGACCAAGCCGCATTATAGGCTTTTGGACCAAGCATTGACCTCAGGCCAACCCGAACAGCCCCTAGGAGAACCAGCTTGGTCTACCCTAGTAGGATAGACCTGAACAAAGACAGCTACAGCTGCTAACTTGCCTACTTTTGCTTCTCTTCTGTTGCTCATAAGCAAAACTGGGGAATCTTAAAAAGCTAAAATGAAAAAGGTAATGCCAAATATTAGTCAGATGTGGAGAATTAGAACTCTCAGACCTTGCCAGATGGTAATGTAACTTGGTATAACCACTTTGGAAAATGGGCATTATCTATGAAAGCTCTACATACATATCCACTATGACCCCATTTTTCCTCCTTGCTATATACCCAAAAGAAAAGGATATATATGTTTACCAAATGACTTGTATAAGAATGTTCATAGCAGCACTATTTTAATAGCTATGAATTGGAAACAACCCAAATGCCCATCAACAATAGAATAAATTATGACATATTCATACAATGTAATATTAAAGGACAATAAGAATGAACTACAGATTTCACACAGTACAGATGGATCATGCAAACATAATGTTAAGTAACAAAACCGGACACAGAATATATGTTATACCATCCTGTTCATATCAACCTCAAAAACAGGCAAAATAACCTATGGTGTTAGACTTAGGATAGAATATGCCTTTTATGGGGGGAGAGTAACTGGAAGGGGGCCTGAGGAAGTTTGGGGGGTTCTAATATTCTAATCTTGTGCTGATTAACAGATGTGTTCACTTTGTGTATATTTATCGACCTGTACACTTTTGTAATTTGTGTACTTCGTGTGTTATACTCTAATAACACATTCACTCCCCCCTGTGAAAAGATGCTGTGGGGAGTACAGAGAGATGAAACTCGGGTCGCTGCCGTAAAGAACATAAATGTTCATTACAGAAGGATCACAGAGGAAGAGACACTGGAATTGGTTTCTTTTTTTTTTTTTAAGATTTTATTTATTTATTTAACAGAGAGAAAGATCACAAGTAGGCAGAGAGGCAGGCAGAGAGAGAGGGGGAAGCAGGCTCCCTGCTGAGCAGAGAGCCTGATGCGGGGCTCGATCCCAGGACCCTGTGATCATGACCTGAGCCGAAGACAGAGGCTTTAACCCACTGAGCCACTCAGGCACCCCTGGCATTGATTTCTTATTAAGGGTGAGGTTTAGATGGAAGGAGAGTTGGTGGGTGGGATGTTCCAAAATGGAGGAACTCTGTTGAACAAGGGTCCAGAGGTAAGGGTGTACAAAGTGAGTTTGGGAGACAGTGAATTGATCAGTTCAGCTGGTGCAGAAGGTGACTGGCTAAGGAGTTAAGACAGAATAGTGGATTGGAGTCAAGTTGTGGGCAGGCCTCAAATGCCAGTGCTCAGAAATGGGTGGCCCTTGGCCCAGTGACAGCCTGCAGATGTGTTTTGTTTTTTGTGTTTTGGTTCTTTTTATTTTTTTCCAAATTTGTCCCTATTGTTTAATATTTGGGAGAATAATATAAAAATTCAGATTTTTAGCAACACTGGGATTGTATATTTTATTGTGAAAAATGAATATTTCTTTGTGTTTAACATATAGTTTCTGTGGATAGGGCTTTATTTTTCTGCCTGGCTCCTGTAGGCATTTTGTTTGCAATTCTGCATTTGGGGAGCCAGATATTCATAAGTACTTATATTAATCCATTTGAGAATTTCCTGGAGGGGCTTTTTGGATAATTTGAAATTAAAGAGATTATTTTATGAGATTATTTTTATTATGGCACACTTCCTAGCATCTCATAGCTTCTCAAGTTAACAGGAAAATATTTTCATTTAGAATTTTAACAGTCTTTTGAGAATGACAAAAAAATAATTTTCTTTTTCATTTTAGGTACCCCAGTAATTAAAGAGGATGAGGAAGAAGATAACTAACACTACATTTTCTGCTTTGTGTTAACTTATTTAAATGTCATAAGAACAATAGATAAGTTTTGTATAATTGTCTATTTTAAAGATTCTGTATGGGGCAAAAGGTTCTTCAGATAAAACAAATCTCTCATTCCTATCTTTTTTTAAACCTACTGAGTGTTTCTCCCCCCAAACGGTAACACCAACTTCATACATTCTAGTACTTTTTTTAGAAACTCAAATTTTTAATTTTTTGTCTTCAGTCCCGGTTATGTACTATGTGGCCCCATCTCTTGAAACTTTTATAGACCAGTCATTTTTAACAACAAAGAACAACAAATACCATTCTTTATTCAGTTTGTTTAGGGTTTTGTTTGTTTTTTTTTTCAGACCAGGCATTTAAATATATATACTTAACTTGTGAATCTGTAGACCATCTTTCCTGAAGGTCCATGTCCTTATGACTCAGAAGCACAGATGTGTCGTGCCTTTGGTTCAGAAGGCAGTACAGTGACAGGAGGAGTTCCTCTTAGAAGAAATACAGAGCAGTCCTAGAACCAAGACTCCCAAAGTCCAATTGGAAAAACTATGGTGGAAAAGGAAAAGTTAATATCTTGGAGACCTTATAGCCCATGTTATATTTACTTATTTGTTTTTCCAAAAACTGTGTGCATTGTCAACTGGAATTTAGCTTGTGTTTGCATGCCTGGCCACTTGGGTCACTGTACACAGTCAGTCATGCTGTGATCTGGGTCAGTGGTTAAAATGACTGTCACAATCATTCCTTTGACCACTGCTGTGGTCATGTTACTTATGTGGACCTGATTTTAGGCACACTTTTTGGTTTATAGTCCCTTATATGTTATATAAGGGAATATGTGTAAACAGTAGTTATATCTGAATTCCTAGTCTAAATGTTGGCCATTCATATATATCAAAATTTTCTCTAATAACTTTGTTCTGTTGACGTCATGTTGGGAGAAGTGGTTGCTATAAATAAGGATATAGAACTTAAAAGACTGCATCTGATACTTTTCAATAGATTAAATTTAGAATCTCAAAATATATTTTTAGAATGTTTCTAAGTCAGACAGCTCTTAAAATGAATTATGTAAGTGATTGTGGAGGGAAAAGAGAAGAGATATTTCATTATGGGATCCCAGGCAAATGGCAATATTTTTGAAGATTGCCTTCTCTATGAAGCGTGGTAGGTGACAACCTCAAAATTGCAAAGCAATAGTTGGATACAGAGCTTAGAATTTGTAAGGGAAAAAAGTCTTTTTGGAAAGTACAAGGTATAGTAGTGAGTAACCAGAAGAAGTCCATAGCCGATCATGACTGAATCACAGATTGCAGAAAAGAAGTCAGAGGCGCTCTGCCAAATTGTGCCTAAAGTCCCTCACCCAGAGACTGATTCTTATTTCCCCATTTACTTGTGTAAAATTGGTCAAAGAGGGGAGGATCATTTTTTTAAAAAAGTGATTGCATAGTCCTGGGTTTCAGAAAATTTCAGGTATCGTTTAAGTAGGAATTACGTGATTTCTCTGAGTCACTCTCATCTAAAGGGACTACTGCTTTGACAATCAATTCTAAATACAAACAGCAAGAGGAAAAATTAGTCCAACACTTCTTTGGCTTCCTTTTAGTTCTTCCTTATAATCTGATAGGAAGAAATCTTTACTCTGGCTTATACATTCAGAGCCTTTGGGTATTTCTTTTGTGAACTAAAGACAATGAGTATTCCCTCTGGTGGTGTTTAAGTCCCCCAAACTAGGAGGGAAGATGATCTTCTTCGCTTGTAGTTTGCACTGCATCCAGTAGGCAAGCTTTAAGCCATTTTACTGTTTTTGGATATATTTTCGAAATATATGGGATTACTCTGGAAGTAATTACTCTGGAAGTGAATGTAATAGGAAGGGATGACTTCATATTGAATCTGTAAAATGGCTTACAGTATTGGTTTGTGGTTTTCTGAATTCTATAATATAGAAACTAATTTTCTCTGCTTCTCCTTGTTTCTTAATGTCTTTTAATCACTGATAGTTCTCAGAGAAATGTAAGGTGCTTTTCTGTGTCCATTTCACACAAAATTCATATTTAGTTTCAACAGATATTTGAATGACTTCTATGCATCCTTTTCATGGAATTAAAACCAGAAATCTATGCCATTAGAAAATGAAAGATAGGATGTCTTAGTAAGGTCAGAGCATTCTCTCCAGTCATTCCTTAAATCATCTTTCCCTGTTGCAAATTTAGCTGATATCAAATGCCTTTGGTTTATGGATTAGATACTTGACCTACTTGGAATGGATTCTCTCTGTGCTCCTGGCTTTAAGCATCATGCCATTTTAGTGGCTCATTTAAATTTCTTCTATTCTCATAATGATGGTAGAGCTCTAGAATCAGTTCAGTATTTTAATTTTTCACAGGTAACTTGATTTTAGTCTACAAAGAATTCAACTTTTCTATGTTCCCTAACTCTAAACTTATGGGTGTATTACCTGGTCAAGACCTTGAAAGGTTTTTGTATTCTCTGTTTGTAGGATTTTATTCATTTAAACCAGAGTTTCTCAGTCTTGGCACTATTAACATGTTGAGTTGAATGCTATTGTCCTGTGTATTACAGGATGTTTAACACCATATCTGGCTTCTCCGCACTAGATGCCAGTAGAACCCCCTGCTTAGCTGTGACGGCCAAAAATGTCTTCAGACATTACCATCTGTCCCCTCTGGCAGGGCAGTAGGAACAAATCTGCCCCTGGTGAAGAACCAGTGCTTTATACTAACATTCCTTTGTCCAGGGTACATTTATTTTCACTCTGTAGTCATATATGCCACCTGAGTTGTTTGCGAGAAGGTGATGTATTTAAGAATCATGGGTGGAAGGAAAATGGTCCTTGTGTTTTGCTCTTTTGTAATGGTCATTTGAGTAATTTTCATATACCATTAGAAACTCAGGGCTGGAAGGTTCAACTTATCTTTTTCAGCAGGGTATCCACTTTTACTTCTTAGCCCTCTTGCTTATTTATCTTAGGACAGTGATTATTAACCTACCTCTCTCTCACTATAACAGAACTCAACTGTATGATAGATTTTTCTTTGTTTCTAAAGTTGAACTTTCTGAGTGTGCTTTTAGAAAATGGATCGTTCTTTAAGTGTTCATTCTTTAAATGTTCATTCATTGTCCACTAATGCATAGAATTTTCCAGACTGTAGCAGTCATTAAATACAGAAAAACATTGTATAAAATTTGGCAAAATTTGGGGATCATATGTGAAAGTTAGTTGGTGTAGACACCATCAGATCCTCTGATGGGATCAGAGGGATGTCTGATCATGATAGTTGGTCTACAACTAACTCAGTATAGTTATAAGATACTTAAATGTGGTTCTTGTGAGGAAAAAGAAATTTTGGCTTGAATAGATGCTTCTTCTTATACCTTTTACCAGTGGTCTGAAGTAGAGTAACAAGGAATAAGAAATGAATCTTAACTGTTGACTTATTCTCAGAATTGGTGATGCGTAAGTGGAATTCAAGATCATTCTCTCTCTGACCCAGAATCTTCCACCTGGGGTTTTCTTAGGACTAAATGAAAAAGCGTAGGGTCTGGAAAGGTTGGATTTAATTATTAACTTTTAAAAATTGTTGTGTGTGGTGCAGGGGGAGGATCAAAGTATTGATCATATGAGTGTCTTTCTAACTGCAGTCTGTCAGTTTGTCAAGACCTTACTTTGTAAGTATTGGTAAAGGGAGGAAACTAACTGCTGAACTGAAAGTTATCCTTTAACTGAAATTAATTGCTTTGGTACACATTTTCTTCATTTAGGCTGCTTAACAGGTCTGTGAGTAATTAAATATGAAGCAAGATTCAGTATAGTGGAGTTGGTGCTTCTGACACAGCTAACTTGACGGTATTCCTTTATCTTCACTCCAGCATGAGGTTTTTGTTTTTGTTTTTGTAAAACCATAAAATAGGTGCAATAAAAAAAAGGGTGTGTTTAAAAAAAATCACTGAACTTTTAGGAATCCCACATCGAATTCTCTATTCCTGCCTTTTTATAAGCTAGTGACTACAAAGGAAGAAAACTGAAAGAAAAAATGAGACAGAGTCTTACTTTTTTCTAAACTAAGAAAAATTTTCTCTTGCGACTTAGAGAAGTCATGACTGGATTCTAGTTAATTTCCCATATTGGGCTAAAGTAGAGGGGAACCAGCCAACCAAATTATGATCCAGCAAATTTAACAAGGGGGTGGGGGAGAATAGACTATTTTGCAGTAGATTTTTGCACTTTAAAATTATAAACTGGATGTTGGTGGAAAGTACTCCCAAAGGGCAGATAGGTAAATACCTAGCCTGCATGTGGATATTAGAGAATCCAACTTCGTCCTTGCTCGTTTAAGCCCACCTGCGCAGTAGTTGTCTGTCGACGTAATCAGAGTCAGGATTTCCCTGTTTCCGTCCTTGGTGTCATCTTCCATATCGGCTACATTGACAGTCATCCCTCTGGGGAATGTGTCAAGTAGAATCCTCCTGGAATAGAAACTTCGTGAGTTATCTTTCCCATATCTAGATGTGAAAAATTAATTTAGATGTTGGTTAAATGAAGTTGTGACTCATGTTACAAGGGTGGGAAGTTCTTTGCTTCTTTGATCTATCTGCAGGGTACCTGCCTCTGAGGTGCTATTGCCTAGAGGGATCAATCCCATCACAGGACTGGTGAGTCGGTAGCTATAGAGAATATACGTATAGCTAGCTACTTCTCCCAGGGTGTCAGTCATAATAACGAGCATCATTCCAGAATCTTTGGCTTCTAGAACCAACTCCATTCTGAAGAACATTTTAACATCTATTAATACTTTGGTAATAATCTTTTATATGCAGGAATTTTGTAGCATGACTTGATGACTAAACTTCTTGTGTTAAATTATTTAGAAATGTTGAGTTTCTGGATGTTATTTTGTGAGACATGTTTTAAAATAGTAATAAATTGTGTTATTTTATAAAAAAATAATTTGTATCTTTTTTGGGTATATGACCATTAGTTTTAGCTAGTACAGAGCAACCATGTGAACTTCCAGTGACATTCGGTTCTGTAGAAATTTGGTCTTTGGATCAAACATTCCACACAGCTTGTGTGCATGTGTATGAGAGAGAGGTATGGAGAGATTGACTCGTTTCTTTATGCTTTTTTTTTTCCTGTAGTTTACCACCAATGACAATCTCCTCTCCCAGGTTTGTAAGTCTTCACCGTAAGTTCTCTGGGCACCATTTCAATGATTAGAATCTGGGAAAGAATGCTTCCCAAGACAGCAAGTTACTAGTTCACTTGACCATTCCTAGTCTTCTCCTCATTAGTGGTGTAGGAGGTTAAGATTGGTTGATAGGTCCCTGATGTGTGGTCTGGAATAACCTGACATTGGCCAGCCCCTTCGTGATACACAAGAAACAAGGGAAGAGTCTAGTTATAGCCCTAACATTACATGCTGTCTCAGCACATATTCTGTGCTATCAGCCCAATATAATTTTGGTCTCAGAATGGTACTGTGGTGCAGTTTCGACTTCTTTGTCCCACGGTTCTTTGGTTATAAGGATGTTTCTTGCTGCTGTCCTCCTTTAAAAAGCAGATTTTAATTTCTGAGCCTATAAAGAGAAAACCTTAATTCAGATTAGAAACAGCTCCTTACTTTTAGTTCATTATTTTCTAGAATAAAGGGTGGATGTCTAGAATCCTGACATGTATACCAGATATATGTATTGTATTAAATATATATGTATGTATATGTAGATATATAATTGTTATATATAATAAAAGAATCCTAAGTGATAACCCTCCTTTCTAAAATTCAGTCAACTGTACAGCTCTAAGAAGGTGTATCCCTATGTACAGACATAGAAGGACTCCTATAACATTGGGTGAAGAAAATGAACTCATTATTTTTGTTATGAATATAGTATGTGTGGGTGAGAATGTGCGTATATATGTGGTGGCCAGTTGGTGTGAGGCAGCGGTGGGAGCACGTGTGTATGTATGTGTGGAAAGACGGGGACGGACAGTTGGGGTGGAGACTGCTGCAGTGTATGCATGGGGGTGGGATACAATGAAGTGCAGGGGGGAAGGTGGGAGTGAATGTGTGTGTACAGGTAAGATTCTGAGAAGTGAGAGGGGGCGTGTACCCAGTGCTGTGCTGCCAAGCGGATGGGAATGGAGGGGGAGCCTATGTGAGTTGGGGGATGGAGAAATGAGGACATGTTTGGTGGGGGAGGCGAAGACTCAGATATCTGTTGTGAGGGTCAAATATGTGGAGATCTATGTGTTGAGAGAAGATTGTGAGGGTGGAACAGACCTGACATGGGAGATGAGGACATAAGTGAGTGTATAGAAAAATCTGTTAGACTGTGTACCAGTATTAGCCTTTATAAATAATTTTGTTGGGGCACCTGGGTGGCTCAGTGGGTTAAAGCCTCTGCCTTCGGCTCAGGTCATGATCTCAGGGTCCTGGGATCGAGCCCCGCATCGGGCTCTCTGCTCAGCGGGGGGTCTGCTCCCC
The DNA here is from genome assembly GCA_028646535.1 of Procyon lotor. Lineage (NCBI taxonomy): Eukaryota > Metazoa > Chordata > Mammalia > Carnivora > Procyonidae > Procyon > Procyon lotor. The sequence goes on from CM053609.1 coordinate 97,833,945, forward strand.
CCCCCCCCCCCCCCCCCCGCCTGCCTCTCTGCCTACTTGTGATCCCTCTCTTTCTGTCAAATAAATAAAATATTAAATAAATAAATAAATAATTTTGTTGCCTTATGATTGTTAAATAGACTGGCTATAATTGTAAAGCCTTGTTACTAGGGGAAAACCCCACTGAACTCTTATATTCATGTAACCACTTCTGGATTTATTGGGATCTCAAGACAAACATCTTCAGTCACTAATTCTCTGCAGTCAAGCATGTTTTTAAACACTTTCCCTGTTTATATCCTCTTCATATAAAAGGGCTGCTATAAATCTGAAACATTCATTTTAAACAGGTATAAGGAATTATTCCTGTAGCAAAACAAACTTTTTTAGCTGAAAAGGGATTTAAAAGAGGAGAAAAAGCATTGCTAGATAACATCCTGAGCCTCATTTCAGGATTTCCTAACATCATATAGTATCTTAATATTTATTTATGTCTATTTAGCCTTCTAACATTTGCCTGGTAGAAAACACGCAAAAATGGAATACATCGAAAGGTTCTGCAATTTAAACTTACATAGTATGCTATAAAGCTTAAAGTAACTGAAGTTTAATTTTTTTTAGTGATATGGGGAAGTCTTCCTAAGAAAAGAGAATATAGAGCTTGATTTTGTATATATTTCAGAAAAACAAGACAACAGAATTTTTAAATGCTTTTATTCATATACATGTATTTTGATAACTTCAAATTTAGAACACTTAGAATCAGCATGAACAAGAACTATTCAATGACAAGGAATTGTAATGGGGAAATAGATACTGTAACTGGTTCTTATTTACCTCCCCATGCAATTTATATCTGTATCTTGTACAGAGAAAAACTGAGTTACATAATTCTAGAACTGCAGTATTTTTCTAACGTCCCATTCCATGGTCTCAGAATACTTTTCAATTAAACTGATCCAGATGTTTCAAGATGAAAAGTAAGAAATTTGCTTTGTAAAGTTGAATAACTAATAGCATCTAATTAAGTCACATTTCTTTCCATTAATGTAAATGAGAAGCAATTTAAACACAAAAACTATTCATGGTGTTAGTAACAACAGCTCCTATTTTTACTGAATACTTCTCCTGTTTGCCAGGCCCTGTGCTAAACATCTGAACATGCAATTTCACACTTAATTACCTCAATGGGAAGTGTCACAAATTCACATGTTTTTTACAACTGATGATTGCCACAAGGACAGCTTGCACTGAGCACCTGTGTGCAGGTCTGTACCCGGCCCTGCAGCTAGTACCACTCGTAGCAGCTCAGGGTGCTGCTCATTGGCACAACTGTACTAATGTTACATGAATAGCCAGGCCTGACTCCCCCAACCCCGCAAACAACAGAACATGGTGACATCTGTACAACTAAGAGACACACCTGTAAGACAGCATGGAGACAAGGAAAGTGGCTGTGATCTACATCTGCACTACAGCCTGACTCCTGGGCCTCAGAACTGCCCCTCCAGGCCTAACTGCAGGAGGGCGGCTTCAGCCTCCTCCTCCTCCTCCTTGGCCTCCTCCTCTCGAATCTGCACCAGCAACTGGAAGAGGTTAGGGGCAGGCCCTTCCGCAGCCCCCGTCAGCCACAGCTGCCTTCGGATGGCCCCGCTGTGGTTGGCCCCTGCGATGACCTGCTCCAGGCGGGCCTGGTTCACGTTATCTTTATCTATGGCCCCCTTCTCCACCACCTTCTGCAGAAGAGGCTCCAGACGAATGACATAGGCAGATAACTTCTCTCCCGGGTTCTGGTAAGTGTTCAGAAATCGGACCTGCGCATCCCTAGAGCTCTCGACGCTGCCAAACACCTGCTCAAGCGCCTTCAGGCATTCGGCAGTGGTTATCGAAGGGTTGTTAGTCTTGAGGATGCGAATGACATCAGCGGCAGGACCTCTAAGACTCTCCATCAACCGCCGCCTCTTTTCTACATCAGACACCTGCCACTCTTCTATGACCTCATTAGTGTGTTCCAGCCAGGGATCAAAGGTCTCCTCCCCAGGACCCGGGATGTCCCTCCCGGAGAACAGCGTCAGCTTCTTGTACCATATGGACTCAACAAGAGGCTGAATAACGTTATCCAAAATATAGTTTAGCATCTCTGCTGGCATATCTGGGCCTGGGGCCGGAGCGGGGTTCTGAAACCCGAGGACGCGGGCAACATCTTGCACGGTCCACCCCTCTCTCGCTAAGAAGAGGTGCAACCTTTCCAAAAACTCAGCATCGGAAGTCGGGGGTTTAAAGACCACTTTCCAGACCCCTCCTTTCCCCGGCATCTCCCTGGGGATCGCGGCGTAATCGACAGCGCCAGTGAGCTCTAACAAGGCTGCTTTCGCATTCTCTTCCCTCCAAAACATTCTCCCAAGCACTCGATAGGGCACCTGGGGCATCGCAGCCTGGAGGGTCTCTTCGATTTCAGCCTCATCACAGTTCACTGGGATCCCCCAGACCAGCAGGGCTCTCTGGGAGTTCACATCCATCCCCCTGCACCAGTCTTCCAACAGTGTCATCGCCATTTTCCCGACTATCAACGGCCCCAATTCTACAACTACGAATTAGACTGTGGCTTCCTGTGCTCTAGGACTCAGAGACAGCAGCAGACACTCCCCCTAATACTCCCGAGGGAGGCAAGCTTCACGCAATCACAATTAACAAATGACACCAGAGTCCTGCTCTTGTCCTTTTGCTGCCAGCCCCCCACGTCAGTCGGTCGGCTCGTTCTCGGAGCGGAGCCTCTGGGAGGTTCAGGCAGTCAGTCACGCGTCCGCCGCCACCTTGCGTCTCCGGTCGGGGTCCGCAGCCCGGGGCCCCCACCTGCAGGCAGGGTCTCGCGTCGCGGCGCAGAAGGCGAGGAGCGAGGGCGGGTGACGAAGGCTGGAGCCGCGGGGTTGGGGAGGCGCCGGGGTGTGGTCGCGGGGCGTGGCCGCCTTCTCCTTGCAGCTGGGGCTCCCGGCACTCCCTGCACCTCCCGGGAGACGATCTGGCGTTTGCGGTCGGAGGCCCGCCTTCAGTCGGGCGAGGAGCGGCTGCTTTGCAGACGAGGGCTGGGTCGTCCCCGAAGGAATAGATAGTTTTGAGGTCTCAGCGGCGGCGGCGGCGGCGAGGCCAGCCCGCGAGCGGCTTCTCTGCAAACGCAGTGATGGCTCCAGGCGGCGAGGGCGGCTGAGGACCGAGGACACGGGCCAGGCAGCGGAGGTGCCAGAAGGACGGGGAAGCGACACTGGGGCGTCGGAGGCAGGGGCGGGCAGGACCTGCCGTGCGCCGGCTGCAACGGGCTGCGGCGGTGTGGCGCAGCTTGGCTGCCAGGTCGTCCGACCCGCAGCGGGCGGAGGCGTTCCTGCCGCAGTGGGGGGCGGGGCCGGCTCCGGGAGGGGCTTTCCGTCGCGTCCCGCCCCGGCGGCTGAGCGTAGCCATGGCAATGGCGACCTGGAAGACGCGAGTTCCGCGCGTTCCCGTCGTTTGCGGGGTCGAGCGGTTGCCGTGGTGCTAGCTAGGCGCTCCGGGCACTGCTCACTCTGATGGCGCATTTCCTTTTTCACATTTTCCAGATTTTTTTTTTTTTTTTTTTGTAAACAAAGCACCGTGTTTAAAAGATAATATAATTCTGGGGGCGCCTGGGTGGCTCAGTGGGTTAAAGCCTTTACTTTCGGCTCAGGTCATCATCTCAGGGTCCTAGAATCGAGCCCCGCATCCAGCCCCGCATCCAGCCCCGCATTGGGCTCTCTGCTCAGCCCGGAGCCTGCTTCCCAGTCTCTCTGCCTGCCTTTGCCTACTTGTGACTTCTCTCCTCTCTGTCAAATAAGTGAATAAATAAATCTTTAAAAAAAAAAAAAAAAAGGTAACATAATTCTGGAGTGGAGTTGAGGTGATACTGTTGAAATGCATCTGTCAAGGCAGACTGGTCTACCACTGCGTAGGAAAATACCGTCTTGAGCACCGCGGCTTCCCCTGTTCCACCTGATTGCCTTCTGCACCCTCCATACTTCATCTCCACGAAACTAACACGTGGGAAGTGTGCCTTGTACATATTTTTGTGTGAGACACTGAGACTTTTTCTTGTCTAAAATTTTGAAAAACTATCTATCTACTCAGTAATCTTTGTAACCAGGCAAAGGCTAGCTTGTTATTTTTCCTGTCCTGGCATCATTGACAAAGAGGTGATAAAAGAGAATCCTTGTGGTTCAAAAATGTCAAGTAATCCCCTGCAAACACAAGGGGGCCTACCTAACGTCAATCCCAAGTGGTGAAAATCTCCCCAAAAGAACACAGCATTCAACTCTGAATTTTTAAAACCTTATTTAATAAAAGGTTTAAAGATACAGAAGAACATTCAAAAGTAAATAAGTTACATAGGTACATTACAATCACATCCGCAAGATTTACTTTAGTGTGTTATTTTTTCTTTTTTATAAAAGGCACACAAAAAATAAAATCTTCAGTCTGGTCTATCACAACTGTACAGCAAAAGAGGTAATATTTATATATATATATATACACTATTTTAATATGTAACAGTCTTTTTAAAAAAGGGTGCCACAGGCAGCAAACACACAAAAGGCAGTGTCTGATCATTTTTTCCAAAATAAAAGGAATATACTTATTTATATGCTATTAAAATATTTGTACAATAATTACAGACTGTCAAGGCTGTTCCTGTGCTGTCCCCTCCAAACAAGGCCTTCAACTTAGAGACAAATGAGGGAAAGGTGAAACAGCTGCAAATCGTTAGAGGCAAATATTAACACAGCAAAATATGGGGAGGACATACAATTGTTTTTTATAAAAATATGCATACTTCCTGTAAACCTAAGGAGTTAGGCTTGCCAGTCTGGTAATAAATTCCATTCGAAAAAAGACAGCCCCAGGGAAAATATATTTAAACAGCTGAGGCTTGAGTATGTGTTGTATTCCTCCTTCATCTTAACATCTGGCACATGAGAAGAAAGAGGTTAGGTCACTGAGGCAGTTAAATATAGGGGATCTCTTTAGACATAAGCAGCACACAACCTCTGTGCCAGGGCTGGGGGGGTGGCAGAAGGGATGAGAGTGTACCTTAGCTGTGAGGGAGGCTGCTGAAGGCATGGAGGACAGTGCGCTGAAGCACAGTCTCCCTGGGTGGGTAAGAGACCTCAGAAATGGTCTGGAACACAGGCACTAGGTTAGTTTCATGCCCTTAGCTAAGTGTAGATGGAGACTGGAAGATGGTATATGGGAAATGGTGTGGGGAGGGCATTATAAAGCTGGAGGTGTTTGTCATGTAACTTCTTAAAGCAAACAGCTCGGAATAAAGACAGAAAGAAAAAGAAAAAACAAAAGACGAGCTGATTGTGTTCACAGGGAGAAAGCACCATAAAGGATATACCTATCCCAACTCCTATGGCTGCACCTACTTTATTCGCAGTTTACTTGGAACAATGGCATCTGCCCTCTACACATTTTAACTTTCACTGAATATTCTAGATATGAATCCATCATGGAGCATGAGCCCTTCTAAAATACAGTGCTTGGTGGAATTAATACAGAGGTACCAGCTTGATTTTCTCCACCAACATTCACCCAGTCTGGTTTCCATGAGCTTAGAAGAGGAGAATCTCTCTAAACGAAGGAAGTTCCTCTTTCCATGTGTCCACAGAGGGGCCTGAAACTAAATACTATTGAAATAGAAAAAACCTCAGGAAACATAAGTAGCACTTTGGGGCGAAGCTGCGAAGGCACTCTTATTACACAAGTGATTTAGAAGACAGCCTAAATTTGCCACCCTCCTGTTTCTAGAGGGTATACCAGATTTTTGCAGTCCTGAGACCTTGAAGAAGCCTTCAGGGGAAACTAACTGGGAAGCTGAAGATCTAAGTAGGTTCCTGGAGTCTGGCAGGGAGAAGAATTTTGTTACTCCCATCACTGGGGTCCTGAAGAACCATATTAATGCATAAATGAATGCTGAAAAACACCTGTTAGTGCATAGTTTAGAAACAAAACTGCCTCCCCACTCCCAGCTACCAGACAAGGCGCCTTTAGGCTATCTCCTAAGGAGAGTGGCAGAATTTTTAGCTCCTTCCTAACCTGCTGACCTGCCATATACTTGCATTCGCTTGTAACTTTTAACACAACTAAGGCTGAATAACAAGATCAGAAAAATAACTCAGTCCTTCTATAGGACTGGCAAGTGATGGGGCCTCTAGAAGCTTCCAGCCCTTCACTTCAGAGACTGCACGCCAAATATGGCTTCAGTCAAGCCTGAAACAAGACTAGAATCCTGACTTCCAGCCAATCCCCTCAGGCAATTTGAATATACAGCCAGAGAAGAGGTAGCAATAAGAACTGCCTTTGATCTCCCTTGCTTCTGCTAGTCTTTGTGTGGCTTTGGTGACACCTTACACCTTTCCACCCTCTTCCAGTGCTACTATCATTCCTAATGGCAAGAGCTTCCAGAGCAATGAGGCGAGGGACCCTTAGGATCTTAGGAATGGGGGGTGGGGTGGATGCCAAGAAGGTGCCTTGTTTTGGGATAAATGCACTTGGGCCTCTGGAAAGCAGGAGGCCCCTGGTCCCTGAGAGGATGTTAAAAATTAAATATTAAGAATAAATAAATAGCTCCCAAATGACACAAGTCAAGGAATGAAGGCTCCTGTCCAATCTGGTTAGGAGCCCTCCCCCTCCCAGGGAAGGATCCAGAAATCTCCAAGATGCAGGACTGGGGGCTGGGCTGTGGATATCTGTGCTAGACCAGATGGGATGGGGTTAGAGGGCAGCTGCCAAGGGCAGGACAGAGGCAGGGAGGGAACTTGCACCAAGGAGGAGAAGGCTGGGCCCCGGATAAGCTCCCTTAGCAGCCTCCAGGGCCCAAAGGTGTTTGGCAAAAAGGTGGGAAGCAGGAAGAGCCAAGGTGTATCAAAAAGTTCCCTGCAGCACAACCCCAAAGCTCCCACAGTCTGCACACTTCTCTGCCCTCCAGGGGGCTGAGAGCCAGAGAGGAACGCTGCCCTTCCCTCCCTGCCCCCCACCCCATCCCCCCCATTTGAGAAAACTGTGCAGCCCCAGCAGGCTGCCAGCAAGCAGCAAAGGGACAGGTACCCGTCCTCTGACCCCTAGGCATTCTGGTAGCTTTCCTCCCACAGGAGGTGGCCCGAGGACAGGGTCACTGGAGCGGCGTTGGCCTGGCCATTGTCGTGTAGGGGACAGCACAGGTAGCAGGCTGAGCTCCCTCTTACAGAGGACTGCCACACTCCCTCCAGGGGAGTCCCTTTTGCCTGGGGCTTGGAGGCAGGGCCTGTACAGCCTTTGAGGTCCTCTGGGGAGGGGAAATAATGCTGCCAGGAGGGTGAGCTCGTGCTTGGGTGACCGAGGGGAGTGGGGGGAAGAGGAACGGAAGAGGCTGCGCGGCGGCCGAGGTCCCGGCGTGGGCGGCGGTGGCGCTGGAGCCCCCTGGGGAGGCGAAGGGGCAGCCCCAGCCGGCGGGGAGCTTCGTGGTTCCAGGAAAGCGTAAGGACGACTTCCGACCCCGAATGCAAGAGAACTGGATCCTGCAGCCCTGAAGACTGCTCCCGGGCCTTTGATAAATAAAAGAGCCGTTTATTTTATTGTCTTGTTTTGCAGAGACGAGTCCACGTGGTCTCTCGGCGCTCCCTCTGGCGGCCCCCGGGTGCCGACAGGAGCTCGGGCAGGCTGGCGGAGGGGCACCCCCACCCCGGGCAGTCACCCTCGCTCCCCCGTGCCGCTCTCCTCGCGCAGGGCCGGCTGGTGGGGAGAGGCTGCGGCCGCCGTGGCCGCGGCGGCCGCCGCCTCCTTCTCCTTCTGCCTCAGAGCGGCTGCCTTCTTCTCCTGTTCCGCGTGGCTCTTCATGTGGGCGCTTCGGCTCTTCACCTTATAAAACACCCTGCAGCCGGGCAGGAGGGGCTCAAATCAGAGGGCCGTCCCCACCTCCCCTGGGACTACTAGGCTCAAGAGCGCGCATGCACGCGTGTGTTTGCGCAGTGTGCGAGTGTGCACCCTGCCTGAGCGCCCCGGTCCCGCCTGATGGGCTCCGGCCACACGACCCACTCACTCCCACCCCCTTCTAGGGGACAGATGGGTTCCTGATTCAGCGCCATCATTCCTCTTATCACAGCCGCCAAGTGACATCACTGCCCTAGAAACCCTCAGTGCCAATCAGAAAGCAAAGCCAGAGCTCCTACCTCACCTCTCTCCCCTGGAAAGCTCATTTCCCCGCCCCCCAGCGGTGGCCACCCTGCTAGGTCCCAGGGGAGGCAGGGCCCACCAACTTACCTGCCACATTTTTTACAAGGGAAAGTGTTCTCCTGATTTTGGGTCTTGTTAAATGTCTCTGGCTTTTTCTTCTTCTCCGAAAAAGGTAGTGCCCTCCGGGACTTCCCAGCCCCCTCCCTTGGCTTTTCTGAGGCTTGGCCACCAGCAGACCCAGGGGCATTTGATTCATGGCTCCGGAGGATGAGGACGTCATTGGCCTGGAGAGGATCAGACAAGGAGAGGTGAGAGATCTGGGAAAGAGAGTTTCCTGAATTCTGGCATCTCAGGGAACAGGGGGCTCTTGAAGGTCCTACGCTCCTGCCAAATGGTCCCCTAGAATCCACTTGAATCCTCAGTGACAAGGGACTCACTGCATGTTGGCAGCTGATTCCAGTCTTTGGGCAACTCTTTTTTTTTCTGCAAAAGGATTTTTTAGTTTTTTTTTTTATTTGACAGAGAGAGAGAGAGAGAGAGAGAGAGAGAAACAGCCAGAGAGGGAACACAAGCAGGGGGAGTGGGGGAGGGAGAAGCAGACTCCCCACTGAGCAGGGAGCGCAATGCGGGGCTAGATCCCAGGACCCTGGGCTCATGACCCAAGGCGAAGGCAGACACTTTAACAGCTGAGCCACCCAGGCGCCCCATGCCAACTTATCTTTACAAAGCTGATGGTACAGCCATTCTGTGGGACAACCCTAGCTGCCACAGGACTTGTCCGTGCATCTATCTACCTGACAGGGAGGGCCTGGATGTCTCCATTACTGATGTCTGCATGTTTTCAGTCATTTAGCCCACTCATTCATGCCTTAATTCCATAAACGAGGTTCAAGTCCATGTGACTGTGCCAGGTGTGGGGATACAGAGGTGACAGACAGGAAGCCCTGCTCTCAGAGAGCTCGAAATCTAGTGAAAGGGACAGACAACATGAGCCATCAGGGGAAACACCAAGCAGACGACGGAGAGCAGAGGACTGTGGCACAGAGCTGGAGAGGCACTGCTCAGGATACGGGAATCATGGGCCCTCGGTTAGGGGAGCCTCACATGGCCATCAGAAGTCTGAAGTCTGTGCCTGGGTTGACCCTCATAGGGAAGTATTCACGGAAGTCAGCAGAACTCAATGGAGATTGTGCACAGAGCACAGCTCTGTCTCAAAAGGGAGGAAACAGCTGTGTGTCTCCAGTCTGGGGGGCCGGGGGTGCGGGGTGGGGGGCAGGTGTCTTCCTGCAGGCATAAGTGTACAACACACATTTTTTTTTAAGGCTTTCATGGTAGTTCTCTAATAGGCCCTTCCCATCCCTACTCTCTTTTGGGGGACCTCTCCCTGACCCGGGACACCTCTGACAGGTATGTCTTGCTTCTTGGTCTGTGATAGAGTGGACAAGGGACCTCATTACAAGGACCGCAGGCAAGTCACTCGGCATCTCTGAACCCAGTGTCCTCTGTCTTCTAGGTAGAGGTTAACACTTTATGGGGTTACCGTGAGGAATCAATGAGAGAGAGTGGGCAGGAGGGCCCTGTGCAGAGAACACATGTGAGGGGCCGCTGTTCTCACGGTCTCAGCTGGTTCTTGTCAGATGTTCCTGGTGGGGACACAGCTCCCTTCGGGGGAGCCTGCCTGACCTACAACTCATAAATGCTTCCCCACCGTCCCACACACCTTCAGGTCTTCACAAAGCTTTCTTCTTGAGTCTCGGATCCAGAAGCAATATATTATAAAAATTAATAGCAGACTTTGGAGTCAGGCCGCCTACTATCTGTCTTACCCAGGGGCCTCAATTTCCTCATCTGTAAAGTGGGAATAACTTCAATACCTACCACACAGGGTTATGAGGATTCAAGGAGTTAAAAGCATAAAGTACTTAGTGTTTCTCCGGCTGTGACGATGAGGATCGCCATCACCGTGTTCCTGTTCTGCCCTCCCTCCCACACCCCCGGCCCAGCCCCAGCCCTCCTGGCCCTGGACTCCCCCAGTGGAGGTCACACTTACCGACTCATTGGCCTGTAGTGTCTGTGTGGCTTTGACAGCCGCCGCCCTCCGGCTTCGCTCTCGCCCCTCCTCCTGCTCTCCCTTTTCCTGGATCTCTGGCATTTCCTCCTCCCCCTCCTTCCTGGTCTCCTTTACTTCCCTCTTGGGCTCCAGCCTCTCTTCACTTGGAGACTCTCTTCTGGGAGGAAGCACTCTAGGGAACTTCTGGGAAGTCTATGGGGGACAAGAACGAGGGCAGTGAGCCTGGAGCTCAGGTGCGCAGCCGTACTGCCCTGATTCTGACCCAGCCCGAGGCCGCTAGCCCCTGCGCGTCCTGCGTGTCTTGCCTGCCCTGGCCCCGGCCGGGCCCGGCCTCCTGTGCTATGACTCTACTTCCTGCCCCCGCTGGTCTGCCTAGGAAAGGCAAAAGAGTCTTGAGCCCTGGAAGCCCTCAGCAAAAGACAGAGCCCTTGAGACTGAGTTAGGGGCAGGGAGGGACCAGGCCAGTCCAAGTCCAACAAACACCCTTCAGCAAGGTGGTCTGGCGGGGCCATGCAGCCGCCTTAGCTGCAATCCTAAACCATCTCTGTCATGCTTTCGGGACCTGCGCCCACTTCCCACCTGCACAATGGGGACCAAACCACTCCCTCCTTAGCGCAGTGCGTGCGCAAGGGTGGACTTGGAACCCCAAGATGATGTTAGGTGGAATACATGGATAGAAAATTAAATAACGTTCGCTCTTCAATTTTCTTTCAATCCTGCCTGTGTCAAGGACAAAGTTTTGAGTTGGATCTTAAAGTGTCTTTTATACTTCTCCAGATTTCATTAAACAGAGATCAGGCCCAAGACTCAGAGCCTTGGCAGGTAAGAGTATCCCCCTAGGATTTAATGACATTGTTTGTTTCTCATTATCTATTTATTCTTACTAGTAGCTTCAATGGCAAACAATACTGGCTTTCTATTTATGACTGTGATACAGTGTTTCTCTTCTGAGTAAGAAATGAATTGATTTAAAGAAAAATATGAAGTAGGGGCCCAGGGGGCGTGTGAGCGTGACAAAATCAGTAGCAGTGCCGTGTGGTCGGGAGGCAGAGAGGACGCATTCGTGGCTGTCTGAGAATGATTCCGGTTTGGGCAAGAGTGTTAGAGATCTGCTGTGAGAGGACAGTAAGTCAGCACTGGTGCAAATACTGTGGGGAAACTCCCAAGGTTCTGCATCGACACAATCTACTGCTCCCATGACACTGGCACATAGAGAGGGGAGGCTGAAAGGTCCGGTCCAGGGCCCAGGACATGTCAGGGACACCGCCTTCCTCTCTCTACCCTCCACGGACTTCCAAAGAGCTTGGCCTCAGGCTCCCGACTCAGCCCCTCGCCCCAGACACAGCCAAGGCTCGAAGCAGCTGAGGTTGGGAAGAGAGTCACCTTAATATCCACTTCAACCTCTTCCTGGGCCGACTTCTCGTCACTTGTATCCACATCCCCAAAGGTCAACGTCCCATTGCGGCCAATTTTCACCTGCTTCTTGTAGGTGTAGTAGAACTCCACACACTGGGCCACCGTCTTGGTCTGGATCTGGTTTGAAGCCAAAACTGAGGTCAGAGTTCCTGGCTTAGCTCTCCTGCCCAGGGAGCCTTTCCCATCCACGCATGTCCCCCCTCAACCGCAGCAAATGCTAAACCCAAGAAACCCAGGAAATATAAGCATTTCTCCAATGCCTACTCAGAACAAACCACTGACCAATGCTTCAGCACTGTTAAAAAAGGGAAAAAAGGGGGGCGCCTGGGTGGCTCAGTTGTTAAGCGTCTGTTAAGCGTCTGCCCAGGGGCCTGGGATCGAGCCCTGCATCAGGCTCTCTGCTCTGCAGGGAGCCTGCTTCTCCCGCTACCAGTCCCTCTGCTTGTGTTCCCTCTCTTGCTGTGTTTCTCTCTGTCAAATAAATAAAATCTTTAAAAAAAAAAAAAAGGGGAAAAAAGGGAAAAAGCTAAAAAAGCAACATGAGGCCATTGGGGGAGATCTGAATAGGGATTGCATATTAGAGAATATCATTGTATCAGCTTAAATTTCTTGGGTATGATGATGATATTGTGGTTTTGCAAGATAATATCCTTATGAGGGTTTTTTGCTTTTTGGGTTTTTTATTTTTTATTTTGGTTTTTTTTTTTTATTTTTATTTTGGGTTTTTTATTTAATATTTATTTATTTGACAGAGAGAGAAAGGGAGAGATCACAAGCAGGCAGAGAGGCAGACAGAGAGAGAAGGGGAAGCAGGCTCCCCGCCAAGCAGAGAACCCGATGCGGGGCTCGATCCCAGGACCCCGAGTTCATGACCTGAGCCAAAGGCAGAGAGGCTCTAACCCACTGAGCCACCCAGATGCCCTGAGAATATCCTTATTTTTAAGCGATATTCAGATCGAGCGTCATGATGTCTGTAACTTACTTTTTTTCTGTAAGATTTTATTTGACCAGGAGAGACACAGCGAGAGAGGGAACACAAAACAGGAGGAATGGGAGAAGAAGAAACAGGCTTCCCACTAAGCAGGGAACCCAATTTGGGGTTCGATCCCAGGGATCCCTGGGATCCCAGGACTCCGGGCTCATGACCCGAGCTGAAGGCAGATGCTTAACGACTGAGCCACCCAGGCGCCCCATGTAACTTAATTTTTAATGATTAGTTAAAACAGAGGGAGAAGAAATAGAGTGTATATAAATTTATATATAGACAGGGAGAGAGAGAAAGCAACTGTGGCAAAGGGTTAACAACTGGGAAATGTAAATGAGAGGTACGTGGGTGTTCATTGTCCTATTTTTTCAGTTTTGCTGTAAGTCTGAAATTTTTCAAAATAAAAAGTTCAGGGTGAAAAATATCTGGACACCATCCACATTCCGAGCCAGCCCAGACCTGGCAACACAAACTCCCTTCATCAAGCCAGGCAACAGTGTTCTTTCTCCCCAGGGAGCAGCAACTGACAAGCGAGGCTAGAGAAATGGTAAACTGTCCTAAGTCAGAGAGGGACTCAAGGGAGACTAACAAGAAAGCTCTGGAAAACCTGAAAAGGAAGCAGAAGGCCCAAGTCTTTCTCCTAACTCTGCTACTAAATGGCTGTGTGACCTGAGGTGAGTCTCTTCACATGTAGATGACCTCCAGGGGGCCTCCCAGGCCTCTGAAATCCTAGCGCTCCCAGGTCACAAATCCATCTGGCTCCTGGGTTTAGTTTCTGGAAGGCTTCACACACACAGAGGCTGTTTTCTCTGACTCTGCCCTTTCTGCCCCAGGCTCCCAGACTGCTCAGCCAACTGTGGGGCTGCAGAGGGAGCTGGGAAGTCCTGTCCACAGAGCCCCAGGGTTTAGCGACAGTCCTCGGTGCCCAAGGAGGAAACAAATGTGCTCCAAACTCACAGGAACGGCCAAGTCACAAACGTGTTAATTAGATCCTGTTTACGCTTTTGCAATCAATTCTCTCTGATCATCTGTATGACCAATGGTCTGCTCTTTTCATTAAGGCATTAGGGGCCCCGCAGTGAATTTCACAGGCATGTACTTCGCAGAAATGTTGCCCAATCTGGGAACGCAGTGTTGCTAAAACCCAGCAAGTGACTGTCCTCACAACAGGGCCCTTGTAGGAGTTCCTCAGCACTTTGCCCAGTCCCCAGAGCTGTCCTGGCACAATCTACAGTTCCTGGAGGAGAGAACACGTTCTTGGAAACCCTCTTTCCTCAGCAGTCCACAAGGCTCAGATTTTGTGAGGCAGGGCTGCTGGAAAGATGCAAGTCCTTGGATCAGCAAAGCACTCTTCTCCCAGAAGATGGGGAGAGGGGAAGATAGATTCAATCTAGGAACACTAGGCTTGGCCTCCTCTACTTGTTCAGCTGAGCTACTGGAAGGAAGCCCTGGGTCTGAGAGGAAAGGGGGCAGTGGGCCCCCAGGTCAGTTCTCAGTTCCCCTCGTTCTCAGGGTGACCTCTCCTCCACATACTGACTGTGGCTTCGGAAGTACTCAGGGAATGGTTCATATCTGCCGGCAGCCCTCCTTCTTTTCCTGTTCTCCCCCAGGCAAGTCACCGTCTGAAGTCTGACCTCATTGGTCTGCCCCCTCAAGCCTCCCTCTGAGATTCCAGAGCGTGGCCACATGACCCTAACCTGAGGGAAGAAGGCCTAGAACCAAGGGGAGGAAAGGCCCGATCCCCCTTGTTTTGTTTGGAGCAGTGTCTCTGATGATACTGAGTGGCATCACCCTCACTGCTTTCTCAGGGGGCCTGGTAAGGGACTGCAGGCCCACCACCAGCAGACAGAGCCCCAAATCATGCAGCCAGTTCCGCCCCGAAAACAGAGCCCCAGCTTACCAGCTTTTGCACCAGGAAGAAGTCCTTCTTGTAGATAGCAATGCCCTTGTTGAACAGCTTCCTCTCTGCCATCTTCCACTGGTCAGAGCCTGCAGGGCAGAGAGGGAGCAGAGGCCGTGAGCTGGATGGGGCTGTGCGCACCACAGGGGGCGATCCCGGCCGGCACAGAGGTGTGAGGGCACCCACTGGTGATCCCCGAAGGCATTCAGAGCCGGATCCACACCCTGTTTACCACGCCCTAACTATGCTGCAGACTAAATAAGCTCGTGGAACCCTCGATGCTCTGCCTGGCCCGGGCAAGGTGCACCGCTGAACGGGGATGGACAACAGTGGCCGCTGGCATTATGCCATCTGGTCACTGTCCTTTCTAAAGCACAGTGCCCAGCATGGGATATGGCACTCCAGGGGCTGCTTAAGTTCCAGGCACCTGAGGCTAGTGTGGACGGCACCCCTAGATGCCTGTCCCTTGCACCTTGCCATGGACTTTGCTGCCTGCACTGGCTCCCACCTGCCCACACCTTTCTCCCTCCCCCTCCAGGGCACAGGAAGCTCTTTGAGAACTACCCCAGCTTGGTGTCAGCTCCTTCTTCCCTCTGGCTCTTGGCTAATCCACCTCCCACGCCCACCCGGGGCCGTGACTCGGCATGGATGCTGGGGACCCCTGGAGGCTCCGGGTCCCAGGCCCACCTGTGTAGTGATACGTTGCCAGTGGGTGGTTGTGGGGCCGCAGGGGCTTCTTCAGTAGCAGCTTATTCAGCGTTTCCTAAAGGGAAGTGGGGGAAAGCTCAGGGCCCTGCAGGGGTCTCGGTGGTGGGCTGAGCATCCTAGGTGCCAGGCAGAACTCAGAAGGCCTCCTCAGCCCTCCAAGCAGCAGGGTGGGCCTTTATTCCCACCCCCCACTTAACTGCTCAGGGACAAGAGGTCTGGCAGGATGGTGATGTCATGGGGGGGAGGGGCTGCTCGGGAACCGGCCACGGGCCTCTTGGGAGGGAAACTGCGGTCCCCAGGACAGACAACCACAGGTGCAGAAAGCCCTCGGTGACGGCCCTTCTGAGGGAGGGGACTCACTGACCCAGAATCGGGGACTGCACCGGAGGACCCCGTGCAGCAAGGTCTGGGCTCTGGAACGAAGCTGGCCTGGTCAGATCCCCCTGCCCGCCTCAGATCGGCAGGCCAGCAGACGTGGATCCGGGCCAGCCTCCCTGAGGGGCCCTCCCTCCACCTGGGCCGCTGTCTCACCAGGATGTCTCCCCTGGACTCGTGCAGACAGTGCAGCGCCAGCTCCTGGTTGGTGCCAGCCCCCGGGAAAATGCTGGAGCAGGCGGCGGTCAGCAGGTCTTCCACTGGAGCAAGCGTGGGAAGGGAGGAGAAGGAATCACGTTCCGGGACCAGCCCACCCACCTGCCTGAGAGCCCACCTTCACCTCCTGGCCGCGGTCCCCTCTCACCTTGCCTCTGCTTCTCCCGGCTGCTTTCGAGGTCCTCCCAGGGCTGCCACACCAAGTCGGCCTTGTGGGGGTCGGCGGCTGCCAGGGCTCGGTCCCTCATCGAGGGGATTTCCGCTTGGAACCGGGAGCCCACGTTGATCCGTCTGTGGGGGTGGAAAGGGCAGGGAGTGAGGCCTCACCTGGCGGCGATCGGGACTCTTCCTCCCTGGGCTGGGAGAAGGTGCAGGGGTAGCTGGCAGAGGCTGAGCACAGCAAGGCCTCAGCTGAGCACAGTAAGGGAATTTGGCTTCTGTGAGGACAGCCTGGCAAAGGGCACCTGGTCCGGCCAGAAAGACAAGGCCTCGAGGCTGGAAAGGGGAGCAGCTCCAGGTCTCCAGACGCGGAAGGAGTCTCTTGGACTATCCCCCTAATTCTCCTCAGAGGCGAATTTAAACCGAGCCGGTCCTTTCCTTTCCCTGTGACTTCCACACAGAAGCAGGGTGGGGACAGTAAAGCCCAGAGGCCACTGCAGAATCTCAGAGGCCCGCTCAGCCCTCTGCGGGCCCCACACGACCCTCCTCATCCTCACCGGCCCCGCATGCACTGGATCCCTCTGAGCCACCCTCATGCCAGGGGCCAGAGGAAGGAGAGCACTTACGGCTCGATGCTCACTGGGGTGGCCTCCCCCATCACAGAGAGGACAGGTGGGGTGACTTCAGCGCTATCTATGGGACAAAAGGCACATTGGTGAATGGCCCCCTCCTCCCTTCAGCAAGCCCCCCCGGCCCCACCCTACGTGGCTTCTCTGTTTGCAAAGAGCCATAGCAGTGACTCACAGAGACTCGCATTTGGAAATCGGGCACCCTGCATCCTGGCTCCTCAGCCTGTGACTGTGACGACTAACTGTGACTTTGCCAAACATGTGGGTGCTTCTGCCTTCACACCTGCTGAAAGGGGCTATTACTACCCACCTCCCAGGATTAACGTGAGGACTGAATGAAATCACGCACAGAGCCGCACCCTCAACAAATATCAGCTATTACTACTACTCCTCCTACCCAGAGCTGGGTCCCTGCCCCAGGAGCTCCCATACTACAGAATTAACTCCAGCCGTAAGCTGTGCTTGCTCTGGTGCAGAAGCTGAAACTTCTGGCACACTAGCACGACGGTGAAGGGGATCCTGGTTTCCTACTTATCTCCTCCCTTCCACGCTGGATTCTCTGCCTCAGTTTCTCCTGAGCTAATCTTAGCGTCCAACGTGATCCAGGCACTCCCTTGCTCTCAAACCAAAACCTTGGCTGACTCCCCTCTGCAGCCCGAGATAAAACCTCAACTCCCCCGCTCAGCTGGCTCACGCAGTCCCCCTTCCGTCTAGGCCTCCGACCACCCCCTTGCCCGGACCCAACCCAGATCCCAGCAGACTGCTTACTCACCGATCATCACTCTGCACGCCCCACCTCCAGGCCTTTGTACCACCCATTTCCTCAGCCTGGTGGGCCCTCCCCACCCCCTTCCCAGCTTAACCTCAGCTCTAGCCCCACCCTCTCTTGAATGCTTTCTTACCCCTTGAATGCTCACTCCTACCCCAGGCTAGGAGCCTCTACAGGCTTTGGAGCTTAGGGTCGGCTTCACTCGCTGGCTGCTGCAACCACTCTGCTCACAACCTCTGCTCTTCTGTCTCCCAGGTTCCCAAGTCAACTCCCTAATGGCCCTGTACTCTCTTCAGAACAGACCACGCTGTCCGTGCACCGCTGGAGCCTTCACCAGGCCCAGTTCAATGCTCTACACCCAAGTGCTCGATAAACACTTCTGGGTGGACAGGAGGCCTCTCATTGCTGCCGGTCTGGTCTCTACGGTGACTTCTTCCTGCACAACCCAGGCAGGGAGAGAAGCTCCAAAGCTTGGAGGGTACATGGGAGGGGAGAAGGTCAGCCAGCCCAGGGTGAACCATTTCTCACCCCCAGACACCAGGGGGCACCAGAGAGCTAGGCCAAGGGAGGTCCGGGTCAGAGGTTAACGTGGTGAGGGCGGCAGCCTCACCCTTCCACCTCCGGTAATGTTTGCTCCCACCCAATCCTCCACCACCGCCAAGGGATAGGATTATCCCATTTTTTAGAGGAAAAGGATCCTTTCGTGGAGTGGGAAACATTTTTCAACAATTCACCTTCCAGACCAGCCAAAATGTCTGCTCTAAGCCAAAACAACTGTTGAAGAGACCCAGGACACAGGATCTACCACACAGAGCAAAGAGGACGCTCCAGGTACGATGTTAAGTGCCCTACGTTTGTTAATGCATCCGAACCTCACCACAACCCTGCGAGCAAACCGCTATTTGTGGATCCCAAAATAGTTGAACTTGGCAATTTCATCACCAACCAAATACTACCAGTATCTTCAATTAAATACTGAAGAAACTGAAGCAGAGAGGGTTTAAACGACTTGCACAAATAATAGTAAATGGTAGAATTGGGATTTGAACCCAAGCAGTTGGGCTCATACCCCCCTCCCACACCCCTGCCTGTTCTTGAACCAGGGCAGTCTCCTTTTCTGTCTCAGAGAAGAGACTGGAACCCCGTTGCCCACGGTGTTTTAGCCCAGTCTCCAGCAGCCCTACAAGGGGAGTCTCATCCCTGCCCATGTCCCTCCCTCCCCACATTCCCTGCCCCCATGGCCCCTGAGGGGGGGGTCACTCACTAGACCGGAGCAGGGTGCGATGGGCACTCTTTGGCGTGATGGGAGGAGGGGCTGGGATGCTGCTGGTTGACATGATGGCATTGAAATAGAGGCCGGAGCCTTCCCGCACGGGGCTGAGGATGGGGGGAGGTGTGTATGGGGGCAGCTCAAAGCTCCGCTCAGAGGGGTGGTCGGCTAGGCGGACAGGAGAGCGCAGGTGGCTCTGGTATGGGGTGATGTTGGAGTAGACGGGAGGGGCAATGAAAGTGCCCGCCTTGGTGGGGATGATCAGGGGCTCAGGCCGTGGACGCTGCTTTGGTTTCCGCACTGAAGTTTCCCCTTCCAACTTGACATTCGTGTCCTCAGCCTGGAGAAGGAAATAGAACCAAGATGGCTCAGGCTCCTATGTGCTGGGAAAACCGAACACTTGACCACTACTTGTCAGTCTCACCTTTGGAACTTAGTCTGCCCGCTACACCCGCCAAGGCAAGCCTGAGACAGGAGAGGTCCAAAAATGCTTTCGCTGTCTCCTCTAGGCTAGGGGTCAGCAAACTGTTTCAGTAAAGGGCCAGGGAATAAATTTAGGCTTTGTGGGCTGCACGCCCGTCTCCTTCACACATTCTTCTTCCCCTCCTCCCCAATCCCTTCCAAGAATCCTTCTAAAATGTAAAATCCATTCTGAGGTCCGGATTTGGCCCACATACTCTAGCTTGCAACCCCTGATATGAAATATGCCATTGGACAAGGAACTGGAGTAGTTAAGGTCCAGGCTCTGCCGCTGGATTGCTTGGAACGGGCTCTACCTCCTTTACTTACCACCAAAAACTTCTTAACTTCTCTGTGCATCATCATTTTTAACATGGGAATATAAGTACCTACCAAATGGGTTAGCTATGAAGACGAAATGAATTAATACACGGGAACCACTGAGAACAGTACCTGATATACAGTAATTACTCCATAAATGCCGGCTGCTATCAAACTCTGTATTAGATGGAGATAACTACTGTGTGCCCAGACCTGAGCCAGGTATGGGGCCATCAAATGAACAAGACAGTCCCATCCTCACTGTATCAGTGCCATGACCACAGACTAGCCCACTCATGCTGTCAAAGGTTAGCCCTCCAAGCTTACACTTCTCCCTGCTCAGTAGAGTTCATGGGTCTCCAGCCCGAATAGAGGGTAGGGCTGTAAGGGAATAGAGGCCTTTCTCTGTTCCATCCCTATCCTCTCAAATGAGGAAGAGCAACACCCACAGCTGGGTGCACAGCTGGCCAACAGGTGAGGCCAGCCGCACTGACCCAGGAAGCCGGGGAGCAGCCGGCTTTCTCCCCCTGCCAGGGTCCAGCCCCACAACCCCTTTCAGCAGAGGGCTTTGACGCTACACGACGTCTTGGCCGTGGCCTTTACCCATTTTTGCCCTCTTTTCTTTTCTATAGACTAGGAAAAAATGAAATGTTTCATTCTTCCTCCCTTAGCGGAAAAAGATGATTGCACAGAAAAAAAATTGCAGTGGAGCCGAAGGCCCCCAAACTTGCTAGACAAGAAACCCAACGTGAACTTGGCTAGCTGATTTGTAATTTTGTAATAAGGGAAATAGAATTAAACTATTTTGAATATTTGACAGTATTTTTTGTATTGACACTGTAGATGTGATAATAGTATTGAGGTTATATGGCAGGAAGGAAGGTGGGGAGGAAGGGAGGAGAGAAGGAAGGGAGAAAGTTTATGGATAGCATACTCCAGATACAAACCTAAGTATTTACAAATGCAATGAAACGGTGTTTGGGATTTGTTTCAAAAAAAAATCCAGTGGCAGGAAGAAGTGGAGATACAAATAAAAAAATGACGTCTGTATTCTGAAAACCGTTAAAGCCAGGGGATGGCTAAATACTGAGGTTCATTTTACCATTCTCTATACTTTTGTGCAACACTGAAAATATCTATAATACAAAGAAAAATAGGGGCGCCTAGGTGGCTCAGTGGGTTAAGGCTCTGCCTTCGGCTCAGGTCATGATCTCAGAGTCCTGGGATGGAGCCCCGCATCAGGCTCTCTGCTCAGCAGGGAGCCTGTTTCCCCTCTCTCTGCCTGCCTCTCTGCCTGCTTGTATGATCTCTCTCTCTCTGTCAAATAAATAAATAGAAATCTTTAAAGAACAAAAAAAGTTAAAAAAAACACAAAGAAAAATAAATAACTAAGTAAGGAAATAACAATCAATAAATAAATAAACCTCCTCCTAAAGCCTGGTGAAGTGAAAGTACCCACAGGTGGGGATTCAAGAGATCCAAATTCCAGGGCTAGCTCTGTCATTTCTTGGCTGTATGAACTTAGGTAAGTTCTTATGTTTTCTGGACCTACTTCCTCATCTATGAAATGGGCACGTGGAGCTGTGCACTTGTGCAGGCTCCTTCCGGTCATCCTCAGGACAAGCTGAGGCCTCTAGCCTCCAACCTCTGTCACAATCAGAGAATGGGACTCGAGAGAGCAGAGACTGAGCTGCTCGTGATAATCCTAGAGCTCCCTCTTCTGTTATGGGATCAGGCTTATAGGCCAACTCTCCAGCTGAGAACAGCTAAAAAATCCAAACTCTCTATAAAAACCACATTTCTGGAGGTAGCAGAGAGCAAATCAGTTGACAAAGACTTGAAGAGCCAAGATACAGGCGAAGTAGGAAAGTGAAAGCAGTGAGTGCAGCGTTCAGAGCTGTGCTTTCCCTAGAGGTCGATGCATTACTGGAAGAGGTAATTGGGAAACTGTGAAACTAAGCAGGGTTTTTAACAAACCCAAGGAGCTGGCAGAATGAAAATCGGGCTTTAGGCCTTGCCAAGGAAGGAGAGCCTGATAAACCCCCCAGGCCTTGGATTGGGGCTCTGAGAAACTAAATCCTCAGAATAAAGGTGACTCAGAAATAGACTCATCCTCACATGGAATAATACACAACTTAAAATCATCTCATCTCAATTGTTGATTAAATTAAAAATAATTCAGGATTGCCAATGCCCTTTGCTACCTGTTAGATGCAAAGATAAATCCTGTCTGGAAGACAAGAATATCATCCCAGAGACTTTAATTACCTCAACAATTTTTCATATATGTTTGACATGTAATTAAAACTAACCAGATATATAAGAGAACAAAATGTGACTTAAAAACAAGAAGTAACAGAACAGAAAGAGACCAACAGGGATCCCAGTAATAGAGCTATCAGATATAAACTTTAAGAAAACTATACTTGGGCGCCTGGGTGGCTCAGTGGGTTAAAGCCTCTGCCTTCGGCTCAGGTCATGATCTCAGGGTCCTGGGATCGAGCCCCACATTGGGCTCTCTGCTCAGCAGGAAGTCTGCTTCCCCCTCTCTCTCTGCCTGCCTCTCTGCCTACTTGTGATCTCTCTCTGTCAAATAAATAAATAAAATCTTAAAAAGAAAAGAAAACTATGCTTAAATTATGCAATAAAATAAAAGGTCGAAAATTTCATCAAAGAACTAGAAATGCTACAAATAAACCAAATAGAAATTCAGTAACTGAAAAAAATAACTAAAAATAAGAACTCGACAAATGGGCTTAACAACATATTAGATATAGCTAAAGAAAGAATTGGTGAACTGAAAGTCTAGAATAAGAGAAAAGTAGAAAATACAGAAAAGTACATGATAGACAAAATAGGGGATATATGTGGTGAAAGACTCCAACAAATGTGTAACTGGAGTCCCAGAAGTAGAGAAGAGAGAAAATGGGACAGAAGAAATATTTAAGAAGGACTACAAACTCTAAACAGGATAAACACAAAGCAAACCAATAGTTAGGTCTAACAGCAAAACTGCTGAAAAGCAATGACAAAAACAAAAAAAAAAAACACACACAAAAAAAACATTTAAAAGCAATAAGATAAAAAGACACCTTATATTCAAAGAAACAACAAAATGGCTTATGGTGATTTCCCAACACTGTAACTACAATGCAAGTCTAAAGACAATAGAATGATATTAAGTGCCAAGAGAAAATAACTACCAACACAGAATTCTCCACCCAGCAAAGTTATCCTCCTCTTTTGCTCTCTCTCTAATAAATAAATAAATCTTAAAAAAATAAACATTTTCAGACAATCAAATACTAATAAATTTCATCATTAACAGACTCGCACTGAAGGAAATATTAAGGGATGTTTTTCAAGCAGCACATAAATGATCTGATCTAGAAGCCTGGAGATATGAGAAGAAATGAAAAGCAACAAATTGCTCAGGCTTTCAGTAAATCTAAAATGAACAACAACTGAACAAAACAATGTTATCACTGAGGAATGTATAGAATTGTTCAATCACAAGACTGTACAGATGAAACTAAAATAACACTGTATGTTAACTATATTGGAATTAAAATTTTAAACTTAATAAAAACAATGATGTTAAAACATCCTGGTGATGTTAAAATGTTTAGAGAATGAAAATACATGTTAATAATTCAACAAGTTAGAGATTGGTGAAAAATGGAGTTAAAAGTGTTGTAAGAACTTTGCATTGTTCCAGAAGAGGTAAAATACTAATTTATATTAGATTTCAATAAGCCAAGAATGCATGTTTTACTCTGTAGTAGCTCTTTTCAACCAAAGAATTAAGCCCTAATGTCTTAAGGCATTCACTGTATGTAATGACTTAGCTTCTTGCTTATACTTCTAGAATGGTACTAGCTTTGTGCCATCTGAGAAGGTAGTCCTTCAAATTCCTTTTTGTGGGACTTAGTTCTCTCACATTAATCCAGAAAAGAAAGGCTGCCTGGATAATTACTAAAAGAGTAATGAATAAATAAAAGTAATAATTAAGTAAATAAATAAGAATAATAAACAAGCATATAACTAATAAATCAATGGAGAGGGAAATGGAAAAACAAACCCAATCAATCCAAAGGGTGTGAGGGAGTGGGGGAAAGGAACAGAAAAGGCAATATGGGATAAATAGAAGGCAAACAGTAAGAAGGTAGATTTAAACTCAAGTATTTCAGTAATTAAGTTAAAAGTAAACTACAGCAATGCTCTAAAAGACAAAGGTTGTCAGAACAGATAGCAACAAACCCCAGTTACAGGCCACTTGAAAGACACACCTTAGGCATAAGGATACAGAAGGGCTAAGAGTAAAAAGATGGAAAAGATACGCATCTCATCCACTCCTCTCCCTGCAACACTAACCAAAAGAAAGCTAACGTTTCACAAAATAAACTTTAAGAGGCAAAAAGATTACTAAAAGTAAATAGAAACATTTCATAATGATGAAGTATCTAATCAACTTTTTTTTTTAGGGTCTAATCAACTTCTAAATGAATATGCAACTAATAACAAAGCATCAAAATGTGTAAAACAGGGGCACCTGGGTGGCTCAGTGGGTTAAAGCCTCTGCCTTCGGCTCAGGTCATGATCTCAGGGTCCTGGGATCGAGCCCACATCAGGCTCTCTGCTCAGCTGGGAGCCTGTTTCCCCCTCCTTCTCTGCCTGCCTCTCTGCCTACTTGTGATCTCTATCAAATAAATAAATAAATAAAATATTTTTTAAAAATGTATAAAACAAATGCTGACAGAACTAAAAGATGAAATAGATAATGCCTCAAACTTAATGAGAGATTTTAACATACATGTTTGTACTGACAGAACAAGTAAACATCTCTGCATCCCAGTGCCTAGCACAAAACCTGACCCATTTTGGAAGCCAAAATTTGCTGACCTGAAATGAAAGAGAGTCACACATCCTTGATTTTCCTAGGCAGTCCCAATTTCAAGTATAAAACTGTCTCCCCATAAGGTACATTTATCCATAAGTTTGGTTTGGAAAATATAAATAGTATCTCCACAGGTTGCTTGAATCCCTCCTATATTGCCATGTTCTCCTTTTTCCCGTAGGGTACTAGGCCCCCAGGAGCACATAGGTACTAGAGGTGTTTGAAAGGGGAGCCTCTCATACCTGAGCTGGGGCATCAGTCCCAGGGATACGGGTGGACCGCCTGCGGGTGACGATGACAGAAGGCTTGTGTTCAGTGGGGTTCTGTTCAGGACCCTTCCCGTCCTCGTCAACACCTCCAGCTTGGGCCGCCTCAGTTGGGTCCACAGTCCGCACAGGCACAGACACTGGGATGATGAGGGGTACCATCCCACTGTCCTCTCGTGCTCGCTTGGCAGATAAGGAAGGCTCAGAAAACTCCACCCCACACTTGGTAGTTGAAGCCAACACACTTTTCCGCTTCTCCTCAGAGCCATTGGCATCCTGGAGGAGAGGGAGGGGGAACAGCGGTAAGGTTTACAAGGTAAGTCCTGATAGGTCCAAGACCTCTAGTCGCATTTGATCCAGGAACTCAAGACTCCAAGACATCCAGGAACTCAAGACATTCCCAGTGGTCTTTCCCTGAGTACCTTTTCTCTCACCACACTCCCAAATACTCTCTATAATCTCCCTTCTGCCAGGGCCTCTGATCCTGGCCTGGCACAGGAGTCCCCAGATGGCCATCTCAAGCCACAAGTGGCTTACAGATGTGTTTTTGTTTGGCCTGCACAATGCATGGCACAAGAAATAGTATCTAAATTCAAAACATATCTCTGCAAAAGAAACTAAGCAAGGAATCTGTTACCAGGTAATGGTGGTCTTTGTACCTTTTCCTCATTGGCAAGTGGCTGGAGGGAAGTCAAATTCTACAGCCTCTGACATATCAGCCTGGCTCATAGGCATGTGGGGGGGGTTGAAACCCCTAGGGAAGGAAGGTGCAAACACTGGCTTTGGAGCCAGATACTGGGCTTTTATCTTAGCTTTGTGCCCTTGGGAAACAATCCTTGGGCCTCAGCTTCTTTAGCAATAAAACCAGACAATGGCAGCATCCCTGTCACAGGGTTTGACGATATATTATTTGTGATCAAGTATAAGAAACTGCAAGTACAAGAGAAGTGCTCAGATTCGTTTCATTCTTCTTCTCTGTTCTTGTCCTTTCTTTTAAATCAACTTGATTGCAGCAAAATTTACAGACAACAAAATGCACAGATTCTTAATTAGTCTGAAGCATTCTGACCAGTATAATCACCTGAGTGACCACTGCCATCTTCTGGTTTTAGTACGCAGGATCTGGCAACAGTTTCACCTGCCCCTACTCCCAGTCCACGTGCCAACCCACGACGGTGTGCGGCCCCTTCCTGCCTGCGAACTGTGTGCAGACACTTCCTCTCTCCTTCAGGTCAGAATGTACCTACATAGAGATTCTTTGCACGCAAGGAGCTCAGAACTCCCTGATGCTTATGGGTTCTTTCCGTTTCCTTCAATGAAGGGAGAAAACTGCCCTGTGGACTTGCAATCCCTTGCTCTCCCCTGGCCCCAGACACGGCTCCCCGTGCCCTCCGCCAGTCCAGGCCTCCATCCTGGGCCACTCTCACCTTCGCGTTCTGCAGTGAGGCCAGCTCCACTGCCTTCTGGGCCAGGGTCAGCAAATTGGCCTCCTGGGACGCCCGGCGCCTCCGTCGAGTGCTCTGGATCACCCCACCCCGTAGCACCTGCCCACAGTCCCCCAGGCCCACGGCCCGCACGCCCTCCTCGCTGCCCATCGTGGGAGCCTCCCGCTCCCGACCGTTGGGTGCCAGTCTCTCCCCGTCAGACAGCAACTGTGACTCCCTCAGCTCCAGTGGGAATCCCAGAGCTTCGGGATGGGGCTGCCCCAGGGGGCCGGGTGGCGGCTGCTGCGGGGGCCAGTGATGAAGGAACAGGTTGCTGGTGGGCTCCTGTCCAGGTTGGGTGCCAGCCACATCCAGGGGGGCGGAAGGCAGGACGCCCTCCTTAGAGAGGCGGCGGGAGCGGCGGGGGAAGGCGATCTGGGACTGAGGTAGCACAGGCTGTGGGGCTGACTCCTGCAGGAGGGCCTTGCGCAGTTCTGGGTTCATATCAGGGTTGGGGGCGAAGGGGTAGGGCGCCATGCTGTGGTGAGCCAGGTGCGACTGCCCCAGGGGCCCGGCCGGCTGCAGCCCAAAGTCCTGGGGCTGCTGTGAGGGTGGCTGCTGCATGGGATAGAAGTTCTCAAAGAGCGGCATCTGGGGGAGGGTGGCCTGCAGCGGCGGCTGCGGCTGCTGCGGCTGCTGCTGCTGCTGCTGCTGCTTCTGCGGCGGGAAAGCCGCAACCGGGTTGGGGGGCGGTGGGCCCTGCCGGAAGACCTGCCGGTTCACCTGGTGGCCGAATGCCAGCTGGAAGGGCTGCAGGGGCAGTGTCTGGTTTGGGGGCTTCTTGGCCACATGGAAAGAGTTCAGGGGCGTCTGGGACCGCCCGACCTCCAGCTGCACCTTCTGGGGCATCATCGGCCGCACCGCATTTCCATAGCGGTCCAGCTGCGGCCCCGCTCCTTTCTCCCGCTTCAGCGCCTCGGGGTGGTTGTAGTACGTAGAGACCCCCATGCCGGGATGAGGGCTCCCCTTGGGTCCACTGTAGAGGGGCAGGCTGTGGCGGTTCCACGTTGTGGGGGGCGGAGGCTGGCCCGGCTGCTGCTGCCAGCCGCTGTCGCTGACGCCCCCGCCGCCGCCGCCTCCGCGCTCAGGGCCCCGCCCTGGAGCCATCACGGAGTTGGGCCACTTGATGGAGCCCACCTGCTGGGACAGCATGGCCGCCGTGGTCCGCTCGGGACCGTACACCACGGAGTTCAGCAGGGCCAGGCTGTTGGGAGGAGGCAGCTCCACAGGCTGGGACACGGGGGCGGCCCCTGCGGGGCCCTCGTGCCCGAAGTAAGGCTCCTCCTTCACTCTGGTGGACTGTGGAGGGGCCGGGGGCTGCTGCGGGGCCTGCAGGGGTGGGGGCTGCTCCTTGGGAGCTGGTTCCTGGTCCCCAAAGAGGCAACGCTTCCGCTTGTTCTGAGCCTTGGGCTGGGCCTGGAGGTTCATGGTGTGGCCAACTGGGCCCTGGCAGTGAGCCCTACTTCACCAGTTGCCCATCCCCTGTGGGAAGGTCTTGCTGGAAGCCCAGCTCTTGTCCGGGAGCCAGTGGGGGCAGAGCAGGAGAGGGATGAATCCAGGCACAGGGAGAAAGGACGGTGGGCTCTTCCTTGCTCTTCGCAGAGAGGTTCTTGGGCTCGGCTACTCTGCCCAGTTCATGATGTTCCACGGGGCCCTGGAGCCTGCAGACAGAAGAGCGATAACGTCAGCCACAGCCTCCCAGGATGCCCCAGATGTCAGCACAAGTGTGAGAGAGGGGCCCACGTTCACAGAGCAGCCCTGGAGAGGCAGGAGCCAGGGCCTCCGGGGAACAACCAGAAGGCAGGGCTTTGTGACTCCCCTTGTCCCACCAGCTCACCCTGCGGCATTTGGGTGTGTAATTTGTACACTGCACAGAGGCATCTGCCAGGAACAAGTGGGGCTGAGATCCAGTTGGAGCCCTTGCAGCCACGACGGGAAAAGAGGCAACAAAGGGCTTCTCTTAGGCCAGGTCCCATGGGCTGAGCACGTCTGCCCACGTCGTAGCCTCCCCAGCAGACCCAGAAGGAGTTTTATCCAGACCGCGCCTCCTCTGATGCTCCAAAGCTGCAAGCATATCTCAGACACAGGAAGTGGAGACAACAGGGGTCATTCCTAACTAAATGGCTCCAGGGTGGGGAGCCCACCAGGTCCTTGCAGAGTCCAGAGCCCAGGGCTGGCTCCAGTCCTTTGCGCTGAGGCACGTAGGTGAGGCCCTAGAAGGGTATGTGCGGTTCTAGCCCCACCCCTGGGAGGAGCCGCTGGGTGGGACTGCGGCTGCCAGAGTCTTCCCCAAACCGGCAACAGAACCTGTTTTGCAGCCCTGGCTGGCTGGGGGCAGGATCCAGCCTGGTACCTACTCAGCAATCCTCACCGACCCTCCTCCACCGCCAAAGAGCTCCTGGCGTTCTGAGCAATAATGAGCAAAGAACCAGCGCAGCTCCGATACTGAGGGGATGCAGATCACTAGGACTTAGGTCTGAAATGTTTTTCTGTGACATGGTGTGACTTAGGGTGTTCATAGTGTCTGAGTTTATTTTCTAACTTGATTAAAAACAACAACAACAACAGGTTGCTCTATTGCTCTATTTATCCTGCTTCAGGACAGCTAAAATCAAGACCAGTATTTTATAACTTCCATGTATTTTTATCACCTACATGTACACCTTGCATGTATTTTCAAAGCTCTGTCTTTCTTCAGAAAGCTTTTTTTTCCCCCTCCCTGGAAGTTGGTGAGGGTGGGAGCTTCTCGGCCTACGTCCTCCCAACGCTGCTAGGATTCTGCTTCTGAGCCAGTCAGGCCAGGAGGGAAGGGGAGAGGAGGAGCGGAGCTCAGGAAGCCCTGAGGAATCAATCTGCAGGTCCAGACCAACCTCAGACCTCAGACCCTAGAAGCCCCAGGTCCTAGTAAGTAGTCCCAGGAGTTCTCGGGAAACCCGCCCAGCCAAGGAGGGCTGGGCTGGGGCTGGGATTGGGTGCTAAGGGCCGGCTCTCTCTGTCCCCTATCACCCATTCACAGGCTTCCGCAGCTCCCCAGCCCTTCCCCTCCCAGAGCTGCAGTGACTCACTCCAGCACCCCCCCCACCTGCCTTTCACTTTCACCAGCACCCAGAAGGGGAGGGACTTCCTCCTCCATTTCCTTCCTCAGCTCTGGGCCCTGCAGTAAGCAAGACAGTGCTTCCCGCTGGCACCCGCTTCGTCTTCACTTATGGAAATGGGGGAGGGAGGGAGAGACTAGGTGGACAGCCCCACCACCCTGGCCCCTGGCAGCAGGGGGACAATTTGGACAACCAGGGGGACAATGTGGACAAGCAGGGAGTGCAGAGGGCATAGAAACCACCTTTAGAACAAAGCCCTTTCTCTTGCCTTTAAACTCTCATTCCCTGACGGCCAACCCGACTCAGAGCAGAGACCCCAAAGCCAGCGCCGCGCCCTCACCCCATGAAAATCACCCTGGGGAGCAGGGTGAACCCGCAGGCTGGGACTGTCCTGGCGAAAGGCGTCAGGCTCAGCCTCTCCAATCAGCGTGAGCAAACTGTCTGCAGAAGCAAGACAGAGGAAGGAAGAATGTGCCCGAGGGGAGGGGAGGGGAGGGCGCAGAGGGGGAGCTGGCCGGTCCACGTGCCTCCAGCCCCTCAGGTGCCCACGTGCACTTGTGCTCCCTCTGCCCTCGCAAGCACAGGCTGGCCCCCCTCCCCCAGTTACAGCTCTGTTGCCTTTGAGCCGCAGCACCGGCTCACGGGCTTGGGGTCTGGAGGAAGGGGAGGCCCATGTGACAGATGAGCCTGGGTGCACGTGTGAGGCTACGACGCAACACAGGGGGATGGCCGCTTGGAGCCCGGGGGGAGGGTGAGTTCTGCAGGTTAGGCTGAGTGAGATGGAGGCTGAGTCTGTGAATGGAGCTCAGGGCAGGGCTGCTCTGGGGCCCCACGCTGGCTCACCAGCTGTTTGGTCAGGCTGGTCAGCCTCCCCTCCTCCGCCCTGCATGTCAAGAAGGACCAGCACTCGGGATTCCACAGTAAGTTTGCAAAGCTGGGCTGGGAACTTGCTTAGAAGAAACCAAGGTGGCAGATTATGGGGAGGCTGAATCACCCCCAAAGCTTCTGCAGAGGCCTTCCTGTCTCCCCACACGGGCAGGCTAAGAGTGCCAAGAGCACAGACACTCAGACCTGGAGCCCTCAGAGAAGAAAGGTTACGAAGTAGGGGGATGAGAAAGACTGAAAGATGCCTGGGAACCCTAGAGGAAGGAGGGGAGGAACCACACACCAAGGCAGCAGGGCCCCAAGGACGGTCATGGTGGCAGCAGAAGGCACCTGTGCCGGGCCTGTCCTAAGTGCTTTGCATAGGTTTAATTTCCACAACAGCATTATAAGGCGGCATGAAACATTGCTATTTTCACTTCCATTTTACAGAAGAGCTAGTGGAGACTCAGAGGGGCTAAGTAACCTGACAATGGTCATGCGGTAATTATGTTCTAAGGCCAGGACTTGAACCTACCTCCGACAGCCTCCAAGACCAAGCTCTTCTTCCTTATCCCTACAACATGCCACAAAGACACCAGGTCCCTCTCTACATCCCCCCTTCTACAGCATACGCCCCACCACCTCAGAGCAAGGATTTCTGGACACAGATACCCTCCCTCACTGACAGGCCCCCTCACCCCTGCCGGAACCGTTGGCAGGTAAACTTCTCTTATTTCTCCCTCCCACCCACCCCATAGCTGAGGCCCTTAGTCCTACAGGAAGGGAGGGAAGAAATGGGGCCTCACCACAGAAGGGCCACCCACAAGGAGGCCTGAGACTCACTGGCCACTTCAGTCCAGCCCTCCGGGCCTGGACTCTCCAGCCCCTGCAAACTCACCCCTGCCTCAGGTCTAGTTGCTGCTGGTGGGGCTCCCAGCTCTCATATCCTACTTGAACCTCACAGCCTGCAACTCTGGGCAGGACTAAGCCACTTCCTCTCGTTTCTCGTGCCCTAGCCCCACTTCTCTGTTCCTCAGGTGGAAATCAGCCTGGCCTTCCTCCCAGCAAGGAAGAGGAAGGAAGCCATCTTTTCCAAAGGCTACTGACCTATGGGCCAACTCACTAGGGTACAGGGAAGAGGATGTAATGAGGAACTTCTGCGGCAGCGCCCCCACCCCCACCCCGGGGATAGCTGCAGGGTCTCTAACAGCGGATGCAGGAACACTGCAAAAGGAAACCCACAGTCACCAAGGGGCCCCAAACAGTGCAACCCACTTATCAGTCTGTTTGATTGTCTGTCCCAGCTCTATTCACTCTCCCTTCCTCCGGGCACCTCACGGCTCTAACCAATCTCTGACCAGACCCAGAGATGCCCGGGGGCTGAAGACAAGGCAAGAGTCTGTCATCAATGACCAGGGACCTCCGAGGCTTTCAGGAGGATCTGTAGTAGAAAATACTTTCTCTCTACAGAGAAAGCAGGGTGCACCAAGAAAGGAAAAAGCAGGGTGCACCAAGAAAACAGTGCTGAACCCACATAAGTGTTTTGCAGACACATGAAGGAAGGCGCTGGAAAGGCCTTTGGGTGCCCTTGCTGGCGGTGACACCATGCCCTCCAGAGAAGGCAGTTGGAACACACACAGCTCCCCAAGCGCCCTCAGCAGCCCTGCCACATGCCCAACACTGGCTGGGTCGTCCAGAGAGCCCTCACCCCCGCACAGCGGGGCCAG
The DNA here is from genome assembly GCA_028646535.1 of Procyon lotor. Taxonomy (NCBI): domain Eukaryota; kingdom Metazoa; phylum Chordata; class Mammalia; order Carnivora; family Procyonidae; genus Procyon; species Procyon lotor. The sequence goes on from CM053609.1 coordinate 97,865,749, forward strand.
GCCATGACCCTCAGGAGACCAGGGCCACCCACAAGCTGGAGACACTGCGTGCAGCCATCTGAGATAAGACCATTGTGAGTCAAGATGACACAGGCCAGGAAGAGATGCTTCGCCTGGTCCCAGCAGCTGCAGGGGCTCAGCTCTGACCTGGGGATGGGAGTTGACTGGAGGACCCCCCGGCCCTTCTCCGAGCTCCTGCTCTTACAACCCGGGCCACTCCCAGCCCCACGAACTCAGCACTGGGAAGACGGAGAGTCAGAGCTCATGCATCCCCAACCAAGACAAATCACACCTATTTATGGCACCTAACAAATCTCTAGGCCAGCCAATTCCCTGAGCACCACAGAGGCTATGTCAGGACAAAGTCTAAACTCCCCATCCTGCCCACAAGTCCTGCAGACTTTGGCTCCCGCCACCTCTCTCCACCTGCCACGCCTGGGCCCTCCTTCAGTGCTGCTCCTGCTCTGCTTCCACGTTTCGGCAAGGCAGAACCTCTGCCCGGGACACCTTCCCAACCCTTTCATCAGGCCAGGTCCTACTCGTCCTTCAGGTCTGAGACACCGTTTCCTCTGGGAAGCCCTCCCTCACCCCAGGGCTGAGCCAGGAGCTTCTTTGGGCGCCCACAACACCTCCCAGCCACCTCCCCCGCCCCCCACCACGCTCAGCACACAAAACTCCAGATGCCTTTGTCTTTGTCCCCAGCAGACAGCAAGCTCCATGGAGCAGAGTTTGCAGACCATTGTACCTTGACACTTGGCTTGTACCTGCCTCATGGGATACCATTCAAGACGGTGCCCAAGGTGCTCTGCCTGGGCAGGGGCACCACTCACAGCCAGCATGTCCACCCTGGGCTCCTGCCTGGCCTTGGCTCCCAGTCTCTGTTCCCAATGCACAACAGAGATCCCCTTGACCCTGAGATGAAGTGAAAAGGTCCCACCTCCAAACCCCATCCCACCTCATCCCAGCAGCTGCTGCCCCACACCACAGGCAGGCCAACTAGAAAAGCGCCAGCCCCCTGTTGTCCCGTCCAATCTCCCTTCCCCCAGCTTCCCACTCTTGCTTTGACCATAGCCAGAGACATGTGGATCTGTTTACCTCATGCCCTCACATGGCTGGGCTGGGCCTCCAGACATGAAGGTGTCTGGCTAGGATTTCAGGGGCAGTGAGGAGGGGCCCTCCTTAGGGGAGCCCGGCATGGCCCAGTTGGCCCTCCAGCTCCTTCTCCTACCTCTCAGATATTCTGGGGTCTGTGGCTACCACCAGACTGGGCAAGCGGCCTGGAACTGTCATCTTGGGCTAGCTAGCCCAGGCCCTAGATAAACCTTCCCTCTGGCCAGGGTGCAATCATCTGCAATGCTGTATTCCACTCCCCTCCCGCCCTCTAGCTGGGAGTTCACAGCAGACTAAAGGGCCCCATGTCTCCAAACCACTGGACACCTAAGTCCTGTTCATAAGGAGTTTGCAAACCAGTAAGGAAGAAGACACCAGCAACAGGGACAAGGACCTGACTATGACAAGTGTCACTTCCCCTGGGGGTGGGGGGAAGCAGATTAGCTCTTCTCCGGTTAGTTCCCAGATTAGCACTTCTCCGGACTTAACTTCAGCTGGGAAATGCAGGCCGATAGGGTCCAGGGGTCTCAGCCATCAAGCTGCTCAGAAGGTTCAGCTAGAGTTCCAGCTGGCTACAGCCTGAGCTGTGACAGTAAAAATGCCAACACTGAGATGCTTTAAAGGGATGTGTGTGAGAGGGAAATCCTTTGCCTTAAGAGGCACTCTTGGGGCTTCATTCAGACATCTACTTTCACTGTCCCTCTTCTCCACCGTCAGCAAGTACCCTCAGGAAGTCTATAGGAAGCCAAGATGTCCAAGAGAAGCCACGAGAGCCAGGTCTATTTTATAGGAGGGAAGCAGAGAGAAAACAGAGTCCCAGGAAGAGCCTGGAAAGGATCAAATCTCCAGGCCCAGCTTCTGCCCACATGGAGGGGACTGGCTGCCTCCCTCCTAGGCAAGGGCCACCAACAAACACAGGCAGCCTAGGAAAATCCCTTCTGGCAGGATCTGGGAATCCCAGGGGACTAAGGTAAAAGCAGGCAGGTTCTGGCTTTCTCCAGAAGAGATACAGCAAATATCGCTAATCTCTGTACCCTAAGGGACTCGCACCCCCAGAGGCTGGTTCTACCTCTCTACCTCCCCTTTGGGAAGGTCGGGCTCCCCAGCAGGTCTAGGGCAGGGCTCTCTCAGGGCTAGACTCTGCCCCAGCCCAAGACACAGAGGAGCTATCTCACAGGAGCCTCCCTCAACAGGGCCTGACCCTGCCCACCTAACAACTCCCCCTCCCCATGCCCACCCTTCACTGCTTCCCGGCACGCGCGCGCGCGCACACACACACACACACACACACACACACACGCGCGCACACACACACACACACACACACGCACACACCCCTCAGCAGTCTGCTTTCCCTCAAGGCCTACCTCCTGCGGGCACGGCCTACCTCTGGCCCGCACGATTCCCACCCTTTCTGAATCTTCATGCTCTTACTCCATATTAACCACTTTCCCATACTACTTTTTCACCCTCTCTGTTTTTGCACCAAGACTGGGGGAACCAGGGCCTAGAGGCAGTGTTGCCCAATGGCGATTGTCGTGGACTGGCTATCAGGTCACAGGTGTCTGGGCCAGGTGCTGCGGCGCCCTAGTTCCTGCCTCTGAAGAACTTAGTAGCTTTGGGCGGGGCACGGGGGGTGGGGTGTGTGTGGGGACAAGGCAGGACAAACACCTTAGTAACCAGCAACTGCAACATGAAGTATTAGCCACCAGCACTGACCATATGCCCCGTGTGTGTGAGTATGGCTTACATGTGAAACCACTATTCCCATCTGAGAGATGAGAAAAGGTTGGCTCTGAAAAGTAACTTGTTCCAGGTCAGAGCCTGAGGACATGGTGAGGAGCCAGGGTTCAAATCCAAGTCCGCCAGCTCCAAACCAGATCTCTGTCACAGCCTGCTGCCCATCTATGTTGAGCAGTGATTCTCAAACCTACCCTAAGAGATGGGTTTACAGGTCTGGTGAGGAGTGGGGGTTGGAAAGCTGCAATGCTTCACAGGCAGCTTGGTGGTGGCCACGTGCTGGAGCAGGGGAAAAACGAGAGGCATGGGAAGGGCATAAGGTGGTTTCCGAGGACCCACGGCTTCCTCCTTCCCCGAGAAGCCAACTGCCAGAGGGCCATACCCTGCCTAAGAGATAAGCGGAATCTCATGGAGCCCTGGGTGGACGCTGCTCTCAGTTAGCCCCACAGCCGACCATGGCTCTGAGAGTGCCCGAGGCCCACGTGCCACCACTGTCTACTACACACTTACTATCTGTCAGGCACGGGGCCAAGTGCATTGCCAGCAACATCTCACTGAACCCTCACTCTTCCCGGTCTCATTTTGTAAGTCAGGAATGATACACTCGAAAATACCTATTTAACGCAAAAGAAGACAGTAAAAGAGTAACAGAGAAACAAACAAAAAGACCTAAGACAGAAATCAATAACAAAATGGCAGACATAAACCCTACCCTATCGATAATTATTTTAAATGTAAATAAACACTCCAAGTAAAAGGGAGAGGTGGGGACAATGGGTTAAAAAATAAAAAAAGAAACCACGATCCAACTATATGTTGTTTACAAGAGACATACACTTTAGATTCAAGGACGCAAACAGGATGAAAGTAAGTGGATGGAAAAAGACCACATAAAAGATAACCAAAGAGAGTTGGACAAGTCATGCTAATATTATGCTAATAGACTTCAAGACAAAAATTCTTCCTAGAGACAAAGAAAGGCCTTTTATAATGATAAAGGCATCCACCCCTCAAGAAAATATTACAATTAGAAACGTACATGCACCTAACAACAGAGTCCCCGGTATACATGAGGCAAAAACTATCAGCATGGAAGGGAGAAACAGACAATCCAACAGTAATAGCCAGATACTTCAATAATGGTCCACTCTGACTAATGGACCGAACAGCACTAACCAGAAGATCAACAAGGAACAGAAGACTTCAACACCAAGAAGCAACTAGACCGAACAGATATCTACAGAACATTCCACCCAACAACAGCAGAATACCCATTCTTCTCAAGAACACATAGAATATTCTCTAGGATAGATCGTAAATTAGCCTATAAAATAAGTCTCCGTAAATTCAAAAGAAGTGAAACCACCCAAAGCACGTTCTCCAATCAAAATGAAACAGAATTAAAAATCAACAACAGAAGGAAATTTTGGGAATTAACAGGAAATGAAGGTCCTAAGGAACTTGTCAGGTTCTCCCAGCCCAGCCCAGAAAGGCCACTCCCTTAGATCATGGACTCTGCGCCTTCTGCACAACCCTAGGAAGCTGCAGATCTCAGATTTTTGCAAATGCCTGGGTTGCCCCTCTCCCATCCCCCATACCAGACACACACTGAACCTGACCCCACGCTTGACCCCAGAATCCAAACAGCTGTGGGAGGGAGAGGCCTATGGGGCTGTAACAGCTTATTAGGCAGCAGCCTCTCCCCTCCCCTCCCCGCCGCCCGGGGCGGAGGGGGGAAGGCCACAGGCAAATATTTTCACTCCCCCTGCCAGTCTACAGAATATCCAAAAGAAGGAAGCGGACATTTATAGAGCACTTCCCCCATGCCAGGCACTTGTCATACCCTAATCCGTGCTTACAAACTTCCTGTCTAGGCATCTTATTGTCTCCATTCTAGACAAAAACCGAGGCTCTGCTGCTAAAGTGGCAGAAGCAAGATTCAGGTCCCTGTGGTCTGCCTTCAAAGTCCCTGGTCTTTCCATCATTCTTCCAGAAAACTCCCAATTCCACACTTGATGTGGGCTTCGGAAGGAATGCTCCACGTGAGAACCCCGCAAAGCCAGCTGTGGACCCTCCCCTTCCTCATGCTCCCTCCCAGCTGCTGCCTTTCCTGGGAGCACTTCCAAGTAGAGCACAGTCTATAACACTCCCACTGAGAAATAATCCCAGCCCCAGTCTGTCAGACACGGGCTCCTCGAAACACGGGCTATCTGTAGAAGTCCCCGGAAACCCATAGGGTTTTGAGGTGAGGGGACAGCAGAGGTGAGTCAGGACCCGCAGGGTCGGGAGGATCTCGCTCACTGGAGTAAGAGCCTCCACACCACAGGGAGAAAGGGGGCTGGTGCCTCTCTTCAGAGCCAACCGGCGAAGCCGGGCCCAGCTGAGGAAGCTGAACAGATTCCAAACGTGAAAGGACGCCAATGTTCACTGAGTCCGTTCCTCGTTCCACAGAGCACCCAGAGAGGGAAAGAAATTAGCCCGCGGATGCACAGCCAGCAGCAGAGCAGGGCCCAGAATCCAGAACTCCATTTACAATGCTTCGTGCCTCCACTCAGGCAAGCCACACCTTTTGGCAAGACACCGAGCGGGGCCTAGAGCCAAGGCGAAATCCCAACATCACAAAAAAATACGGCTTTCCTTTACCACCATCGGCATCTCTAACATTTCTTGAGGGTGCCACTGTGTGCCAAGACAGTGCTAAACACTACCCATGACGCAGTTTAATCTTCAAAACACTTTTTCCCAATGAGGAACCTGAAGATCCAAGGGGTCCAGTCACTTGCCCGAGGCCACAGGAGTATAGAGGTGGGGCAAGGACTGGAATCCACGGCCCTTTCTGCAAACTTCCTCCCCAGGGCTTCAGGCTCAGCCTCCTGCTTGGCAGCTGGGACCTGGCGGCAGCCTCTGGATGGCTCGCGTCTTCTCCCTGGAGAGAGCAGCTTCAGCCAGCCTGAAAACCACCGTGGTGTTCTGCAAGCGTGGCTGGGCAAGTATGGTGGCTGAGAGAAGCGTGGGAAGTGTGCGGCTTTGAAAATGAAGAGGCTACTGGTGATCACCACCACAGGGGACAGTCTGTGAAAGGCCCAACACCTTCTGCTGAGGAAGAAGCCGCACCCCTCCCACACTCCCCAACCCCACACCCATGGCGGGCAAAGAGCTCTTTACACATAAAGCCTTGACTCTGCCCTGCCTGCCAGACAACTCAAACCCTCATGAGGCCCAGGCTCCTGTCCCCTCCCCTGGCAACCTGAAGTCTGGGTCAGGTCTGCTCCGTGACTGGGTTCCTACTGGTGACAGTGCCCCCTCCCCCACCCAGGGCCCTGAGTATCAGCCCCAGCCCTAGCAACCCGAGAAGCTTCCTCTCAAGAGCTTGAATTCCTCCATAAGGGCTGTACATTGCACACCCTAATTAAGGGAGACAGTGTCCGATGACCCCAAAGATCATCGGTCCACATCTCTATTTCATGACAAATAAAACTGAAGCCCTATGAGGTGAAGTGACGTGCCCAAGGACACACGGCTGATTACTTGGGTAGACAGGTGTGGTCGGGGCCTCGCAGGTGGACGTTCTCACACTCAACACTTCTTGGCAGTGCCGGGTCCCTGATGTTTGGTTCATGTCCCTCCCGGGAGGGAGGTGGAACAGGGGTGGCTAGCCCATGGTGTCCGCATCAGCCCAGGTCTCAGCCTTGGTTCCAGAAGGTGCCAAGACCAACCCAGTGGCCTGGGGTAGGCAGCAAGGAGGGTGTCTTGCTGGTTTGGAACTAAAGAGTGGGGACAATATGGCTCCCCAGTACCTGCTAGTGCCCGAGAAGCACAGAACCGGCACGGCTGCTGCTGCCTGGGCCCCCCGGAGGAGCTTCGAGGTGGGCACGGAGCTGCCTGCCTCACCGGCCCGGCCAGCCAGTCGGAGCCGCGCCCTTTCTCAGGCCCCGGTCAAGATCCAGGGCCTCTGCCAAATGCTCACACATTCCTTGCGATTCTTCAGTCTCTGGGCAGCTGCTGCAGGGCCTTTTTTCCTGTGTTGATTTATTCTTTATTGTTCCTGAAATACACCCAGAGGCCTTTGGCACCAGCCACCAGCAGCGCATCGGCCCAGGCCCCAAGTACACACCAACCAGGTTCTCTGAGAGCGGGGCCCGGCCTGCTGGGATGATGGACGCTAGGGTCAGACCCACTGGCCAAGATCCCACCCACTCCTGGCCTATGGTCCTAGAACTGACCTCAGGGCTGCCGACAGAAGCTGGGATGCCTGGGGAGGAGGAGACACTTGGAAGGTCTCAGGGGGGCCCAGGCTAAGCCTTTCCACTCCTCCCATGCATGAGGGACTCCCCTGGCAACCCCCCCAGGTCAAGGACAGCTGACCCTTAGGTGCCTGCTGCCCTCCACAGGAGGGCCTTGTGGCTGGACTTCTGACTGCCCTGTGAAGTATTTGGAGAGGGAGGCCTCAGAGGGGTCTTTCCCGCTCTTGCCAGCCCAAAATATCTCCCGTCATCAGCGGATCTAAAGATGCCTGAATTCCTACCATCAGCATTTCATCCCAAGGCTCAAAGCACTGCTCCCTGTGCACACGAAAACAGCCCAGGAGGTGTGCGCTGCGTGGTAAAGAGAGCCAGGGCCTGAGGGTCTGCCAAAATGTATCCCAGCTTCTCCGATCGCCAGCCTCTCTGTGGGTCTCAGTTTCCCTATCGGTAAATGGGCACAATATCCTCACCTCATAGTTACTGTGGAAACAGATGTGGTTAACCCACACATGGAGTGCCTGGCACAAAGTAGAGGCTCGGTAAATGTGCTTTCCTTTCCCCTCTGCTGGGCAGGAGCAGCATTGTTCTCAGTCTTCTGGGAGGACCTGAATAGTCTGATGCTCTCAGTCCCACAGCTGCCTGAGCACAGGGCTGGCCCGCGAAAGCCGGACAGGAGCTGAGCGGTCCCAGCAACCATCTCGGGCTCTGCAGGCATGTGGGGCATCTGGCTCAAGGGCCCAGAAGGGGCACACTCAGCACAGGCCCCTCCTGGGCTCTGCCGTACCTACAGGGTCTGCAGGGACTTGGTGAGACAAACCATCATCACCTGAGGGGAGCTGGGGAGAGGGGTGGCCAGAGCAAGTATGAGCAGGGACGTCAAAGGCCCCCAGCCTGCCGACAGCCAGTAAGCCTGCCCCCGGGCGACCACAGTCAATGTCCTACAAGTCCAAGTGCCTGCCGGTTATTTTTGGTACCTCTTCTGCCCAAAGCCAGCAAGGAAAGGCAGCTGCTAGCAACACAGAAGGGCTGTTTATGCTCCAGCGTGCAAGCACTGAGACAGGGACAGAAAGCACAGCGGCCACTGTGCAGGAGAGGCCCTGGCCCCCTTTCTTCCTCTCCTGACTATCCCTATGAGGTCCCGTCTGCCTGTCACATAGTTGACATAACACGGGTACTTCTGCTTTCACTCAGATCCAGTGTCCCGACCACAAAAGTCACACACACGCGCGTGCGCAGGCATGCACACACATGAGCACACACATGCAGACACACACGCACACACAGACAAATAAATAACTACGGAGCCAGCTGGGGACTGAGCCACACCCAGGAGCGGGAGCCGACTCCTCTGGGCAGCCCTCCCCCCTTCCAAACCGGGAGGGGCAGGGACCAGGGGCAGGACGCTGGAGCAGCGCCTCTTTCCAACCGCCTCAGGTGAAAGTGGACACAGAGGGGAACCTCATGGGACTCACTGTCTCTGCACTTCCCCATTTGAAAATAAAGGAGTGGGATTTGATGTCCCAGAGTGTCCACCAGCTATGGGATGACTCTTGGGGGCAGGGGAGCCCAGGACTGTGACCCAGGCCAGCTGGGGAGGTCAGACCAAGCAAGGTCAGGTGGGGAGGAGAATCTGAGCAGCAGTCAGGTACCTTCCCCAGGAGCTGCCAAAAGGCTGGGAGGGGGAGGGGCAGGACCAGGAAAAGGAGGAGGAGGAGGAGGAGGAGGTAGAAGAGAAGGAAGAGGGGAGAAAAGCCAGCCTACAGGGACTCTCAAGAGTTGCCAGTTATCACTTAAGCTTTTCTGAGCTCGTTTCTGAGCTCTGGGGCCCTCCCCCACAAGGAACCGAGAAATTCTGGCAAGAGCAGGCTGGATTGGGCCTCTGTCCAACTGCTGGAAAAAGCTGGGAATCAAAATCCCTCACCGTCTTCCTTCCCCTCTGGACCCCATTTCCCCAGAGAAGTTGGGCAGCCTCACAGGGAACCCCCTTCTGGCTGCAAGCCTGGTCTACTTGCCCCACTCCAAGCTCTGGCCTGGACAAATCTTGTCCGGGCTGCTCCCCTCCCCCTTCCTGAGACTCCTGGAGGAAGCAGCACTGCCTGGAAAAAATAACCCACAAGCTCCCTGCGGCTGGAGAGAAAGGCAGAGGGAACAGGGAGCACCTTCCCCAGCTGGCCACAGCACTGGGCCGGGTTCCAGGAAGAGCAAGAGCAAGAACGGCTGCCAGGGAAGTCTCAGGCCCCCCAGCCCCCTCCTCTCTCCCAGCACCCCCAGCAAACCACAGCCCGTACTCCTGTCCCTCCGGGAGACCCGGCACCACCCCCCCAGCAAAAACCCAGCTCTTTTCTGACATGTGGCAACTTTCTTCTTATATAATATCTCCGTGTCTCCCCCACCCCCCTATCCCACTCCACCCCTGCTATTTCAATTGGTGAAAGAGCCAAAGCGCTCTTTAGAGGGCAACTCCCACCCTCAGCTCCACCCAAACCTCCACTGAGGTCACACTGGGAGGCTTCAGGTGAAGCAAAGACAAGGGGACTTTTGCAGAGGCTGAGAAAGCAGCCTTCCTCCCACCCACGTGAGCGGTTCAGCCCGAGGCCTGGGCGGGTAGGTTCCCGAGAGCACAATCTCATCTCTGGGAAGCTGAGCCCTTAACTCTGGGCTGCAGGGACAGAATCCCTTGCAAAAGCACAGAGGCACCAGAATCTGGGCCTGTCTAGGTGGGCGAGGATCACACAGCTGTACCCGGGCCGAGGGACTCATAAAAGGAGCCTCATTCACACAGGCCCCAATGCCCTGCAGGAGCGCCCTCCTACCACAAGCAGGACATGCTTCATTTCCTCTTCCCTGGGAAGAGCAAAAGGCAAACAGCTGAACTTGGGAGGGACCAGGGAAACGATAGCCCCCACCTGCTGAGTACCTACTATGTGCCCTTTCCCATGCAAGATCTTGTTTAACCTACACAGCAACCCTACGAAGTACTATGATCATCCTCATTTTACAGGTGAGGAAACTGAGGCTCAGGAAGTGAAGCAAGGCCCAAAGCCACACAGGAAGTACAGAAGCTGGAGTAGGAACCCCAGGTCTGCCCAGTCCTCGTTCCCGTGCACCTACTGGGCTTCCTCCGTAGTCACTGCCTGGGTTACTGTCCACACACCGTCCAGGAATGGCGTTCTGAGTGTGGGGGCGGAAGCGGGTGTGGACGAACTTTGCCTGATGGCTCTGGAATTTGAACTGATGCCCCCACTAACTGTTAGCACTCCCAAGCGTGTGGCTGTGAGAGCCCCTGTAAGCATGTGCGTGCTGGGGTGGAGGCAGGGTGATCTGGATTCCAAATAGCAGTTTCCAACACCAAAGTTATGCTGTAATGCCTCTGATTCATAAAATGAGCTCACGGTCTCAGGGTATCCTGAACGTTGCCTCGAATGCAAATGCAGATCCCTTAGGTAAGACCTGAGGATTTCAGCACACTCCACCTAGCTCCAGCCCTGTGTGCAGTTTATTTGCAGCGCAGCCCCACAGTCACGACTCCACGGGGCAGGAGCAACCCTTGCGTTGGAATGCAACCCCTGGCTGCATTTCCTGCAGCCTCTGGCGAGTCAGGGAAGAATGGAGCTCCCCAGGCTGCTTCTATACTGATATACGGGGCGCACACAAAAAGGATGCCAGTTTGGCCTGGCCAAAGGAAATGGCCAGGTTAGCAGATTCGCAGGCAGGAGGCATCATCACACTCTTTCACCCCGAGGTCTCTCTGGGGCCAGAACAACCAGACATTCTCCAGCTCTCCAGAAGGCCAGCTGTAGTGCGGGGCCAAGAGACTGGGCTTGCCGGCACCAGACTGACTCAGGGACTGACCCTCTTGAAACCAACCGTGCGGTACGAATCCCAGCAGCGGAGAAACGCGCAGGGCCCACCCCATGCAAGTCCACGTTTTTCTGATGGAGATATTTCATTCATTTGTTCAACTAACATATATATACTAAACGCCTACTGGAAGCTGGACATCATCAGAACAACACAGAACATATACTAGGGCAGAGGGGGGGGTGATCCTGGGACGTACTTTTGGCGTTTCGCATACAGAATCCTCACTGCAACTGTGCGAAGGAGGTTCGGAGACTCCTTCTCTGGGTTTATGTTTTGAGCACCAGAGTACGATATGTACACAAATGACTACATAAGGCGGAAATGAGTGTTAAGAAGGCTGAGGCGTCTCCAAAGAAGTATCATTTGAAATATGCCTAAAAGGATCCACAGGAATCTCCCAGCTACTTGTGGTCATCCCCATTCCCCCTAGAGCAAGCTTGCCTTCTGGGAGACCCAGCTGCAAGAGAGGAGCCATCAAGGCCAGATTCCCAGACTGACCCCTTCCCCTTCCAAAACACTATGCCTGCCCCTCATCCTTCTCCCACTCCTCTCCTCTTGGCTCCACCAGGCAGCCCTTCCCTGGGTTATACAGGCACTGGGGGGCCCTCAACTGAATCTATAGCTGCATATTGCCTTTTTTCTTTTTTCTCCATTTATTAAAAGCAGCACCCCCTAGGGCTAAACGATTGGGTTATTTTTAAATCCCGTTTTTGAAAGTTGAACTCTCATCCCCATGGGCATTCCAGGGCACCCCTTCCTAAGGTGAGGTGAGAGTTCTGCCTGGCACTTGGAAAAGTGACAGTGTGCAGGAGGCAGACTGCCCCAGCGCCAGCTGTATGGGTGGGCACCCTCTAGGTTCTTCACCCTCTTGCCCCCTAGGAGCTACTCAGATCAGAGTAACCAGGCAGAGGCCAAAACAATTAGAATGGAGATTGATTCCAGTTCTGGTCCCATTGCAGGGCTGGGACCATGCAATGAGATGGTTTATCACAGTAATTGAATGTTTACACCCCTCTTACTCATTGTCCAGAGCAGTAGGAAAAAGAGGACCCATAAATTCTCAACCTAGGAAGGTTTCTCCTTTCCCCCTTTGTCCTGAAGCCATTGAACTGCCTGTGGAAAGGGTGCATTTTTCTGATCAGGTGCCACACCATCCCTGGGGGACTTTGGAGCAGGATAGGTGGTTTTCCCTCCTCCGCCTGGGCCCCACAAGGGAGGGCAGGCTTCTCAAGAGCTGCAGTCTCTCCACCTTCACCAGGCCTCCAGTCTCAATCCTGAAGCTGCAGGGACAAGAAGAGGCCAGCCCTCCAGACCGCCACAGGCCAGGCTCCCTCTGCTGGAGCAAGCCAGACCTCCCCTCCCCCCCAACCACAACTGCCAACAGGGATCCCCTGCACACACGTGCCACGGTGGCCTCCATAGTCAGCCACGGGGAGCCAGCTCTCCTCCCATCCCACCGGCCCCGGAGCCAGGCTCCGCAGGCTGGCACACGGATCCGATGTGGGATGGTGGAAGCAGGAAGTAGCCAACAAAGTTGTTACCAACAAAGTTTTAAATGAGGCGAGTAACTTCCCCTTTCATCTTTCTAGCAGCTTGCTCTGGAGGCTGGGCCGGAGTATCCAGTGGCCTCCACTTTGGCCAGAGGCAGGTCCTTCCTCCAGGCTGAGGCTTGAAACTCGCAGGGGGGCACCAGGCCCTTAGCCAGAGGCTTGGATGGGGGGCCCTCCAGGGAGACAAGCTGGTGCACACGCTCCTGTAAGCGTGGCTTATGAGGACAGGACTACCTCCACTAAGCCAGCCATGTGCAGGGTCCAGACAAAACCCAGGCCCCCGAGTTCCGGACGGGCACCCACAAACATAGCACGCGGTGAGGTGAGGCGCTCGGAGAGCTCTGCAGGCCGCAAAGGCGCGGGCGTGCGGGGGCGGGCGAGAAGGATGACAGCTCTGAGGTGCGCCAGCAGCTCCGGGTGCGCGGGGTGAGGCCGGCCCGCCCGCCCGAGGCGCTCCCCCTTAGGCCTCTGCTGCACTCTCCCCATCTCCCTGCCGCCCCTGCACGTCTGTCCCCCACACTCCCGGCGCGGGCACGGTTCCCATGTCCACTTTGCCGTGCACGCTGGCAGGACCCGGGGAAGGGCCTCCTGCGCCAAGTTCCCGCAGCTCGCGCGAGCCCCTCCGACTCCTCCGGGGCCTGGGCTCGGTCCCGCAAGCCGGTCCCCGCGGACACCACGTTTCTCTCCGGCGGAGGAGCAGCCGGATTCCCGAGTCGTCGCCGCCGCCGACGCCCTGGCGGGCCAGGCGGCTCGGGAGGGTTTTCCTGCCGCGGCCGCGCCCGGGTGGGCGGGGGCCGCGCGCGAGCTGCGTAGCTGCACAAACACGGCGGGCTGGCGCGGCACACGCAGCGACGGGCAGGCGGTGCGGGCCGCGGAGGCGCGGGCTGCGGAGCGGCGAACGCACGTACACACGCACACCCCGCCCCGGCCGCCCAGGCCGCAGAAGTTGACGCGCCGCGCCCCCCCGCAGCCCCGCGCCCCCACTCCCGGCCGCGCCTGCAGAGCTGCAGCCCGTGCGCCCGCCGCCACCGCCTGCGCGCAGCCCCGGGTTCCTGGGCCGCCGCCGCCGCCAGGGCGGGCTGCGCCTCGCCGCGTGCAGGCCTCGGCCGTGGGCCGGGGACCCCACTTACCCCGCTCCTGCCGGAGCTCCAGCATCGGCTGTCCCCCTTCCGCCGCGGGCCGCCGCCTTCGGTCGCCTCCCAGGCTCCAGCCGCCTGCACGCACTCCCGGATTTTAAAAACAAACAGGCGCCTCCGCCTCCCCGCGGCGCTCGCAGGGCTTCCGCCAGCCCGCGCCTCCCAAGGCTGGGAAGTTTGCTGGCGGGGCCCGGGCTGGACGCGCGGGCTGTCACCCCTCGCTTGCGGCGTAGGAGCCTCGGCGCACCCCGCGCCCGCGGTGTCTGCCTCGCGATCGCTCTCCCTCCCTCCGTGTCACCCCCAGTCCTGCGATGCAGTGTCAGGATTGCACTGCTCTGACTCATCGGTTGAGCTCACAGCTTGAAAAAAAGAGAGAGAGAGAGAGGGTGAGAGGCAACAGCAAAGGAGGAGGACTCTCTGGCGTGCTACAAAGGATTGCACAACTCCGGGTTGGGAGCGCGGAGCGCCCAGCGGCCGGCCGGCGCGCGAGGCACGGCGGCGAGCAGGAACCAGCTCCACCACTTCATCAGCACAACTGTCTCGGGTCGGCCTCACAGCCAGCAGGCCTGGCGCCGCCCACTTCCTGCGACCAAATAAGGCCCGGGAAGGCGTCTTTAAACCTTGGGCGGCTGTCCGGGCTGGGGATTTCCAGCAGACCTCACCTCCACTCCCGGGTGGGTCGCCCTCCTCCCTCAGCCCAGGCCGGCGCCCCCGATGGCTTTGCTGGAACCGACAGGCCACGCGGCCCGTTCCTTTCACACCAAGGTCAGAAGGAGACGGTGACGAAATGCTTGGAAACCCATCGGGCCTGCCAGGAAAGTGTGTATGTGATGTTGGGGAGGACACAAGTTGCTTTCTTTCCACAAAGAGCACTCTGGTTTTGGATCCGGTAAACCATACACAATCCTCTCTAAGGCACTTCATTAAGTTTCCCCAAGTTTCACTTTTGGCTCACCAGCATCCTAGTGGTGTAAAGGTTATTGAGAATGGTCCCAGCCCCTATAAAAGACCCAGTTACTGAGGTGATGAAAAGCTCCTGGGTTTAATTCTAGCCATTGAGGGCAGAGTTGGGGCAGCTTTTCACCGCATGCCCACATTTCCCCTCCCTTCCCTCCTAACCCCCCCAACCCCATGCCTTCTGGCCTGGCTGCTGGGAAGATGGGGAACATTGCGCTGCTCCAGAGCCCTCCCCCGCCTCCACCGCCCCCACATTCAGTGAAGCTCCAGGGCCAGGAGAAGGTCCAGGGGAGGTTCTTTCCATTTGTTTTTGGTTTTTGTTTTTCCCAAAGAGATGGGTCAGAAGGAGGTTTGCCTTTGAAGGAAAAAAACTGTGTCCTGGTGGCGGCTTTCCCCTGTGGCCAGTCCTGAGAAGCAAGTGCATCTCTTGCTTTCTCAGGGAGAAGGGGAGAGGCAGTGGAATGGGATTCTCACATACCCTCCAAGCCTGCAGCGCAAGGGCCTTTGCCCCTGGGGAAGAGATGACAGAGACCCACCCTTGCTCCCCCAGGAGCACCACCATCTGGTCCTGTTTTGCCCCTCAGCTGGCAGGAGCACCCATGTGCACCCGGAGCTCACACCTCACTCAGAAGAAAGAGGGTTTACTGTACCAGGGTAGAACAGATACGGCAAAAGGACAACCTAAAGCAGTCTCATCTTCAAAATGGAGATCATTATGCCAGGGCACGGGACCAGATGATCTCTTAAAATTCCTTCCGGTTTAAAATCCAGGATTCCGTGACTGTAAAAAGTGAATGGAGGAGCCAGGGAAACCACCTCCAACAATGAAAAGCCCAGGCTCTGGGATTTAGCATCTACTAGGACAGTATTGTTCCTGACAATTCTCAAAGCACGTCCCCACACACAGCCTACTTAGCAACCCACGTGTGTGTGAGTTTTATCCCCCTGGTTTTATGGACAAGCACACGGAGGTTCAGATAGGTTAAGGGACTTGCGCAAGATCACAGGGCAAGCCAATCATCTGTCACTTCTCTGTTCCTCTTCCCAGCTCCCCCAGAGGAAGACAGTGAGCAGTTGAGGGACTGAGGTGCTCAGGCATGCAGGCCAGGCCCCCAAGTATAGGCCAGACTCTCAGGACTCCCAGTGTAAAGCCTTTTTGTTTCTTTCCATTTGTCTGATTTCTTCATTCCCACTGACAACTCATCCAAGTGAGAGAAGCAAAGCCACCTGGGGTCCAGTGCCCACTGCTGCCAGGTTTCCTCTGCAGGCCTCCAGCCATCCCTGTCCTCCCCCCCACACACACACCAGGGCCTAACCCGAAATCTGGCCTCAAGCCAGCCCAGAGCAAGCCCCTGAGAGTCAGGGCAGACCAGCCCAGGGATGTTCCCAACCAACCAGAAAACCTAGCTGGGAAGCACATTCCTAGAAGAGCTTGCCACCATGGAGCCAGGGCCTAACCTCCAGGGAACGAGTGGGAGCCACTCCAAAGGACACTGCTCACTCAGCCTCGTCCAGCCAGGACTTCCTCCTGACCCACACGGGGCCGCTGGGCCTGGCCCAGGAAGCAGCACGAGGAGTAGGGGAAGGTGGCAGGGCTGCATGGGAAACAGAGGTCAGTGACCGGGAGGAGTCCCGCTCATCTTGGGACTGCACATCCCTTCACCCCAACTCAACTTCCAGACTCAGGCTGTTTCAGAAAGAAGAGAAGAAGGAGAGGGGCATGTGTGGGTCAAAGGGAGGAGGGCTCAAGATGGCGTCCAATGTCCCCCTCCCCAGGAGAAGTCCGCCTCCCACGGGCAGGCAGACGAGGATGTGTACAGACAGCTGCAGCTCTTCCGAGAAAGCCCTGGAGGTCAGTTTTGCTGCAGATATGACAGTGCAGAATCACTGACATGTGAAGTGAAAGTTTTGGTTTTAGAAGCTCTAGTCTCTGGGGCAGCCAAGAAGGGTGCCCTTTGGAGAAGAAAAAAAAGGTGTTCCAGGGACCTTCCCCATAGAGTGGGCTTTTCTCGACCTTTCCAAACTGCAGGGAAGAGAGGAACACAGAGCTCCAGTTCCCAGGGAGAGTGTCTGCTGAGAAACACTCCAACAGGCAAAGCACCCTTGACAGGCTTCCAAACTCTGGGTCCTGATGAGGGCAGAAAATGGCCTTAGAGAGGCTTCCTGGGACTGTACCAGCTCTCTGGTCTTGGCCCGGAGTGGCCGGAGTGGCCATGAGCAGTGTCCGCTTCTGGGACAGCCCGAGACCATTAAAAAGCTTCCGAGGGTGAATTTTGTGGTATTGAATTATATGCCAATAAAGGTGTTAAGAGGGAAAAAAGCTTTCAAGGAAGCCAGGTCCTCCCCCCCCCACCTCTATTAACTTCCTGCTGCCATCAGTTACTATTTAAACAGGAGTTTTCTACCCCCTCCACTCCCCCCAGCCCCACCAAGCCCCAGGCCTGCATTCCTGCCCTTTTTCCATTGTCCCTTCTCTGTCAGGATCTTTCCATGGAGGCCAGCACACATGGTGTGTTTCAGCGAATAATCAACCTTTACTGGAGTCTGGGGAATGGAGGAATGAATACGGCTGGGGGAATCACAAATCGACAACGCTGCGTTCCTTGTATCCCTATTGTCTTTTCCTTTCAAGAATAAAGGTACCGCCTCTAAGACCTCATCACCTATGCCTTCAACAGAAGGAAGAGAGGTTGTGGAAAAAAGAGGGACCAGGACAGTCTGGGTCCTGCCTATCACTAACACCTTGTATGATCCTAGGGAAGTTGACACCTCTGAGCCTCACTTTTGGGGCGCATAACAGATGTACTGAATTTACGTGACCCAAACAACGAGAGAATACATACCTTCTAGGGGCTTGGGAGAATTCCAAGGGCAAAAAACCGCTTTATGATGGTCTCATGCTATGTACACTTAAGGGGTTACAACGGTTCCTCTTTTTACTGTTTTAGCCTATATCCCCTTCTCCTAAAGCTAGCTTCTTCCTTTGAAGAACCTAGTCCAGGCAAGATCTTTTTCTCCCTGAAGACCCCTGGGTCCATCCCCCATCAGCCTCAGGGTGACCTGCTGGGCTCAGCCCAGACTCTTTCCATCCGGGGGTCCTTCCAAGGCCCCCCTCCCAATCTTTTCGTGTCCTTTCACCACACTTCCTCCCCAGGAGAGATGGTCTTTTTTTTTTTTTAAAGATTTTATTGATTTGACAGAGAAAAACACAGCGAGAGAGGGAACACAAGCAGAGGGAATGGTAGCGGGAGAAGCAGGCTTCCTGCCGAGCAAGGAGCCCGATGTGGGGCTCGATCCCGGGACCCTGGGATCATGACCTGAGCCGAAGGCAGACGCTTAACGACTGAGCCACCCAGGCGCCCTGAGAAATGGTCTTTTGACAGCCATGCCTTCTCACCATTTTTTGTCATGTCCTTTCTGAGGGGAGAGGGAGCTCAAAACCACCCCCGCCAGTAAATTAAGCCAACATGTGCCAAGAAGTCCCTGCACCGTTTTCTCTTTTACCCCTGAAAGCCCAGGAGACCCTCCTGCTCCGTTCACATTTACTTCACCTGTTCTGGGGCAGGGCTGTGCCTGCCACACCAGCCCCCAGCTGTCAGCATCCCTTCGCCCTCCCTCCTACCCTGCCTCCACCTCCCTCTCCTGCGGGCTGGGCTAGGTTCTCAGTGCCTTTGTCAGGCCGGAGAGGGAGCTTCTGCACATGTCCCCAGTTGCTGCTGTCACTCTGGGATCGATGTTCGGCTGGGTGCAGGGGGAAGGACAAAACAGGTGTGGCTGCCAGGGAAGGCGGGCCAGCAGGGCCACAGGGACAGAAGCACGCTTTCTTTAGAGAGCCAGAGCTGCCGGCTTCCCAAAGGCCTCCTTTCAGCACAGTTCCATGCCCCCTGTGGAACCAGCCCCAGGCAGACTCCGTCACTGGCCGTTTGCTGGAGCTCAGCTTCCCTACCTTGTGGCTGTGGGCCAGGAGGAACTCCCACGAGACCGAGTGTGTGCGGTGGGGCATGCTTTAAAACCTTATTCTTAAATAAACAAATACTGATAGGTCATGGGCTAGAATCCCATATTCGTGTGTATGGGAGTATACAGGTTATGAGCAAAAGCTGAAACCTAAGTCCAAATCTTGGCTCCTGCTAGCTTGATGACCTTGAGCAAGTTATTTAACCGCTTGGTTTTCTCATCTGCAAAATGGAGACAAGAGCTTCACAGCATCTGGCACACATGAAGTCTTTTGTGAGTGTTGGCTATCATTTTTTCTCATCTCCTGATTTGATCCCCTTGCGTCTAGTCTTGCACACTTACCATCCTCACTGCCTTCAGAGCGATCACATCCCTCTGCAAGAGTTCCCAGCATTCTTCCACAAGAGGCTGAGCCCGTTAGCCAAACTGTTAGGTGTGGCCATTTCAGGTATGACCGGCTCTGTCCTACTCCCCAGCCCCAGAACCACACAGCCAAACAAGCTGAAGTTCCTCAAGAGGTCTACTTGCTCACACATGCTTCTCCTCCCCTCACCTTCATCCACAAGTAAACCCACACCCCTAGTCTCCCATCAGACTTGAGCTCAATGGCAACTCTTCCAGGAAGCCTTCCTTGACCACTCCAAGCAGAGGAAGGCCACTGGAGTATATACTGCTGGAGCCCTCCTGGATCTCCTCCATCAGACTGGTCCACCATCCCCCAGCTACTGTGTTAGCTACTAGGGGCTCAGAGCTGCCCCCTTTTCAAAAGGAGCCTTTGCTGGTGGAGAGCACAAGAGCCAATGATTGATTAGGGGGTGGGGCAAGGGGACGGGTCCAAAAGTCCAGCCCCCTCATCTCAGGGTGGAACCAATGCTGTGATGTGCAAGTCATACTTCTGGGATCCCTGGGGGGTCCAGATGAAGCTAGCTAGCTCCAGCTGCACCAGGGCCTTCTTTTGCACAACCCCCTCCTCTCCAGCTCTAGCCTGCTTCCTTCATTCCTTCCCCCTGAGAGCACTTCCTAAGTCAATCCCAAGCACCCCTCCCTGTCTCTGTCCCTGCTCCTAAGGAACTCCCGCAGTATCCCCTTGTTCATCTTTCCTCCGCTCTGATACATAGTTCTGCTTATTGAGCTATCTCCTTACTAGGATCAGAGAACAGTCTAGATCTCAGTCGCCTTGTATCCCTGGCGCCTACACATGGTGGATGCCC
>CM053609.1:97886017-97907673 GCA_028646535.1 Procyon lotor
TCGTGAAACAAACTGGAACACTGGCCACCCTGAGCCCTCCTGTCGCAGGTCCCTCCCCACCCAGAGCCCCAGCTCTAGCCAGTGTGGGGCAGAGCCAGGCAGGTGTGGAGTCCGGTGGGGCCCAGCCAGGGGTGGGGCCCCACCCAGGAGGGAGGGAGCAAGCAAGGAAGGCAGGACCCTGCGCCTCTTGATAGAAGAGTGGTTTAAGGAGACAGATGGAAGTGGAGAGGCTCTATAGACACCGAGGATGAACACAGTTTGACACATGAGGAAACACAAACAGTAAATCATCAGGAGGAAGAATGTACAGTCTCAGCAGCAATCTAAGATATGCACATGAGAACCCCATTAAGGACCCATTATGGCCTCGAGTCCACGTGCAAATAAGTAAATAAATTAAACAGGAAAGCTGCTGAGGGCAGGGCCATCGGAAGACAGCCGTGCCGACACTGCTGTGCCACTCTAAACCATTCACACCTTTCTAGAATGTGATTTGGCACTGTGTTGCAAGAGTTGAAGACCTTGACCAGGTAGTTATGGTTGGGAGACCAGTTTCCATGAAAATAATCTCAAATACCCTCCCAAAAGGAGCCTTTACAAGCCATGTTCATAGCACCTATATACAGACCTCCCAAAACTGAAATCCATTCAGAATGAAACATGAAAGGGATCTGCACGTGGAAACAATCTGATGAAACCATTTGATCTCGCTCCGTGACCAAAGCAGCACAAAGGAACAGTGAAGGTGGACTTAAAAGGGAGGTTAAAACATCACAGGAACATTAGCAGCCATCAGAAGAGAATCGTGAACAGCACAAAATTGCTAAGGTGTGATGTTTACTCTAAATGCAGATGGTTTAAATAACAATGACGATGATAATAACGTCAGGGCCATTGAATAGGATTTCCTGAACATAAACATAACCCGCCCAGCTCCCAGGAAGCAGAGGAGCCCCGGCTCCTGGCCTGAGGAGGGAGCAAGAAGGGATGCAAGCAGGGAGAGACAGGGCTGTGACTGTGGGCAGGGGGATGGCCCCAGAGTCTCCCTTAGAAGGAGGGCTCGGAAAGATACCTCCCGCTGAAGAAAGAGTTACACAAATCAACCCACACCATTTAACCTCTAACGTCCTGGGTGCTAGATCTCGCTGCTGCATTTTCACTCTCAATTTTACTAATACCTTATTTCAGCAACTTCAGAGGTGACACCAGGGCTCTCTGTGGGCTAGCCTAGGAACCCAACCACCATTTATAGCATTGTTTCTATGGAAATGTGTTTCAAGCTTCAAGAAATCTAGCTGCTGACAGCCCTGGGGCACGCACGTGGTCTCTAAATTAGGGAACTGAGACGAGCAGTTACTGCTGGGTCCTGGGCTCAGGAAGACAGATTGTTACTTAGACTGTGTCGCACACCACCAGCAATGATCCCGTGAGAGCTGGCCGGAGGTTGCTGTGCAGGGTGGGGATGGGACTATGGAATCCAGGAATATTCCAGGAAAGACACGGATATCCCCCTTCCAACCCCGCACCTCCAAACACATCATGGAAGATACGAAACTGGCCTCGGTACCCCTCCCGAGTATCCAGGTGAGCCCTGAGCCCACACGCTTTCCAACTTCTCCCTGACCTGGCCAACCTCTAGCCACAAGGGCTCACTTCAGTCTGATCTCTGAACACAGAAACTCCAAACCTTTGACAGTTCTGGAATTTGGCTTCTGCAGATAGGTGCTCGAGATAACCAGGGCCCCAGCGGGGCCCCCACATCTCTCCACAGATGCTGCTGCCATCGTCTGTTCCAGCAGGTCCGACCTGCCTGCACAAGGTCTGCCCCGGGCTCTCCAGCTCCCACCCACCTCAGGACTCCACAGCAGCACCGAGGAGTCTCCCTTGCCAGCCCTGAACCACCCCGGCCAAAGGGAAAGGGGATCAGGGGCCCTCTGCACAGACACTCCACATGTCCAGAAAGTGCCCCATTAAGAAGAAAAGGCGGCACACATATGGGGGGGGGGCAGGGACTAGTGCGGGGTGGACAGTGAGAAGGCTCTTCACCAGGAGTCCCAAGGTGCTGCGATACCAGAGATAGGAGAAAGTGGTCAGACGAGGGTCAACTGCTCGGCCACAAGGCCACACTTCCAGCTGCGAGTCCCAGCAGAGCTCATGGCGAGATGGGGGTTCGGAGGCCCTGACGGCTAAGCAGGTAGAGGCAGACCAGATAAATGTGGGGGGCTTTCTGAGGCTAGCCATGAAGGGCAACTCAAAGTTTCAATCCAATAATAAATATGTACAATACTGCGAACACCCAAGACGCTACCTCACTAGGGCTCCACCTGGGTTAGGCAGGGCAGCAGGTCAGTGTGCAAAGCACACACTCGCTGCTGCCTACCGGAACTGCAGAGAAGAGAATAGATTGCCTCCCCCTGCTTGGAGATGAGTGGGCGGCTCAGAGCTGAGCCTCAGGGCCACATGTATGTACTCAAGGGGCTGGTTCCCTGCAAAACCAGGTGTAAGCAATCGTCTGGGGCTCTGAGGCCACTTGGGGGTCACCTGCACCAGGCAGTCCGCGCTGGGAGCCCCGCCGTTATACAATCAGCCCGCCGGTGAGGTCAGGCCTTCCATCAGGAAAAGACTCAGTTAGCCAATCTGAATTCTCCAGCCCCTGCAGTGCAGGTGGCTGATAAGACCCAACAGTTCTGTCTTCCTGGTGGTAACAGATGGGAGGCCTGGAGGTCCCTCCCCCTGACCTTCCCACCCAGATCCAAAGTCTTTGATACGTTAAGGTCTTTTTTAAAAAGTATATCAAGTATTTATCAAGAAATTTCAAACACACAAAATATTCACAGCCATTTCACCTAAACCCAGTATTTACCTTCTGCTAATTTATGCTACGGCCCGTGTAATCAGTTTTTATGCACTCAAGTGTATGTGCAATTTTGCCTGGTAAGACAGAAACCCTTTTTTGCCAAAATCCATCAACATTTTCCTATGAGTCAGTATCATCTTAATTCATATTAATTTAATAATGGCACAATATGCCACTGGATCTAGGTATCATGAACTCATGAATTACAAAGCCATGTGGGAACATTTAGGCTGTTCATAGTTTGTTGCTATTTTAAACAATGTTGCTATAAATATCTTTAAGCATATAGCTAGAATTATTTCCTTAGAATAAATTCCCAAGAGGGGGGCCTGGGTAGCTTCATCAGTTAAGGGTCTGCCTTCAGCTCAGGTCATGATCCCAGAGCCCTGAGATCAAGCCCTGCATCGGGCTCCCTGCTCAGCAAGGAATCTGCTTCTCCCTCTCCCTCTGCTCCTCCCCCAACTTGTGTGCACACTCACTCTTACTCTCTCTGTCAAATAAACAAATAAATAATCTTAAAACAACAACAAAAAAAAGAAATTCCCAAGAGTAATACTGTAGGTAAAAGGAAATTAACATTTTAAAAATAACTTCAAGTTCTATATTTTAAAAAAAATTATACACACACACACACACACACACACACACACACGGCTCAGTGTCAGTTACCTGGATTGCCTATTTTCCAAGGTAGTTTTCCTGACCATACTTCGTAATCCTACCAATCAAGGTCTACTTTTTTTTTCAAGGTCTACTCTTAAAACCTACTTTCTCCAAGTCCCCATTGGGTCAGGCATCTGGAGCACACATCCTATGACTGAATGCACGTTGGAGGAACTCAGCTGATTTGCTGAGGAGGGATGAAGAAGGAGGACAGAGAGATGTGGGTAGGGAGGTAGAGGACCGGGGTGGATACGAGGGGGTAGTAGGCCCCATGGAGGCAGAAACAAAGGCAAATCCCACAGGCTGTCCCTTCCCAAACAAGGACATGGGTCCTACCCCACCACCTAAGCTTACCCTGAACTGATCTTCCAGGAGATGAGAACAAAAACACACTTGAATAGGTTCCTGAAGATCTTAGAAATGCTATGTGCTCCTAAGTTATGGAAACATACTCTGCAAACAACATAAACCAGGCACTCACCACTAGTCAAGGAGGCCCACACATGTGTGGGCTCAGCCCTAAGCGTGGTCCAACTTTAAGAAAACAAGTCCACCCCCTGAGCCATGGCAGGGAGATGCTTCTCATCAGTGCTCTCTGAGTGGCATGCAGACCCCAGACAGCTATTTAATACCAGGAATGCCCTGGCCAGTAGTCAGGTTCCACAGTGATGCACCATAAGGACACCACCTGCCAGACTCGGTTCACAGGCTTGTGGGAGTTCTGAGCAGGAAAGGACCGCACGCAGCCCATGCCTCTCGAAGGGTGCCACCTTTAAACCAACTCCTCATCACAGATGCCCCCTCAGAGTCCTCCTCAGGGTGAGCGGGACCCAGGTGCTAGGCCTCGGGGCCCTAAGTCCCCTTCCCACCCTCACCGGGACCTACCTGCAGGCTCAGAGAAACAGCAAAGCCACCAAGGCCGTGGCTCCGCCAAGAGGTGCCAAGGGAGGGCTGCCAAGCCGATGAGAAGTTCACCTGCCCCACGCGTCCACCTGGTCCACACCGAGTCCTGGGCCTGCCCACGTCTCCCTCCCATCCCCGAAGGCTGCCCTTCCGGGCCCATCGTGGGACACCTACAGTGTGCCAAGCACAGCTCTGCACCCAGGAGGAGCCAGGCCCCTACAGTGGGTACGTTCCGTGGCAGAGACGCTAGGGTGGAGAATCAGGAAGACGGCAGGGAAGCAGGTGACTTCCAGTGGCTCCTGTGGGTGGCTGCCAGGAGGAAAAGGGCAGGGAGGGCATCCCAGGGACAGGGAGCAATAATACACCAGGCACAGCCCAGCAGAAGTGCACTGAGCCCCCGAGAGAACACAGGCCACGCTGGGGAAGGAGCCGGTGGCAGGGGAAGAGGCAGGAAGGCAGGCCAGGCCTCCCACGAGGGCCTTCCGTGCCCTTTTGAGGGCTGTGAGCCTTCTCCTGCAGGACCCAGGCAGCTTGCGAAGGTTTGTAAGAGGGGGGATGTGAGCCAGGCTGTGTTTTAGTAAAATACACTAGTCCTTCACTAGACTTCACTAGTCCTTCAAGAATTCTTTTCCATTTCAGTGCCGCTTTTAACACGATTTCATGTCACGCGGACAAAAACGCACAAGTCAGTAGAAGTTGTGCCAGAGTCTGGGCCAAGAACATACCTGCTTGTCCCTCTCGAGGGCCATCCTGACCCCGCACAGGCGACCACGCCTCGCCTTGGGGACGCCTCCAGTCCAGGCTCTAAGAGGCTCGCCCACACCTGGCTTCACGGAGGGCTGGCTTCACGGAGGCAGCGGCTCTCACTAGCGGGAACCAGGGGGAAAGACTCTCAAAAGGCGGGCAGTCCCGCCCCCTGCCCCGCCCCCTCCCTCCGCCCCAGGCCTGAGTCCAGTAAGTTGGAAATTACATTTCTCTTTTCCTTTTTAAAGGAATTTAAATCCTTTGTCTATGGCTATTGGGAATGAATGAATGAGACTTCCGTGAAGGTGCCCTTGCTTCAAAGAGCTATACCCAGAGGACTGGAGGGTAAGAAGGGAGCCAGCACTCACCTGACCCAATGCCCTCTGGTTGTGTAGATGAGGACACTGGGCAGGAATGTGACCACAGATGGTGACAGCCCCAGGCAGACAAGTTCTCACGCCTTGGCAGGATATTGGGTAGAACATCTCAATGAGGTTGACATCTTCAGAACTGGAGAGGTGCCCAGTCCCGCTGCCTTGGACAGCTGGGGCACCGGGACCTCAATCATGCCGCAAACCAAGCCTGAAGCCAGACCTCCAGCCTCCAGTCTGAAAAGCGAGGTAGGACCCCTCCCCCCACCCAGCACCTAATGGCCCTGAGAGTCTTGCCCAACCCCAGAGAAGAAAGAGAATTCAAGCTGTTAGCTAGAGAGAGCCAAGTTTTGGACTCGGTCCTCACAAGGCAGCGATAAAGTTTTCCAAGTGGAATCGAATGTGCAGAGATGATCCAGACACTGGGATGACCTATCTTTTCCACTGGAATTGTTCAGACTCCCGAGGAGAAATCCAACTGCTAATGAAATGCTTAGCTCTCCAGAGCATATAAGAATCCTGCCGTTTAGCTGGAGGCTAAAAGATTCAGAAAAATGTCAAAAAAAGATTACGATCAAGATGCAGATACATTCAGTAGCCTAAGGGGGATGCTCGGTCTCCGCCTTCCAGGTCCACTTTCAGGCATCGGGCAGCATGAGCCCTGGTGGGAGGCAGAGCTCCACCTGCTCTGGGGAGGTGGCAGCCCTCACTCTTCAGCACCCCCAGCAGCGAGATCATGGGGACAACCAGATGCTTGGCCTGGGTTCCGTGAGTGGCACAAAAAAGCAGGGAGCGTTCAGAACTCCTTCTGGAGGGGCAGCAGCATCCAGGGTCAGCCAGCGGCTGAGATGCAAGGTCAGCGTTAGCACCTTCGCTTTGGTTCTAGACACCCAACGCCCCAGGGTCCTGATGGATGTCTGAACCTTTGTTGTTCGGGCTCTCAGGGAGCCACCATGTATCATCCCGATGCATTCCTTTTCTCCTTAATTTAGCCATGTCCTTTTACTTCCACAATGGTTCCTGTGGCCCCCGAAGATAGCACCTACACTCAAGCTTCTAGCTTCTCCTCTGTGGAGGCAGTCTCATTTAAATACCCATGCATCTGAGAGGGCTGCAGCCACCTAAGCATCGTAAATATGGACAAATGCCATAAATGCTGGCTATGACAACCTCCCTGTCCCTGGTTTACTGGTTGGGGCATTACTATCAGAAATGAAAGGCATTGCCGCTCCCTGGGAATCTTGCCTATTTCTCCACCAACTCAGGGAAAGGTGGATGTGGAGCCAGGAAGCCTGGCTTCTAGAACTTGCACGTGCCACCTCAAACCTGGGGCAGGTGATACCGGCAGCACCTACTTCACCGGGAGGTGAAAGTGAACGAGAAGCCCCCAGTGCAAAGCCCTGGTAGCCCCCTAATTCCTAGGTCAGTCATTCTTTTCGGTCCTCTCTTTCCTGGTGTCCCCTGTGATCAACAGTTGATCAATTTCAACTCAGTTTAATAAATACTTATGGAGAGTTTCCATGTGCCACCTGCCATACAAGGTGCACAAAATCATAGTCCCTGTTTTCTTAAAACACAAAGCTCCCCCTGCCTTCAGCTTCTATGACACCATGCTCTCCTGGGGTTCTTCCTCCTTTACCATTCTTTCCTTCCTAGTCTCTACTACTGATTCCTTCACACTGCACCTCTTAAATGGTGATACTCTCACCTTCCACTGTATGCTCTTCACAGGTGATGTCATCAGCCTCCCTCTCTCCAACTGCCATCTATGTCCTGGGATCCCCAAATGTCTGCTCCAGATGGTCTGATAGACAGACGGGCCAAAGGAAGGTAATTGGGTTTGTTTAGAACTTGTCTTATAGCTGCAGCTACACAGTAAGTCATCATTTAAAAATATATATATATATGTATGTATGTATACATTTATTTATTTGCTTGAGAGAGAGTAGGGACAGACTGAGAGGGAGAAGGAGAGAAGCAGACTCCCCGCTGATGCAGGGCTGACACAGGGCTCGATCTCATGACCCTGAGAGCAGGACCTGAGCCGAAATCAAGAGTCAGAAGCTAAACTGACTGAGTCGCCCAGGCACCCCACTGAGTAATCATTTTTTTCTTAAATGATGTTTATTTGGGATGGCTTAGTTAGGGATCACACACCTCATTGCCATCTCTTGGGGATCTCCTGCCTGGACCTGAATGTCCAACTACCCGCTAGACATCTCTCTCTCGGATGTCCCATCTCGTGAGTTGGGTGGCCCCCCAACTCAACATGTCTGAAATCAGGCTCATTGTCTCTCCCCTAAAATCTGTTCTTCCTCCTGTGTCTCAAGTAGAAACCTGAGCAATTACTCGGACTTCTCCCTTGCTCTATACATGTGTTTGGTCCTCAAAGCCCATCAACCCCACTCCCTTAATGCCTTCCTAATCCAGTTCCTCCCTCCCCCACGGCTCTTGGCTCAGACTCCTCCATCTTGCCCCAGTGACTGCAATGACCTCCTCACCTCTTTGCTGACTCAATGACCTCAATGACCTCTTTGCTGGCCATCTCCCCCATCTCTAGTCAATCCTCCACATCACAGCTGAATACTCTTTCAAAAAGAAAATCAGTCTCCCTCCCTCCACCTCTCTCTCTCTCTCTCTCTCTCTCTCATACACACACACACACACACACACACACACACACACACTAATATACTACACACAGTCCTCTGTGGCTCCCACCGCTCTCACAGGAAGGTCCAAACCTCTTGGCCGACACAAGCGGTGGCGTGAGCCCCAGCCCCGGCCCCTGCCCGCCCCATTCAGCACTGTCTCCCACCAGTGCTCCCTCACACCCCGCTGCTTACGGGTCCCAGAGCTCCCATGTCCTGTCATGCCTCCCCTGCACTGGCCTGAGCTGCTCCCCGTGTCGAGAATACCCTGATTCCCTTTGCCACCTGGTGGACACCTACTCGTTTCTTAGAACTCCACTCAAAATCAGGTCCTCCGGGAAGCTTCTCCTTCATTCATTCCACAGCTTTCACTGAGCACAGGCACCATGCAAGGCACTAGGGCCACCCTGGACCCTTTTTAACACTCCTGTCTCCTCTGGCCTGGCAGAAGTGACCAGTTCCTCACAGACCCCCAAACACCTTCACACTGACGTCCATGCCACTACCTGTCCTTGGCTTTTGCTCATGTCTGTCTCCCTCACAGACCATGAGCACCTTGAAAGGAGAAGCCGAATCTTGACCTTTGTATCTCCAGGCCCCAGCCCAGAGCACACAGTAGGGATTCAATGAATGCATGTTGCACGAGCGAGTGACAAGAATCACCAACTCGAGGGAAAGTACCCTGTAAACCGTGCTGGGCCATTGCGGCTGTGGCCACTTTCTTTTTCTCTGTCCCTGGGCAAGTCAGATGATCCTAAGTGCCAGCTGGGTGGCTCAGCACAGCCTCCCTGGGGAAACGGTAGAGGAAATTCTGAGTTTTCCACCAGGTCTAGGGCAAGTGGAAGTGGGGTTGGGGAGTGGCTGTCGGCTCCTAAGTTGTCACAGAACACCTGCTCTTGGGAAGCCACAGAGGAAGTGGACACAGACTCGTGGAAGATCCCGTGCAGGCCCCTTACGGAGGCTACCACAGGGGCGCTGGGGAGGGGACAGAGGAGAGCGGACAGAGGGCTAGTGCCTTAGGACAAAGAAAAGTGTGTTCCTGGGCCTTCTCCTGGGTCCCTCAAGAGATGACTGGGATCTTGGGAACTGAGAGGATTTCTCCATCTCCTCAGTGTTGCCCAACCCATGGCCTGCTCTCAGAAAATACTCAGGAATCAGGCCAGCTGAGCCTGGTTTGAAGTTTTTAGGGACTCAACAAGTTGATAGCAATTAAGATCAGTGAAGACTGTAATGAGATAATAAAATAGTAAGTCTACTAAAAAAAGCACCTCACTCTCTTAAAGACCTCCCCCTTCACTCCCCTGGTCCGTTGTTGTTTGTAAGTTTCTTCTGTTTTTTTATTTTTTATTTATTAAGACTTCATTTATTTGAGAGAGAGAGAGCAAGGGAGGGGAGCAGAGGGAGAGGTAGAAGCAGACTCTCTGCTGAGCAGGGAGCCTGACTCAGGGGCTCAATCCCGGCACCGAATCAAGACCGGTGCCGAAGGCAGACGCTTAACCAACTGAGCCAGCCAGGCCCGCCAAGTTTCTTCTTTTTAGATCTTTGTTACTGCCTTAAGGAAACTGAAGAGCTAGAGTCCTCGGCTTACAAACAGACACGCTGGAACTAATGATTACGGTGACTAAGATAATCCATGCAGGAAGGCAAACGGAAATGGTATGTGGGGTTTATGCCCCAACCCTTCCACTCAACAGCCGTGTGACCTCAGAGAAGACACTTTTCCTCTCTGAAACTGCATTAAGAATGAGAGTTACTGGGGCACCTGCGTGGCTCAGTGGGTGAAAGCCTCTGCCTTCGGCAGCTCAGGTCATGATCTCAGGGTTGTGGGATCGAGCCCCGCATCGGGCTCTCTGCTCAGCGGGGAGCCTGCTTCCCCCTCTCTCTCTGCCTACTTGTGATCTCTCTCCCTCTGTCAAATAAATAAAATCTTTTTTAAAAAAAAAAAAGAATGAGAGTTACTACAAGCTTTAAATTCTTAACCTCAGGGTTCTCTGAGATGTTGTTACCGCAGTTACTATAAGCTGGATGAAAACAATCCCTGAGGTCCTAGTCAACTCTAAAAGTGGATTGTTTAGGGGCGCCTGGCCGGCTCAGTCCGCGGAGCGTGCAACTCTTGATCGCAGAGTGGTTCAAGCCCCACGTCGGGTGCAGCAATTACTTAAAAATAAATTCTTAAAATAAATAAAGTTGATTACTTAGTGAAACCGCAGATTCTAGAAATTATTGGGGTTTTTTTTTTTAAAGATTTTATTTATTTATTTATTTATTAGAGAGAGAGAGATCACAAGTAGGCAGAGAGGCAGGCAGAGAGAGAGAGTGGGAAGAGAGCAGGGAGCCCAATGCGGGGCTTGATCCCAGGACCCTGAGATCATGACCTGAGCCGAAGGCAGAGGGTTTAACCCACTGAGCCACCCAGTCACCCCGAAATTATTGGTTTATTAAGTGCAGTTTAGGCATAACTTTTCAGAAGTAGTTTTCTATGTAAATCAGTTTCACTCATGTATGTTGTTCAAGAATTTTCAATTCAGAGTCTGTTTGACATATTAACTGCAACACTGTGTGTCATCGAGAAAGACAGGAAGCAGCCCAAATGCTCTCCATTAGGAGACTAGTTACATAAATGATGGCATTTTCCTACAGGGGAATACAATCTAGCCAGTGGAAAACACGAGACAGCTCTAAATGCATTGTTACAGGATAATCAACAAGATACATTAAGTGAAAAACACAGAATGCAGAACCCTGTGCATAGTATGACAGAATCTTGCTTACATATTCAGATTTTCTTCAGTCTGCAAAGGCTACCTCTGGAAGTATGGCTGAAAAACGACAAATCATAGTTGCCTAAGACAGGGACACTGAAGGATTGAAGAAATGGGGAACATTAGAGAAGAGGAAATTTAGTTTTTGAAAATTTTATGTTTTATCAGATCGATCAATATTTTCTTATGGCTTCTGCTTTATATCTTTCCTAAGGTCTTCCTTCCCTCAAGGTTAAAAATAGATATTGGGGCGGCTGGGTGGCTCAGTCGTTAAGCGTCTGCCTTCAGCTCAGGTCATGATCCCAGCGTCCTGGGATCGAGCCCCGCATCGGGCTCCCTGCTCAGCAGGAAGCCTGCTTCTCCCGCTACTATTCCCTCTGCTTGTGTTCCCTCTCTCACTGTGTTTCTCGCTGTCAAATAAATAAAATCTTAAAAAAAAAATAGATATTTATTTTTCTAATTCTACTGCATTTGTATATGTAGGCATAATATTTAATCTCCTATCTAATGTTGAAATGACTTTTGAGACTTACTTTATACTATATAACTTATCTCTTTTGAATTTGGAACCTTATTTATATATTACTTTTTATTTTTTATTTATTTTTTTAAATTTTTTATTTATTTATTTGACAGAGAGAGAGATCACAAGTAGGCAGAGAGGCGGGCAGAGAAAGAGGGGGAAGCAGGCTCCCCGCCGAGCAGAGAGCCCGATGCGGGGCTCGATCCCAGGACCCCGAGACCACGACCCGAGCCGAAGGCAGAGTCCTAACCCACTGAGCCACCCAGGCGCCCCTATATATTACTTTTTAAATAGAAAATGGGAGGGGGAGAATCTACCAGATTTTATTTTTATTCATTCATTCATTCATTCATTCACTCATTTTAAAGATCTTATTTATTTATTTGACAGAGAGAGACACACACGAGAGAGGGAACACAAGCAGGGGGAGTGGGAGAGGGAGAAGTAGGCTTTCCGCTAAGCAGGGAGCCCAATGCAGGGCTTGATCCCAGGACCCTGGGGTCATGACCTGAGCAGAAGGCAGACACTTAACGACTGAGCCACCCAGGCGCCCCTGCCAGATTTTATCTTTAAATAAAACAATATTTGGGGGGTACCCGGCTGGCTCCATTAGTAGAGCATGTGACTCTTGATCTTGGGGTTGTGAGTTCGAGCCCCATGCTGGGTGTAGAGATTACTTAAAAATAAAATCTTTAAAAAATAATAAAAGTAAAAACCAAATTTTTTTAGAAATCCATTTTATGGAGTACATTTTATGGTATGTGAATTATATCTCAATTCAAAAAGAAAGAATCTAGCTTATACAGCCAAGTTGAGATTAACAGCATGAGAGCCAGCCCAGTCAAGGCCAATGTTAGGGTTTAGCCAGGATCTCCCGGAGACTAGGTTTTATAGTTTAGCCTCGCTTGGTAGGTTCAATGCCTCTTTGGGCAAAACAAACCTGCAACAACCCAGGAAGCACCTCTTTGTCTTCCTCCAAAGTTTTGCCTGAGAGTTGGCC
This sequence comes from Procyon lotor, assembly GCA_028646535.1. Classification (NCBI taxonomy): domain Eukaryota; kingdom Metazoa; phylum Chordata; class Mammalia; order Carnivora; family Procyonidae; genus Procyon; species Procyon lotor. The sequence goes on from CM053609.1 coordinate 97,898,492, forward strand.
TAGCAGACTGGTTCCCTTGGAAGAACAGGCCGACACAGATGACAAAGGCTCTCCCCGGAGAGCTGGTGCGCAGGCATAGAACACTGTGGGGCACGTCAACTGGGCTCAAATCAGGACAGGGAGGAGCCAGTGTTGGAGCTGGACAGATACCATCTGGCGCCCCTGGGGAAGAGGTGCTGGAAATGGAACAGAACGGTGAGGTGCAGAACCAGGAGGCGCCGGAGAGGCTAATCGGCAGGAGGAGGGAAGGCTGGGTGAACGTTCAGAACACAGCCCAGGAACCACGGTCCTCCGGTGCTTGGCGTGGCTGTGTGTGTCTACACACAAAGTACACAGGGTAGGACAGCTAATGCCATTTTATCATCGTCATTGTCGTCGTCGTCACCATCATCTTCATCATCACCAAATACTTAGGGAAGTTAGGGCCCCAGGCCTGGAGATACAAATACACTTAAAACAGGGACTTCCAGTTTAGTTGAAAAATGGTAACAGTGATCCACCCAAAGGCATATTGAGAAGCTGGATGAATGTGGGGCGCCTGGGTGGCTCAGTCGGTTGAGTGTCCGACCCTCGATTTCCCCTCAGGTCATGGTCTCAGGGTCCTGAGATAGAGCCCGGTGTCAGGCTCCACACTCAGCATGGAGTCTGCTTGTCTCTCTCCCTCTGCTCCTCCCCTACCTCATGCTCCTACTCTCTCTCTCTCTCTCAAATAAATAAAATCTTTTTTAAAAAAAAGCTGAATGAAGTGTATGATTGAAGCCCAAAGGAAATGTTAAAAATCCTTCAGTCTAGGTTTTTAGGTTTTCTTCCATACAGGGCCCGGGTGAATGTTAGCACAGGATGGGACAGGGGAAGTTCTGAAAGAGGGGAATGTGAACAGGATTGGAGGGAAGGCAAGACAGAGCCAGGTAGAACAGAAAACGGCATTCCAGGCTTCCGAGGAAGCATGAGAAATAGGAATGCTTGCCACCTGCAGTTTGGACAAACACACACAGAGGGTCACTGGGTCAGTGACGAGGGTGAGGGCAAGAGAGCAGCAGAGGCCAGACCCCTTGTGGAAGGCCCTGACAGCCAGCCTAGAAGTTTGATCCTCACCGTGTGGACAGCAGGGAGCCATTGAAGGTTGCTGAGCAAGAGGTGACCCTTGCAACCAGGCATTTTAAGTGACATTACAGAGAGCCCTTTATCCCGGGCTTATCCAAAGCCCTGTGTAGATTTCAAGTAGCACTCGATTCAGAAAGTCGTAAAGCAAAGCCCTGTGTCATGTAGACGAAAAAAAAATGGTTTAAGGGTCTCACAAAGAGATGCTTCAGGGAGTGCGAGAAATGAAGGGGAGAACATTTTTAAAGAAGGAAACAAATGTGCAGCACAGACCCACCAGGCATCTGGAAAACTGCAGCGCTTTCTTCAGAGTCTGGCATGCCCTCTATCAGCTGGGGGTGTTCTGCCTCCTTTTTTGGAGGTTAGCTGTGGTGTCAAAACACTGGATTGTGGTATAGGGAGTGAGGCAGCTGGGAGGAGGTGGCCGAACACAGACAGAACTACTGGGCCCGGGGAGCGTAAAAGGCCTTCACTTAGAGACCACCGTCTTGCAGGGGACTTTTTCGTCTGCCTCTCTCAGTGGCACTTTGGGGCTTTTGACAGAGTTGCTGAGTTTGCTAGTTACCTGCGATGGTTTCTCCTCTTGAAACAAAATGATGTGTAAACTCTGTCAGGTTCTGAATCAGTGCTTTTTCAATATTGTTCCTAGTGGTGCACGGCGAGGCAGGAGGGCTGCCCAGGGGGCCATGAACTGGGCAGCAATTCTGGGCCACAGATCAGCGCTTACGTAAGGTGGGAGAGGAAGTCGGGATTGTTTCCGGTCTTGTCCTAGGCTGGGTACAACTGCAGGGCAAGGCTCTCTGAAGGCCAAGGCAAAACCGGGCAAACCAAGAGAAGGGCTCGAGGTAGGCACAAAAATTAGCCAGGCTGAACTGAAGATGTGGGCAGACAACAGCTCCTGGTGGGAACACAACTCCAGGGAATCTCCTTCCTTCTTTCTCTGGCCTTTACAAGGAAGGGGTCCCTCTCCTCTGCTCTCCTGCCACCTCCCTCTACAGGAGGGCCTTTCCGCACCTTTAAGTTCTTCGGGCTCTAAATTAACACCAACTACCTCAACTGGAAGCTGTCTTTTCTTTGAGGTCCTAAGGGAATGCTCCCCTCCTCTGCCCCTCAAGGCTAGTGCTGGGCACCAGGAGGTCCTTAGGAAAGCAGCCAGGTCAGGGAATGCAGCTGACCTGAACCCTGACAGTCAAGTTCAGGAAAAACCCAAATGTACGCGGAACAGGAGGTTGTGCAGCTCAGGAACTCCTACCATAGTGGTGTTTTTGCTCTAAACCTCATTCCCTTTGGCAGCTGGGCCTGTATATCCCAGACTTCCTAGAAACGTGCTGATTTCACATGTTTTTCCTCGAGTCTCTGGAAGCACATAGGTGACTGCCAGGGACTATGCCCTAATGTTACTGTCACTGTGCCCATGACACACAGTTGGCAGAAGCCTGCAAAACAGCATTTTTTTCCTCCAGGTGAAACTCAGTTACAGGGCTGGGGAGAAGGCCAGGCATGGGGAGCTCCAGGGTGCCAGGGCTATCCGTTCCTGCCACTCTGAGCAGAGAGGCTGCCCAAGCACTGGAGGAGGGTAACTCAGAGTCACACAGCAGCCCCGTGGTGCAGGGCTCGTGCAGTCCCACGAGAATCTTCCATCGAGACCACTCTTTCTCTAAGAGAGAGTGGGTTGAGAGTTGGGGTGGGAGCAGAAGGGCCCTGCCTGTATCCTGTACATGCTTTTTGACTGCGTTTTTAATCCCTGGACTCAGACTACCGTTAGCCACATCGGAGGCCCTGGAGGAGAACCTGTTTGCCTTCTTTCCATATGTGTAGGCTTGGCTCTCTCCCCGCAGCACAGAAGCTCAGCAGGTAGGAGGACCACCCCCCTCCCCACACACACACCCTTCTCTGTGCTGCAGGCCTGACCCAGGAAATGGGCCTGGGGCCCTTCTGGACAAAGCGTACTTGAGTCACACCCCACCCCCATCCGGCCCACCTCGCAAACCATCACAGACACCCAGTCTCCAAGCCCCAGCACTCTTCCCTTTGCCCAGAACACAATTAAGGAATTAGGACCCACCTACTAAGTTTCTACAGCTGACACTACAAGGCTCAAAGTCTAGCTCACCAGCTCAGTCACACAAGCCTGACGTGTCCTCTGTGCAACCAGGCCCCACTCCAGCCACCGTGCAATTTTGCTAATTCAAACTGCTTTCCCGTTTAGGGAGGTTGATAGCCATCTCCCATCTCCTTTTCCTGCTGACGTCATCCCACATTTTCTACAGACACAAATAAGGGTACAGTCCTTGGGATAGTTTTCAGGCTGCCTAAGGTGGGAGTGGAGGGATCCTGCCCTCCTGCATCTACTTCACTGCTCTGGTGTTTTGGCAAGTTGTCGGAGGTTAAGGGAGAGGCCAGGAAATAAATCACCCAGCTAAGGGGAAAGGCCAGAAAGAACTTGGTGACTTGCAGCTCAAGCCCAGATCTGTCCTGGGCATTTGCAATGCAAATCTGCGTTTTGTTCACAGCCACCACGGTCTTGCACAATAACCTGTGTATAAACATCCATGCCAACAATGCCTGACAGTGCAATCACTCTGTAATTACAGGCCGGCAGGAAGCTGCTGCTAGGAACTGCACCATTCAACCTCTAGACGTCCCACGTCGGGAGTCTCCACCGCACCGACGGACATTCCAGCACACCCCGACGCGTCCCGCCGCTGCCTGGCCGCAGCTGCTCCGCTCGCAGCCTCCAAACCAGGGAGCCCCGACGCCCCCCGCCGGCCTGCCAGCCCCCAGTTACTCTGCGGGGATGTCCTAAACTTCTCGGCTGGTCTTTAAAAAAGCCGTGCGCCACGAGGCTACCGAGGGCGGAGGGAACCACCAGCCAAGTTCGCAAGAACAATCCTGCAGCCCTAGCAGTTTTAGAAAACAGAAGAGAGCGAGATGCCACAGAGTGCACTGGAAGCGGGTTTCGGAGTTTTATATAGAAAGTTTTATCACATATGTACGTGGGTGTGCTGACAGTTTTTATGGCTAAATTGCAAAGTGTTAGGCCTTAGGGATTACTGTCAGGTTCGGGACGTGGTGTGGGAGAAGGAAGGGTGGGAGGGGGGAGTCAGGAGGGATCTGTTGAAAGGGGGCTTGGTGGCCATTCTGGTCTTGCTTTTGGGAAATGCGTAGGGTTGTTTTCCCAAACGTCCGAGTCGCTCTGCTCTTCGTCACTGGAGGACCGAGCGAAGAAAAGTGGGGGGAAAGTTCTTTTAACTTCCTTCCTGCAACCTCACCGAGGGCTGCGAAGAGGAAGAGCACGCTTCCCTGGGAAGCACCGGGCAGGGTTGGGGTTGGGGTGGGGAGTGGGGGGTTTGGGGGGGTGGCTGCGCCCAGCCTGTGTGGATGCGGGACGCCGGGCAGAGGACCGGCCCCACACGCAGGCCGCGGGCAGCCCCTCCCTGCAGCCCTCCTCTCGCAATCGGCGCCTGCAGAGGCCCGGCTGCAGCCCCCGCGGTTTTAAGCCCCGCGGCAAGCCGGCGACAGCAGGGGAGCAGCCTGGGGCCGGGATCCCGGCTGCGGAGAGCCCCCTCTCCACCCTCCCGCCTTACCGCGCCGCCCGCACCCCCGAGCCCAGCCCGGCCGGCCCAACCCGGCCCCCTACAACCCCGCCCGCGGGACCAAGCCCCGGCCCCCACCCCCCGCTTTTCCGAGCCCCACGCCCGCGCCCCGGCGATCGAAGGGGCGCCCAGTCCGCGGCTCACCTGCGCGCTGGATCCCGGGGCCACTCGGAGGGGCGCGGGGCGCAGGCGAGCGCGGCCCGCAGACTCAAACTTTGTTGCTCTCGGGACGGCGCAGTCGTCACTTCCTCGCGGAGCGGGCGGCGCGGCCCGGCGTGTGACCCAGCAGCTCGCGCGGTGGCGCGCCGGGCCCTGCAGCCGCCTGCCCGCCCGCGTCCCCGGCTTTGCGCGCCCCGGTGGCCCCGGCGACGCCGACTCCCCGGCGCGGCGCGCCCACGGCGGCGGGGGGCCGCGGGCGGTCGTCCTCTGAGCCTGCACCCCTCCGGGTCGTTTCCGCGCGGAAGAAATGTGACCGAACCTGTATTCTCAAAGCTGGGTCTGGAAGGTGGTGGTGGAGTTTAGGGACCCCGGCGAGCTGGGGGATCCAGGGGAAACACACCCACCCCACAAACAAAAGGGTGGGGGAGGAGGAAGAGAAAGTTTTTCAGTTTCGCGTTGAGGCTAGAAGGTCAAGTCAGAAAGCGAAGTGCTCTGTGTTTTGCCAAATAATGCCTAAGCTGGGCCTTAAAACCCGTGTTTCCTCTCCCACGTTCCCTCCATTGGTCTGCACGCTTGTCCTTCGTCATTTCCAGTGGTTGTAAGTGCACAGGACGTTTACCATTTATCACACTTCAGGGGGGCTGTTCCAGCGTCCAAGTTGGCGCTGCAAAATGGTTTCTGTTCTCGTCCTCCCCCGCGACTTCCACCTCTTCCTTTACACTCAACTCTCAGAAGATCTCTTTGGGGCCTGATGCATTCCGTGTTTCATCGCGGGCCAAAAACGACTTAGAGGGTTAGGGTGGAGTCCTGAGAAGAGGAGCTTCAGGCAATAGTAATCTTGAAATTTATCCTTGCCCAAAATAAATTCACTCCGCGTATTCAAAACTGCAACCAAAAACCACCTTTTTGGTTTCTGATAAATAGCAACAAAGTACTTAAACAGCAGTCTTTAGGGAAGCATTCTCTCCGGTAAAGCTGGAGAGAAAACCGGGTTAGCCTTTGCTGTGGTTTAAAAAAAAAAAAAAAGGCAGACATTTGAAACTGCAGTGGAGGGCTTTCATAACAGAAACATTAGCTTCATTGTAGCTTGTTGTGGAAAACAGGGAGCTTTTTAAAGGTGGTTCAAAAGCATCTGTTAGCGCTGGACAATTTTCCCTTTTTCCCCAAATAACTGCTTCTACAAGCACTTTGGCCAGATCACAGAACCTCCCGTTCTAATGCTTCATCTTCTTCCACAGAGTGAAGGCTTTGTCCAGAAAGATAGATGTGAAACTGGTGGAAAGTGACATCTGGGAAATGATCCCCAGGTCTGCGTTAATACCTAGTGGGAAGCCACAAATGCAGCTTCACCCAAAGATGGGGAGTATGCAGGGATGCCTGGGTGGCAGTCGGTTAAGTGTCTGTCTACCATCTACTCAGGTCCTGATCTCAGGGTCCCAGGATCGAGTCCTACATCAGGCTCCTTGCTCAGCGGAGAGCTTGCTTCTCCCTTTTGTGCTCTCCCTGCACCTCCCTGCACCTCCCTGCTTGTGCTCTCTTTCTGTCTCTGACAAATAAATAAATAAAATCTTAAAAAAAAAAAAAAGGGGAGTATGTAGATGAAGCTCTCCTAGCAACATGAAATCCCCCACACTGCAGCCCTTATGTGCTAGTTCTGACTTCTACTCAGACATTATTAATGGCACATTATAAATACAAAATGTACCATGAGAGAAAAATAATGTGCCTTGAGAAGTATACATGCATTATCAGACTCTTAATAATTACGATTTTCTGAAATTTTTATTGCATCCCACTCTTGTAGGGGTGGGAGTGAGAGGGACTGCCCACTTCAGTTTTGGGATAGATAGAAGTAATTCCTTCGTGTACTCTGCTTCCAGCAAGCAATGATACAATCAAGGGGAGTAAAGACAATAGGTCACCCAGACGTCTAAAAACAATCATGTGATGCTCCCTATTTGCTAGGACAAGGGCAGAATATTTCTTTGTTCGGTATTGCGATGCTGAATTCTCAGTCACAATTTCATGAATATTCAGGATCTCTGCATGCCCAGGAATAATTAGCGGATAGAGTAAACGTGTGAAGGCCTGACACTTATATATGCACACACATGCATTGCTTTTTCTCTGTGCAGAGTGGCATTTGCTGGAGTACCACAGCGCAGACGAAGCTATGGTAGGTGATCTCAGATAATCCCCCCACCAATGGTCCTCCTGCCTCCCCATATCCACACTATTGCGTAATCCTGGCTTCCTGGGCGTGGGCTGGACGAACTGACTTCCTTCCAACAAATAGTATATGGCAGAAATCACGTGCTATCTCTGCTGAGATTAGGTTCTAAAAAAACTGTGGCTTTCATCTTGGATGCTCTTGCTCTCTCTCTCTTGCTCTCTGGATCACTCACTGTGAGGAAGCCAGCTGCCAAGTCCTAAGGCAGCCCTGTGGAGAAGGAGTGCGGTCTGCCAACAACCAGTTAGCTTGGGGTACCTCCCCCTCCCCCTCTGCTGATGGAGCCTTCAGATGAGACCTACACACCCAACCAATGGCTGCTTCAAGAGAGCCCTTGAAGCAAAAGCTTCCACGAAGCTGCCCAGATTCCTGACCCACAGAAACTGTAAAATAAGACATTGTTTGTTGTTTTAAGGTGCAGGGTTTTATAGTAACTTGATGGAGAGACGTGGGTAACTATGCACCAAAAAAAGAAGTCAGTGTGAGCCCAGTGACAACCCCCTGCAGCTTCCTGGTCCCTTACCTGGAAAGCAGAATGTGGAGGAAGAGGCAGGGGCCTGGGCCAGACCTAAGGGGAACACGGGAATCCTAAAAACAGAAGGCCCAGCCCTCACCCCTTTTGCAGAGTCGGGGTCATCCTTGACCAGCTCAGAGCGTGTGGTGGGGTCAGGCCTTGATCCCAGAAGGAGAGCTGGAAAGAAGGGCTTTCTCGAGCGTGGTAGCCAGAAGAGGGGGTGAATTCAGTGCAGGTCTAAAACTAGAAGGAAAGGCTCATGGGCCCGCCGCTGAAGAGCAGGTGGTGGACAATCTTTGATAAGAATCGCCTCCACACTCCTTCCAGGGCCACAAAGAATATTCTGTCCACGTGATGGTATCTTTCTCTCGACATCATTTCCTCTCTGACTAGAGCAAATTATTCACTTTGAAAACACAAAACAAAATTTGAGGAAGGAGGAACAATGTCATACTCCTTCATCCCTAACTAGGGCAGGCATCTCCTTGCGGTTGCTTCCCGCGTCCCCCCCTCCCCTCGGCCAACCCTGTACGAGCTGGCAGTCTTTGAGCCCTCTTCTGTTTTCTCTCCCGAGACACTAGGCTCTGATTTTTCTCATGTGCCGTGGCCACAGCTGCTGGGTTGCCATGCCGTCACCCGGTTGCTATGATTTGTGAGGTCGTGGATGTGCCAGAACGTGAATCTATTAATTTAACAGGAACTACGCTCAGCACATATATTCCTTGTTAGGTCATTTGCTTTGCTACCTAAACCACATCCAATGTGTTCAGCAATGAGAACATTTCCTAGAGTCTGGCTTTGCAAAAATGCCAAGTGCCCTGGATCTTGCGTCCCCACAGTCAGTCTGGCAGCCTTAGTGTCTGTGGAGCAGGATGTAAAGGCATTCTGGCATGGGGATGCAAACAGGTCAGCTTAGGGAAAAAAAAAATCCAAGGGAAGGAAACAAAGTCTCTGGTCTTCCTTCTCTGCACATTACCATCCATTCTGCAGGAGGCTTATGAACTAACTTGCTCGGGACCCCTGCCCTGAGCCCAGGTCTCTCACTGATAGGGCCCAAGCTCTCCAACCCCAGAACGAGGTGATGTGTGCTGTGAAAAGAGAAACCACTAGCCTTCGTTCATTTCACCTCTTCGATTGACACTTACCAAATGTCTGCTGGTAGCTGGGCTGGGAATGCCAAGATGAAAAGGACAAAGTCTCTCCCTAGTGGGAGAGAAAGGCATGTAAATTACAATGTGACCTGCAAAGTGCTACAGTGGAACTTTGCATAGGGCAGCGAGGATCCCAGAGAGGGAAGCAAGTAAGCCTGGCCTGGGGATAGGAGTGATGGGTCACCACTACAGTTTTTCTTTCTTTCTTTCTTTTTTTTTTTTTTAAAGATTTTTATTTCATTTATTTGACAGCGAGAAACACAGTGTGAGAGGGAACACAAGCAGAGGGAATGGTAGAGGAAGAAGCAGGCTTTCTACTGAGCAGGGAGCCCGATGCGGGGCTTGATCCCAGGACCCTGGGATCATGACCTGAGCCGAAGGCAGACGCCTAACGACTGAGCCACCCAGGCGCCCCGGTTTTTCTTTTTCTT
>CM053609.1:97908173-97923360 GCA_028646535.1 Procyon lotor
TGTGCGCGGCCGGCATGTGTGTGCGTGCGCGTGGCGTGCTTGCTCGCTGGCGCTCTCTTGTTCTCTCTCTCTCTCAGAAATAAATAAATCTTAAAAAATAAAAATTAAAGAAGCCTGAATTCTAGACCCAGCCCGCTACCACCTGCTGTGTGACATTGGACAAGTCACTCAACCTACCTGAAGGAGGCAAGCTTGGGAAGATGATTTTGGCAAAAGACGATTTTCGGTGACTCAGGGATGTGGCGTGAAATTACACAGTGAGAAAGTAAGTTTCCTTTCAGTTATCTTTTTATTTTCCTGACTACGCCAAAGAGAGGGTCTCGGTTGAGTGTTAGTGTGTCGCTGGAGCTCTGTGATACCTGCCTGCCGATCTCCCTTTTTGGCAAAGAGAGAGAAGTCTGAAGCTTAGACGCTGCACAGGCCGCGCCGGCCCCAGAGCCCTGGGTAACACGGCCTCGCTCCGGTTGTTGCTTTACTTGTGTTTGTTTTGCCTTCCATTTATGGTAAATAATATAAGTTTGCCATTTATGGGAATGATACAGAGTTTCCTGAAAACGTAAATTAATTATGAAAATGTTCTGAAATTGTGGTAATGGTTGCCCAACTCTGTGACTATGCTAAATACATTGAATTGTACACTTGATATGGGTGAATTAGATGGCATGTGAATTAATATCTCAGAGCTATTTTTAATTAAATTAATTAAAGTAAAAAAGGGAGACTGATTTAGGTAAACTATTAAGCAAAAAATAGTAAAGGTGGAGAGTTGATATAAAAAATGGTTGTGCAGAGGATGTGACTAAAGTTTGGGAAAACACTGGTGGGCTTTGGTGAAAAATACTCTTGCTAACAATATGATCTCGGACAAGTTTCTTAATCTTCCTGCACCTCTTTCCTGGCCTATGAAATGGAAATAGGAATATCTCCCTTGATTTGTTAAGAGGGAGAGAACATAACACCTGAAACCTTCAGCCCAGGACCCCAGTGCATAGACTTATGATAAAGGGGATGGTTGACAGCTGACTGAGCTCTGCCCTTTCACGTGTTAACTCCCACATTCGTACCATAACCCTTGTAGTAGATACTGTCATTCCTACTCAGGAGCCCTGTGGAGTAGATAACTTCTCAAGTTACAGATGAGTGAGCTGAGGCTCAGGGAGGTGAGGTAACCTGCATGGAATCATACAACTAGTAAGTGGTTCCAGATGAGTTTCAAACCCTCATCTCTCCAAAGTCAGAGCACTGCCCTTTCCCATTCACCGTATTTTCCTGTCCCCACCAACCTTGAAGCCAGACTTGATTAAATAGGATCCACCTAGCTCTAGATGGAGTGAGGTGGACATAGGAACTCTGCATCCTGGGTCTTGCTGCCAACCTGGGACAGCGATGGGGACCTTGGTTCCTGGTTTCTCGTTTCCCATTATCTCCTGTTTCCACTTGTCCAGTGGAAAATTCTCTTTCTTCATCCAGTTCTCCAGGGACTGAAACTCTTTCATTGGCCTCTTATTCCTGTTGCTGAGTCCCTACCACCTTCTGCTGGACTTCCTTTCTTCTTTTTTAAAGATTACTCTTTATCATTTTTAAGTAATTTCTCCACCCAATGTGGGGCTTGAACTCACACCCCTAAGATTAAGAGTTACATGTTCCACTGACTGGGCCAGCCAAGTGGTCCTGGACTTATTCTCTAGCAACCACCTTCCTGTTCAGATGTTGGGCAGTTGCCTAACATTGGACCAATGTTAACCATTTACCTTCTGAGGCTCACCCAGGTGTCTTGGTCCTCGCCAATTTTCTTGGTTGACAGACCTCCCCTCCAACAAAGTAATGCAAACTAGTCTGCCTCTCTCAGCCCATTTCAGGCCACTATCATCTCCTGCCTGGACAATCAAAATGACTTCCCATCTCATTTGACTCCATTCCTTCTCCAAAGTACAGTTAAAACTGAGCTTTTAAAAAAACAAAGCAAAACAAAACAACAACAACAAAAAAAAAACCCTGAGCTTTTTGGGGGTGCCTAGATGGCTCAGTCGGTTAAGCGTTTGCCTTAGGCTTGGGTGAAATCAAGCTGCATATCAGGCTTCCTGCTTGGCCAGAAGCCTGCTTCTCCCCCTCCCTGTGCTGCTCCCCTGGTTTGTGCTCTCTTGCTCTCTCTTTCTGTCAAACAAATAAATAAAATCTTAAAAAACAAAAACAAAAAACCCGAGCTTTCTGAAGTGCGACCTGATTATGAAACTCTCCTGCTTATCCTTCAGAATCTCTCCACTGTCCTTTGGATAAAGTCATGACCCCTTAGCCTGGCTTTCAAAGACCTCTGTGAGCTGGTGTCTCCTGAACTCTTCGGCCTCTTCTCCCTCTGGTCTTCTCTCTACTTACTATGAGACAGTCATGTTGACACTAGTTATAGTCTCTGAGTTCCTCTAGATATCCTTGACATACAGCCGGTGCTCGCCACATGGTAATTAAGCACCATGGTCTCTTGCCTCCTGGCTCTGCATGTGTCGTTCCCCAGTCTGAAATGCACTCCCACCCCCATTCTCCCAACCATTCTGACTGGTTCTTTTGAACTCTGCCTACAGGTCACCTCCTCAAAGAAGCCTTCCATGCCCTCTCAGTGTTAGGTGCGTCTTTATGTGTTCTGACAGTATCCTGTGTTTTCTTCTATCATGATGAGGCAGAACTATAGTGGAGACCTGGAAGCATAGGCCTTGGAGTCAAACTACTTGGATTTAAGTTCTAGAGATGCCACTCACCCCAGCTATGTGACCTTGGGCAAGTCACTTAACCTCTCTGTGCCTCTATTGCCTCATCGATAAGGTGGAAATAATAATAATATGTACTAATAGGATTCCAATGAAGAGTACCTGAAAAAAAAAATGCATGGTTAATAGTGGCACATAGTGAGCCCTCAATAAATATTAGCTACTATTATTTCAACATGCATCATAATCTATTATAAATACAAGTCCCCTGCTTTGTCCTTCTCTAAGCATCTTGAGGGCCCAGAATATGTCTCATGCACCGCTGAATCTCTGGTTGTCCAGAATAGAAGCTGACACATACAGTACTCAATTCATAATGAATGAATGAATGAAGGTCTTGCTCCCTGGTTTATCTCAGATGACTTCACCTGATCCTGAAGCTCTCTTTGGATTCCTAAGATAGTTCTCCCTGCTCTGGATAGGCCAGAGCCCAAATCTTGTCTATGCTATTGTGATTTCAGATGAAAACAGCTGGTGTCAGTGCAAAGCAGAAATACCCCCCAGGTAGTATTAAAGGAAAAGATTGCACACAGTTTGTCCTCTTAGCACCTCCACCTCCCTTTGTTCTAGTTTGTCATGACTAGGTGTGGGCAGCACCCAAATAAGACAGGTTGGTTATCCCTTCAACAAGCGTTTGCTGCGTCATGCCCTATTGGGTGCTGAGGATGCCAGGAAGGGTAGGGCATGAGCCTCGCTTCCAAAGAGCTTCCCCAGGGGTGGCCAGGTCCAGATCTGGCTGGTCAGGCAAGGAGATGGGCAGTTCCATTGCAAGGAACCATAGGCAGATGTCAGGATCTGACATAGCCTCACTACTGAGAGCCTGAACGTGAATGCAGGACCAGGGAATCTGGCTCTCAGGATCTGGAGCAAGTCCAAACTTAGGGCAAGGAGGTGAGCCATACTGAGAGAAAGCAGAATTGAGACTGGCAAAGGTTGGAATCCAGCAGGTAAAGCCCAGCAGCAGTGTGGGGCTGTTGTGTGCTGGCTCTTTCTTCTTCTCCTCTCACTCCTTCTCCTTCTCCTTCTCCTTCCTCTCCTTCTTTTCTCAGAGAGGATACTGAAAGAAGAGAGGAAGCCACCGAGGTTTCCTGCTCCAGAAAGTAAGGGCAAATAAAGCAGCAACAGCAGCCACAAGCCAGTATTTGAAAGAAGCCGTGGGTCTCCTTGCTCAGGGAGTCAGGAAGGCAGTGGCTGCAGGGCTGGACAGCTGGGTCTGCCCCTGGGCCAGCTGTTGACAGTATGATTGGGGGCACCCTGAGGACTGGCACAAGACCAGGGGTCTGCTGCTAGACCAGCTGTGTGGCCCTGCCTAAGTCACTTCTCCTCTTAGGCCTCCATTTAGAAAAGGAAGACTGGGGTGGGGGGCGGGCAACTGGCTGGCACAGTCAGTGGAGCATGTAACTCTTGAGCTCAGGGTTGTAGTTTCCAGATTACCTAGACATAAAATCTTTAAGGGGTGCCTGGGTGGCTCAGTAGTTTAAAGCATTGGACTTTTGATTTCAGGTCAGGTTATGATCGCTGGGTGGTGAGATCCAGCCCCGCTCCAGGCTCCACGCTGGGAGTAGAACCTACTTGAGATTCTCTCTCTCCTTCTCTCTCTGCCCCTCCCCACCTCCTCACACTCATGTTCTCTTTATCTCTCTCTGAAAATAAATTAATTAATTAAATAAAATCTGGGGAAAAAAAAGAAAGAAAAGGAAGGTTGGGACAGTGCTAAGGGTTTCTCCAACCTTAAAGTATTAGGCTTCTTTTTCAAAGCAGAAGATTTCACGGGGCACCTGGGTGGCTCAGTGAGTTAAAGCCTCTGCCTTCGGCTCAGGTCATGATCTCAGGGTCCTGGGATGGAGCCCCACATTGGGCTCTCTGTTCAGCAGGGAGCCTGCTTCCTCCTCTCTCTCTGCCTGCCTCTCTGCCTACTTGTGATCTCTCTCCTCTCTGTCAAATAAACAAACAAATAAATAATCTTAAAAAAAAGAAGAAGATTTCAAAGACTCCACAGGATGGCAATGGTAATCTAGTCCCTGTTGATCAAAAAAACCCAAAAAAACAAAAACAAAAACAAAATGATAAAAAAGCAGTGGTCACTTTTGAATCCTTTAAAGGAATCTGCATTTTGTTAATCACAGAAACATCTCTGTCATTTATAAAAATTAGAGGTCGGCATCCTTTGAGCTCAGAATCACAACCTCTGTGAAAAGCTCTTACCTACATCCAACCAGTAGAGCTTTGATCTTCCTTAGAAGTCACAAAAATTAATGTCTTATACCTCCAGTTTGAAAAATACAAGGGACACTGGACCACTGGGCCAGTGTTTTTCAAACTTTTATTTATTATCCAGTCCACCGATGATGGTGATATGATGGAACAAAATCTGAAAGTGGAGGTGATAGGTGACATTTGTCACTTTTTGGCAGTCCAGCTTCAGAATCCCTTCCCAGCTGCTTGGAAGACTTGGTAGAAGTTTAAGTCCACTGCTCACCTCTCACCATAGAGAGTGAAATCAGAAGGCACTTGCTTCCCAGCCTACTTCATTGGCGGGACTCAGACATGTGACCTGGGCTTGGCCAATCAGGAGCACCACCTGGATTCTGAATCAGAGAGCATAGAGGGAACCCCTTGGGAGAACCTTCTTCGGTGGGGGGGAGGGGGGGCGAGTTTGCAGCAGCTGTGACAACCATGTCTGGATTCGAAGGTAGCTGCAGCCCAGTCACCATTCAGGCCCAGCTCTGACTGTGGCACAAGCTGCCCAGAGTTCTGAGGGCAGGGCTCTGGAGAGCTTCTGTGCCACAATTTTGGCTGTGCTCCTGGCTGCTTCCGAGCACCCTTTGTTCTCATTCGTGGGCTGTGCCTGGTTCTCCAGCCTTCCCAGAGATTCCATGGGCTACCCAACATCCTTTCCACAAATTCCTCTTCAGCTTTACTCATCCAGAGCCAGTTCCTGTTGTGCTTTTAAATCAAAGCCCTGGCTGATTCACAGTCTTAAGTCAGTCTGGGCATCCAGCTTCTTTTTTTATTTTGCTTTGGTCACCCAGCTCTGAGAAAATTCTGATCATATATAAATTTGCACATTTATAGAAATCATATAAATATGTATAAAATCATATAAATTCTGATCATATAAGTGGATGGTGTCTCCGTTCATTTGGGATGCTATAACAAAATACTGAAGAGTGGGAGGCTTACAAACAACAGAAATTTGTTTCTCACAGTTCTGGAGGCTGCCAAGTCCAAGGTCAGGTGGGTCATGGTGCCAGCATGGTAGAGTGAGGGCTTTCTTCCGAGTAGCAAACTTCTTATCAGATCCTCACATGACAGAAAGGGCTAGAGAGATCTGTGGGGCCTCTCTCATGAGGGTGTTAATCCTGATCACCAGGGCTCTGTCCTCATGTCCTAATCACCTCCTAAAGGCCCCTGCCTCCTAATACTATCCCATTGGGGATTAGGATTTCAACATAGGAACTCTGGGAGAATACAAACATCCAGACCATAGGAGATGGTTGTAAGTAATAATGAGAGACACCATTATATAGCACCCACTACATGGTCGGCCCTATCCCACACACTTTACGTATATTAGCGCATTTAACAAACCTTTGAGGTAGCTCTGTCGTTAACATTCCCATTACAGGTGGAAAACTGAGGTACAGAGGAATGGAATAAAAAAATTTGCCCAAAGTCAAGGGTTTAAACTAAGACAGTTGTACATGAGGGTCTGTGCTCGTAACTCCTGCTAATAGCTTTTTTTTTTTTTCAGTTTGTCTTTGAGATTATGATAGTCTTCAATTAAACCAATCTAGAAGCTAGAAAGAATAGCATAAATTTTTGTTTCAAAGTTGAATGAGTAGCTATCAAAATATCCAACAACTGCTCTTTGTTCTCATAAACACAGAAGTCAGGCAATAAACAAGTAAAACTTACAACAAGTACTAAACAAACAAGACAGTTTCATCGCTTCATTATCACTGGGTTAAGCCTGGTGGTTTATGGAGCCCAGGGCACCCCGTGCAGGAAGCACTCTGCTCTTCGTAAGCAGACATGCCCAGGCTGGTGCAGCGTGGAACCTCATGAGGCACACCCACGATCCATGCCAGCTGGGGCTCAGAGGTGCCAGAAGGAGCATGGGCCAAAGTCAGCACAAAACGGAGTTTACAGAAAAATACTTAATTGATGAAGGTCTGTCAAAGGGCATGGGAGTCAACTGAAAGACTTCCTAGGGGCCAAAGCTAGGACAGTTTGAGAAACAAAATAAAGTAGCATTAGATTATGCCCCAGAGGGGACGCCTAGGTGGCTCAGTCGGTTGAGCATCTCCCTTCGGCTCAGGTCATGATCCCAGAGTCCTGGGATGGAGTCCCAGGTAGGGCTCCTTTCTCAGTGGGGAGTCTGCTTCTCCCTCTGCCTGCCACTCCCCCTGCTTGCCGCTCCCCCTGCTGTGCTCTTTCTATTTCTCTGAGATAAATAAATTTATCTTATTTAAAGATAAATAAAATCTTTAAAAATATAGATAGATTATAAACCAAAGTATAAAATAAATATCTGTGAGTCCATACCTATATACATTTTTTAAAAAGAAAACTTGACAGTGGAGAAATCTCATAAACACTACTTGAACCAGATGGTCAAGAGCCACATCAATAATCATAAACCATGTTGGTAGTATGTATCTTTGTACACTATGTATGATGTGATGAAAATAGCACTTTCTATCTGTAATCTTCCTCCCCCAAACCACAACCCAGGTCTACTTATGAGAAAAGCTTAAGACAAATTCCAACAGAAAACTATCCTACAAAAATCCTACAAAACTCAACCTATACTCACAAGATCATCAACAAGAAAAGTCTGAGAAACTCTCACAACCAAGAGTACCCCAGAAGAAATGGCACTTTAATATAATGTGATATCCTACTGGAGATACTGGAACAGAAAAAGGCCAATAGGTAAAAACTAAGGAAATTTGAATAAACGATGGACCTTAGTTAATAATGATGTCTCAACATTGATTCACCAAGTGTGACTAATGCACCACACAAATGTAAGACGTTAATAATAGGAGAAAGTGAGTGCTGTGGAGGGGGAGGGGGATATGGGAGTTCTGTACAACCTGCTCAGTTTCTTCCTAAATCTAAAATTTTTCTGGGACTCCTGGATGGCTCAGTTGGTTAAGCATCTGCCTTTGGCTCAGGTCATGATCCCAGGGTCCTCTCTCTCTCCAAATAGATAAATAAAATCTTTAAAAAAATTTTAAAAATAAATAAAATTTTTCTAAAAAGTAAAGTCTATTGGAGTGCCTGGCTAGCTCAGTCAGTAGAGTATGCAATTCTTGATCTCAGGTTCATGAGTTCAAGCGCCACGTTGGTTGGGGAGCCTACTTAAAAAAATAATAATAGGGGTGCCTGGGTGGCTCAGTGGGTTAAGCCTCTGCCTTTGGCTCAGGTCAGGATCCCAGGGTCCTGGGATGGAGCCCACATCGGAATCTCTGCTCAGCAAGGAACCTGCTTTCCCCTTTCTCTGCCTGCCTCTCTGCCTACTTATGAACTCTCTCGCTCTGTCAAATAAATAAATCTTTAAAAAATAATAGCAATAATAATAAAGTTTATTAATAAAAAAGACTCATAAAATTGACTGCCCTCCCCTCAAAAAACTTAGTTTCCCTGGCAGTGGGACTTAAATCACTGAGGTCTTGACCCACTACATGTGTATTTAATGCATTCACATTTTTTTTTTTTTTTTAAGATTTTATTTATTTGACAGAGAGAAACACAGTGAGAGAGGGAACACAAGCAGAGGGAATGGTAGCGGGAGAAGCAGGCTTCCTGCCAAGCAAGGAGCCCGATGTGGGGCTCGATCCCAGGACTTTGGGATCATGACCTGAGCCGAAGGCAGATTCTTAACAACTAAGCCACCCAGGTGCCCCAATGCATTCACATTGTTGCACACCAAACACTTTTTAATAGTAGTTTTTAAAATACTGAAATATTTTTTCAAATAAACTTCTGATCTTCACATTGCATCTCTGGATCACCTCTGAGTAGCTGAGTAGTTTGATCTGCTCCAATGGAGGGAAAACCACAGATAACATCCTTTGTCTCTGTCCCTAGAACACTGGATCTCTAAAGCTCTGTCACCTCAAGGCAAAGCAAAACACAATCCCTTCCCCTCCCCCACCACACCCAAACCGCTGTGTGGCAGCTGTTGGAAGCCGGGCTGCAGTTGGCCTTGTGCTGCACTTGCCTGTCAAGTCCCGCGCTCCTCAGCAGCGGGAACAGCAGAAGGCTGGTATGAAATGGGGCAGCAGATGGCTGGGACGTGTCCTCTCGAGGCTCAGCTGCCCCAGCCAGCCTGCCAAGCTGTGTACAGTTCAGAAGTTGGAGGTTCAACCAAAAGAGACGAGTAATGATTTTAAATCGCTTACAGGAACACATGGCTAATCCCGGCATAGCCAGAGAAGAGCGCTTTAAAAACTCACTTAAATCCAGTGGTGGACTCGAGGAGACTCTGTGTGCTTTCTCGGCTGGCTTTGAACCCAGATCAGGCCATCCTGGGGGCAGTCAGGCATTTGTCCAGAATCCCAGTGTGCGTCCTCCTTTGAGAAAGGGTGTAGTGTTTCGGTCTGTGTGTTTATTTGGGGTGGAGGGGGGCAAGGCTGTTTAGCAGGCTGGTTTGGATCCTGAGAAATTATGCACCCTGACACTTGCGTCCTGGTCTGGAGTCAGGAGATCTCTAGTCAACTCACTTTATAAGTTCAGGCAGTGCTGTTTCCCTATCCTGGTTCGGGCCCTTATTTCTTGCCTGGTTATGCCAACAGTCTCCCGTCATCCTAGCTTCTCAGTCCTGCATCATCAGAATATTCCATGATGTGGGGTCATCTCTGTTACTATAAAAGCATCTCCCATCTTGAATATCCCTTTTTCTTGCCCCTACATCTCTCTCCAGCTTCCATTTCTCTCCTTAACCACAAAGCTTCTTGAACTAATTGTCTGCTCTCCCTGGTTCTTTTTTTAAATTTATTTTTTATTTTTAAGTAATCTTTCCACCCAGCATGGGGCTTAAACTCATGACCCCCAGACCAAGAGTTGCATGCTCTACCCACTGAGCCACCTAGGCACCCAAATGATGCCTTTTTTTTTTTTAGAGATTTTATTTATTTATTTTACATAGAGGAGAGAGATCACAAGTAGGCAGAGAGGAAGGCAGAGAGAGAGGGGGGAAGCACACTCCCTGCTGAGCAGAGAGCCCGATGTGGGGCTCAATCCCAGGACCCTGAGATCATGACCTGAGCTGAAGGCAGAGGCTTTAACCCACTGAGCCACCCAGGTGCCTCCCAAATGATGCTTTTAAGGGGAAGAATACAATTCATTGGTCCCCTTTGGGGGATGCATTTTTGAAACAACCTTTCTTTTTTTTTTTTGAAACAACCTTTCTTGCCTGGATTACTCCAACAGTCTCCTACAGCCCTGGCTTCTCGGTACTGCGTCGTGGGAATCTCCTGCTACATGAGGCCATCTCAGTTACTACACAGCATCTCCCACATCTTGAACATACTTTTCCTTGCCCCTCCATCTCTCTCTAGCCACTGCTCCCATCTCTCCCCTGGGAGGATGTTTTATTCTGAGAACTAGCAACTGAAAGTAAAGAATTAAGCATGTATCCCGCCTTTCCTGTATGAAAATGACCAAGTAAACCAAATAGTTGATGAGAGAATGGTTCCCCTTTATAGACATATTCCAGCTAAGAAATGGAGGGGAAAAGAAAAGAGAATTAGAACATCACAATTTTACAGCCTCTAGGGAAATAACCAATCTAGGCCATGATCACCAACAGCTGTCGACATCACAAACTGAGAGAGGGAGACATGTGCCTCCTGATGGATGGACTCAATATCTCATGAAATAGTTAGCACTGAATTCCAAGTAAATAGCAAATAATGTTTAGTATGAGTGTATCTCAAATATTCTATGAAACATAACAAAAACTATTTATTATTTATTTGAAATTCAAATTTAACTGGGCATCTAGTATTTTCATTTACCATACCTGGCAACCCTAGAAGTCGTCTAGCAATCAATCAATCAATAATCAGACTTAAATCTGATTAAGTCTTTAAAAAAATCTAACTACTAGGAAATATGGGAGAATATGTTAAAAACCACACCACCATGGCAATGTCATCAGCAGAATGCAGTGGGTGAGGATAGACCACCCAATTTTTTAACAGAGAGAGAGACAGAAAGGGGGAAGGAGGGAAGGGAGCAGGGAAGGTTTGTTTGGATTCTGGTTCAAAAGGTCAAGGGTAGGAGCAGCCACTACGAAGCAAACTGGCTTATGAGGGCCACGTGACTCTGACTCCAGGCTTCCTCTCTGGTCTTCTGCCTCCTGCCTTATGCTTTGCCATCCTGCAGACACATTGAATCAAGGCTCCCCAGAAACAATCTTGAGAGACACTTGAGGTCAAGTCTTGTTTCACTAAGCCAGGTTGCAAGCAGAGGGGTGTTGTGGGGAGGAGAGAAAAGGCTAAGATCCTGCTTTCAGGGTGGGATGAGATAAGATCTAGGATGTGGCAAGTGCAAGGCGAATGGCACTTCAGAAAAGAAGCAGAGACACTTAGGAAAGAGGGTGGTGGGCACCTGGCTGGCTCCGTTGGTAGAGCGTGTGACTTAATCCTTAGGGCCGTGAGTTTGAGCCCCACATTGGGTGTAGATGGTACTTAAAAACAAACAAACAAACAAATGGAAAACAACGACAATGAAATAATATAAAAAGAAGGTGATTAGGAAGTCTTGTCTATGATGAGTGGTGTGTGCCTGTCCTTTGCCTACTTAGGGAATGCCTTTGCAGTGGGTGATTTGAATGCAGGGTTAGGTCTCCAAGGCATAGGGGGGTAGTCCTGGTTACATTCAGGTCATCTTACAAAATGTGATTATTAGATATTGATTGCCTCCTGAAAAACTGACTTCAGCTGTTGCCATCTCAACACACCATAAAGGAATATTTTATTTTTTAAAGATTTTATTTTTATTTATTTTTATTTTTTTTTAAGATTTTGTTTTTAAATAATCCCTACACCCAACATGGGGTTTGAACCCACAACCCTGAAATTAAGAGCCTCACGCGCCATCCACTGGGCCAGCCAGGTGCTCCACCATAAAGCAATATTTTAGACTTAGAGACAAGGGATAGCTCACTGGGGTAGAAGATGGAGAATTGCTTTCCCAGGCATCTGGAGACGTTTCCATCCGCGGCGGAAAGCCCAGCTTGCTTCCAGTTTTGATTTGCAGCCTCAGTTCTGAGTGTCTGCCGTGTTCACATCTTGTGATGTGTTATGGCAGCTGTGATGAGGCTTATATCGCTATTCTATCACGACCTTGGAAGGAGATCCCTGGTCAAGTTGGGCAATCTAGAGTCTCACTCTGGGAAGCACTGGCTATTTTGAAAGACCTCAGCCTGGCACCATCTATTTACTCAAGAGTAAGATCAAAAGGGAGAAAGAAGAGATAAGGATCCTACTCCCTCAGCTGCTCCCCTCTCCAGAGCAAAGGAAAAACAAAGAAAAAAAGATGACAAAAGGCAACTGAGTGAAGACCTCGGGCTTGAGTTGAAAGGGTCTCCTTATATGAATAAGACATTTTTAAAAAATGGAATAACATTGTTCTTCCACACCATCATCTTTTTTTTTTTTTTTTTTAAGATTTTTATTTATACGAGAGAGAGTGAGTGAGCACGGGTGGATGGAGGGACAGAGGGAGAGAGACAAACAGAGTTCTCACTGGACAGGGAGCCCAATGCAGGGCTTGATCCCAGGACACTGAGATCAGGACCTGAGCCAAAATCAGACCCTTAATGGACTGAGCCACTCAGGTGCCCTGCCACGCCAGTCATCTTATAAGTTATGAAATATCCCATTGATATTGCTACTAAAGTATTTTGGAATTTTTTTGATTAGGTCTTTAGAGGAAAAACAAAAACCTAAACTTTATTTTATTTTATTTTTCATCTTAATCACGTCTTATTCCCCAGACATGGCTCTGAAGGTCTCTGGGTGGTCCAAAAACTCATCTCTGCCTTCAAAGATGAAGTTTGTTACCACTGGGAACATGCCATAGTTAGGCTGGCGTTACTCGGGGAGGCCTGGAGAGGTGTAGAGGCAGTATCGATGTGGGTGGAATAAGGGGGTAGTGTGAGGCTGCCCCCAGGCTGGAGGCCCAGGGTGCCCAGAGGCCATGGCCATGGCCAGAGGCCACCATCACTGACACGGTGCAGGTGTGCAGTAGGATTTGCTGAATGAATGAGCATGAGAAAGACTGTCAGTGCATAGGAAAGTTGTGAAACGTGTGTTAAAAATTAGAAAAAAGAAATCCAATTTTTTCATTCATTCAGTCTCACATAGGATCTGAAAATGGCATTTCCAGCTGCTTCTCAAGGAAGCTGAGCCCACGTCACAGAAGGAAGAGGTAGGAGAGACAGCTCTGGATTCTTAAGAACAGCACCAGAGCCTCAGGAGATGTGACAAATAATTTTTATGGAAACAAATGCCAGATAAAGACTACACGGTTTTTGTGCACACCGATAAAACCTTAGGCTTGGGAGTCTATATGATTAGTTTCTTTGGACTTCTGGAAGTACCACAAATTTGGTGGCTTGAAACAGCAAAAATGTCTCAGAGTTCTGGAGATGAGGAGTCCAAAACCAAGGTGTCGGCAAAGCCAACACTCTCTGAAACCTGTAGGAGAGTCCTTCCTTGCCTGTAAGGGTTTGTTGGGGGTTGTTGGCAATGCCTGGCGTCTCTTGGCTTGCAGCTTAATATCTCCTCCCATCTTGGCCTTCACATAGCCTTCTCCCTGTGTGTCTGCCTATACACGACCGTCTTCTTATAAGGACACCAGTCATATGGATTAGGGGTTCTTCCTACTCTGGTATGACCTCATCTTAAATAATCACATCTGCAATGACCTACTCTTAAATAAGGTCAGATTCTGAGGGACTCGAGTTAAGATTTCAATGTAACTTTTTGAAGGGAACATAATCCAATTCCTAACGGGCAGTTTGGGAACATGTCACAATTCAAACAGGATTCAGTGACCCAGTTGACCCAGAAAATCAGATTGTTACCTGTTTGGTTACTACCTTCTGAAAGTGGATAAGAAGCACCAGGCTCCAGCTGACCAAATTTCCGAATGTGTTAGCCAAGCCTGTCTGCCCAAGCCCTTCTGGCCTGCCGTTTTCTAGAGTGCAAGGGTCATGCTAACTGTGGGTAACTCATTTCTGGGACACTCATTTCATGTATTTTCTTTCAGAGCAGAAGCTCGACAATCCTTAGATGCATCATTAGGACAAAAAAGTTCTTTACTCATCAGTCTCTGGCCCTTCATGGGCCCCATGCTGGCATTGCCATTGCAGCTAAATCAAAGGCCCTCATTCCTATTTCTCTCATGGCACACAGAGGGAGAAAAGGTAGCATTTGGAAAGCACTAGGCAGAAGGGACAGGCCTCCTGTAGCTATTGTAGGCCCTTCCCAGCTTTGTGAATGCCAAGAACATCACCATCTCAGGCCACCAGACACCTATCTACTGGGTCCTGGGAGGGATGCCTAAAGCTAGATGATTGTACCCAATCTAGAGGTAGGACTCTGACTCTACTACCCCAATTCTCCCCTTCAGTGGATCTCCACTTGGTGACCCCAGACTTTTTCCTCACATACACCCATTTCACCCATATGAAAGGAAACAAACAGCCTAAATTGGATCATCTCCATGAAGAACAACCACAATTCTAATTCCTTGGGAGAGGAAACTTTCCAGTTTAGATCTAGAATAGATCTAAATGTGTAAGATCACAAAGTAGTCCAGAGCCTAGTCCAGGATCAGAGCTAAAACCCAGGATCACAGTCTTTGCGAGTTGAAGTCCTTCCTCAGGGAAGATAAAGGTGTCAGCATAAGGACAGATGGCTGGCTTGTGAGCAGGGAATGGGCTCGTCTGGCTCTCTCTTGGGTTACCTGAAGAGATTTGGCCAGCTTCCCTAGGCTGCAGTTTCCTGAAATGGTAGCATCTCCTCAAAGGCACAGATTCTTCTCAAGTACTTCCTCCTCCAGGCAGCCCTCCTTGACCACCTTGCCTGAATCTGGTGACCCTTCTCTGTGCTCTGGCACCTACTTTAACCATTGCACCTATTGTACTATAGAGTAACTTACTGTCTTTCTTACCAGGCTGCCAAGCTCCTGGCTCTTAGTTTCCTTTTTTTTTTTTTTTTTAAAGATTTTATTTATTTGACAGAGAGAAACACAGCGAGAGAGGGAACACAAGCAGAGGGAATGGAAGTGGGAGAAGCAGGCTTCCTGCCGCGCAAGGAGCCCGATGCGGGGCTCGATCCCAGGCCCCTGGGATCTGACCTGGGCCGAAGGCAGACGCTTAACGACTGAGCCACCCAGGCTCC
>CM053609.1:97923860-97951129 GCA_028646535.1 Procyon lotor
TTTTTTTTTTTTTTAAAGATTTTATTTATTTGACAGAGAGAAACACAGCGAGAGAGGGAACACAAGCAGAGGGAATGGAAGTGGGAGAAGCAGGCTTCCTGCCGCGCAAGGAGCCCGATGCGGGGCTCGATCCCAGGCCCCTGGGATCTGACCTGGGCCGAAGGCAGACGCTTAACGACTGAGCCACCCAGGCTCCCCTCTTAGTTTCCTTTTATTGCCCATGGCTAGCACTTGGTAGGCACACCAGCTTACTGAGTGAAATGAATGTCACAGATCACTTTTTAAAAATTAATTAATTAATTAATTTGAGAACAAGAGGAAGAGAGAGAGAGTAGGGGGAAGGGGTAGAGGCAGAGGGAGAACAGGGAGCCCCTTGTAGGGCTTGATCCCAGGACCCTGGGATCATGACCTGAGCTAAAGGCAGACACAGTTAACTGACTGAGCCACCTAGGTATCCTGTCACAAATCACTTTGAAGACAATGGATGACTACTTCCTCAATCACACACAATTTCCACTTGGTGCCCTTACCATCTCCTTCTCTGCTCACAGCTGGTCCCAGGCAGCTATCAAATGGGCTGTGTTCTTTTACTCAGGGAATATCCTGGCAGCTCCTCCTACTTTCATGCCAATCCCTCTTGCTCAATTCTGGTTTCCTTAGTTTCCATGGCTTGCCCCCTACCAAGATTTTTCCACTGAGAAGGGGCTAAGAGTTACTGGTTACACTTTTGCCCGTGGGCGTTTCTTGATTGTTCTTTACTCCTTCCTTGGCAGCTGGTGTGTGGGCCAGGTCTGATCACCCAACCCAGGTCAATGCCTAGAGCCCCAGGCTCCAGCTTTTTAGGGAGAAGGGATCTGGCTCTCTGTGACTGTCATTCATTCATTCATTCATTCACTCATTTATGTCCCCCCCTAACTTATTTATTTATTTACTGTCTTGGCTTTTTTGAGATATAATTCACATCATAAAATACACCCTTTTAAAGAATGCAATTCACTGGTTTTAGTATATTCACAGAATATGCAGCCATCACCACTATCCAATTCTAGAACATTTCATTACCCCCCATAAGAAACCTCATACCCATCAGCAGTCCCTCATCAACCCCCTTGCCCCAAGCCTTGTCAACCACGAATCTCCTTTATGTTTCTATGGATTTGCCTGTTCGAGATATGTCATGTAAATGCAATCCATCCAATATGTGGCCTTTTGTGTCTGGCTTCTTTGACTTAGCATAATGTTTTCAGGGTTCATCTATGTTGTAACATATATCAGTAGTGCATTCCTTTCTTAGGGCTGAATAATATTTCATCTTCTGAACATACCACATTCTATTTATGGATGTTTCGGTTGTTTCTGCCTTTTGACTATTGGAATAATGGTGCTATGAACATTCATATGCAAGTTTTTATGTAAATATATATTTTCCATTATCTTGGGTGTATATATACCTAAGAGTGCAAAGTAGCTTTCTGTTTAACTTTTTGAGGATCAGCTGACTGTTTTCAAAGAGGCCATACAATTTTAGGGCCCTACCAGCCCTGTCTGAGGATCCAATTTCTCTATATCCTTGTCAACACTTGGGGTTACCTGTATTTTAATTTTAACCATCCTAGTGGGTGTGATGTGATATCTCACTGTGGCTTTGGTTTGCAATTCCCTGCTAGCTGATGATGTTGACTAT
Organism: Procyon lotor; assembly: GCA_028646535.1. Taxonomy (NCBI): domain Eukaryota; kingdom Metazoa; phylum Chordata; class Mammalia; order Carnivora; family Procyonidae; genus Procyon; species Procyon lotor. Next base: position 97,925,545 of record CM053609.1, read on the forward strand.
CTTTTCATGTGCCTGTTGGACCATTTGTATGTCTATTCAATTCCTTTGCCCAATTTAAAAATTGAGTTGTCTACAATTTTATTGTTGAGTTGTAAGAATTTTTATATATTCTGGCTATAAGTCTTTCATCACATACAGGGTTTACAAATATTTTCTTCTATTCTGTGGGTGGTCTTTTGACTTTCTTAATGGTGTTCTCTGAAGTGCAAAAGTCTTAATTTTTTTTTAAAAGATTTTTATTTATTTATTTGACAGAGATTACAAGTAGGCAGAGAGGCAGGCAGAGAGAGAGGAGGAAGCAGGCTCCCTGCTGAGCAGAGAGCCCAATGCGGGGCTCCATCCCAGGACCCTGAGATCATGACCTGAGCCGAAGGCAGGGGCTTTAACCCACTGAGCCACCCAGGCGCCCTGCAAAAGTCTTAATTTTGATGAAGTCCACTTTATCTATTTTTTTCTTTTGTTGTTTGTGCTTTTGATGTGATATCTAAGAAACTGTTGTCTAATCCAAAGTCATGAGAATTTGCTCCTGTTTTTTTCTAAGAGTTTTATAGTCTTTAGCTCTTACATTTAGGTTCATGATTCCCCTCTTTTATTTTTGGTTTATCATCACCCAAGGTCAAAAGCATTTCATAGCAGTTTGTTTGGTACTCTTCTCTGCATCATCTGTTGCCTTTACCTTGGGATGAGACACTTCCTTAAAGAAGTTTATTGTTCTTCATGAACAATGTTCGTTGTTCTGTGAAACAGACATTTATACCTCCAGCAACCTTTGGCTTCCATTATGCCAAAACCAAACACATATGTAATAAAATATGCTTTTCAGACTCCAATCAGGCTGATATTCCAGGCATTGACGATTTTGGAGGTGGTTTGAAGCTCGGTACTTTAAACCAGGACAGATAATCTGTGACCTCAATCCCAATTCCGTGGAAGGAGGTATACAACTGCAGAACTTGTCAGCGGGGGACCATGATGCCTGGCAAGCTGTCACCTCGCTACAAGCCAGACCACCCAGGTCCCTTTCTGCATCTGTGGCTTATTGTTCCTGTGGTTTAAGTTATTCAATTCCCCCATTGTCTGAGCCATTGTCTGCAAAGATGTTTGGGTTTGAAAATCCTTCATTATGCTTCTGAGCAAATGATACCACACTTTCTCTAAGCCCTGCATTCCTCGGTCTTTGAAAGTTGATGACAAAATTAGTCTTAGTTTCCTTGGACATTGGTTTTGTATGGTTGTTGGTCCTCTCCCAATGGTATGTTTTTTCTCCTGTTTGTCAGCCAATCATTCAACTTTCTATTTATTTGAATCCCTTCCAAAACAAGAAATAAAATTCATTAAAAAAAATCAAGCTCGGGGCGCCTGGGTGGCTCAGTCGTTAAGCGTCTGCCTTCGGCCCAGGTCAGATCCCAGCGTCCTGGGATCGAGCCCCGCATCGGGCTCCCTGCTCCGCGGGAAGCCTGCTTCTCCCGCTACCATTCCCTCTGCTTGTGTCCCCTCTCTCGCTGTGTTTCTCGCTGTCAAAAAAAAAAAAAAAAAAAAAAAAAAAAAAAATCAAGCTCTATTTTTCATCTGGCTAAGTTTCTTAGGATTTAGATTTCCCACAACTGGAAGAACAGTGCCAGAGAGAAAGATAGTTTAAATCTGGTATATCTTTATACACAAAGCCGTTATTTTATCCTTTTTTTGAACCAAACCTCCCCAAACAATATAATGAGCAAGAGCTACATTTATAACTTTCTACAATGAGGTAATCACCTTCCCTAGGGAGAAGCAGCTAGAATCTGGCCGTCCAAAATCTTCACTTTCTAGTAAGCCAGCCCACACAATATACAGATAGACAGCTCAGTCACTCTTCCAAGAGAGATTCTGAAGCTGATCTGTGATTATCTTTTGTTATCCAATAAAGGGAAATCACATCCACCCTCCAGGAAGCCAATGTGTGGGAAAACCTACAAAAGACCACAGAGCACATAAGCTCTTGGCTGTCAAAATTCCATGCTCTTTGGAGGTGTTGATCCAGGGAGGGACTTGGCTTCCTCCACTGCTGATTCGCTCTGTGACATGCCAGGCTCTTGTGGTCAGGACAACATAACCAGAACCAAAGCCCAAACAATGGCATGGGGTCTTGACCCATCCCATTCACTGTCAGAGGGCCTTATAATGGAAATAACAGGGTTAATAACATGTATGTAAAATTCATTTAAAATTGAGAGCTATGAGATCTTGTTGATCTAGTTGAAAAGAAGCAACTATAAAATGGTCTCATGGCCCTGTTGGTAAACTGTTTATATGTGTTTAACTCTGAAAAAGAGATACGTTAAAGTGTTTCTCCAGATAATAAAACTACAAGTCTTCCAATTTATACTAAAAAAATTTAAATAAATAAATAAATAGATAGATATGTAAATAATTGTAATGAATATATTTTACTTCCATAATAAAAAATAATTGGACGAATTCTATTTTTGAAAAAAATAAAAAAGAAAAAGAATTATGTCTTACCCTGAATTCAAATGCATGTTCTAAATTTTTAACATAGGTAGCCAAGAGTACATATTTGAATCGGCTACTCTGCAGGAAAATTTAAAAATAATAAGCCTTTCATGGTGGAGAAGCAGGCCAAATATCCTCTGCTGGAGAAGGCTGGCCCAGCCCTAAATGCTTGCTGGGTCTCAGGGCACCTGGCTCATGGTGCTTCTGCCCCCTGCTGGATAACTCTGGGACGTGCAGGCTCTGGCCCTGATAGTTTCTCCGGGGAAATCCCGAGAGATGATTGAGTGTTTACAAACCAAGGGACTCTTAGAAAAACTGGCCTTATTACTCAAAACTATTCTGAAGGTCCTGCCACAGGGACACTACTCCTGTAACAATCCTTTCATGCTCCCTGCCCCCTTTTTAAGCACATATATTTGTTTTTTTAAATGTCCCAGACTTTATTTACATATGGATAGAATGTACAGATAAAAACAAATGTTTTGGGGCGCCTGGGTGGCTCAGTCGTTAAGCGTCTGCCTTCAGTCCAGGTCAGATCCCAGGGACCTGGGATCGAGCCCCGCATCGGGCTCTCTGCTCTGCAGGAAGCCTGCTTCTCCCGCTACCATTCCCTGTGCTTGTGTTCCCTCTCTTGCTGTTTCTCTCTGTCAAATAAATAAAATCTTTAAAAAAAAAAAAAACAAAAAAACAATACAAAAAAACCCAAATGTTTTTGTGCCACCATTCCTGGCTTCCCATTTTATAGTATAAATTGTATTGCACTTTGTAAATTAATGCAATAATTGTATTCTCTGACTTAACTGTTTTCACCTGTCGGTATCTCCTGGCAGGGCCAGTACCAGGGGTGACAAGTGAGATCCATATGACATTGAGAATGGCCTTCCTGCATTTTGTGACCTTTGTTAGTACATCCAGGTTGGCCTCTTTCTCTTTGACCTCTGAATAGCATTCTATGGTATGAATAGGTCACGATTAACTATTTCCCTTTCAATGAACCTTTAGGTCATTTCTAGTTTTTAGCTATAAATAAAATGCTTTGTTGAAATCTTTATAGATGCCTCCTTGGGCATATAGTCAAAGTTATAATTTCATACATTTAGTTTGTGTCTTTTATACTACCTGCTTCCCTACTCTAAAGTTATAATAGTGTCTTTCTGTATTTACTCTTCCTCCTCTTCCTCCTTCTTTTCCCCTCATTATGGACTTCTGGTGCAGAGTTGAGTTGATCATACTCCTTGGCTCCTCAGTATGAACTCTACACAATCATGGACATGGGTCCATGTAAGACACTTTTTTTTTTTACTCCCTTTTCCTGCTTCCATTCCCCCTGCCACCAAAGATAATCACTCTGATGAGTTAGGTAAGTATGATAGTATTTGTAAGTTTCCTTATAAAGTATGTAATATATATATGGGATATTTATAGAAATGATGCTGTGTCATAGACCTTATTGTATTTCGTACTGTTTCCATTCAACACTTTTACAAGCTATCCACATGACTGTGGTACCTACGGTTTCCTGCTAATTGCTTCTCTCATCCTTTCCCCTGCTAGTGACCCATGGAGCCTGCAGCTCCCATAACCACAAACAGCCCTCCAGTGCACAACCTCATGTACCATCAGTCCTATGTGAAAGGCTCTCTAGAGTGTGTTTCCAGATGGTTTATAATTTCTTCTAGTACTTGTATAGGGTTTTTTTTTCTATTTATATGCTCATCTACATCTGATCAATCTAAGTCAGAACATCAAGCTTTTGCTCTGATCTTGACTCTCTTCGTTTTTGAGATTTTAATTCATAATTTCCATTTCAACCATGTTTTTTGAACACCCTTTGAGCTATGGTTTAGGCAGGGGTTGGGTATTTTGTTTTGTTTTGTTGGAATCTCAGCTCCCAAGTTTATATTAGATGATACTAATATAACTTAGTTTGGACTCCTCCTCAAGCAGAGCTGAGGCAAGGACTTGGGTGACAATCACTTATTGGCGAGGCTATCCCAAGAAGACAATGAAGAAGAAGGTAGAGTGACATGGGGAAGAGGGGGAAAGCCCATGAAAGATGCATTCCTGAGCTGGGTATCACTGTGGACAACTGGCACAGTCTCCCCGGAGGCCCTTTGAAAAAAACATAAAAAAGCCACCTAGAAATGCCCCTCTGAAGCATGGGAGGTTGGGACATTTATCCATCCACCTTCATCCTCCATGGGTTGAGAGTTGCCCTTGGGTGGCACCCCCATACCCACATGCACCATACTTTCCTGCTATGGCTGCTGGCAAGCCGACTGAGCAAGCTTCTAAGCCAGGAGAAATCCGGAGGCAAAATAGCTGCGTGACTCCCAGGTGCTTCATAGGGAAGCTGTTGGCGTGCATAGGAGCCATACTCTTGGCTGCCCTGGGAGTTTGCCCATTCTCGTCTGCCAGCTGCCATCTGACCGACCCACTCCCCCCTCCCCCCAAGTCCCTTGCTATTCCTGTACTGACACTCCATCTGACCTCTCTGTCCTGACCCAGTGAGACCCGCCCAAACCTCTCCCTGGGCTGGGCCTAGCCAAGAGTTCCCTGTGCCATGCTGACCCCAGCTCCCACTCCGCTCACCCCTCGGGCTGGCCCGCCATGGCTCATCTCCGGAAGATGGGCCCTCTCCTCCTACAAAGCAGTTGCACACCTGTCTCCAGTGCTTCAGGCTGAAGCACTGCTACCTTCAGCTTCAGTGCTACCTTCTTTCTTTCTTCTCTCACTCACATTTACACTTTAAGCTCGGATAGCATCAGTGAACCCTGCTCAGATCATCTGTTTACCTGTTCTCACAGAAAGTGCTCACATTCAGCTTCAAATAATAAAAAGAAACAGAACCCTACGGAGCAAGGTTCGAGCACTTACCAGGGGCAAGCACTGTGTGAAACGCAGCTCAGTCATTTCCTTACTTTACCTTCACAACAATCTCGAATTAAGTACGCTCGTCATGTCAATTTCACCGAGGAAACCAACTCGGAAAAGATGACTCTCTAGTTGATGGAATTCAGCCTTAAGTGTGGGAGTCCGGTCTTAAGGATTTCCTTTTGACCGCTTCAGGTAGCTTAGCCATTAACTGCCAAATGACTCTTGGAGAAGGTGTCTGACCCTTGGGGTAGGCGTCACCTCCTATGCCTGGTTTCTGACCTTTCACATAGAATAGCTTCTATGGTTTTCCTTGTTTTCTGTAAAAGATTCTTGAAACTGTGAGATAAGATTTTAAAAAAAATACTAAATGTATTACCTCAGCTAGTTTTTTTTTTTTCTTGTTTGTTTTGTTGTGGTTTCGGTTTTCCTGGGTTTCCTTTTCTTGGTTCATGGTCTTATTGCTATGTGACACTTTTTACCCAGGGCCAACCCTGATGATTTCTCCCTCAGCTTCCAGATACCTAAAATTCTACAGTTAGAAACTAATTCACTCAATGTCAGTTCACTGTGCTATGGGAGAGGCTACATAGTACTTCCCAGCCATTTTCCTACCTTAGCATGAGGGAATTTATGATCTTTTCTGAGAGCTAGTTTTGAAAGAGGAGACAGGAAGAACATGAATATTCCTAGCCTGGATTAAAAGGAAGCCACGCTAGGTCATTGCCCTAGAAAAGCTTGTTCACACGTGCACTAGGATTTATGTGCAAGAATGTTCTTGGCAGCATTGTTCATAATAGACTCAAACTGGAAACGACCCTATCCAACAAGAAGAGAAGAGAAAGAGACATTTTGGTGTATTCATACAATGGAATACAATACAGTGATGAAACCAAATGACCTGTAACTACAGGAACTGACTCGTTTGAATCTCACAGAGTGTTGAGGGAAACAATATTGACACAGAAGAATGTATTCAATAAGAACCCATACACGCAAAGTTCCGATAGGTGGTGGAAGTACAAAGAAAATTAATATTCTGAAGGACCGGTTAGTAGTAGTTAATTCTAATGAGGAGGGAGAGGGTTGTGATGATTCAGGGGACCCACCGGAGGCTTCTTGGATGCTGATACTTGCTACTTCTTGAGCTGGGTGTTGGTTACATAGACAGTGGCTTTGCAATTATTTGTTACACTCTACAAATATGTTTTATGCATTTTTACATATATATCTTTTATCTTACTCCTTTGAAAAAACTATAAAGAAGGAAGGAAAAAAGGAAGGACAGGGAAGCCTCAAACTAGACCTCATTTCTTTGCATGGCTAATCCAGACCAGGTCCAAGGAGACCTGGAAGAGGAGGGCTCAGGTTTGGGACAGGTGGCAAAAGGCTCTGTGCATAGCATCTGGGGATATTCATAGCATCTCTAATAGATACTGCCAAATAGTTTTCCAAAGTGATTAAACCAATTTATCCTCTCACCATAAGTGTGTGATATAGAGTTCCCATTGTTTTACATATTCACTTTCATTTGATATCATCAGATTTTTTTTTTTTAATTTATTTGACAGTGAGAAACACAGTGAGAGAGGGAACACAAGCAGAGGGAATGGTAGTGGGAGAAGCAGGCTTCCTGCCGAGCAAGGAGCCTGATGTGGGGCTCGATCCCAGGACTCTGGGATCATGACCTGAGCCAAAAGCAGACGCTTAACGACTGAGCCACCCAGGCACCCCTCATCAGATTTTTTTAAAAAGATTTTATTTATTTATTTGATAGAGAGAGATCACAAGTAGGCAGAGAGGCAGGCAGAGGGAGAAGGAGAAGCAGGCTCCCTGCTGGGCAGAGAGCCTGATGCGGAGCTCTATCCCAGGACCCTGGGATCATGACTGAGCCGAAGGCAGAGGCTTTAATCCACTGAACCACCCAGGCACCCCTGATATCATCAGATTTTTTTAAATTTTACTGCTTTTATAAGATGTGTAAAGTTACCTCATTATTATTTGGATAATAATAATGTTATTATTTAGATAATATATAACATAATAATGTTATTATTTGGATAATAATAATAATAATTAGGATACCACATTATCCTAATAAGTAATGAAGTTGAACATCTTTGTATATATTTTTTGTCTTTGTGAAATATCTATTTAAGTCTTTTGCCCATTTTTTTCTACTGGGTTATTTGTCTTTTTTTTTTTTTAAACTTTATTTATTTATTTGACAGAGAGACACAGCGAGAGAGGGAACACAAGCAGGGGAAGTGGGAGAGGGTAAACCAGGCTTCCCGCCGAGCAGGGAGCCCGATGCGGGGCTCTATCCCAGGACCTTGGGATCATGACCTGAGCCGAAGGCAGATGCTTAACAACAGAGCCACCCAGGTTTCCTTGTTGTCGTCGTCGTCTTCTTTTTTTTTTTTTTAAGTAGATTTCACTCCCAGAGTGGAACTCAACATGGGGCTTGAACTCATGACCCTGAGATTAAGACCTGAGCCGAGATCAGGAGTCAGATGCCTAACTGACTGAGCTACCTAGGTGCTTGCCCCTGTCTTTCTCTTATTCATATACTGGAGTTTGTGTACATTTTGGATATTAGGGCACTGATAGTTGAAAATATCTATACCCATTCTATGGCTTGTCACCTGCATTTAGGGACAGAGGCAGCAAGGGTTTGCTGCCTCTGAATTCCTCTGCCTACTGCTTGGGTGCCTCAGGGAATTTGCTCAGCCTTCATAGGCATTGGCTACCCTTTCTGACCCAACTTGGAGTTCCTGGCTCCATAAGCACCGGCCCTGTTCTCCTCTCCAGAGGCAAGCTACGCAGGAAGCAGATGAACCCCTGTGAGAATAATGATGTTAGCCCCAGGCAGATGGAGCCTGTATTGTGTTTTTTCTTCTCCTACCCTCTTGCCATTAGCAGAGAAAATGGAGTCTTGGCACCATCTCAACCACACAAACTTCTGCTTCACACAATGGTGCCGAAAAGAACAAAATGGGAAAGGAGGCAGAGGTTGGCCAATTTCTAAAACTCTTTGTACCAGCCTGGATTTTACTGTCTGAACGAGAGTCAATGCTGCGTGAGAACTGCGAGCCTGACGGGGCCAGGGCAGACGGAGAGGTGTGCGTGGTCCCGAGGGACAGTGGGTCACATCACCCGCATCGGTGTTTGAAGCCAACATAAACCACACGGCTAGGCTTGGAGGTCATTAGCAGCCTTTCCTGCAATACTTACTTGAACTCGAAACTAGCTTCCTGCGGAAGGGAGAGGTAATTGGGTTGTAGATACAGTGTTACTCTATGCTAATTCTTGCTGAGAGGAGGCCTGACTCTCTGGTGGGTAGGGCGTGGTGGATCCTGAATTATAGTCAATTTAAACAGTTAATTTTCACATGTGACCTGGACAAAACTTTGAAGTACAGTTGGTCTGTCTTCCCCAGCCCCAACCCTGCCCCTTCACTCATCCCTACCTCTTTGAGGACAATCTTGGTTTGTGTGACATGACTGGTGGGCTGGTGTGTGCTGACGGGGAGAGGGCCCAGGGCAGCCGGGAGCCTTTGGAAAACTGAAAATTTAGGCAACCACCTTACAGGGGGAGTTTCAGAGGCTGGAGAATTTGCAGTGTCTGTGAGATAATGTTACTCCTTCCTCAGCTGACCTCTCAGGGAGATGTTTTTTGCTAAAGGCGTAGTGACTTTCAGGGCTGTCTGGAGTCAGGCTTGTGTTTCTTTTGCAGGACAGATCCAGTGCTAAGGTAGGTCTTAAGGAAGGAAATGGGAGTGCATGAGTCTTTCTGGGTCACACTCATGTGCTTCTCTGTCTGTACCAGCAACATCCTCTGCACAAATAACACGTTCTCTACTGGATAGCTGTACGGAATGTAAAAGCCTTGAAAACCTCGGGCCCTGGGGACGCCAGCAGGCATGACTGACAGCCGCTCTGGGGGCAGCCATGCTGGAGCAGTGATCAGAGTATCTCCTCTGTAGCCACCGAGATGTGGCTTTTGAAAATCTAGGGCAGAGGCGCCTGGGTGGCTCAGTTGGTTAAGTAGCTGCCTTCTGCTCAGGTCATGATCCCAGGATCCCTGGATCGAGTCCCACACGGGGCTCCCCGCTCAGCTGGGAGTCTGCCCCCTCTCCCTGCTGCCCTCCCTGCTTGTGTATTCTCTCTTTCTGTCAAATAAATAAATAAATAAATAAATAAATAAATAAATAAATAAATAAATAAATAAATAAATAAAAATCTTTATTATAAATAAATAAATAAATAAAATCTTTATTTAAAAAAGAAACTTATCAGGTTCAGTCCATTCCAATTGAGGTTGTATTTTCTCAGAGGCCAACCAGCAATGACTTGAATGCAAATTATTCATTTGGGAGCCATCCCAGGAAGCACCAGTGGAGCTAGAGGAACTGTGGGCCCAGGGGTTGCAGCCTACCCTTGTCCATCCTGCAAAAGAAACAGGAGCCTCAGCAACCTCCAGAGCCTCAGGACTGCCGCTTCGCTTCTGCCTTCCAAATCTCACTCGGTCATTCTCTTGTGGCCAAGCCCAACATGTACCATATGGGGCAGGGAGTTCTGGAAAATGTAGCTCCAGCAACATGGTAAAAACCCTCCACAATTCTCCCAATGAATGTGTAGAGAAGACGATTCTCGGTTTAGAAAGTCTGACTCCCAGCACAGCATTTTCTTTGTTTGTCACATCAATTGAGTTTCTGCCTCGGAGCCCCATTCTGCCTGGCATTTCCCCTCAGGGCTCTCGTGAAGATTTCACAATCTTCCCCAATTCTGAGTTGGCAATGCCTTCTGGCACTGGGTCATTTGTGACGCAGGAGGTTTACCGTAGGACAGACATTGTGCCTTTCCCGGCAGCACCCCCAGGTCTGGTGACACCTTTGCTTCCGTGACCCACTTGGGACATGGGATTTGTTTGCCAGTCTGAGAGCCCCAGTGCTTTTCTTCTCTGGAGTTTGGTCACATCTCTGTGACCTTGCCAGAAAGCCAATACTGAAGGGCGTCTGTTCCCTTCAACCTTCTTAAAGACGTCCCACTGTAAAACTCTCGAACCTTTTTCTTTTCTCTTCATTTTACTTCTACCACAAACCTGCATTCTTCTAAGCCCTTGGTAAATGAGAAACCAAAGTCTCTGCTTTCTGCTGTTTCATATACTTTCTCTGTGGCAGTAAAGCATTAAAGCTTCCTGCTTGTTGGGAAGAGAATATACAGGCAGACAGGAAAAACAAAACCAAAAACATAAATTAATCTTTTAAAATACATGCTATCCAGACACCTGGAACCATGGCGGCTCTTCCTTTGTGTCTGGATGAGGACATTATGTGAGAACAGCAGCTAGAGCTAGAAGCCAGCGTCCCCCCTTGGCTGCTTTGCCCCCTGTCTGGGCCCACTTTTTCTAGTTGTGTTGAGGCGATGTGGGGAGGGAGTGGTACCAGTGTGGGGCCTTCAGCCCACAGGAAACTTCTGGAGACACTGAGGGGCGGAGAGACACACGCTGCTGAGGACATGATGCATCTTATTGCCCGTAGCAGTAGTCCAGACTTCCGCCCTTGTGGCATGCCTTCCTGCCTCGGTGACCACCCTGCTGTGAGACCTGCTAAGCACTCAGCTTTGTAATCCTCCCAACGAAGAAAATACAGCCACTCAGTCAGCCACTGACTCAGGGCTTGACAGAGGCAAGACCTGCTAAATGAAAAACGCATGTGCAGATTATATATAACAGAAGCATAGAGAAAAAAGATGAATTAAAGGGAAAAAACCATCTCAGTGGATCTCATACCATTGGATACCTGACCCACCCAGGCCAAGCCCTGGGAACCACCAGAGCAGCTGGATGTAAGACAGGTCTGGGCAGACCTTACTTAAAGGTGCAGAATTAAAATCAGCCCGGGGAAGACTCCAGGAAAAAAAAAAGCAGCAAGCCTTCCGGTGTTCTAATGATGCCAGCATGTGGTGAGTTGGATGTTATGCTGTTTACAGTAAGAGGTGATGCACTTTATTTACATATGTGATGTATTTACATATGTGATTTACATATATGACATATGGAGACTATGTACACGGGCATCTCAGAAAGCAACCCCAGCATTGCATGCACCCCAGAGCCTAGAGAGCAATATGGTATGGCTTCCTCTTCTGTTGACAATTAAAGAGCTACTCAGTTTCTTCTGGCTGAGCCTTAAAATAATCTCTCTCTTTTTTTTTTTTTTAGTTAGTTTGTTTATGTCTTTATTTAAGCAATGCCTTACCATCTCGAGACCAAGAGTTGCAAGCTCTTCCGACTGAGCCAGCCGGGCCCCTCTAAAATATAAAATCCTTCCTAATTTATTCAGAATACTATCACTTCCAATACACAAAAATGCTTACGTCTTTACACGTTCACCTATCCCCTTTTACTATGGATCTGTCATCTAACTGTTGCCCGGGATGATGTTGGGTACTCTGCTGCTTGGCAATCCTTTTCCAACTGGAGTCTGAAAATAGTGGCTTAACTGAGTGTTCTCCCTGAGAGTAATTTCATACCGTTGCCACGGATTTGGTTGCATGTTGTGTTTTAGACCAGTTGCCCGTGACACTCCTTTCGTGTTATTTGTACCCCTGATCTTATGATCCACACCCTTCCCGATGCCCTTTCCTAGGTGTGTCCTCTAGCCCACACGTGGCCCAACATATGCTCATGGGCGTTGTGCTGTCGGAAGAGCTGCTTGTAATGCTGGCTTTCCTGATTTTGTGCTCAGGCTGATGAAATGCTGAAATCAATTAGAAGAGATAGGTTTACTAGTGGTATCAGTAAAAATGGGGGATAGCTGTAGATAGCAATCAGGAACACAAGCAGGGGGAGTGGGAGAAGCAGACTCCCCACCGAGCGGGGAACCCAATGTGGGGCTCGATCCCAGGACCCTGGGATCATGACCTGAGCCAAAGGCAGACGCTTAACGACTAAGCCACCTGGGCACCCCACAGTTCCTTTTCCCTTGTGAATGGTAATGTGCACCTTTCTAAAGAGAAAGACACTATGTGATAAATTGAACACAATCTTTTAACTATTTTTATTTCCCTATAATCTCTCCACCTTTACCTCTTTTAGGAAACCATCTCTTGCCGTGAGAACCACCGAAGCAGAGTGTTCTTGGAAGCACTGTTATGTCTGGTCCTGGCCCTGGAGGGAGCGGGTGCTGACCTGTGGACTATGCCCACTATTCCTTCAGTGGCCAGTGAGCTAGGAGGAATAGCCGGGGCCAGGTGTTAGGAAGTCCTTTCTGGAGTGTCAGGAGGTCCCTGAGAGGAGCCTCATAGGATTGGTGGAGCAGGCGGGGGAGAAATGAGAATTATTTAAAAGAAGTGTTTGAGGCTCTCTGATGCTGGGCCTCATTTTCTCCTGGCTTCTCACAAATTGTGGAAATAGAAAAGGAAAAAAGATTATGCAAGCAAGAGCAGTTAAGGTTGTTCATAGAGCCTATGCCTTTTATCTGAAGGTCTCTTCTCTAAGCACTAATTCAGCTGAACTCCTGTTTTAAGATCCTTTTGAAAATGACAGGATCACAGCGAGGGTGTTATTACTGCAATAATGTATGCTTCATTTTTCCATTACTGAAGGAGAAAACTCTCTGGGGAGTGAAATTCAACACTCAATTTAACAGTAGCACTGCATACTAATTCATGTTGAAATGTAAAACCAATCCAGTTTCAAAAAAAATCCAGATAAAATGAAATGGGCCATGATAATGGTATGGGCTTTCGACTAGATGGGTCTCATGTTATAAGGATTACAAATTCTTTTATAAATGTTAATTAAGGTTCTCAGTGCCTCTGGTAGTAAATATAAAGGTGGTCACTCCGTGGATGAGAAAATTGAGCCAAGAGGCTCTGCGACTGGCCCAGGGGTGAACAAGAAGATGCAGGGAGAATATAGATATTGTATTCCTGGTTCCAGCTCCTGTCCTTGACTGCTTACTTAAAGCTTCAGACTCTGACCACAGAGCTTAGCGGTTTGGTTGAGAGACTAAAGACAACTTGAATTTAGAAGACAGCCCTCTAGACTTTTTATTCAATCATAAATATATATTGCACCCTTTATATATGTCAGAGACTGTGCTAGCCACTGGGATTCTCAACCTGAGTAGGATACAATTCCTAGGTTCAAGAAGGTCAAGTCTAGTGGTAAGAAAGACATGTAAATACTTGTTAAATGGGACAACAATACACTTATACAGGATTGAGAGGCCACAAATGCATTTTTCTGGTAATTACAAAACAAGTGTCAAGAAATAGTACCATCTGTTTACTCCATTACCACAATCACGATTCACCATGCCCTGAAATACCCTCACCAAGATCACCAGTGAGGTCCCTGTGGCTAAATGATCTGTAAGGGAGGAGCATTAATTTTCCTTCTACTCTTCTGGTTCTTAGCTGAGATGACTATAATAAGATTAATAAGAGAAAACCAAACAAGTGTATTATCATGTATACTTCATGTACACATTGGAGATATCCGAGAAAAACGAGCAACTCCCCAAGATGGCTTAGAATTCAAGACTAAAAACCATCTTAATAGGGAAAGGAGAGAAGGATCGTAGGTCTCTAGGGAAGGTGAATGGGCCCTTAGACCAACAGATGGAAGGTATGATGGTTTGTGACAAAGTTTGTCTTGGTGTGGTGTCAACTTCTAGTCTCCCCTCCTGTGATAAGCGTCTGTCTTCCTTGGTGGATGAAACTCCAGGGAGGGCATCTACAACAAGTGAGTTCCTTTTAGAGGATCTGTCTTTAGGTATACAGGGGAGTTCAGAGAAAGGCCCTCTCTCTATTTCCTATTTTTCAAGTGCCTACAGTTCAGAATAACCCATAAACTAAAGGAGCCTGTTTTGCAGTGGCATGTGTTGAACTCTACGGTCATATTTGGGGGTGACATAATTCTGTTTCAGACCCTTTGGATCTGAAAGTCACAGCTCAGTTTTCATGTACTTGGCCTTTCTGCAACCTTGGACACTGTTGACTTTGTCCTTATTTTTGAAGCCCTTTTTTCCTTTGACTTTCATGACATTTTGTTATCTTGGTTTTCCTTCCACTTCTCTGCTACTTAGCAGACTCTTGCAATCCTTTTCAGGGCTCTGTAGTGGGCTTTCTCCCTATATTTCTGTTACTTTTTCTGAGCAATCTTATCTCATCCCAGGAATCCTGACCATCTACTCTATCACTAGTTCAGTTGTCTGTCTTAAATTCTAGATAGACCCGTGTTTCTCTAGCTGTTGGCTATCTCCACTTCAATCTGTTATCAAGTCCTGTTGGTTCTAACTCCTAAATGTCCCATAATCTGTGCTTTTCTTCCCATTTCCAGAACCATTACCTTTATTTCAGTCACCATTATCTTTTGCTTAAACTTCCTGCCTCCAGTCTCCCCCCAACCCCATTTAAAATCCATTCTCCTGGGGCACCTGGGTGGCTCAGTTGATTGAGCGTTTGCCTTTGGCTTGGGTCATGATCCCAGGGTCCTAGTCAGGCTGAGTCAGGCTTCCTGCTCAGCGGGGATCTGCTTCTCCCCCTTCTCCATGCCTGTGATCTCTCTCTTGCTCTCTGTCAAATAAATAAATAAAATCTTAAAAAAAAAATCCATTCTCCTAATTCCAGCCAGAGATGATCCCTTCAGAATGCAAGTACAGGGCCACCTGTGTGGCTCAGTCATTTAAGTGTCCGACTCTTGGTTTTGGCTCAGGTTGTGATCTCAGGATCCTGAGATCCAGCCCCATGTCCTGGGCTCAGCACAGAGTCTGCTTGTCTCTCTCCCTCTGCTCCTCCCCTTGTCTGCTTTCTCTCTGTCTTTCTCTCAAATAAATAAATGAATAAAATCTTATTTAAAAATGCAAATACAGGGCTTCTGGGTGGCTTAAGCTTCTGCCTTTGGCTCAGGTCATGATCCCAGGGTCCTAGAATCAAGTCCCACATTCCTGCTCAGCAGGAAGCCCACTTCTCCCTCTCCCCCTGCTTGTGTTCCCTCTCTCGCTGTCTCTCTGTCAAATAAATAAACAAAATCTTTTAAAAAAAATGCAAATACAGTCAGGTCCAAATCTTTAAAACAAAACAACAAATCTGTAACAGTTCCTCCATTGTTCTTAGGATAAAATTGAAATCCCTTAACACAGCTCACATGGTCCCTTTTGGATTCTCCTCCCTCATTCCTTTCCATGCTCTCCTCTCAAACTCATTGCCTTAGCCATACTAAACTTCTTTAAGTTCCCTGAATATGCTTTGCTGTCTCTTACTTCCAGACTTGAATATGTAGTATTCCCACAGTTTGGATTGATTCCCATATATGCCCTATTCTGCTCCCCACCCACTCCTGGCCTACCTTGGCCTAAGATCGTTCCAATTTCCAGTTTAGAGAGCTTTCCAGAACCCCCAAGTCAGGGATTAGTTTTCCTCCTATGTGGTGCCACCATATCCTGCCCTTCCCCACTGTTTCCCGGGGAATGCAGTATTGGAAGGGCTGGTTACTTGTCCTAGTCCCCTCTAGAGGAAGCTTGGTGAAGGGAGAGTCTGTGCTGGGTCTTTTTCACATTGCATACCACAGCACCTGCATGTAATGGGTAAGAAAGAAGTCTTTGCTCAATGGATAAATGAGTGAAGCATTTATTGCTCAGCTTACTCCATTTGGCACTTATACTGCATATACTGTTACTTCCTTGTCTTCCCAACTGGATTGTAAATTTCTGTGCGTCAGGGACTTGAACTTGCATGTGATAGGCCACTTAGCACCTAAGTAGTGTTAAGTAGACTTGGATACTTAACTTGGATACTTAAGTATCCATTCACTTGTTAATTAATTTAATAAGTATATAGAGTGTGTTTACATTGTTAAAGGCAAATGTGACATTTAGGAGGAGGTAGGTCAGTGAGAAGGAAGCTGGGAAATGAGTCTGATTTAAACCTGCTATAACTATTGCAATTTTTAATATCATATAGTAGTTGTAAATATGGCCTTAATCACAGGGAAAACCTTGTCTATTACCAGTTTAGTAAAGGAAATTTGTTATTTCCAGTTGCCAGGGGAGCAAGGAATCAAGGTTTAAAAATAGATTAAAAAATTTTTAAAAAAGATTTATTTATATTGGAGAGAGAGAGGGAGCATGGGTGGGAGAGACAGAGGGAGAGGGAGAGAGAATCCCAAGCAGACCCTGCACTGAGCATGCAGTGCCCAACCTGGTGCTCACTTCCAGGACCCCAAGATCATGACCTGAGCTGGAATCAAGAGTCAGTGGCGGGGCGCCTGGGTGGCTCAGTAGGTTAAAGCCTCTGCCTTCAGCTCAGGTCATGATCTCAGGGTCCTGGGATCTAGCCCCGCATCGGGCTCTCTGCTCAGCAGGGAGCCTGCTTCTCCCTCTCTCTCTGCCTGCCTCTGCCTACTTGTGATCTCTCTCTCTGTGTCAAATAAATAAATAAAAATCTTAAAAAAAAAAAGTCAGTGGCTTAACCGACTGCTACACCCAGACATCCCAACAGATTCTTTAAAAAGTCCCTAACATAGAGGAGAAAAAAGGAGGGAGCAAGAGAAAAATACTAGGACTAAATAATCCGAGGGGCCAGCATCTCTAGCCAGGAAGGAGCTCCCTCAGGTATTGTGCAATTCACGTGGTTTGGCAGAAATGAGGCAAAAGAGCCCTCTTTCCTCCAGTTAAAGGATAATTATTTTTTAAATGTAAAATCATGACTCATAGAAATATAAAATTAGCAGGTGTCTAAGATTTGATTTAATGCATTAATTAATGAGAGAACCAGTAAGATATTACAACTGATTGGAAAGGTACTCCAAAAAGAAGACACATGTATAGACAATCAGCAATGCTGAAATTAATTAATTTGCTTCATAGACACAGCACTGGTTTCTTGGATGAGGAGGAGAGAGATCAGTTGTACTCTAGGAACACCTTGCATTTGCATTTTCATGGACAAGAGTTATCTGTACTGGTATCAGTTTTTTTGCAACGCAGAGTGGTAAAATAGCTCAAAGACAATGAAAGGTGAAGATAATCTGCTAGACTGGGCACCTAGTAATCTTCACCAGTCTTTCCAAGTCTTTCACAGATCTTCCTGACACTGGAAGACCCCTCAACTTATCCTCCAGCGTAAGGCTTCACTGTGTGAAGGCTTAGTGTTTTTCTAAAAAGGGTTAAGAAAAAAAAGTTTTTGAAAATTAATCACACAAAAGTGAGGTCTCCAGTCTCCTCAGATAAGACTCTGAGGGGGTGGGGTAGAAGCTCAGTTCTATTTAGATGCTTGTAAGCTCTAAAAGCCAACTTGACCTTTTTCTTTGAAATGTAACTCTCATGTCCTCCTTAAAAAATATATGTCTGCTATTTAACTTTTGTTTTTAGTTTGTTTTCATTAGATCTTTGATAGATACACAGTTTTTGGAATGATAGAGCAAACATCCAGGTACTTACCACTCAGTGTAAGAAATACAGTATTTGTCCCCTCCTCCGTGATCTTATTTATCTCCCTTTAGAAGTAACCATTCTCAATATGGATTGGGAGTTTATCATTTCCTTGGGTGTGTTTATGCTTTTACAACGTAAGTTTCATTCAAAAACAACATACTGTATTGTTTGTATGTTTTTAGCTCTATATAAATGGACTTATACTGTTGTTTCCTTCTGTAACTTGTTTTTTCTGTACACTATTGTGTTTTTGAGATTTTGGATCTAGTATTGTTTTTGTTAAAAATGATGACTTGGAAATGAGTGTTTGATTGGTAAGAATGGGAAACCAGCATAGTTTAGATCCATTATATTCATTATTATAAAAGTCCTGGTCATTGTAGCCATAGCAACAGTACATGAAAAGTACATGACAGAAGTGAACAATCGATGGCAATGTATTTTTTTAAAGATTTATTTATTTATTTATTTAGAGCAGGAGAGAAAACTGGAATGGGGGAGGGGCAAAGGGAGAGGGAGAGAAATCACCAAGTGGATTCCCTGCTGAACATGGAGGCTAACATGGGGCTCAATCCCAGGACCCCGAGATAATGACCCCAGCTGAAATCAAGAGCACGCTGCCCAACTGACTGAGCCAGCCAGGTTCCCTGAATTTAGCAAAGATTTTAAAGCAGCTATTATAAATATGTGCAAAGAACTAAAGAAAACCATGTTTAAAAAATTAAAGGAAAGTACACAACAATGTATCAACAAAAACAGATTCTCAATAAGGATATAGAAAAATTTTAAGACAGGAGTACCTGGGTGGCTCAGTGGGTTAAAGCCTCTGCTCTCGGCCCGGGTCATGATCTGAGGGTCCTGGGATCAAGCCCCGCATCAGGCTCTCTGCTGGGCGGGGAGCCTGTTTCCCCTTTCTCTCTGCCTGCCTCTCTGCCTACTTGTGATCTCTCTCTCTCTCTCTGTGTCAAATAAATAAACAAAATCTTTTAAAAAATAATAAGAAAAATTTTAAGACAAAACCAAATGGTAAAAAAAAAAAAAAATACAAAACCAAATGGAAATTCTGGAACTGAAGAATATAATAACTGAAAAATTCACTCGAGGACTCAACAGCAGTTTGAGGTGGCAGGAATGAAATGGAAATAGATCAGTAGAAATGGCCCAATCTGGGAGCACCTGGGTGGCTCAGTCAGTTAAGTGTCTGACTTGATTTTGGCTTAGTTCATGATCTCATGGTCGTGAGATCAAGCCCTATGTCAAGCTCTGTGATTGGTGTGGAGTCTACTTGAGATTCTCTCTTTCCCTCTCCCTCTGTCTACCCCCTCAATTCTAAGAAAAAAGAAATGACCTAATCTGAATACAGAGAGAAAAAAAATCAAAGAAAAATGAACAGAACTTCAAAGATCTGTGAGATACTAGGATATTAACATACATGCAATGGTAATTCCAGAAGGAGAGGGGAGGGCCGGAAACAATATTTGAAAAACTAATGGCTGAAAGCTTCTTAAATTTGATGAAAAACATTAATCTATACATCCAAGAAGCTCATTTTATATTATGCATATGAAAATATTATGAATAATTTTATGCTTCCTTCCAACCTATGGTGACTGGTATTGACGTTCTTTCTTGGAATAAAAGCCTTTATACTTACTGGTTGAGTCTGGTTTAAGAAAAATTCAAACAAAATTCTTTTCTTATTTAACAAAAAAGATATTAAGTACACATAGAGCGTGGAATATAATCGGACATACTGACTTTTAATCTTAATGTGATTATTTTTGTGTTGATAACGTTTTCTTTTTTTTTAAGATTTTATTTATTTATTAGAGAGAGCATGAGCAGCAGGCAGAGGGAGAGGGAGAAGCAGACTCCCTGTTGAGCAGAGAGCCTGATGCAAGGTTGGATCCCAGGACTCCAGGATCATGACCTGAGACGCTTAAGCGACTGAGCCACACAAGTGCCCCTATTCATTTATTTTTATTATTATTTTATTTATTTTTTTAAAGATCTTTTATATTTACTTGAGAGACAGAGTAAGTGAGAGAGAGAGAGAGAGAGAGAGTGTGCACGCACACCTGAGCAGGGGCAGAGGGAGAAACAGACTCCCCTCTGAGCAAGGAGCCTGGTGTGGGACTCCATCCCAGGAACCTGGGATCATGACCTGAGAAAGACGCTTAACTGACTGAGCCACTCAGGTGCCCTATCAATTTATTTTTAAAAAACATTTTATTTGTTTATTTGTGAGAGAGAGATAAAGAGAGAGAGAGGGGAGAGGAGCAGAGGGAGAGGGACAAGGAGACTCTGCTGAATGTGGAGCCCAATGTGGGGCTAGATGTCACCATCCTGAGATCCTTGATCTGACCTGAAATCAAGAGTTGGACGCTTAGGGGTGCCTGGGTGGCTCAGTCTGTTGAGCATCTGCCTTTGGCTCCATCATGATCCCACCGTCCTGAGATCCAGCCCCGAATTGGGCTCTCTGCTCAGAGGGGAGACTGCTTCTCTCTCTCACTCTGCCCTTCCCTCCTGCCCTTGCATGCTCTCTATCAAACAAATAAATAAAATCTTAAAAAAAAAAAGAGTGGATGCTTAGCTGACTGAGCCACCCAGGCACCCCTCATGAGGTCATAATTAAGAATTTTGGGGAATGGGAACTCATTCTGGGGAGAGAAATCACATTTATTACAAGGAGTTCACAGGCCCTAGAATCAAGAGAGTAAAAATTAATTTAATATTGTGAGGTTTCTTTTCTACTTTGAAAGACTGTTTACTAGGGCACCTGGGTGGCTCAGTCTGCGAAGCTTCTGCATTTGGCTCAGGTCATGATTTCAGGGGTCATGGGATGAGCCTCGTGTCCTTGGGCCCCCTGCTTAATGGAGAGTCTGCTTATCCCTCTCCCTCTGCCCCCCAACCCCGCACATGCTCTCTCCAAATAAATAAATAAAATCTTTTTTTAAAAAAGACTTTCTTTTAAGATCAAGTTTTAGACTACCTTTACTTTATGCTATTACTTTTAGTCTGGTAAAGCACTTTTTTTAAAAAATAAAGATTTTATGTATTTATCAGAGAGAGAGAGAAAGATCATGAGCAGGAGGTGGGATAGAGGGTGAAGCAGACTCCCTACTGA
The DNA here is from genome assembly GCA_028646535.1 of Procyon lotor. NCBI lineage: Eukaryota > Metazoa > Chordata > Mammalia > Carnivora > Procyonidae > Procyon > Procyon lotor. Next base: position 97,946,484 of record CM053609.1, read on the forward strand.
TCCGAAGGCAGATGCTTAATGACAAGCCACCTAGGTGTCCAGCATTTTCTTTTTCATCAGTTGGTTCATTATTAAAAAAAAAATGTTGGGACGCCTGAGTGGCTCAGTCGTTGGGCGTCTGCCTTCGGCTCAGGTCATGATCCCAGAGTCCTGGGATGGAGCCCCACATCGGGCTCCTTGCTCGGCAGGAAGCCTGCTTCTCCCGCTACCATTCCCTCTGCTTTGTTCCCTCTCTCGCTGTGTTTCTCTCTGTCAAATAAATTAAAAAAAAAAATGTTATTGAAGTTCTACCTGTACAAGACTCATAAGAGATAAGCTCTTACCTGAGTTTGCGAAGTACTATAATCTTTCTAGTCCTTTCCTGAAGCTTTCTCAAAGAAATAAAAATTTTCAGAGATGAGGGGTGCCTCTCTCAAATAAATAAATAAAATTTTAAAAAAGAGATAAAAGTACCAGTAGAAGCTCCAACCTGTTGAATGATTCTTAGCCTCTTCCTCACTACTACAGTCATTATTCAGCTTCTGAATACCATGATTTATGCTGAGCTATTAGCTTTGACATGAATACAATATAAATAGCAATTCCTTCATCTGCCTAATTCAAGATGGTCTCTCTTAGGGTTTATTAAAGTCCCTGGGGATCCAAGCTGTCTTAGGAATAAGCCTTGTTCAACCCAGTTCAACACAAAAGGCAATTAATAATTAATGAAATTGAGAAATCAGTCCACACTGTAGCTGGGGCACAAGGGTGCAAAGGCACTTGGCTCTGGCTCTGGCTCTGGCTCTGGGGACCCAAACAGACCTGGTTTGGCCACTCGTTAATAAAATCCAAAGGCAGAAAGACAACCCGTGAAAGGAGAAAGGCATTTTATTTCAGTGAGGCTAACACAGAAAACAGCAGACTAGTGTCTCAAACACTGCCTCCAAAGTGCTGAAAATACTTTCAGGTTTATATAAGGAAAATGTGGGGCAGAGGTCATGGATATGTGCAGGTGGGCAGTAAAGGTCATATCAATCATTGTCTGGGGGTCAGTCACTGGGGTCCTGCTGGCTCAGGGCAGTCCTTGTTGCTTGAGGGGATGCTTTGCCTGCAGGATCTTTTGCCTGAGTTAAGAGAGACTTGAAAGAATTTAATCAATTAGAATGTTTGAGGTAAAAAAGGAAGCAGTTGAATTCCTCTTTCAACATTGGGTAATCCATCTTTGAGGAAGCTGGGATTCTTTGTGAAAGAAAAGACAACCCTGTTTTTTTTTTTTTTTTTTTTTTAAAGATTTTATTTATTTGACAGAGAGAAACAGCGAGAGAGGGAACACAAGCAGAGGGAATGGTAACGGGAGAAGCAGGCTTCCTGCTGAGCAGAGAGCCCGATGCGGGGCTCTATCCCAGGACGCTGGGATCATGACCTGGGCGGAAGGCAGACGCTTAACGACTGAGCCACCCAGGAGCCCCAAGACAACCCTGTTTTAAGGGAAAAGGTCGTAGCCCAGCAATCTGAAGAGGCAATTTTAACCCCAGCATTGCCCTTAATCAGCAGAAAAGTGGGTGGTCCAACCACATCAACTCTCTTATCAGTTTTCCTGTCTATAAAACCAGGGATAGGCTTGATGGCCCCCTTCTCACTGTACTTCCAATCTGAGGCTTAGAAGTCCATACAACGAATTAAATTCCTTTAAGGACGGCTGGACCTAAACTCCGTGGTCAAGGCTGAACGATTTGCTCTTTGGGTCCAAGCAGTACACCGCGGCCATACGGTCAACTTATTACACAGTCTGCGCAGGGGCGCCTAAGTAGCTCGGTTAAGCTAGGTCATGATTCTCAGGGTGCTGAGATCAAGCCGGGGGTAGGCTCCTTGCCTGCTTGAGACCGGCTCTTTCCCTCTGCCCTTCCCCCGCCAAGGGTAACAAAAATCCACAACACACTGCCCAGACGAGTTAGGATCCTTTAATACTCCGCAGCTTCCCCTCCTCTCTCAGAAAAACGGGAACCCAGGAGTCCTGCCTAAACTGTGAAATCCCGCCCCTGGAGGGGAGGGGGCGAGGGCGAGGAGCAAGGGTCTAGCACTGCGCCTGCGTACTAGGATCGCCCGGCTGAAGTCCTCCGGCAAGCTCCGCACACCGCGCGAGATTTCCTCTCCGGCTGCGTGGCGGTGAGTCCCGGGAGAGGGGAGGCCCACAGCTGCGGTCCCGCGAACCCCGAGCTGGCTCGCGTCTTCCGGGTGTGGGAGGATCTAGGAGCCGGGGTGACCTCCACTTTTTTTTTCTCGGAACTGCGGCGTCGCGGCGTTCTTGCCTAGGTCACTGGACTAGGGAATGCTCGAGAATAAACAGGCAGATTTTTTTTTTTTTTTAACTGTTGGGAATAAGCAACCTCGCGTTTGGACGTAGTTGTGCTTAAGGTGCGTCTGGGACGTTCATTTAACACATACTTACTGAGCATCTACCATGTACAGTCAGTGAACGTAAATCGTTGACACAAATCCCTGTCCTCTCAGCGCTTACAGTCGGGAAAGCCAGTTTGAAGTTTGGGCTGTAGACGCAGATTTTTATTCATTTCCATGTGAGTGGTTGGCCGTGGGAGGCAAGAGGACGGTGAGGTCAGTGCGATGGGGGAAGAGCTAGGCAGGAATCCCCACAGGTTAAGACTTGGGCAGAAGGAGGAAACCAAAACACTGAAAAGATGAGGGAGCGACCAGGCAGCCAGAAAGAGTGAAGGAAATCCCAGAGATTTCCACCTTTTATAACAAGGCCGTGGTCTGTAGAGCCATTCATGGCAGGATAATTGAACGAGATCAGGATAAGGGAGTGTTTTTTAAAAAAGATATTAGGAAGCTCATGTTATGGAAATGGGATGTGTTGGTCATTACCAGTTTTGCAAACATGGGCAAGTTATTCGACCTCTCTGTTGCTCCCTTTCCTCATCTAGAAAATGGGGATAAAAGATAGTACCATCCTCATAGAGGTGTTGAGTGGAGGGGTTAAGCGAGACAATGATTATAAAAACTTTAGCCCCGTTCCTGGCACTTAGTAGCATTTGGAAGACTGGCCGAGAGAAGAGCCTCTCCTAAGATCCCATGTGATTAGAACCCGGCCAGGTACCCTGTCTACTTAGTTCAGTGCCCTTTTCCTAATACTAGGCTACAAGGTAGACGCTCAAATGACACACTCTTTATGACCAGCACGGGAGTGAATTTTTCCTTCCTTCCTTCCTTCCTTCCTTCCTTCCTTCCTTCCTTCCTCCCTCCCTCCCTCCCTCCCTCCCTCCCTCCCTCCCTCCCTCCTTCCTTCCTTCCTTCCTTCCTTCCTTCCTTCCTTCCTTCCTTCCTTCCTTCCTTCCTAAGATTTTATTTATTTGACTCAGAGAGTACAAGCAAGGGGAGCAGCAGAGGGAGATGGAGAAGCAGGGTCCCCCCACTGAGCCTGATGTGGGGCAGGAATGAATTTTTCAGTTGATCATTGATCTGGTGTTATTACTTATTAACATCTGATCTGGTGGGGTATTACTTAACATAATTGGAAACCCACTTACTATCATACCGAACAAACACGGTATGCTTAATGTCAGTCAAGAGTGTCCTCCCCACGCCTCTATTAGAGATGAATGTAATCACCACCACCACCTCTCTTTTCAGATGTAGAACTAGGTGTGTCATATTTTAACATTCTAATTTTGTAACTAAATCAAGTTCTTTATGTTTTAATTGTTTTGTTGTGCTATCAAGGGATATTGTGCAATTATCATATCTTAGTTAATTTTAGTATTTGATAGTTGAAAACTTTCAAATTTAATACAGAGGGAGAGAAATTTGATAGTGTACTTTTCATGCTGATAAACAGTATTTAGACAGATTTACAGATTTACAGTGTGCATATTTTAAAGAAAGCATACATTGGAAGTAATCAGAGAAGAAGGCAAATATGAAACTTCATTTGGGAAGACTCTGAAAATTACGGAGCTGTTAATAACCACTTCAGGGCAGTTATCTGTGGATACAGCATCAAACTGGAAAATATTACTTTTTCATTTGTCCATAATTTATACGTAAGGTGATTCAATGGAAAATTTCCTTTTAAAAATATGTTTAGCCCCACAAGACATTTTGGACTTCTTGATGTGTTGAAATAGGATGCACACAGCATCACCTTTAAAGATTCTTGCCTGAAAACCGAACGTGCATCTAATCAAATCTCTAGATCTAACTACTAGTCAGGGATTGGGGTTGGGGGGTAGATGGGGAAGATAGTAGAATGAAGTAAATGATACAATGAGGAAGCAGTCAAAGGATATTCCATAGACAAAGGAATTAAGCAACAAATGTTTCTTCAGCAATCAATGGCATCAAATAAAAGAGAGGAGACTCAAAGTGTAGTATGTGGACCTTGAATCCTGATTCTAATGTACCAGCTGTAAAAGGACATGTTTGACTGAGGGTTGCTGGAGTGGAGGGAGGAGGGGGGATGGGGTAAATGGGTGATAGATATTAAGGAGGGCACGTGATGTAATGAGCACTGGGTGTTACATGAAACTGATGAATCCCTGACTTCTACCTCTGAAACCAATAATACATTATATGTTAATTAACTGAATTTAAATTTTAAAAGGGGAATAAACAAAAAAAAAATTGCCTACAACTGGCAAAAAAAAAAAAAA
>CM053609.1:97951229-97961544 GCA_028646535.1 Procyon lotor
CTGTCAAAAAAAAAAAAAAAAAAAATCTTTAAAAAAAGAATTACCTATATTGTCAGTTCTGTCAGGTTAATGGTATAGTGTTTGTATTTAAAATAATCTGGGGGTGCCTAGGGTGGCTCAGTGGGTTAAAGCCTCTGCCTTCAACTTAGGTCATGATCTCAGGGTCCTGGGATCAAGCCCCGCATAGGGCTCTCTGCTCAGCAGGGAGCCTGCTTCCCCCTCTTCCTCTGCCTGCCTCTGCCTACTTGTGATCTCTCTCTCTCTCTCTCTCTCTGTGTCAAATAAATAAATAAATCTTTAAAAAATAGATAAATAAAATAATCTGTTACCAGAGATGCAGATGGGGGGATTTTTGGCAATAGGATGATGTCTGGGATTTGTTTTAAGGGGAAGCAGGAAAATGCAGTCTTTTAGCAGGGCAACATTGTGCATGAAAGAGAGAATGGATTTGAGGGCCACTAGCTATTAATGTCACAACCGTTGAGACTTTAATTACATACATTACAAAAAGTAAGAAAGCAGAGTGTTCTTTCTGTCTTAATGTTGCTAACATCATTTAGTTAATTGGGAGTAGAATTCCCTTTCTCTAGGAAAGAGTACCTGTAGGAGAGTTGGACATATTTTATGGCTATATATGTAAAAACCCTGTATGTGGGAGATTGTGGGACAATAGTGCAAAGAGTGAGGTATGCGAGATCTGGGATGAGAAGATTTATATTCCAGTCCAAACTCCTCTGCTTACCTGCCATGTAGTCTTGGGTACTAACTGTATCTTTGCTTCCCCTGTAAAATGAGAATAGCAATACATTTATCTATATAACTTTATTTTAAAGAATAAGTAATGGAATCTATATGAAAATTTTGTATAAATTATCTCTATTTAAATGTTGTGGTAAGCAAGAATTGGGAACTACCCTGAGATGATTATTTAACATTTTTTGGAGTATTTATGAATATCAAGTTTATATAGGATACTCAGGTACTTTATAGGGTACAGAGAAAAATGAAGAAATTGAAATATCCTGCAAATTTAGAAACAGGATTAGCAGTAGAGTCATGCATAAGCAAAATTACCCAGTAATACAAGGCAAGGGATTATTGAATGTCAAATGGATTTATAGATGGTTGTCAAATGTCTTAAGTGTGCTGCTATATAAAATCTTTTACAATGTAAAATATAAAATTAGAAATGATGTTAAGAGCTAAATATGTTGCAATTGTTATAAAGAATAAGTGGTTGATACAGTTGTTTTCCTTTGGGCTTCTCAGTGTTAAGTACTAAAGATGATAAAGCAAAATATCTAAGGAGAGAAGACAGTGGTAAATAAGTATATTAATTTTAAGAGAAATAATGTTTGCTTAATATTTTAGAAGTCAAACATCTTAAACATACAGGATGGAAATTTTTTTTTTTTTTTTAAGATTTTATTTATTTATTTGACACACAGAGAGAGATCACAAGTAGGCAGAGAGGCGGGCAGAGAGAGACCGGGAAGCAGGCCCCCGCCGAGCAGAGAGCCTGATGTGGGGCTCCATCCCAGGACTCTGAGATCATGACCCGAGCCAAAGGCAGAGGCTAGGGTGGAAATTTTTATGTAGTAGTTAAGAGATTGGCTCTGGAATATGAGGCAGCTTGGGTTTGAATTTTTGAATTTTTGAATCCACCACCTTAGGAAAGTGCTTAAACCCTTTAAGGCTCAGTTTCCTTCTCTGTAAAATAGAGATAATAATACTACTTAATACGATTGTTAGGAGATTAAAAGAGTATATATTTGGGGCGCCTGCCAGTCAGTAGGGCATGTAAATTTTAAAAAAATAATTTTATTTATTTGTCAGAGAGAGAGAGTGAGCTGCACAAGCAGGGGGAGCCAGCAGGCTGAGGGAGAAGCAGGCTCCTTACTCTGTAAGGAGGCACTTGATTTCAGGACCCTGGGATCATGACCTGAGCCAAAGGCAGACACTTAACTGACTGAACAACCCAGGTGTCCCAGACCTGTGACTCTTGATCTTGGGGTTGCAAGGTCGAACCCCACGTTGGGTGTGAAGATTACTTAAAATCTTTGAAAAAAAATGTACATTAAATATTAAATGAATGTGTGTGTAGCACTCACGGTAGTGTTTGGCATATAGTAACATTCGCTAATGGTCAGGGCTGTTTCCCCCAAGTCACATAGTGCCAGCACTGGAACCTCATTTTGTTCCTTTCATTAGCTCAAATTGAAAATCCAGAACAAACTGATCCTTTACCTTATTTTGCCATTCTGTATTACACAATTTCCTATAAGGTGATGATTTCAAAATGCTTTTAATGTTTTACTTTTTAAAAAAATTTTTGTTAGTAATTTCTACATCCACCATGGGGCTTGAACTCACGACCCTGAGGTCGAGTCACATGCTCTTCCAGCTGAACCAGCCAAGCACCTCTGATGTTTTACTTCTGTTATAAACAAAACTGTTCATTTCCATTTTGATAAAGGAATAAAATAATTTTTAAAAATTTGGTTATATCTCAGGCAGCTAGTGTTTTTATTTTGCTACTAGATTAACTATTTAATTCTGGAGGAATATATCATGTTTTCATTTAATCAAGCCAGTGGGAGGCTTAATCATGATGGTATAAAGATGAATGTGCTTGAATTATGAGGCCAAAAACATTTTGTCTTTTGAACTTGTTCCTATTAGCCACAAATTCTAATTAGATTTAGTCTTTCTTTATATATTTGCTTTAGGAGGCAAACTCTGACAGGAGATTGTATCTTTTCTGGATCCTAAATACGATTTTTCCTCTCCTTGTTCAGAAACATAAATATGCTCTTTTTAAAAATTGTTGAACATTTTTAAGACTTTGTGATTTAAAAACTTTTCTGTTTATAGGAGTTACACAGAAATCTTGAGACCACTGTGCAGTGAGGTGATGCTTGTACAAAGAGTGGTATTGAATTCCCGACCTGGTATGTATTTGTCTGTGATGAATGAACAGCTGTGGTCTTTGATAATTATTTTTGTTATTTTTTAAAATTTTATTTATTTATTTGTTTGTTTATTTTTTAAGATTTTTACTTATTTATTTGACAGGGAGAGACACTGAGAGAGGGAGCACAAGCAGAGGGAGTAGGAGAGGGAGAAGCAGGCCTCCTGCCGAGCAGGGAGCCCGATGCAGGTCTCGATCCCAGGACCCTGGGACCATGACCCGAGCCGAAGGCAGTTGCCTAACGACTGAGCCACCTAGGCGCCCCAAGATTTATTTATTTATGAGAGAGAGACTTAAATAGGGGGAGGGGGAGTAGAAGAGGGAGAGAGAGAGAATCTCAAGCTGACTCCCTGGTAAGTGAGGAGCCGAAGGTCGGGTGGATCCCATGACTCGGAGATCATGACCTGAGCTGAAATCCAGAGTGGGACACTGAACTGACCGAGCCACCCAGGCACCTGGGTCTTTGATAATTATTAATGAAAATGAAGGAACAAAAAGTAACAGTCAATATGGTAAATTAAGCTAGGAAGATATTAATCCTACTAGAGATGTTAGAAGAAACTCTAAGAAATGTAATATTCAGTTTTTTAAGTGATCACCTATCAGGCTATTTGTTGAAGAATAAATGCTTTTTGGAATTATTGTATTTAAAAGGTTATTTTACAAATATAAATGGCTTTTGTTTTTTTCTTTGTAGTATATATCGTTGATTCTTAAAATTTGCCTTTCTGTTTTATGTGAAGAGCACTGACCTATGTCTGTGCTGACATTTAACCTGAATCACAGAAACTTAGGTGTGGAAATAACCTGGGAGGTTTGGGTGCATGCTGCTTTGATTTTACTGTTTACTTAGTGTGTGGCTTGGGGAAATCACTTACTTTGTCTGTTTTTTTTCCCCTCATTTACATTTTCTGACTTCAGTTTTAGTAAAGTGAGCTGTTAGATTAAAATGTTTACATCTTCCCACCTTATACATTTGATGACTTAATCAATAGGAAGTTTGCCTACGTTAAACATAGTAAGAATACACTTTTAGTGATGGCATTTTCTGCTTATAAATTTTTCTTTTCAAACTTCAAATTTTCAAGACTTTATTTATTTTAAAGTAAGCTCCACACCCAGTGTGGGGCTCAAACCCACAATTTTTTTTTTTTTTAAGATCTTATTTATTTATTTGACAGAGAGATCACAAGTAGGCAGAGGGGCAGGCAGAGAGAGGGGGGGATGCAGGCTCCCCGCTGAGCAGAGAGCCCAATGCGGGGCTCCATCCCAGGACCCTGAGATCATGACCTGAGCCAAAGGCAGAGGCTTTAAGTCACTGAGCCACCCAGGCACCCCATGAACCCGCAATCTTGAGATCAAGAGTTGCATGCTCCACCAACTGAGCCAGCCAGGTGCCTCAAGACTTTACTTTTTAAAAAAATTACATTAATTTAAGTTTCCATTTCTTTTTAAAACGAGGAAGGAAAGTTTACTTAACTATTTATCTTGGCTGATGTGGTATTTCTGCTACCTTGCAAATTTTGAATTTTCATAATTTAAACTGGCTGTGAGTTTTCACTTTTTGAAATCCTATAATTTTAAAACAGATGAAGTGATTTATCTGTAATCATCTTTAAAAAGAAATTTTGAAGTTGTTAGCAATATTTCACAGGAACTTTTTGGGGAAAATCAAGAGCAATTGAAACTATTTGAAGAATTTACACTGTGTTACAGAGAAATTACAAAACAATATAGACTTATTCATGTCTGTATTAAAAGGGAGTTATCTGAATTCTAGAGTTACCTTCTAAAGAATAATTAGTTACATAGGAAAGTAACTTTTTGGTTTTATATTTTCCATAATATTTTAGGAAAAAATGGTAATCCAGTGGCAGAAAATTTCCGAGTAGAAGAAGTAAATTTATCAGATAATATCAATGAAGGACAAGTACAAGTGAGAACTCTTTATCTTTCTGTGGATCCTTACATGGTAAGAATCAGGATTTTTTTTTTTTTTTTAAAGATTTTATTTATTTATTTGCCAGAGAGAGAGAGATCACAAGTAGGCAGAGAGAGGGGGAAGCAGGCTCCCCGCTGAGCAGAGAGCCTGGATGTGGGGCCCGATCCCAGGACCCTGAGATCATGACCTGAGCCGAAGGCAGAGGCTTTAACCCACTGTGCCACCCAGGCACCCCAAGAATCAGGATTTTGTGACTTGGTGAAAATTAATCTTATTTTCATATTTTTCATGTTGCATCTCAATTTTATTGTGCAATCCTTATGATTAATAAACATTTGAGCAATTATATCTTGATACCTGGGAATTAAAGATTGCCTTTGTTTTTATTCACTAGTGTTATGAGGGAATGTTGTAGAAGAATGTTTTCATAATAGTAGTACATATGGTTAATCAGGTTTTCAAATAACTTCCCAGTAGTACATAAAGCTTGAAGATAGTAGATTAAGATTGGAAATTCTCTCAAATTGATCAAGTTTACAATGCAGGCTCTATATAAGACTATATTCTAGATGGTCTCCCTTTTTTTTTTAAAGACTTATTTATGTATTTTAGAGCAGTGAGCGGGGCCAGGGGGAGAGGGAGAAAGAAACTCAAGCCGACTGGGCCCAATGTGGGGCTGTCTCATGACCCTGAGATCACAACCTGAGCCAAAACCTAGAGTTAGACGCTTAACCAACTTCACCACGCAGGCACCCCTCTAGGTGGTCTCTTTTTGAAGGACGACTCACTTTTAGAGAAAGGAGATTTATTGAAAGATACTGTTAAGGACTGCACTGAGAAGCCCTCAGGCACATGGACTTGGACTCTATACAGAAATAGTTTTTGCATCTCCTTTTCCTATACAGATGCATTTTATTTCATTTTCTTGCCTGATTAGAACCTCCAGTACAGTGTTATATAGAAGTGGTGAGAGTGGAATCTTTGACTTGTTCCTAGATTTTGGGGAGAAAGCATTCAGTCTTTCACCATTAAGTATGAAGTGGGATTTGATAGATTCCCTTTGTCAGGTTGAGATTTCCTCCTATTCCTGATTTGGTTCCTGGTTTGTTGAGTGTTTTTATCATAAAAGGATTTTTTTTTTAATTGTGATAAGATATATATAACAAAATATGCCATTTTAACAGTTTTTAAGTATATAGATCAGCAGCATTAAGAGCATTCACAATGTTGTGCAGGGACCACTTTCCATTTCTAGGACTTTTTCATCGTCCAAAACAGAAATTCTGTGCCTATTAAATAATAAAGTCCTCCTTACTCCTTCCCTTTGGGAGCAGTTTCAGATTTTGTTATATGATATATATTCTCTGTCTATTGAGATGATCTTGTGGTTTTTGCTTTTTAATCTATTGATATGGTTTATTACATTAATTTTTAGATGTTAAATCAGTCTTGCATTCTTGGAATAAATGACACTTGTTCTTGGTGTATAATTCCTTGGTGTATAATTCCAATAAATGTTGTTGGATATATATATATTGTTTTTAAGATTTTATTTATTTATTTGAGAGAGAGAGACAAAGATAGCGAGAGATCACAGGCAGGGAGAAGAGGGAGAAGCAGGTTGCCCAGCAGGGAACCTGACCTGTGGCTTGATCTCAGGACCCCGGGATCATGACCTGAGCCGAAGGCAGACAGACGCTCAACCAACTGAGCCACCCAGGCACCCCTGGGATGGATGGATGGATGGATGGATGGATGGATGGATGGATGGATGGATTTAAGATTTATCTATCTATCTATCTATCTATCTATCTATCTATCTATCTATTAGAGAGAGAGAGAGAGTGTGTGTGTGTGCATGCGCAAATGGAAGGAGGAGCAGAGGGAGAGGGACAAACAGACTCCATGCTAAGTGTGGAGACCCATGTGGGACTTGGTGCCAGTGAGCCACCCAGGTGTCCTGATATGATACTAGATTTAGTTTGCAACTATTTTGTTGAGTTTTTTTGCATCCATAAGATTATGAGACTATATTCATGGTCTGTTGTTTTCTTGTGATGTGTTTGCCTGACTTTGGTATTAGGGTACTCTGGGCCTTAGAATGGGTTGGGAAATGTTCCCCCCTGTTCTATTTTCGGAAGAGTTTGTGAAGAATTGGTATTCTTGAAAAGATTGGTAGAATTCACCAATGAAGCTGTCTGGCCTGGGCTTTTCTTCTTGGAGAGTTTTAAAATTACTAGTTCAATATCTTCACTTGTTTTAGGTCTACTAGGATTTTCTGTTTCTTCTTGAGTCTGCTTCAGTAGTTTGTATCTTTTTGGGAATTTGTCCATTTTATCTAAGTTGTGTAATTTATTGGCATATAGTTCTTAGTATTTCCTTATAATCCTTTTTTATTTCTGAAAGATAGACAGTAATACCCTTTCATTCCTGATTTTAGTCATTTAAGTCTTGTCTGTTTTTTTCTTGGTTCAGTTCAAACTAAAACATTGTCAATTTTTTAATTTTTCAAAGGATCAACTTTTGGTTTTGTTGACTTTCTGTATTGTTTTTCTCTTGTCTATTTCATTAATTTCTGTACTTTGTACTAGTTTTACAGCCTTCTGTGAGTATTTATGTGAAATAAAAAGTTAAAAGAAAATCAGGATAGCTTATTCAATAAACTGTGTTGGATCAGTTGACTGTATACTTCTGGGAAACAGTTACATTCTTAGCTCAACCCTTCACTAGAATAAATTCCAAGAGATAATAAAAAATTAAAGAAAAAAATGAAACTATAAAAAATTTTAGGGGGCACCTAGGTGGCTTAGTTATTAAGCATCCGACTCTTGATTTCAGGTCATGCATTGGCTCAGCACTGGGCATGGAGCCTGCTTAAGATTCTCTCTCTCCCTCTGCTCCTTCCTCCCCTCCTCCCCCCCTCCCCTCAGTGCATCTTGAACTCTCTAAAATATATATATGTATGTGTCTGGGTAAACAATTTAATGATGTTGGGGAATGAAAGACTTTGTAAGAATGACAGCAAACCCAGCTAATATGAAAAAACATGATTGATAAATATGACTTTTAAAAACACTGTATTTTGTAAAACACAATAAAATAGCATGTGCAAAATCAAAAGATAAATGGCAAACTTAGAAAAATTAGCAATATACATAAGGAAAAAGATGATAATGATTGACATACAGAAAGCTCCTCTACATTAGTCTGTGAAAAGTAAAGTTGGCCAAAGAAACAAATAGGCAATTTTATAATCTCTTTCTGTACTATTTCTGTACTGTCTGCTTGCCGCCTTCTTTTGGCTTTTTGTAAGGGATAAAGAAAATCCTACCTTACCTCTTCTCAGGCTTCATTTATAGTGGACACCCAGTGACAGTGTCGTTTTCTGCCAGGAGAGTTGTAGCTCTGGGAAAGTTCCTCTTCTCTCTGATTCAGGAGTGCAATTCAGCCTCCTTCAGTGACACCAATCACACTTGATTATACTAACAGTGGAAATCAATTTGATGACTTCATTTAAGATACTTCCCTGGTGTAGGAAGAAATTTTTCTTTATGGGCTAGGGAAATGAGACAGTGATTGGTCTAGAACATTCTAAATAGACAAATGTTCAAGTTGATACAGGGGGTTAAATTAGGTCACTAATTTCTCACAGACCTAAAGATGCTCCACCTTTCAGTGGCAGTTAAGACAAGCTCAGTCAAACTATGGCCCTCAACACTGTGGACTGTGCTAAGCAAATCATGTGAGGAGAATAATTACCACAAATTCAGGAGAAAAATGACAGTGTGCTATTTAGTAGTTAGAGTCAATTCTTGATGATGACTGGCTTGAATTTTTAAAGACTTAAACACTTCGATGTAGAAGACATAGCTCAGGGCAGTAAGGATTACACATGCCCTGATGAACAAAATGTAAAGCATATAATTTAAGCCCAGGATAATAAGCCCAAAGTAAATTAAGAGAATAAAATTTACCAAAATAAAGCCAAGGTTCAAGGTTAGAAGGGTTTAAAAAAATCAGAGTAGTCCAAAAGAAACAGCTGAAAAGAAGCAGAAAGGATGTGTTTTTCACAGCATTCTTTAAGTTGGAACAAACTTCCTATTTAGCAGAATTCCCTCTGAGAGTCTTACAGTGAGAGAAATTTATGACCCAAAGATTTTAGGAGAGATGATGAAACAACTAAGATTATAACATGGATTGAATTCATGACCTCCACTTCTAAATGCCCCCAACCTCAAAACAACAAAAACAGAAAACCTCTTTTTCCTCCAGGGAAGTATATAGCTTCTCCATCCACTCATTTCATGCCACAAAACACTGAGTTTTTCTTGAGAATTTTGTCTCTTCGTTCTCTGTGTTCATTTTATCAGTCAATCTCAGGTCCGGTGAATCCTACTTCTAAGTACATCTCAATTCAGTCCACTTCTCTCTAAGCTCCAAGGACATCTCCCTAATCCATATCACCATTGTTTCTCTGCCAGTGGGGTTTCCTTGAATACACTCCCCCTTAGATGGTCTTTCACACTGCAGCCAGAATGATATTTTTACCATAGCAACTAATCATGTCACCTTTATGTTTAATGGCTTTCCTTTAGTCTTGAGATAAAGACTAACATTCTGGACGTGGTCTAAGATGCTTCATGGTCTGGTCCCTATTTGCCTGCCCAGCCTTACCATCCTGTACTTTACTTCTTCCCCTTGTACTCCGGCCACACTGAGCCTCTTCCTTGTGTAACACACCGGTGTCCCTTTTTGCTTAAGCCTTATATTAGTCATGTTTTTCCTCTTCTGTATTTTTTATTTGCATTTATTCTGTGCAGAATTTACTCCTGGGCCATAAGTTTTTGTTTTCTTCAGTTTCTTCTGGGATAGCTTTTACTTCTGTGCAACTTCCTCTTCTGGTTTAGGGACAATTTGCTCTTTTTCAGTAGGGATCATCTTGATGTGGCAGGGGAGCTCCTGTATGGGTTCATCTGAACAGGAGCCCTGTAAGTTAGTTCTATGGCGCATCTTGGGGGCTCTGCTCACCTGGCTGTGCTCAATGACCAGAGAATCGACATCGAAGCCCTTAAGTTCAGCATTGCTCTCTGGATTGTTAAGCGTATATAGTAAAAATGCACCACTCTTCTTGGGCCACCGACCCTGTGTCCAGCCCCGCTCTGTGGCCTGGGCACACCTACCAGCTCTACCACTGTAGCGACGGAATGGCACACACGGCATTTGCAGAGTGATGTCTTTTGGATACTTGGTGGCTTCTCGGATATGTGTACCCTTGATGGCCTGAGCAGTTTCACATGTGTACTTAAAGTGAACACGAAGATTTGAACCTCATGATTTGCATGATTTTGTAGGGTCTTTTGGGTCAAGCAAATAGCAAACTGTTTTCAGAGGTCACCTCAGGC
>CM053609.1:97962044-98069973 GCA_028646535.1 Procyon lotor
CCTCTGCCTTCAGCTCAGGTCATGATCTCAGGGTCCTGGGATCGAGCTCTGCATCGGGCTCTCTGCTCAGCCGGGAGCCTGCTTCCCCCTCTCTCTGTGCCTGCCTCTCTGCCTACCTGTGATCTCTCTTTCTTTCTCTCTCTCTCTGTCAAATAAATAAATAAATAAATCTTTAAAAAAAGAAAGAAAGGATTTGCTTTGGTAAATTACCCTGACCCCTCAGACTAGTCCTCTCTCTGTTATATTTTCTCAAAACATGACCTTAATGTGTAGCATTTATCCCAGTTCTAATGAAGAATTACCTGGGTAGTTATTAGATATCTGTCTTATCTAATAGAGAGTAAACTTATAGAGACAGAGGTCTTATTTATCACTGTATCTCCGTCACTAGCATGGTGTTAATATTAAGTATTAATATTTTATTTATTTATTTATTTACTTATTTGACAGAGAGAGATCACAAGTAGGCAGAGAGGCAGGCAGAGAGAGGGGGAAGCAAGTTTCCTGCTGAGCAGAGAGCCCAATGTGGGGCTTGATCCCAGGACCCTGGGATCATGACCTGAGCCGAAGGCAGAGGCTTTAACCCACTGAGCCACCCAGGCGCCCCAATATTAAGTATTAATTAAAGGAAGGAGGGAAGGAAATCATTTTGGTTGCTTTTACTAGACATTGTTCTTAAAAATATATATATTCATAGGGGCACCTGGGTGGCTCAGGTCATGATCTCAGGGTCCTGGGATCGAGCCCTGCATCGGGCTCTCTGCTTGGCAGGGAGCCTGCTTCCCTCCCCCTCTCTGCCTGCTTCTCTGCCTACTTGTGATCTCTGTCTCTCTGTCAAATAAATAAATAAATCTAAAAAAAAATTTTTTTTTTTTTTCTTAAATAAAAAAGAGTCAGGTCCTTGAGGGGGCCACCTGGCTGGCTTAGTCAGTAGAGGATGTGACTCTTGATCTTGGGGTTATTAGTTCGAGCCCCAATTTGGGTGTAGAGATTACTTTAAAAAAATAAATTACCTTTTAAAAGGAGAGGAAGAAGGTCAGGTCCTTGGTCTGGCAGTATTCAGTGGCTGTTGCACTTGCTTTCTAAGAATACTTGGGAGGGGCACACTAGCAGGATCGTAGTAAGTATATTGTCATAGAAGTTTCTGCCTCAGTTCCATGTTTGGTCCTTTTCCCTGGTGAATTGAACTATACCACATGGGGCCCCTTAATCAAGTAGCCTTCTGTCTTTTCTGTCTCCTACACTGTATGCCTTGACCTTCATGAGTGGGCAAGAGTGAACCACAGAGACGAAGAGAGTCTTGACTGCTTCCCAGGGATATCTTTAGCTCTAGTCCTGTGGAAAGGTGTGGAGCTACTGTGACATTTTGTCTTTGTAGAATAAAGAGAGCATCTACCTGAGGTTAGGGGGTATGATGTAATGCTTGGTCTGAATTTGTGATGAACAACTGTATAAAAATTGTTTCATTTCTTCTTGGGTTATTTCCATGTAGGAAGCAGTATTGCTAGGTCAGTGGAAGTGAGTAGTAATGTGGTCTATATGTGGCCAGTTTGTTTTCTAGAAAAAATGTACAGTTTTATAATAGCAACATGTAGGTGTATGTAATTTGCCACAATCCACTGAAAGCACTGACGCAGTATTTTGTATTAATTTTGCTAGTGTAATGTAATAGTACCTACTTTTCTTTAATTGTTTAAAAATTTTAACAGCTTTGTTGAAATATAATTCATCTGTCATACAGTTTATACATTTAAAATGTACAATTCAGGGGCATCTGGCTGGCTCAGTCAGAAGAGCAGGCAGTTCTTGATCCAGGAGTCATGAGTTCAAGCCCCATGATGGGTGTAGAGATTACTAAAAATAAATAAGTAAACTTAAAGTAAAGTGTACTATTCAGTGATTTTTAGTGTGTTCACAAAGTTGTGGACCTTTCTAATTGTACTTCTTTACTGATTGGAGAGGGGATTCATCTTTTTTTTCAGGATAAAAAACATAACTGGAAGGAAGATGGAATTTAAGATAAGTAAAATTCGTTTGACTAAGACTTAATTTAACATTACTGACTATATACCTTTCTTTTAGTCACAAGGTAAATTAATAAACTGGCCAGTATTATCGGGCAGAATTATCCTAATCGTTTTTCTTTTTTAGCGTTGCAGAATGAATGAAGACACCGGTACTGATTACATTAGAGCTTGGGAGCTGTCTCAAGTGGTTGATGGTGGAGGTATTGGGATTGTCGAAGAAAGCAAACACATAAATTTTACCAAAGGCAATTTCGTGATTTCCTTTTATTGGCCCTGGCAAACTAAGGTTATTCTGGATGGAAATCTCCTTGAAAAGGTGATGTATAATATAGAGTATTTGGGTTTTCCCCCTGTTTAATTTTTACTTTGTGCATTTGGCATTCAGTTTGTTATCAGGGAAAAATAATAAGAGCATACATTTTCTTTCAGATAGCTTCCAAAATTTGGAAAGTCTTTGTTTCTTTTCCACTGACAATTCTTAGATTATTAGTGGATGGTGATGTTTTCTGTATTTTATTTCTCAAATTTTGCATATATAAAATAAAACCTGAATTATAAGCATCAAAAAATATTTTATGCCAAGAACCAGCAGGCCCCTTAGAGTTGTATGCTTTAAAGTTTCCTAAGAAATTGCTATTTGACTTAAGAAATGCATTTGGTTTGTTCTTGAAATTACTTTTTCTGTCAAAGTCCTGAGTTCAGTTTTTGCTGTTACTTGAGTCATGTGAAATTACCATTATTGTCTGTTTTCACCTATGAAACCTGGCAGCTTCATGTAATTCAACCTAATATATGTCATTAGGGAAGTTACTTTATGCCTCTGACCCTTAGTTTCCTCATGTGCAAGATGAAAATAGTAGCTCTCTCACAAATGAGTGTGGAAATTAGATGCTATGAGAAATATGACCAAGACTTTCTTTTTTTTTTTTTTTTTTTTTTTTTTTAAAGATTTTATTTATTTGACAGAGAGAAACACAGCGAGAGAGGGAACACAAGCAGAGGGAATGGTAGCAGGAGAAGCAGGCTTCCTGCAGAGCAGAGAGCCCGATGCGGGGCTCGATCCCAGGCCCCTGGGATCTGACCTGGGCCGTAGGCAGACGCTTAACGACTGAGCCACCCAGGCGCCCCTGACCAAGACTTTCTTAAAAGTTCTGTACAATTTTGGGGCGCCCGGGTGGCTCAGTGGGTTAAAGCCTCTGCTTTCGGCTCGGGTCATGATCTCAGGGTCCTGGGATCGAGCCCCACATTGGGTTCTCTGCTCGGTGGGGGGGCCTGCTTCCTTCTCTCCCTGTGCCTGCCTCTCTGCCTACTTGTGATCTCTCTCTCTGTCAAATAAATAAACAAAATCTTTAAAAAAATGTTTTATACAATTTTAGTACTTTTTTAAAAAGATTTTTTCTTTTTTAAAACTTATTTGAGAGAGGGAGAGCACAGTGGGGTGGGGGAGGGGCACAGGGAGAAGGAGAAGGCAGACTCCCCGCTGAGCAGGGAGCCCGATGGGCTCCATCGAAGGACCCTGGGACCATGACCCAAGCCAAAGGCAGATGCTTAACTGACTGAGCCACCCAGGTGCTTTTATTATTACAAATTCTTATCAGTTAAAGGTGACTATTAATATACAAATGATATGTGGCAGACATTATACAATAATTTTCAGCTTAATGATACTAGTAAAATATATTTAATTAGAAGTTTCTTAGCAGGGGGGTACCTGGGTGGCTCAGTGGGTTAAAGCCTCTGCCTTTGGCTCAGGTCATGATCTCAGGGTCCTGGGATCGAGCCCCGCATTGGGCTCTCTGCTCAGCAGGGAGCCTGCTTCCCCCCCTCCCCCGCCTGCCTCTCTGCCTACCT
Organism: Procyon lotor; assembly: GCA_028646535.1. NCBI lineage: Eukaryota > Metazoa > Chordata > Mammalia > Carnivora > Procyonidae > Procyon > Procyon lotor. The sequence goes on from CM053609.1 coordinate 97,965,923, forward strand.
GTGATCTCTCTCTGTCAAATAAATAAATAAAATCTTAAAAAAAAAAAAGTTTCTTAGCAGGAAGTGAAAAATATGTAGCAGGCTTGGTTTTCCCTGTCATTGTGCTGTGGTGGGAAATGGAGCAAATTGAGGAGAGCTTAAAAAGGACTTGAGGCGCAGGTATTAGAAATGAGGAAGAGGAATTCAGAACAGATGGAGAAAGGATATGCCAAACACAAACCTATCTTTCAATGTTTTTATATTGGCTTTACTAATAAATAACTATTACCTACATGAAATATTTCTGTGTAGACCTTTCTGAATATGGTTGACTTTAACATCTCAATTACCTTTATGTATATACTAGATTTAACTGATAGCAGTTTAAGACTGCTGAATACAAACTGCCATTTTATTTGCTTATGACAGTTTAAGTACAATTCAAATTAAGGTAGTGAATCTTAATTACTTTTGGTGGGTTATTAAATTTTTACCAAAATTATTCAATTCCTTAAAGAATTATCCTAAAATTTTTATGGTAGGGAGTCTTTTCATATCATTTCTCTTTATCCAATTCTCCCAAACTTTATAGATAAGAAAATAGACACAGAGAATGTAGAAGTATAATCAATTATTGATAGGGCCTGGTAAACATATAAACATAAAATGATAAAAAGTTGAGAGAATCCTCATGTTATTCTGTAGTTAAACTAAAAGAAATTGTATCACACTTTCCTTATATTTTTATGGTACATTTTAAGCATCAGTAATGAGAACTGTTGGGGTTTGAGCTGATTTTTAAATAGATAAATGTTTACTTTGGAATTGCTCAGAGATTTTAAAACCTTCCAACTCTGTGTAATGTTTTCCCCTTAAATATTTCTTCTCTAATTTTTTCAAAAGATTTTCTTTATTTATTTGACACAGAGAGAGATCACAAGTAGGCAGAGAGGCAGACAGAGGGGGGGGAAGCAGGCTCCCTGCCAAGTAGAGAGCCCAATTTGCGGGGCTCGATCCCAGGACCCTGAGATCATGATCTGAGCTGAAGGCAGAGGCTTTAACCCACTGAGCCACCCAGGTGCCCCTTTTCTCTAATTTTTATATACTTGGGACATTGATGAGAATGAATTATGAGGTTAGTGTCTTTCATGTGGGAATTCCTTAAAGTTTTTGTTTGTTTGTTTTACTATAAAGAGAAGTAATAGTCATTTCTTTTTTACTTTGTACAAGTAAATTATAGAATTTTAGCTGATGATTAAAATTTAGCTGAAGACTGAAGAATGGCTCACTGTTCTAGAAACCATATTGGGTTGTTTATTAGTCTGCCTGGAATGCCAATACAAAATACCATAGACTGGGTGGCTTAAATGACAGAAATTTATTTTGTCACAGTTCTGAGGACTAAGAGTCTGAGATCTACATGCTGGAAAATTTGGTTTGTAACGAAGCCTCTCTTCCTGGCTTGGAGTTGGCTGCCTTTTTGCTGTGTCTTCACAGGGCATTCAGTCTTTTGTTTGTGCATGTGCAGAGAGAGAGCTCTGGTGTCTCTTCCTCTTCTCAGGAAACAAGTCCTGTTGGATTAGGGTCCCTTCCTTAGGACCCTTTTTAACCTTAATTATCTCCATAAAGGCTCTGTCTCCAAATATAGTTACATTAAGGGTCAGGTCATCAACATAAGAATTTGGGGGGACACAACAGTCCATAACAGGTTGTCTCTACCTTGTTGACTTAAAACAGGAATTCCTGGGGCGCCTGGGTGGCTCAGTCATTAAGCGTCTGCCTTCGGCTCAGGTCATGATCCTAGGGTCCTGGGATCGAGCCCTGCATCGGGCTCCCTGCTCTGCAGGAAGCCTGCTTCTTCTGCTACCATTTCCTCTGCTTGTGTTCCCTCTCTCACTGTGTTTCTCTCTGTCAAATAAATAAAATTAAAAAAAACAAACAAACAGGAATTCCTAGTATTATTTTTTTTAAAGTTATATATTTTATTTTAGGTAGACCCACAACTTGTGGATGGACACCTTTCATACTTTCTTGGAGCTATAGGTATGCCTGGTTTGACTTCCTTGATTGGAATACAGGAAAAAGGTCATATAATTGCTGGATCTAATCAGACAATGGTTGTTAGTGGTGCTGCTGGTGCTTGTGGATCCTTGGCGGGGCAGGTAATTTCTGAGAATTAATTTGATTTTCTAAAAAAGTGGTCATAATAAAATTTCTGGATACATGTATATAGTCTTAAATATAAAATCAAACACATTTATAATATTTTACATTTTGGGTAGAAATGATGTTTTTACGTGCTTAGACTCTCTTCATAATATGAAAAATGTAGATTTTTGTATCTTGTTCTCTATTAACCAAATACAGACATGGTAAATTCTAGAGCATTGCTTTAATCAATATGAGGAAGAAGCTCATAGAGTACCTATCTGGAATTCATGAATTAAAAGGCGAACTCATATTTTCGAAAATAATCTTCAAATTAGAGAGCACTTATTGGGTTCTAGAAATATAGTAAGGATTATGATAGAATTTTAAAGTAAATTGTTTTATGAATAAGTCTTTATAGTGTGAAAACCATTGAAACAAAACATTTTATCATAGTAGTGATTTTAATTCCTCAGAGGGCTGAAAAATATTGAACTGTAAGATAGTGATGTTTTGAGTCTGACTCTTCCTTTTATGAAATCAGCTTTAAATTGTGTGATTTTAACATTAAAACTAAGTCTAATGTTAGTCGATCTTCATTTTTTTAGGAGTGACATTACACCTAGTCTCAATTCTTTTGGTTTTAAATTGCTTTAAGCCAGCAGCTCTGTAATCAAACCTAATTGTGATGGATACTCTCATATACTTGTAATATCTTATGTGCTTTCACATTTTTACACTTAAATTTGGTAACAGAAAATTGTTTAATTTTTAAAAATTTCCCCCTTAGATTGGCCATTTGATGGGCTGTTCCAGAGTGGTGGGAATTTGTGGAACACAGGAGAAGTGCCTTTTTCTGACCTCAGAACTAGGCTTTGATGCTGCAGTTAATTATAAAAAGGGAAATGTTGCCGAACAGCTCCGTGAATTATGCCCAGCTGGAGTGGATGTTTACTTTGACAATGTTGGTGGTGACATCAGTGATACAGTGATAAGTCAGGTTGTGTGCCGATTTGTTTGTTATAAATTTGAATACTGTATTTTATTTGATGTACTATCTTTTTACCCGACACCAAGAAAAAAAACTCTATAAAATTCTGGGGTTTATTGTGAGAACTAATATAATGATCAGTATTGTAATTAAATGACACTGAAAAGCTTGCTGACAGCTACTTCCATTTGCTTGCAGATTTGCACATGAGCATCAATTTCAATTCTTTGCTAGCAATATTATATTTTTTACCTGCAATTTATTTTCGTGAAAAATTAGTTGTAGGGGTGCTTGGCTGGCTTGGTTTGTCAGACATGTAACTTTTGATCTCAGGGTTGTGAGTTCTAGCCCCATGTTAGGTATAGAGATTACTTAAAAAAAAAAAAATTACAGTTGTATTGTTCAAATGGTGAAGTTTTGACCCTAATTCCCTATCAGTTAACTCACAGCCATGGCCTTTGACTTTGGGTAGGGAAAGGATTTTCATAGGTTACAGGTATTTATATATTTTATTGACAATGTTATAAAATATGAACATTAGCTGTTAACACTGCATTGTCTTTTACTGTATGTAAAATTATTTGCAGTTGAGGTTAAGATATTTAAATCCAAGGAAATACTTTACTGCTATTACGAACAGTAGCAACAACAATGGCCACACAAGTGTAATTCTTTTGCACATTATCAAACTCTCATTTACCTCCGTGTTCCTTTGGAGGGGACTTGTTTCCTAGCTAATTAAAACTCTCTTTTTTTTTTTTTTTTTAAGATTTTATTTATTTATTTGACAGAGGGAGAAAGATCACAAGTAGGCAGAGAGGCAGGCAGAGAGAGGGGGGGAAGCAGGCTCCCTGCTGAGCAGAAAGCCCGATGCAGGGCTTGATCCCAGGACCCTGAGATCAAGACCTGAGCTTAAGGCAGAGGCTTTAACCCACTGAGCCACTCAGGCGCCCTGCTAATTAAAACACTTAAATAGGGGTGCCTGGGTGGCTCAGTCGTTAAGCTTCTGCCTTCGGCTCAGGTCATGATCCCAAAGTCCTGGGATCGAGCCCCACATTGGGCTCCTTGCTTGGCAGGAAGCCTGCTTTTCCCGCTACCATTCCCTCTGCCTGTGTTCCCTCTCTTGCTGTGTTTCTCTCTGTCAAATAAATAAAATCTTAAAAAAAATAATAAAATAAGTGGCGCCTGGGTGGCTCAGTGGTTAAAGCCTCTGCCTTCGGCTCAGGTCATGATCCCAGAGTTCTGGGATCGAGTCCCGCATCGGGCTCTCTGCCCAGCAGGGAGCCTGCTTCCTCCTCTCTCTCTGCGTACTTGTAATCTCTCTCTCTGTCAAATAAATAAATAAAATCTTTAAAAAATAAAATAAAATAAAACACTTAAATACATATCAGGTGTAAATCTGTAAAGTAAAATCAATTAATTGGCATCAAGTGATTAAATAATAATCAAGGAAGCTTTCATTGAAGCAGCCATAAAATCAGTAAACATAACAAAGGCATGTATCTTAGGGTATAATCATCAGTTTTCTCTGAACAGATGAATCGGAACAGTCATATCATCCTGTGTGGTCAAATTTCTCAGTATAACAAAGATGTGCCTTATCCTCCTCCACTACTCCCTGCTGTAGAAGCAATCCAAAAAGAAAGAAACATCACAAGGTATGGTCTCCCCTTTTCCCCTTATTACCAGATTCATGAGTTTAAAGATCATAGATGTATATGGAATGCATTGTTCTTCACATATAATTTCTTATTTTAAAAAAAGATTTATATATTTCAGAGAGCGAGAAAGCATGCTTGTGTGCACAGTAGGGGAGGGGCAGAGGGAGAAGTGGGAGAGAAGCAGACTGCCTACTGAGCGTGGAACACACTGCAGGGCTTGATCTCATGACCCTGAGATGATGACCTAAGTCTAAATCAGGCATCAGACACTCAACCAACTAAGCCACCCAAGCGCCCCTGTAATTTTTCCTTATTAAATAAAACTTGAAAATACACATTTTAAACTATTTCATTGTTTGGGTTTTCATGAAGTAGCGCCCTGGCAGAAAACTTGCTAAAAAATGTATCTGATCTATCAATCTTTTGCAAGTCTTTTTTTTCCCCAAGCGTTAGAAACTTAACTCACATTGGCTTAAGTACAAAGGAAATTCATTGGCTCGTGTTTCTGAGAAGTCCGGTATTAGTAGTGACTTAGATTTGGCTGGATAAAAGGTTTGCATAGTGGCATCACCTCTCAGTTTTTCTCTACCTCTGGGCTGTGCTTTATTTTGGGTTGGCTCTGTTCCCTCGCAAGCTCTCTTCCAGCACAGCGAGAGGATGACTGTTACCTCTAGTCCTATACCGGTTAGCAACCCACACAAAAAGAGAACAGCTCTCTCCTCTCGGTTTTGTTAAGTCCCAAAGCTGATGCTTACTGGCTCAGACTGGCCTGGCTTTGGTCGCAGGAGGGTAGGGAAAGGATATTACCCACAAACTAAAATCACAGTGCCAATTACCAAACAGAGTTCTGGATGCTGGCCAGACAACAGAAGTCCACTATTGTTACACCTGTAACTATACCTAAAACTTTATCTGACCAGACTCTGTGTGATTAAGTTCTAATGTTTGAAAGATTAACAGATATTAGCGTTCTGGAATGATTTGGTGTTGGACTAATTCACCTCCATAATTTCTGATCATTATCCTTTTCTTCCCCACTACAGAGAAAGATTTCTGGTGTTGAACTATAGGGACAAATTTGAGTCTGGCATTCTACAGCTGAGTCAGTGGTTTAAAGAAGGAAAACTAAAGGTAGAACTTGCTTCTGTTCTCTATCAATATCGTTTGTCTGCTACTTAAGATACTTTTATGTTATTTGAATTTATGATAGCAAACATTAGCTTCATAATAAAAATTCCTACAAAATTGTACTAAATATTGTAAATTAAGTTTTACTCCCAGGTGAGTATAACCTCCTAATTGAGAAACTCTCCTGTTAGTCCCTTTATCTAAGATTTCATTAACCTTTACATTTCTTAGACTATATTACAAGATAAATACATGTTTTTTTTTCCAAATTTTAACATTCATTACTTTAACAAATATTTATGGAATGCTACTATGTGTTAGAAGCTGTGCTTTCTCAAAAATCTTATAAGCACTTCCTTGTACCCCTAACCCTCTGCCACCATACTTCTTTTGTTCCCTGATATTCTGATATATCTTGGTTGCTGGCTGAAAATCAAGAATTATTAATCTGGGGTCTAGAGACCCTGACCTAGGATGTTCTTGAAACTTGCAAATGATAGGCAAAGTTCTATGTGTGTGTGCTTATGTTTATGTACTCTGTTCTTTGGAAAAAGGTTGTATAGTTTATGATATTGCCACTTGAAGATCAGACAATGGGAAAAGAGGATTTTATTTTTTTATTTCTAAAAGATTTACCTACCTATTCTAGGGAGAGAGAGAGAGAGAGATAGGGAGGGAGAACGTGAGTGATGGGGAGGGACAAGGGGGGAGAGAGAGAATCTCAGGTAGATCTCCCTACAGCTCTAGCTCGGAGCCTAGAGCTGATGCCAGACTCAATCCCACAACCCTGAGATCATGACCTGAGCTGAAATCAAAAGTCAGGTGCTTGACTGATTGAGTCATCCATGCGACCCAAGAGGATTTTATTTTTAAAAATCATTTCATAGGAAACTTTTCTGTGCTACCTCCATGAAATGAATATCTGTTTTTAGATAGAAAGTGCTAAATAAGAGCACCTGGGTTGCCCAGTGGCCTGAGCCTTTGCCTTCGGCTCAGCTTGTGATCTCGGGGTCCTGGGATGGAGCCCTGCATCAGGTTCTCTGCTTGGCAGGGAGCCTGCTTCCTCCTCTCTCTCTGCCTGCCTCTCTGCCTACTTGTGATCTCTGTCGAATAAATAAATAAAATCTTAATAAAAAAAAAAGTGCTAAATAGTATTGCTGCCCTTTGCAAAAATGAAGAATATCACAGTTGACCCAGAGCATCTCAGGGGTTAAGGGCTCTGACACCCTCCCAAAACTCCTAATAGCCTACTATTGACCAGAAGCCTTACTGATAACATAATCGTTGATTGCCACATATTTTGTGTGTCATGTGTAATTTATACTGTATTTTTTTTTTAAGATTTTATTTATTTGACAGAGATAGTGAGAGAGGGAACACACGCATGGGGGGGAGCAGGAGCGGGAGAAGCAGGCTCCCCACTGAGCAGAGAGCCTGTTGCAGGACTCATGACCTGATCTGAAGGCCAACGCTTTTTTTTTTTTTTAAAGGTTTTATTTATTTATTTGACAGAGAGAGATCACAAGTAGGCAGAGAGGCAGGCAGAGAGAGAGGGAGAAGCAGGCTCCCCACTGAGCAGAGAACCCGATGTGGGGCCCGATCCCAGGACCCTGAGACCACGACCTGAGCCAGAGGCAGAGGCTTTAACCCATTGAGCCATCCAGGCGCCCCTGAAGGCCAACGCTTAATGACTGAACCATCCAGGCATCCCTACACTGTATTCTTTATAATAAACTAGAGAAAAGAAAATGTTATTAAGAAAATCACAAGGGAGGGGCGCCTGGGTAGCTCAGTTGTTAAGTGTCTGCCTTCAGCTCAGGTCATGGTCCAGGGTCCTGGAATTAAGCCCCACATCGGGCTCTGGAAACCTGCTTCTCCCTCTCCCACTCCCCTTACTTGTGTTCCCTCTCCCCCCTCTCCCACTCCCCTTACTTGTGTTCCCTCTCCCACTGTGTCTCTGTCAAATAAATAAATAAATAAAATGTAAAAAAAAAATCATAAGGGAAAATACATATATAGTACTCTACTGTGTTTATAAAAAAAAAAAAAAAAAAGTCTGTATATAAGTAGACCTGCACAGTTCAAACCCATGTTATTCAGGGTCAACTGTAAATAGATATACTGACCTTAAGAATACTACTATATGTAGCTATTTTGATTTACAGATCAGAGAGACTGTGATAAATGGATTGGAAAACATGGGAGGTAAGATGTAGATTTTTTTTATTATATGCAATGAGCTTGGCACAAATACTCTCTTTTTTCCTTGAATTCTACTTCCCTGGTGTTTTTTTCTTTTTAAATCATTTCTTTCCTTCCTGTAAAATCATCCTTCAGATTTACTTAAATATCTTCATCAAACTCCATTAAAGTTCAGCTTAGTGGTTAAGAAGTATTGTTTTCACATTTCAAATAATAAAGTAAGTGTTTCTTTGGTTTTGAAACAATTTATGAAAAACTGTAACAATCATGAAAGTCATTTAGCTTCTAGGTAACTTTTTCAGATTAATTGGTTTTATTTTTTTATTTGAGAGAGAGAGAGAGAGTGAGCTTGAGCCATCAAGCATGGGCAGGGAGGAGCAGAGGAATAGGGAGAAGCAGCCTCCCTGCTCAGCAGGGAGCCCAAACCCTGGGAGATCCCAGGATCCTGAGCTCTTGACCTGAGCCCAAGGCAGACATTTAACCAACTGAGCCACCCAGGTGCCCCCAGGTTGAATATTTCTAAGGTATCATGAGATTACATTAAACAGATTTTCAATATTTAGGTTTCTTTTTTTAAGTTTTTATTTATTTATTTGAAAATGAGAGTGAGTATGAACTGTGGGGCAGGAGAAGAGGGAGAGACCGGGAAAGAGGCAGACTCCCTGCTGAGCAGGAAGCCTGCCCCTGGGCTCAGTCCCAGGACCCTGGGACCATGACCTGAACTGAAGGCAGAAGCTTAACCAACTGAGCCACCCAGGCACCCCAGATTTCTGTTATTTTTAATAGTTTCTATGTGGCATCTGGGTGGCTCGGTCATTAAGCGTCTGCCTTTGGCTCAGGTCATGATCCCAGGGTCCTGGGAGCAAGCCCCACATCGGGCTTCCTGCTCCATGGGAAGCCTGCTTTACCTCTCCCACTCCCCCTGCTTGTGCTCCCTCTCTCGCTGTGTCTCTGTCAAATAAATAAATAAAAATCTTAAAAAAAAAAAAAGTAGCTTTTGAAAAATTTTCTGCTGAAATTTTATCTCCATGCTTATTCTAGTCTTTAGACTCTGTAAACAGTGAATGTTGAGGTAGATTTAAACATTCCTAGTTTGGGTAAAAAGCACATTTTTAAGATAAAAATTGGGTTAATTTATCTTGTAACTTTGTCAGTGTTTCACTAGAGGCTTCTTTTCATGACAATTTCCTTCTAAATATTAAAATAATTGCAGAAATTATTCAAATTAACTATGTGTTTCATGTACTGATAAACATGTATGATAGTGATATTTATATAATCTAGGTTTTTTTTTTCTTTCTAGCTGCATTCCAGTCCATGATGACAGGGGGTAACATCGGAAAGCAGATAGTTTGCATTTCAGAAGAAATCTCTGTGTAATCTGAATAAGCATCTTCATCAAGGAAATACAGATTTCTTTCTGTTTTGCACAAAGATTTTTAATATACGTTAAAAAAAATCTTAGAATACAGATAGCTTTTTATTAATCTGTGATCATTAGTAATATTTTCTAGTTGCATAACATAATTTTTTCCTATATCTTCAATATCACATATGTTCTCTATATCCAGCATGATTATTTACAGTAATAGATTAAAGTCAGCATGATCTATTTTTATTTTTTACTAAAACTGATACTATATATTATTTTTGATCAGATATTCTGAAACCATTGGAGATCTGATATAACTGTTTAGTGGATCATACTTTATAAATCGATTTTACACGTAATAATTTTAGAATTCTTGAGAAGACGTGTACCCTGAAAATACTTTACATAATTCTTGAACTGTAACTTGTTATAAGAATAGAATTGGGATGAGGGTGCATGGGTGGCTCAGTGGGTTAAAGCCTCTGCCTTCAGCTCAGGTCTCATGGTCCTGGGATGGAGCCCTGCATCATCAGGCTCTCTGCTCAGATAGATTGGAGATCTATCTGCCCCCGCCTGCCTCTCGGCCTATTTGTGATCTATCAAATAAATAAATAAAATCTTTAAGGAAAAAAGGAGTAGAATTGGGATGGCTTTTCTATATTGTAGATGGAAAAGAGATTTAATGACAGAGCATGTGTTGGGGCTTGGGGGAATTCAGAGCTTGTGGAGCAGTTTTTAGGATAGGAAAGCAGAGGCTTTGTGTTGAGAAGATAAATAACAGGTCAGTCAGGTTGATGAAGAGACTAGTTTATTACAGAAGATTGTCTATGTTTTGCTAAATAATTTACTGTATAGCCAAAAAACTCAAATATATATTGATAAAAGCATGTTTGTTTAAGATTAGTGGTTATGTACTGTCAAATAGTGGAAAGATTTTGAGGGCAAATAGATATAAATACCACTTGAAGTTTTAGGTGATTAGAAAGATTTGGCAACAAAGACAGCTTTAGAAAATGACAGGACTAACTGAGCAAATTAACGTAAACATAAATGTTTAATATCTAATGTACCTCTAAATAAGAGGATTTGTTTCATTATTATAACCAACCCTTTACAACAATAAAATTGAGGATATTTTTCAAGTGTTGTGCTGGTTTATGGTCACCTTTTTCACCCAAGTATATACTTTTGTCTGCAACATTTGTAGGAAGTAGATTCAAACTGTTAGTAATCAGTCACTCCAGTTGACCTCAGTGTCCTCTTTTTTTTTTTTTAAATAAAGATTTTATTTATTTATTTGAGGGAGAGTGAGAGCCAGAGAGAGAGAGAGAGAGAGCGCACACAGAAGGGGAGGGAGACAGAGAAGCAGAATCCCCTCGGAGCAGGGAGGCAACCCTGGGCTCGATTCCTCGATTCCACGATTCCACAACCGGACCCGGGGATCATTACCTGTGTGGAAGGCAGACGCTTAACTGACTGAGCCAACCAGGCGCCCCTCAGTGTTGCCTTCTCATTTTATGTACCTTTCCTGGACCTTTTCATCTCCAGAGAGCACTTTATCTGTGTTCTCTATATTGATAACTCCCAAACCTGCATCTCTATTTCTGACCTCTTATTTAAACTTAGACCTCCCAAGTAAAATATCCTGTTGGCACCTTGGATAAACTGTCTTATCTAAAGAGGAATTACCTTCCTCTTAAATGTTTCTACTTTGTTTTTAAATCATCATTGTGTGCGCACCCAAACTAATACTCCCTCACTCATTTAGGTGCCTGTCATCAAGGCTTGTGTTTCACCTTGAAAATGCCTTTCTTAGAGAACTCCAAGCTTTAATTTCCACTGCCACAGTCTTAGTTGAGTTCCTCATCCTTTGGCACACAACTATTTAAAAATTAGTCATTTCAAAAAGTCTCAACCGCATAAATCTCTAACATGTGGTGGCATCCAGCGTGGAACTCAAAGTGTTCTAGTCTCCAGTGTGGATATTCCAGAGCTCTTTTAATCTTAATATAGGGAACCCAGACTCTAGGGAATTCATTTTGCAAGAAAAGTTGTATACCGAGTCTCAACTCTTACCCCGTCCCGATTGCAGTGCAGAACTAGATTCTGCAAGTTCCTTTCTCAGACAGTGAAGCTTTGAGGTCCTCTTCAGTGAGAACTTCGATAAATGTAGTGCTCTCTTTCTCGCTGGCCTCCATTGTAACTAGTTCTGATCTCAGCTGACAGGAAAAAGTACCCCATCTGCTGCTGCAAAGAAGCAGTGACGTCACGGCTGCAGTGAATTGACCCGGTTTTTCGGGTTTCGCAGCGGCGGGGCCCCAAGTGAGGGAATGAATAGGAGACGGTAGACCACAGCGCCTAGCGTGATGGGACCCAGCCCGGCCACCGCCGGCGCTCTACGCCTCCGGCGGAACCCCGCGCGAGCGGGGGAGCCGAGGTCCAGCCTGGGGCAAGCGAGTGGGTGTGAGCGTTGGGGGCCGGCCAAACTTCCTGTCCCGCGCTGCCGCTGCTTCCGGCGGGAGCCGGAAGACGCCGTGTGTGGACGGAATTCGGGACCGCCTGACGGCTAGCCGGCTGCCCCGGACGGGAAGGTGAGCTCCGTCCTGGACCAGGCCGCACCCGTGCAGCGAGGTGGTCCCCGAGAGGGAGGGAGCCAGTACGGGCTCCTCGGCGGCTCGGGCCGAGTTCGCCTCGGGAGAGGACAGGGAAACCGCCCCCCTTGGGCACCCCTCCCAGATCTGGCGGGCCCGGGAGCGGCCGGTCTGAAGCCCTACGGCTTGGGCCCTAACCCTCGCGGCGTTGGGGCAGATGTTTCTACTCTTTGCTTGGTTTGGGGGGCAGGGGCTTAGGAGCAAGACGGTCCTGAGAAAGCTGGAGTCAGCAGCGAGTCCCTAAGGGCGGGGGCTGCTGGACTGCACTCGCCGCCGGGCCCTGCCCGCGGGCTTTGGGGCCTTACACCAAGGCCATTGCAGATGGGGAAAGAGGATGCCAAGAGGACTCTGCCCTGGAGATCGCAGCCCAGAGCTACGTCTTTTTTTGTACGTCCACTTACTTCCTGGGTCTAGAAGAAGGAAGGCTGCAGGCTCTGAGGGGCTTCGTGCTGGCTTCTCCGTCGCCTGTCATTTCAAGGCGAGGCTGTGGGCTGTTTACAGCCTGTGTGCATTAACTGGTTGAATTTATCCTCTGAAGTTTCTTCAGAGAAAAGAATGCAATTAGTTTATTAAAGTTTATCCCACTTGCTGATGAGGCCCTGAAATGCATTCGGGCAACATTTGGAAGTTAAATATTACTAATCTGGGACTTAAGAATTTATACTTATTCATTTTGGCACATGGGTCAATGTAACATATTTGCAAGGAGAGTAAAAGAAACATTTTGAAATAGAGTTTGTGGCATTTTATTGTTGTTAGGGAGTGAGAAATTCCACTTTGTGTTATCTTAGTGTGGACAGAGTAAAGTCAACCGAATTAAAAAGTCTGCATTTAAGTAAATGTCTGATTTTTGACAAGGTACTTAATCTCTGGTGCTTTTTTTCCCTCCTGTGTGGGTGAAGAGACTTACTTATTTATTCAGCGGATAAATCCTGAAAGCTTAGTTTGTTCAAAGTATCATACTAGGTTAATGAGAGTTAGAATGAATAAATTCAGCGACATTAAACCAGTGGAAAAAATATGCATGTAGACAACTAACGGCCAAGGCAGAATGGAATAATTGCTAAAGAGATGTGAAACTGTGTTGGGAGCACCAAGCAAAAGACATTTGTTTTGCTTGGAGGGAAGGGATCAGTGTTTTGGTGGAGGATAGCATTTGAGTTGGATTTTAAAGACTGGAAAGGATTTCAAAAAATCACAACTGGATTGGGAGTGTTTATTACTAGTCGAAGAACTTTTCTTTCTTTCTTTCTTTCTTTTTTTTTTTTTTTAAAAGATTTTATTTATTTATTTGAGAGAGAGAGCATGAGAAGGGAGAAGGTCTGAGGAAGAAGCAGACTCCCCATGGAGCTGGGAGCCCAATGTGGGACTCGATCCTGGGATCATGACCTGAGCGGAAGGCAGTCGCTTAACCAACTGTGCCACCCAGGTGCCCTTGAAGAACTTTTCTAAGCAAAGACTTGAACACTGAAGTAGGCTGGTGTGTTCATTCCAAAAGCCAGGCCATGTGGGCTGGAGTAAAGGGTTAATTGAAGAATATGGACAGTGCTGTAACTGGAATAGTATTTGAGGATATATTGTAGAATATTTGAAATGCCATGCTTAGGAATTTGATTTGTGTTCTGAGGCACTGAATTTTGAGTGAGTGGAGAAACAAGCATTTCTGTGTTTCGGAAAGATAAGTGGCTGCATAAAAAGTTGGGAGTGAAAAGGGTAATTTTTAGGGCATGGTGAGCAGTTAGAAGCCTATTTTAATTGTGTAGTTGAAAGATAATGCGATCTAAACAGGGTATTACAGGAGGAATAAATTTGGGGGAATCTGTATTAATACTGGGATTAATTACCAGTATTAAATAATACTGGGATTATTTATTTTAATACTGGGATTATTTAAATATGGAGAATGAGAGACATTATTAAAGACCTAGAATTTGCAGTTGAGTGGGAAGAAGGTTGGGCAATAATTGAAATGGATAATACAGGAAGAAGAACAGGTTTGGTGGTGGAGATGATAATCTGGATTACGGACATTGTTAGATTTGAGATGGATATCGGTGGGGAGATACCTAGCAAGTAGTTAGAAATGAAAATTTGGAGTTCAGAAGGGAGGTCAGGAGTAGAGACAAAAATTTTGGTATTATTTGCATGTCATTCATTCACTGTACAGATTCAGTGCCTACAGAATCAGTGCCTATTAGGTACTTACAGGGAAGTTTGATGGAAGCCCTTAAATCTCATAGTAAAGCCAACCTTAGAGTTTCACAGTTTCAGAAATGACTATGGAGACCTAAATTCCTTATGAATTACATATAATATTTTGCCAGGCACAATGCTAGATAGTGGGAGGTAAAGTTGTGAACAGTAGAGACTAGTTCCTCCCTTTGTTTATGGAGCTTATAATATACAGGGTAGTCAGACAAAAAAATGAATATTATATAATACCAAAGGAATTAGAAATAGCCAGATGCCTGGGTGGCTCTGTCGGTTAAGGTCTTCAACTCAACTCAAGTCTTGATCCCAGGGACCTGAGTCGCATATCTGGCTTCTTGCTCAGTTGGGAGCCTGCTTCTCCCTCTGCCTGCCCCTCCCCCTGCTTGTGCTCATTCTCTCTCTCTCTCTCTCTCTCTGTCTCTCTGACAAATTTTAAAAATCTTAACAAATTTTAAAAAAGGAATTAGAAACAGTAGATACAGAGAATAAAGTTGGAAGTATTTGGACTCTTCTTTGGATAAGGTGATCAGACAAAGCCCTTCTAAATGAGTTGATAGTTAAACAACCCAGAAGAATGAAAAAAGAGCTAATCAATGTAGAGAAAGCTAAAAGCATTTCAAGGTAGAAGATATGACATGTATACATCCCAACATCAAAAAGAGCTTAATCTTAGTTCAAGGAACTAAGATGTCTGAAGCTTGGTGAGCACATAAGGGAGATTGACTCTGGAGTGTGGTTGGAGAAGCAGGGATATGGATCACATAGGTTCCTATAGGCTAGGATAAGAAGTTTGGATTTTGTCTGGGGGCATTGGGAAGCCACGTAATGTTTCAAGCAGGTGAGTGATTTAATAGGACTCACGTTTTAAGATATTTACTACTGTGAAGAAAATAGAATGGAGGGAGGCAAGAGTAGAAGCAGGGAGACCATGAGGTGGCACTAACAGTGGTGTAGGACAGGTACTGATGGGGCCTGAAATAGGGTGGTGACAGTAGAGACAGAAGTAGGAGGATTTACTTTCTCATTAAGACTTGCAGCTGGACTGGATATTGAGAACAAAGGAAAGAAAGTAGTAAAAACGACTCCTAAATGGGGTGAACTGTGGTCCCATCTTGAGTGGAGGGTTGTAGTGAGTGGGGCTTGCAGGGTGTGATAGGAAACACTCTTGGGAGAGAATTCATTTTGGACATGTTAAATTTGAGATTTCAAATCAAAATGTTAAGTAGAGATGTCAAAGTAAGCAATTGTATATATAAGTCTGCAGCTCAGAGGAGATATCTGGGCTCTAGATAAAAAATTTGGTGATGAGTACCAGCTGTTGCATGGAAGCGTTGAATAACTATTATATACCTGAAACTAATATTGCGCTGTATGTTAACTAATTGGAATTAAAAATTTAAAATTGGAGACTGTATCATTTAAAGCCATAAGTTTACAGGAGGAGGAGGATATAGCAAGTAAAGAGAGCCTGAATATTATCCTGAGGAATATTAACATTTAGAGGCTGAGTGCAGGAAGAGTATAGGAGATAACAAAGGAAACTGGAGGAATGGCAATATGATGTAAGAGTAAAATAAGGACCATGTATCTTGGAAGCAGGGAGTATAAGTAAGTGTCAGAGGAAGGAGGTGGTGGTTCTAAGGGATAATACCAGTTAGGGCTATGGTTGAAAGTGACCAGTTTGCTTCGGAAGAGAAGTCTATAACAAGGATGTGGGCAGCTAGTGAGATCAAAGGAAATGATGAAGGCCCTGGCTTCATAAAGGACAGGAATCAGACCAGCCCCAGGGGAGGCTGCTGGCAGCATTACCGGCATGAATGGGCTGCTGCAGCAGTTTTCAACCCTTTGTTACTTCTTTTAGAATTCACATTCTGAGGAAAAGTATCTGATTTGTTCAATATAGGTCAAGTGTCCGACAGTTGGCCAGTGAAGAAAAGAGCACCTCCATCTACAGTCTCAACCAAGGATGTATCCAGTGGGGGAGGGGTAGATCCCCAGACAGAATGTAAATCTGTCACTCAAGCGGGGGATATTAATGTGGGACAATTAAAAACAGCAGTTGTGCCTTGCAAAGGCCAAGTAAGTTGAGGACTGCAAAGTGTGCCTCAGATTTGGTAAGATGAAGGTCTTCGGTAACCTTTACAAGAGAAGTTTTGGTGAAGTGATGGGATTGGGTAGTGATTAGAGATTTGAAAGTGGAGACAAGTCTCTTGATAAATTTGGCTCTTTGGCTCTGAAGGATTGCAGAGAAATGGGGAAGTGACTGGAATAATAATGAGGGCTGTGGGAATGGAACACCTCAGCAGATCCTGGGAAGGAGGGAAGGCCCAGGATGAATCCTGAAGTTTCCAAGATTTATTCTGGTTTCACAGCTCTCCTCCATTCCAAATTTCTTTCTTTCTTTCTTTCTTTCTTTCTTTCTTTCTTTCTTTCTTTCTTTCTTTCTTTCTTTCTTTCTTTCCTTTTTTTTAAGATTTTATTTATTTGAGAGAGAGAGAGAGAGATATCACAAGTAAGCAGAGAGAGAGGGAAGCAGGCTCCCTGCCGAGCAGAGAGCCCCATGCTGGGCTCTATCCCTGGACCCTGAGATCATGACCTGAGCTGAAGGCAGAGGCTTTAACCCACTGAGCCACTCAGGAGCCCCTCCGAATTTCTTTTATTAGTACTTGTTTTTTTTTTTATTATTTATTATTATTATTATTATTTTTTATTAGTACTTGTTAACCACTTTGTTGTTAGAATTTAATCAACTTCCATAGTATGCTAGATATAAAAGATTTAAAAAGTAAGGATATTTCCTTTTTTTTTTTTTTTTTAAGATTAATTGTCAGAGAGAGTGTGTGTGTGCATGCACACAAGTAGGAGTGGCAGGCAGAGGCAGGAGCAGGCTCTCTGATGAGCAAGGAGCCTGATGTGGGACTCAATCCCAGGCCCCTGGGATCATGACCTTGGCCCAAGGCAGATGCTTAAAGGACTGAGCCACCCACAAGTCCCTAGTTACTTTGTTTTTCTTTCCCTAGGACTTTTTTTTTTTTTTTAAGATTTTATATATTCATTTGTCAGGGAGAGAAAGAGAGTTAAAAGCAGGGGAAGTGCCAGGCAGAGGGAGAAGCAGGCTCCCTACTCAGACGCTTAACTGATCCACCCAGGCGTCCTAGGACTACTATTTTATACCAAAATTTAAACATTTTAATTTTTGATCATGGTAATTCCCTCCCATTAGAATTTTTGTTTTAGTTTTTTCATCTTTGTGGAGCATTGTTTGGGTCTGTATTTGTGGTCAGCGCAGGTAGATATGGAGGGAACTTAGAAGTAGATTGGTTACCGATTGGGGGGACCATGGTGTTTCTCAATTTCTTCCCTCTTTTTCTCACCTGACCTTCTTTCTGAAACTGGGTCAAGGTCAAGGCATTTTCTACCTCCCTAAAGTAAGAGCCGTATTGATATTCTAGGCTTTGTTTTCCTAGGGTGGAATCATTGCTTTTTAGAAGTTGACACAATGATCTTCTGTTTCTTTCTTGAGGCAGAGCAGTAAAAGCTCCTGGTCATCTTTCCCTTTGGAATACACTCCCTTCTGTATGGCAGTCAGGACTGCTGCAAGATACCACTTGTATCAGCTCTGTTCTCCTGTTGCTTGTTTAGTTTATTTTGGCTTGATTTTCCTGCTCAGTATTTCTCCATGTAGCCTGCATTAGTTTTAGGCCATCTCTACCCTCCTAACATGGTGTTACCACTAATTCCTGTTTTGTGTGAGGATTCAAGTAATTTCAGTTTCCTCAAGACTCTGATTAATGATAATTGCTGATTGTTATATATATTTATAGCAGGTTTATATCAGTGGCTTTACATTTTATGGCTGAGTCTCTGTTTAACATATATTTTAGACTTTTGAAGATACTTTATACTGTTTTTCAATCTTTGGGATGTAATCTTAAGTAGCTTTTGAGATCAGTTTTATTTTATCAGTGAGTTTTATTTTTAGTATATATGTGCTGCCGAAGCGAGCACGAGTTTTATTTTTAAAATATTCATCTTATTTTAAAATAAAAAAAATATTTTTATTTTTAAAAAATTCAGAGTGCATGAGATTAGCATAGACTAGTATTGTTTCGTGAAAATGTGTTATTTGTATGTGTCTCAGTGAGTATTTCATTCTCTGGGATATGATAGAAAATGTATCTTACTGTGATTTGCAGTCGAAAATATTTGAAAACTACTGCTTTATAGGGAATTTGGACTCAGTAATAAAAGGCAGATTTCTTTTTTTTTTTAATGTTTCTCTTTTTTTATTTTTAAAGATTTTATTTATTTATTTTGACACAGAGAGAGAGATCACAAGTAGGCAGAGAAGCAGGCAGAGAGAGGGGGGGAAGCAGGCTCCCTGCTGAGCAGAGAGCGTGATTCGGGGCTCAATCCCAGGACCCTGAGATCATGACCTGAGCCAAAAGCAGAGGCTTTTTAACCCACTGAGCCACCCAGGCACCTCATCTTTTTTTTTAAGATTTTATTTTAAGGTGCCTGGGTGGCTCAGTGGGTTAAAGCCTCTGCCTTCGGCTCAGGTCATGATCTCAGGGTCCTGGGATCGAGCCCCACATTGGGCTCTCTGCTCAGCAGGGAGTCTGCCCCCCGCCTCCCCCACCCGGCCTGCCTCTCTGCCCCCCCACCCCCACCTGCCTCTCTGCCTACTTGTGATCTTGCATCTGTGTCAAATAAATAAATAAAATCTTAAAAAAAATAAATAACTAAAATCTTAATTAAAAAAAAAAGATTTTATTTTAAGTAATCTCTACACCCAACATGGGGCTCGAACTCATGACCCCAAGATCAAGTGTCACACACTCTACCAACTGAGCCAGCCAGGCGCATTTCTTAATCTTTTAGAGTATACAAAGCATTTGAAACATTTACTTGTTTCTTTTTAAAAAAGATTTTATTTATTTGAGCAAGAGAGTGAGCTAGAGAGCAGGAGTTGGGGGAAGAGGGCGGAACCACACTCCCCACTGAGCAGGGAGCCCAATGAAACTTGATCCAGGACCCTGGGATCAGGACCTGAGCTGAAGGCAGATGCTTAACCGACTGAGCCATCCAGGTACCCTATTTACTTGTTTCTTAAGCACTTATGCAGAGTTTTGTTTCTGAAGAATTTTGTAATTATTTCTATTGACTGATAGGTAAATAATCCTAGAATAGATTTGTTTTATCTGTATTTCAGATGAATTTCCTAGGGCCCAGAAGATGAGTAGCCTGTCTAGGTCTCAACCAAAAGGTCAGAGGCAGAATTTAGATTTCTGTTTTAGAGACCTTGGATTTTTTTTTTTTTAAATAATATCTCAGCTTCCTTATTCAGCTACTTAAGTTAATGCATAATTTGCTGGATGATGTTGAGTGTACTGTAGAAGAATGCAGTTAATCAGACTTCAGGTCTCAGGATTTGTTTATTTGGCTAAAAACAGAAAGAGAATTGTTCTCAGGATGGTCTAGATCGTACAGATTGCTATTGTCTTAAATCTGTTTTGTTTTTGTTATTAGTTTCTTGTTACCAATTTACAGAACTATTCAGGGCTTCCTGTGTTCTTTGCTTTGGTTCATTGCAAAGGTTTGTATTGCTTGCATTTTTTTTTACCTTTAGGTTGACTAAGGGATAACATATTAACATTTTCTTCTATTATTAGCTATTAACATAATAGCTTTGGCAGGGTCAGTGGATTTCTAAAAAATAGAATTTCTGCTAGACCAAAATTGTTTTCTGTAAGCAGTCTAATGTGCTTTTGGTGGCCATAAGGAACATGTACACGGTAAAAATTCTGTTGTTGCCAAGAATAGAGGGACAAAAAGGTCTGATTAGAATTACTTATTTCATATTTATTAATAATATTTATTAGACCGATCGCTGGGTGTCTGAGATCATTTTGATTTGTTGTGAACTCTTTATCCAGAGCCATTATGCCTTATTTATGATTTGTGGAAAGTATGATTTGATGGGCCTATCCTTGGTTACTGACTTAAATGTCATTATGTTTTTTATTATTTATGGGGCTAAATTAGTAATTTTTCTAATTTGAAAACAAATAAGGGTATAAATTTTGCCTATCTACCAGGTAAAGATACCAAAAAAAAAAAAAAAAGAAAAAAGAACAACTACTTAAAAAAAAAAGAACAACTATTAGTGTTCACATTAAAGAATTTGGGGTGACTACTCAGTATTGCATTTCTAGTCTCTTATCTTAATAGCATAAGAAAGCCTGGCAAGAAATATCCTTGAAACCCGTAATTACTTAAAAATAGCTTCATTTTGAGTAAGAACAGTGCCTTTCACTCCACTGTCGTGAAAATTGCATTTAAAGGAAGAACACTGCATTGGACACTATATTGGTCCCCATACTGGCAGATTTTTATTATAATCACTCTAAATATACTTTGATATAAAGCTAGGTAGTAATTTTTATCCTTCTGATAAAAGGAGGAGGGTATGCTTCCTTCCTTTTGTGCTGAAGCCCCTAGTAGCTCTTAATCAACCAGAAAATCTAAACAAGTTTACAAATAATTCAATAATAACAGTGGTAGGGTCAGTGGATTAAAAAAATTAACATGCTGAACCAAGATTGTTTTCTTTAAGCAGTCTAGTATATAATTATTTTTAAATGATGAATAATTGACATACAATGTTAAATTAGTTTCAGGTGTACAACATAATGATTTGACAATTCAAAACATTCAAATTCAAAACATTCAAATTCAAAATGACAATTCAAAACATTACCACAATTTGAGACACTACTTAGTGCCCACTAAGTAAAGGGTAGTTACCATCTGCCACCACACAAATTTTTTATAATGTTAGCAGTCTAATGTTTTGATGGCTCTAGGAACCATGTAGGTAGTAGAATTTAGGTTATCAGGATTATATCAGTTGTTGCCATGGATTTATATCTTTATGAATAAGTATACAGTTGTAAACCACACCGTGAAACAAAATTCAAAATAACATTCCTATTATGTGGTAGAGATGTCGTTTTGCTGAAATGCAGTACTTAATGTCGAACTTAATATGGAAAGATTTAGCCTTGGGTTCAATAATATATTTCCTATTCCTACATTTTAACTTTAGTAATACTATGCAGAGACTATCATAGAGTAATACATAGAGTATGTATTTAAAGTTTCAAGACATTGTTTTTTTTTTAAAGATTTTATTTATTTATTTGACAGAAAGAAAGAGATCACAAGTAGGCACAGAGGCAGGCAGAGAGAGAAGGAAAGCAGGCTCCCTGCTGAATAGAGAGCCTGATGCGGGCCTCGATCCCAGGACCTTGAGATCACAACCTGAGCCGAAGGCAGAGGCTTAACCACTGAGCCACCCAGGTCAAGACATTGTTAAGCAGTGTGTGATAATGGGATCTCACATGTAACCAAAACTGACAAGAAGCCCTTGAATGCCAATTTTAATGAGGTATTGTTAGAAAATAGCAGAGTTAGAGTTGCTGTGTTCAAATGAAGATAAGATTTGTGTTGCAATTGAGAACACACAAATGGGAGAAAGTTTGTGTAAATCATATATCTGATAAGGGGCTTATATCTAGAATATATAAAGAACTCTTACAACTCAATAATAAAAAGACAACTCATTTTAAAAAATGGGCCAGTGATTTGAAGTATTTCTCCTAAAAAGATGTATAAATGGTCTATAAGCACATGAAGAGGTGCTCAACATCATTAGTCATCATGTAATGCAATTCAGAACCACAAAGAGTTACCATTCACACCTACTGGGAGGACTATGCTAATGTGTTGGTGAGGATAGAGAGAGATCCACTGCTAGTGGGATTATGAATTGATGCAGACACTTTGGAAAACAGCCTGGTAATTCTTCAAGAGGTTAAACATAGAGTTACCATATGACCTAGCAATTCCACATCTAGGTATATATCCAAAAGAGTAAGAACATATGTCTACTCAAAAACTTGTACATGAATGTTCATAGCAGTATTATTCATGATAGCCAAATTGTTGAAATAATCCAATGTCCATTAAGTGATACATGGATATATAAAATGTATATCCATACAGTAGAATATTGTTGACAATAAAAAATTAAGTACTATTCATGCTACAAGAAGGATGAACCTTGGAAGCATCATGCTAAATGATTCAGCCAATCACAAAAGATCACATGTATAATTCAATTTATATGAACTGTTTAGAATAGGCAAATCCATGGAGACAGGAATTAGTGGTTGCCTAGGCCTGGTCAGGGGAGGGTTTGGGAGGAAATGGAGAGTGATTGCTGATAGGTACAGGGTTTCTTTTTTGAAGTGATGAAATTGTTGTAAAATTGATTGCAGTTGTGGTTGTACAACTCTGAATATACTAAAAACAATTTAAGTGTACTCTTTAAATGAGTGAATTGTATGGTATATGAATTATATCTCAGTGAAGCTATTACTTAAAAATTTGCATTGCGGTTTTTGAAACCTGTTAAATGATGATGGGAATTGAGAATAGAAACAAATTTAATTGCATATTTGCCATCACACTTCCAGGTAGTATACATAGTGAGTTGCTGTGTTAAAGATGAGATTCACGCAGTGCACTTGATAGTGCAGATTCTTTTGAGGTCATCCTGCCTATGCTATTCTATCTTACTAGTCTCTCTTTAGTTCCTATAGTGCACGTACAAACCACAAAGATGGGCAACAAATTTGGGCAGAACTCAGTTAAAATAGGGATACCCATTTGTTCCAGAAAATGCTTATGTTAATTTTTTAAAAAATTATCACTGAAATGAAGACACTAAAATAAAAAGATATCATAGATAACCATGGACCCTTGAGAAATGGTGATCTAGAGGTGGCTCTTAAACTATAAGAGAAGCCGCAGCATCCTTCTTTAAGTTGTTATTACAGCTTTGCAAAAGTATCTAAGATCTAGTATATGATTTTTCCCTGTTCATTGCACATATTTGTAAAATTCATAAACTTCATTTTTTTTTTCATTTTTCATTAGGTGAGGATAATGGAAACGCAGCCAGCATCATTGGTTTCTAAGAAGCCTAACAAATATAAAGGGCAGCAAATAGTTGTTTAGTTTCTTAGAGATTTTACAATCCTGGAAACTCAGAGTTTGAGGAACCTTAAGAATAACCTGAACAAATATTTGGTTATTTCTTGACTTCTTGAGATGAACTGGAATTGGGGAGAAGTAATTCTTAAACCCTGGTGTTTCAAGGTCAGACGTAGATGTAAGTAGATAGATGTAATCACTATTTATGCCAACCTGCTCTGTGGGTGGGAGTCCAGGTTCTGCAACTTAATAGCTTGAGCATTGAGCCTTGGTTCCTTCCTCTGTGAAAAAGAGGGATGAATAAGCAGCAGGGAACTATTATGTATAGGGTTGGAATAAGAAAAACATAAGGGAAAGGAAGAGTCAGAGATTTATGATACTCATACTAATATGATTTTATGTGGGAAACTTAAATAAAAGGACACTTTCATTTATATCTTGTGAATTGTTATTTTTTTTGTGATGAAAAAGAGGATTTCTGGAAGTTAGCAAGGGGGAGAGGAAGGAACCAACAGGACAATAAACATTTATTCAGGAACTTCTAAATGCTTTTTTGTAGAGTAAGCCTGTCTTGTTTTAACTTTCCAGTCAACTTTGGTATTAATTGAAAACTCCCATCCTGGGTACATTTTACAGTGCACAATTACTTTGTATATGGTAGTGGTCCCAAATTGTACAAAATACACTGGACTCTTGTCAAAAGTCTGAAAAAAATTAAACAATAAGAAAGTAAAAATTTTAATTATGGGGAAAATAGCTACATCAGGGTCCCAGGGGTACTACTTTTGGGAAACACTGTTCAGATTTTAACTGTATAACTACTTTTAGAAAGATGAGGAACTTGAGAAAAGAAAAATAAGTCATACCAGCCTGCCACCTAATATAGCTACTAATCATAGTTGTATTAATTTCCTTTTACTTTTTTCTGTTCATATCTTAACAAGTTTTAATAATAGCAAGTTTTTTTTTTGTATTTTGTTTTTATAATTTAACATGCCAGTAGCACTTTTTCTTGTGGCATTATTTTTATAACCATATTTTTAAGTGACAGTGCCATAATCTAATTAACCATTCCCTAAGTGTTGGGTATATATGTGTATTTATATCTTGCTTGCAGTTATTTGTTATTATAGATGCTAACATGAAATTCTTTGGGCGTATACTTTTTCTCTTTTTAAGACTTTTTCTTAAAATAGATTACTAGAAGTAGAAATTCTACAAAGTACAGCTTTTTTTTTTCTTTTTCAAAGTACAACTTTGAATGGATTTTGACATCTGTTGGGCGTGTTCTATTTTAAAACAAGTATTTGGGGCTGAATTCTTTATTTGCTTGCTTGTTGTGATTTTCAGATATGTAGAGACTTGCATTTGTTTATTTAGCTACATTTTTCTATTCTAATTCTCTCTCTCTCATCCTTTTTTAGGCTAAATTGATTACCCACCCAGCACAGCATCTTACAGGAAAAGCATAGCATTTCCTGGAGGAATATGAGCATAACAGGAAGGTGTCATTAACTCTGAATTAAATTTTTAACGTGTCCCCTGAACAGCTACAGGATTTGGAAGCTGAATCAATGTTATCAGATGAGTTAGAATCCAAACCAGAGGTGAGCCCAGGCCGTGCTGTCTGTCTGTCTATTTATTTATTTATATTTTTTGTGGGCTGTCTTCCAAGGTTTGTCCTTAATTCAGGAAGTCTAAAAACTTCTGTAATGAGCCAGATAGTAAATATTAGAGGTTTTGTGGGCCATATGGTTTTGGTCATTAACTACTAGTTTATTATTTCTCTATTACTAAGTACTTTCTCAAAGATGTAAAAACTCCTTTTTACCTATCACATTTTATGTTTCTTTAAGTAAGTATAAGTTATTATATATCTAGGTAATTACATAATGACAAAAATTTTATGTAACGTATATGTGGATGTGTATATACATATATGAATGTTTACTACCACAACGATTTTTCAATTAATTTTATATATAAAAGTTTTTAAAAGTGTTTTCTTTATAAACATAATTAGAAGAGTTAAATATTATTTATTTATTTTTTTCATTATTTTTTAAAGATTTTATTTATTTATTTGACAGAGAGAGACAAGGAGAAAGGAAATACAAGCGGGGAGAGTGGGAAAGGGAGAAGCAGGCTTTCCACTGAGCAGGGAGCCCTATGCGGGGCTTGATCCCAGGACCCCTGGGGCACGAACCCAGCACCCTGGGATCCTGATCCAAGCTGACGGCAGACAGATGCTCAACAACTGAGCCATCCAGGCACCCCTTTTATTTATTTTTTTAAGTAGGCTCCACGCTAGGTGTGGAGCCCATCATGGGGCTTGAACTCACAACCCTGAGGTCAAGACCGGAGTTGAGATCAAGAGTGGGACACTTAATTGGATGAGCCACCCAGATGCCCCTAAACATTTTTTTATTTTTATTCATTTCTCTTGCTTTAATTTTAGTACATCTGTGTCACATAGTGGAAATGTCAGTGAATTTGGAATCAGATGATGTAAGTTTGAAGACTTCCCCTACTAGTCATGTGACCTTAGATAAGTCATTTGATGTCTTCAACTTGATTCTTTATAATATTTTTTTGGTTCTTTTATCTTTAAAATACATGTTCAATCTTACTGGATTACGAAGAGGATTAAATGAGCCAATATAATACAGCTTTTCTTTAGAACAGAGAACTTGATAAAAATAACTTTAAATTTTATTTTGTAGTTAATCTAGTTTTTCTATGAATGTGGTTGAGACTAGTGAGCAATAAAGACTTAATTATGCTATGAACTTTTGGTAAATTCAGAGGTTTAGTTTCATTCCTAACAACTTGTATTTGTCAATATTGTCTCTTCCTCCCCCACTCCCCAGCTCCTGGTACAGTTTGTTCAGAATACGTCCATCCCATTGGGACAGGGGCTAGTAGAATCAGAAGCTAAAGACATTACTTGCTTGTCCCTCCTTCCAGTGACTGAGGCCTCAGAATGCAGTCGGCTAATGTTACCAGGTAAAAATGAAGATTATAAGAAATAAGATAAGCTAGTTTTAAGAGCTTAACCTGCTCTATTATACTGATGGGATGGGATAAATGACTTTTTAACTGACTGGTAGAAACTGTAAAAACTAGGAATTATGGTGAATAAGCAACCATGGAAGTTACAGGTGCATTGGTAACTTAAGCCACAGTAATGGACAGGATCATTCGTAGAACTTGAGAGTGAGAATAAAATACCACTGTGGAACTCCCTATTCAGGGTACAGGGTAAAGCAGGAGAGCCTAGGAAGGAGGGAAAGAAAAGACTAGAGCAGTAAGAGAAATATTGGTATGGAATCTAGGCATGGAACTCCGGAGAATAGTCAGTGTGTCAGATTCTAAGAGGGCCATGGGATAGGGACTTGTCCCAATGAGATAGGGCCAACAAAGCCGTTGTTGACGTTGGCAGGACCTGTTCCTTGGAAAGGGAATGGAAAGCCAGGTTGTAGAGGGTTGAGGTATCAGTGCAAGGTAAGTGTAGTTGAGGAAGTAACTACTCAAGGCTCTCCTGCTATGAGAAGGAAAAAGAGAAGGACATAAGGTAGATGGCAGAATTCTTTTTTTAAGATCTGAAATATTTGAGGATGGTTTTATGCTAAGAGGAGAGAGCCAATTAGAGAAGCTGCAAACAAAGAGTGGCTAATTAGTGAGGAGGCTCCAGGAGAGGTAGGAGGAACTAGAATGCTGATCATGAGTTGTGAGATTAAC
Organism: Procyon lotor; assembly: GCA_028646535.1. Taxonomy (NCBI): domain Eukaryota; kingdom Metazoa; phylum Chordata; class Mammalia; order Carnivora; family Procyonidae; genus Procyon; species Procyon lotor. The sequence goes on from CM053609.1 coordinate 97,993,067, forward strand.
TTTGGATGGGGAGAAGGAGTTCCTATCCCTTGACTCTTACCAAGGAGAACATTATTTTTGGGTGCAATGAGTTCTTTATTTTCTGGAAATTGGAATATTTAAAATTTGGAATACTGTTGTTAAATCAGGGGAGGGTCATCACCTACTGGTGATTGGCGATAGCTTATTATAAAGGCTTCTGGTTACTGTCCTCTGCTTATTATAAAGGCTTCTGGTTACTGTCCTCTACTGGTGGTGATTTTTGAAGTGATTTTAAAATGTTTTTCATTTTAGAATGAATGTTTATTGTTTATGTTTAAAGATTCAAGAAGGGAAGATACATGCAACCAACCAGTGTTGACTTAAGGTTTTCCTGTCTAGTTCCTAGCTTTCTCATATCTTATGTCGTTCAACTCCTGTTTTTTCTACTGGTGTGTTGGGAGTTTTTCCAAATCCTTATGGATTTTCAGTATGTATATATTTCCATGTGCCAATAAATTTTGATCTTCACTGGGCTTAAATTTTTCTCTCCCTATTTTAATTTGTTGAATAAATATTTTAACACTCTTGAAGTGAAAAGAACAAAATCATTAATCTTCTTTTCTACATTAACTTTAGTTGTAATTTTTAAAAAGATATTTATTTATTATTTATTTATTTGACAGAGAGACAGCTAGAGAGGGAACAGAAGGGGGGTGAGGGGAGTGGGAGAGGGAGAAGCAGGCCTCCTGCTGAGCAGAGAGCCCAATGCAGGGCTCAATCCCTGGGTCCTGGGATCATGACCAGCAGCCACCCAATGACTGAGCTACCCAGGTGCCCCTTTAGTTTTAATTTTGATTAAAAATATTTTATTTTATTTTATTTTTAAAAGTTATTTATTTATTCATTTAAGTAATCTCCACACCCAGTGTTGGTTTCACACTCACAACCCCGAGTCTCATGTTCTTCTGACCGAGTCAGCCAGGAACCCTGATTAAAAATACTTGTATTTTATTTTTATTTTTTTTAATTTTTATTTCTTTTAAAGATTTTATTTATTTCAGAGCGAGGGTGAGTGAGCATGAGCAGGGTGAAGGGCAAAGGGACAAGAAGACTCCCTGCTGAGCAGGGAGCTTGATGTGGGGCTCGATCCTGGGACTTCGGAACTACGTCCTGAGCTGAAGGCAGATGCCCTATCGACTTAGCCACCCAAACACCCCTGAAAATATCCTATTCTGGATAACCAGTTATCAATAATAATAAATGAAATTATTATACCAATAATAATAAATGAAATTCGTTTATAATGAATTTATATAATTATGTAATGAATCAGAATAATAAATGAAATTATTATATCAATAATAATAAATGAAATTCACCTCCCAGCTCATGAAACATAATATTACAAACACAAATGTATCTGCACATACCTCCCTAATTTTTCCTCTCCATCTTAAATATGTCTGTACCATTCCATGCATGGCTGGTATGTTTTCTCTTTAGTTGGTATTTGTAATAGATACAGAAAAGTATAAGATCCTGTGCTTATACATTTCAAAGAATTATTATAAAGGAGATACCCATCACCCAATCAAGAAGTAGAACCTTGCTAGCTCCGAAGCCCTCATGGTTTCCTCCCTGATAAAAGATAACCGCTATTCTTCATAGGTTACTACTGCCTTCAATTATCTGACCAATATTTGTTTCCTAAGTTTGGCGACAGAAATCTAAGCAATGCAGTTTTAATCTTAGGTGTTTTTAGACCTTGGAATCATGAATGTATGTTGTACCTTTCTTCTATTACTGTGTAGTTGTGAGGTTCGTCCTTATGTATATATATATAACTGTGGTTTGTTTGGTTTCACTGCTATGTAGTGTTCTGTTACATGAGTGTACCCACAGCTGCTTTATCCATGACACTGTTGATGAACATTTTGTTATTTTCCAGAGTTTTACTATGATAAACAGTACTGCTATGAACTTCATTAAAAAAATTTTTGTGTATGATAAAATAAACATAACTAAAGATTTGCCATTTAAACCAGTTAACCATTTTAATAAATTTACTCTTTAACCAATGCTGTGACATTACGTACATTCATATTGTACTATTCCATTAGCCTTTGAAATGGCAGTACTATCCCTAGGTATCTACTTTCATTCCTATAGTCTTACCTGTTATCTTATTTAAAAAAAGGAAAAAAAATTATCTGCCTTTTATAAAGATGACTGAACCCCCTGAAAACCTTGGCTGTGTTAGCTCTGCAGTGCAATTCCTCATTTTATTGCGATCAAAACCTTTGGAAATTGATTTCTTCCTTTAGAATAAAATTCTAGGGGCACCTGGGTGGCTCAGAGGGTTAAAGCCTCTGCCTTCGGCTCAGGTCATGATCTCAGGGTCTTGGGATCGAGTCCTGCATCGGGTTCTCTGCTTGGCGGGGAGCCTCCTTCCCCCTCTCTCTCTGCCTGTTTCTCTGCCTTCTTGTGATCTCTCTCTCTCTCTTTCAAATAAATAAATAAAATCTTTAAAAAAAAAAAATTCTAGAGAGCAAATCTTCTGAATTATTTCTTTACATTTCAATGTAAACTCGTAAGTATAATGAAACATATTTATGATTCTATAAAATTTCAGTGATTTCTCAGGCTGTGGTTTTCCCCCCTAATGACTCAATAGAACTATCACATACATGCTATAAAAATTAGAGGGATCTCTTCCAAGAAAAATAATTTAAAATTTAGATCCTATTCTGGAGTTAGTATTCATTGTATAACTATATTTTTCAAGGGAAAAGTACTGGTGTCTGGCCTTGAAAGGACAAAGGCCTGTAATGTCCAAATGTGGATGGTTGGTTGGTTGTTACTGCCAGGTGTCAAATGAGTGTGTCCCTCACATTTTGGCTGACTCCCTTTCCAACTTAAAAGTTGTCACTCTGTTCTCTTCGGAGGGAAATTTTGTATTTGTAAAATAAAAATGCTGCTGTTCCTGTAAGGGCTGTTATAAAGGTGCCGTGTATCGGAATGGTGAGCTCCGTGGAGCTAGGTGCCACATAAAGCCATGGTGTTTTCCCTTTGCTAGATGATACTCCAAGTCATACAAACTCCTCCAAGGAGGTGCCTTCCTCGGCTGTGTTGAGAAGCCTTCAGGTGAATGTGGGCCCAGACGGAGAGGAGACGAGGGCTCAGACGGTACAGAAGTCCCCGGAGTTTTTGTCCACTCCAGAGTCTCCTAGCTTGTTGCAAGATCTACAGCCAAGTGATAGCACTTCTTTTATTCTTCTTAACCTAACAAGAGCAGGTATTCTTTATCCTTTTCTGAACTCTGCTCATGCTTAAGAAAAAAAACTGAGGGTGGGACATATTTAACTCAGTCATACTTAAAATGGAAAGAAGTCTTATTATTTTATTATTTTAGAGAATTGCTGTAGTCTGGTGATAAGTTGAATGTGTAGAGGGAGAAGGAAGACCTTAGGATGACTCGGAAGTTTCTTGTTTGGGAAATTAGATGGTGCCATTCAGCAAGACAGTGAGCCCAAGAACAGGGTTGGGGGGAGGATGATTAGTTCCAGTTTGTGCTTGTTGATGTTGGGATTTCAGAGGGACATTCATGAGGAGGTGTCCTTTAGACAGTTAGAAACAGAGTTCTAGAAATGTCTTGTGTGAAATAAGTTGTTTTGGTGCTTATCAGCATTCAGGACATGTATGAAACAGCATGGATTCTTTGATTCAGAAGCATAAACAGAAAAGAAGGCAGATCTGGGACCGTGGAAAAAACATTTAAGAGGGTAACAGAAGAGTGGGGAGGAGGTGCTAGAGAGAGATGAGGAAAACAGAAGGAGAGTGGGATGGGAGAAGCCAAGAGACGGAAAATGTCTTAAAGAAGAAAAGGTAGTAAATCATGCCAAATACCACAGGAGAGGCTAGTGGGATGCAGACTGGAAAGTGTATGTCTGGTGCCCCGGGCAAGAGCAGTTGTTACTGAGGTAGTAGAGGTAGAGGCCAGGGTTCTCCATGGTGGGGAACGGATGACAGATGAGAAAGTGGATACAAAAGTTAGGAGTTACACCTGCAGGAAACCTGACTGAGACAGTGAATAGCTAGAGAAGTACTTGGGATTTTCTCTTCTTTTTAAAAATAAAGATGGGTGAGATAGATTTAAAGGCTCTTAGGGGAGGTTGTAAGGTGGCCAGTAGAGAGGAATGGCTTGCAAATGGCAGAGAGAAGATGACTGATAGGGTCAGGATACTAGCTTGCTAGCCCTGGCGGGGGGACAGCTTTGCCTGTGAAACCAGAGGAGGTAAGAAAGATAAGCCTGTCTGGGAGTGGAAAGGTGAGAACCTAATGTAGTAGGAGAACGGAAGCTTGAGGTGAGAGGTGAAAATCGAATTATCTGAGCCAGGGCCAATAAAAGGGTAACTTGATGGGTAACTTTCACATATCCTCTTGTTTCTTCCAGGTCTGGGCTCTTCAGCTGAGCACTTAGTATTTGTCCAAGATGAGGCAGAGGATTCAGGGAATGATTTCCTCTCCAGTGAAAGCACGGACAGTAGCATTCCATGGTTCCTCCGGGTTCAGGAGTTGGCTCATGATAGTTTGATTGCTGCTACTCGCGCACAACTGGCAAAGAATGCGAAAACCAGCAGCAATGGTGAGACCCCTGTGAGATTTTCATTTCCAGTATTCTGTGTGGAGATTTTGGTAATGCAATGACTGTAATCTAAGTTATTTTATTAGTGGGAGCAGACAGCTAGAAGAATGTGTCCATTGTTTGTCTTACTTTCTGTAAAATAACTTCGCTATGGCAGATTCGTGTGCAAAATCAACAACACTAGCATTCCCAGCTTTGACTAATGTACAGAGCCCCTTTAAAGGGAAAACATTTTCACAGATCAGGATGTTATCTTGAATTGTTTTTATTGTACTGTTCCCTATACTTAGAGCTTTTATACCATTATAAAATGAAAACAGTATTACCAATTAATAGAAATAAAACTACAAAACCAGTGAAAATTTAATATTTTATTTTGGCAGAGGATGATGGTTTGCTGAAACTGAATTGCTACTCAGCAATTTATCAATTTTAGTAGTTACCACTGCTTTTTTTTGGTTGGGGGGGAACCCATTCATCATATGACCTTAAATATCCAAACAATCTGTAGTGCTGTTTCTTTTGAGTTCAGCGTGCCTGTACTAACTCTGCCACTTTTCTCTGTCCAGTAGTTTTCAGGTGTAGTCCTTGGATCGTCAGCATCACCTGGGAACTTAGAAATATAAATTCTCAGGCATCATCCTACTGAGTCAGAAACATGTGCTCTTTTAGTAAGCCCTCTCAGTGGTTCCAATACAAGTTAAAGCTTGAGGACCACGACTCTATTTAAACCAGCCCTAAACTGTTGCACAACCTTTGCTTATGTAACTGCCGTAATACTTTTTGTTTTAGAGCGGCTTCTATATTTTCTTTTTAATTTGTGACAGTTAAGGTACTACAACAAGTTATTAAGGTAAGGTACACATTATCATTATCACAAACCAAGCTTAAACACTGAAATCTTATGTTAGTACATGACTGTTTGCAGCGCATGTGGATGATCTAGAATGTGCTTATGATTATTCTGTAGTTATGGTGCAAGTGAAAATAAAAAAATTAGAAACTTTCTCAAGGATCCCTGAGAATATTTCAGAATATTCCAGTTTTAGAAACATTAACCTAAATCTTCTCTGCATGGAGAGCTCCAACCTTCTTTTTTTAAGTTTTTATTTAAATTGCAGTTAGTTAACCTACAGCTTAATGTTAGTTTCAGGTATACAATATAATGATTCAACACCAGGTCCTCATCACAAGTATGCTCCTTAATCCCCGTCACTTATTTCACCCATCCCCCCACCCATCTCTCCTCTGATGACCATCAGTTGTTTTCTGTTGGTAAGAGTCTATTTCTTGGTTTGCCTCTTTTTTTTCCCCCCTTTGCTCTTTTGTTTCTTAAATTCCACTTGTCAGTGAGATCATACAGTATTTGTCCTTCTCAGACTGACTTATTTTTACTTAGCATAATAGTTTCTAGCTCCATCCATATCACTGCAAAGAGAACTCCAGACTTGTCTTAGTTTCAAAATAATTAGTTCTGCTTTGACTACCGTAGTGCTGCTCAGAATGGCCAATTTTACCATTGTGCGGAGGCTGCAAAGTTCAGATTCTTCCTGAGATGCTTTTGCTAATCTCTGGATCCTGAAACCTCATTGCATTAAGGAAGCAGTGCTGTATGTGCCAAGAAGAAGCTGTGTGGGGAGGGAACTTAGGGTTTGTCATCTGGAGACCTGGGATCCAGGCCTGATGCTGTCATTAACTCGTCCTCTGTCTGGGGGATTTAACCTTCTTAGATGCAGTTTTCTCATGTTCAGAACACAGAAATTGAGTAGCTTACCTGATTGGGTTGTTTTGGAGATTTAAGTAAGATTCTATCTGGGAAATGCTTATAACCAGCAAAGCATTGTGTGGATGTTTTTATTACTCTCAAAATATATTACCTTACTACCTAACAATTACCTTGTATACTTGAATATAAAATGAGCCCAAATATATGACAGTCTTTTATTTTGTCAATGAGATGATTCCATAAAACCTTTACGGGGGCTTACTTAGATATATAAATTGTTAGGCATCTAGATAAACACTGTAAGTTGTTTTTGAAAATTTTATTATTTTGATTACACACACATTTTAAATCATGAGAGATAATTTAATACTGCTTTTCACCCACTAACTTAATGATTTTTTTTTTTTGGTATTTAAATGCATCTTTAACATAAATATCTTTGTTGTTACTAAAGCCATTTTGTGAGTTGTGTAGCAGTTTCTCAGAGCACATTTTCACTTCTATCTAAGTTGATTGAAATAGAGATATATTTAAATTTTGTATATGATGGTTTATATAAGGGATTAGCAAAGGGCCAAATAACCACCTATTTTGTAAATAAAGTTTTGTTGGAACACAGGCATGTCCATTCATTACAAATTGTCTGGCTGCTACAGTGGCAAAGTTGAGTAGTTTTGACAGAGACCATATGGTCCTCTTAGCCAAAAATAGTATTTGACCTTTTACAGAGTAAGTTTACTGACCCATACTGTATATGATACTCTCACTGGAAATTTTGTCCTGAATGCAAAGACCTCACACAACTGTGGGATCTTTAAAGTGTTTACAGTGTTATACGACATGCACCAAATAAGGTGTTGAATTTCTTTGTCTTTCTCTTTTTGGGTGGAACTAGTTCGTCAGGTGATCTCTAAATATCCAAAACTATCATTGCTTGATGTCGTTTTAAGCTAATCAGTCTTCTGCAGACAGTGCTTCGTGTTTTTAAAGGAGTAGTTTCATAAGGACTCAAATACAAGGCAGTTCACTATTTTCTGAGCAGTTTTTAAATCTCATGATTATATCAGTGTTCCCATTGTTATCTACAACATTGAATACACAAAGTCCCAAATGTCAGCAGTTTAATTTCTGTATTAATTTCTACTGATCTTTCATTAGAAATTAATTAGCTGGAGCTCTGGAGTAGGTGGGAAATTTCCTTTATGGTATATATACAGTTTTGTATGTTCAAAGTTTATCTATGTGCAGCTGTTTTTCAATTCAATAAAAAAAAACTGTGGGACAATATTAAAAAGGAAAAAATATTGACTAGCAAAAGGCATCTTAGATTCTACTCTGACCTTGGAGCATTTAGTTTTATGATTAGCACTTGGTGACCTGTACAGCAAGGAAAATGTAGGACAGGAAAAGAATAAGATTAATATTCGGGATGAAAACCTTGATGGTTCCAGAAAATATGATGGGCACCACAATAATTGTCCCTACTCTTGGCTTTTGAGAGGGAAATTCGGAAATACAAATCTTATTCCTGAAGTATATGTCATAGAAAGATAAACTCCATTTGCTTTGTAGCATAATTAAATAGTTATAAATATTTTTCTCTGTTGGTCCAACTGTATCTTGAAGAAAATGAAAGAAAAGGAGCACTACCTGTGAATCTGGGATATATATTAAGCTTTAATTAACTGATTTCACTTAAATTTAAGGGAGGTACTGCATTTCATGCTCCTCTTCATTCCTTTTGTTCTGCGGAATAAAAAGTTTCAGTTGATGTTGTTTCTAGCTTTTTAAAATGTGGCTAGAAATTATAAAATCAGCTGAGTTTTTGCATTCTTAAAGAGAAGTGGCACAGGAAATTGGAAGGTTGTTCTTATTCTCTAAAATGATAGAAACAGCCAAACTGACCTCAGAAGATAGAAGTCTAAGAATGATCATTTACAAGAGAAATCGCAAGCGTAAGCCCAGAACTAAGCCAGAATGGCTGCCCCTCCCAGAGTAAATACAAGTTCAGTAATACCTAGAACAAGAAGTCATCTTTAGCATCCCACTCCGGGTGTTGATGTATATGCTTCCTTGCCAATTTGTGTAAAAGCAGGATAGGTTTAATTCTCCTTTTTTATGTGAAACCATTGTGGACGTTTCTTACATTTGCCAAAGAGGCCAGGTCTTGTGAAACAAAGCATGATGGCTTTTGATAATTTTCTGGAGTAAGGGGTTGGGAACAAATTGTGTGCTCACTTCTGTTGTTAAATGGATATAAAGAGAGCTAGGGAAGCTGAAGATTGTTATCTGCTTATTGATCAGTAGAAGTAAAATAGAGGAGTTTTATTGTTTGAACCAAAATACCTCAGCAGCTTCCTTCCTGGATTACAAATACGTGACTCTGTTACAGGAGAAAATGTCCACCTCAGTTCTGGTGATGGGCAGCCCAAAGATTCTGGGCCCCTTCCTCAAGTGGAAAAGAAGCTGAAATGTACAGTTGAAGGCTGTGACCGGACATTTGTGTGGCCAGCTCACTTCAAGTACCATCTCAAAACACATCGGTGAGCATGTCTGAGGTTCCATACTTGGAGCTCAAGAATGTTGATGCATCTGGAAGAGCTTGTTCCCCCAGTGGACAAATTAAAGGAAAGCCAGGGTTCCAGTTCACTTGTGATTAAGATGTCTTTTGTTTTTTAATAGAAAAATTTGCATTGTCTCTCATTTACCTCATTCTTCATAAATATTTAATAAGACATTTGGCACCTAAGCATCTTAGAACAAGAGTTCTGGAATCTCATTATAAAATATAATTTCTTTAAAAAATATATATAATTTCTTAGAAAACTTAAAAAAATATAAAGCATGGGTGTCACTCTTAGAAAACTTAAAAAAATATATAAGCATAGGTGTCACTCATAAACCTGTGAAGTCAGTATTCAAGAAGTAAGGTGTGGGGTACCTGGCTGGCTCAGTTGGTAAAGCAAACAACTCTTGATCTTGGGGTCATGAGTTCAAGCCCCACGTTGGGCATAGAGATTACTTTAAAAAAAGAGGGTGGGGAGTAAGGCCTGGGCATCTGTGGTTTTAGTAAATTTCAGATGATTCTGGTATATCCAGGTTTGGGATTTACTGTCTGCTTTGAGAGGCAATAGGAGCTTTGATTTGTCCTTTCTAGAAAAGAACATTTTCAGGTATCGTTGCTTATACGATTTTTTTCCCCCCCTAGAAATGACCGCTCTTTCATCTGTCCTGCAGAAGGTTGTGGGAAAAGCTTCTATGTGCTGCAGAGACTGAAGGTGCACATGAGGACCCATAATGGGGAAAAGCCTTTTATGTGCCCCGAGTCTAGCTGTGGTAAGCAGTTCACTACAGCTGGAAATCTGAAGAACCACTTGCGCATCCATACAGGTGTGTGCAACCCCAACTTTCCTATAGACAGTCTACCTTTGGGCTCAGGGTTTGCTTGCCTGTCCTCAGGAAAGGCTCTGAGGTGGGAATAGAAATGAAGGTCTAGGTTTGTTGCTAGAACTCTGAAAAGGGAATTTCTTTTTTTCACACCCTTCATGGAACTTTTCGATTAATTCAGTAACATTTATTGACCTTTCACCTGTGTGTGAGGAATGGACAGTGTTGATTTCTGCCTGTAGGAGCCTGAAGTGTAGGAAGGGATATAAGACCTTCTCTGATAACAATGACATGATGAGATATGGACAAAATCAGTATTTCAGATATCTTTAACAATAACACGGTTGTGGGGCGCCTGGGTGGCTCAGTCGTTAGGCATCTGCCTTCGGCTCGGGTCATGGTCCCAGGGTCCTGGGATCGAGCCCCACATCGGGCTCCCTGCTCGGCGGGAGGCCTGCTTCTCCCTCTCCCACTCCCCCTGCTTGTGTTCCCTCTCTCGCTGTCTCTCTCTCTGTCAAATAAATAAATAAAAACTCTTAAAAAAAAATTAACACAGTCGTAATTTTGATCAGTAATATTTATTGAATCACACAAACCATACAGAGCCTCTTCTAGCCACTAAATGGGGTAAGGTAAGGGGGGAAATACAAAAGCTGAGACAAATCCCTGACTTTGAGGAGCTTGCTTTTTTGATGGAGCCTCACAACATGAGAAGCCCAATGGGAAAGGGACTTGATCTGGGTCAAATAGCATGTTAATATCAAAGGAGCAAAATAAAGATACCCTGACTCTCATTCTAAGAGTTTAAGGGTGACTTACCAAGCCACTTGGCCTAAAATGTACGAAGTTTCTTGTCCAAGCTTAATTACTGAACCAAGACCAGTTTCTTAGGATGTGTAACTGTTGTTCCCCACATTCTTGCCACTTTCTTTGTCTCTTCTTTCTTCTTGTATTGCTAAAATGACAGCAGGTACAATTAAAGGGCATTAAAAAGTGAAACCCAAGCTGAAGCCACATTTGTCGCTGTGGTACCTGCTAGATGGACATTACCACTGGATATGTTTTAGGGCAGAGTAGCTCTCTTCCCAGCTTTTTCTTTTTTCTTTTTTTTTAAAGATTTTATTTATTTATTTTACAGAGAGAGAGAGATCACAAGCAGGTAGAGAGGCAGGCAGAGAGAGAGGGGGAAGCAGGCTCCCCACCCAGCAGAGAGGCTGATGTGGGGCTCGATCCCAGGACCCCGAGATCATGACCTGAGCCGAAGGCAGAGGCCCAACCCACAGAGCCACCCAGGTGCCCCTTCCCAGCTTTTTCTTGAGAGACTAAACTATACTTGCTCTGAGAAGCACTTTGAATAAAAGAACAAGAAAAACATCTAGCAGACTAGATAAGGGAAGAAGTAGAGTTCACCATGCCTTCTTGTTGAATTCATTAATCCCTTCATCCTCGTGCTGCTCTTCCTCTTTGTAGTTTGGATAAAACTGAACATCTTAAAATGCTTTCTTTTATTGTGGAGTATGACCTTATTTGCTCTCTTCATTCTGTGCTAGCTCCTGTCAGCTCTCCCATGTTAATCTCCTAATTGCTCATCATTTCCAGAACTTGTCGTTTCTCCCATTTCACTCAGTGTATCTCTCGTCACGGTCTCAGGGCGCAGTGTGATCTTTTCTCCCTGGATGCCTCACGGATCCCAGTCGCCAGAATTCATATAATAATGAAAGTTAGCATTTATTGAGGCAATTTAGTATGTGTCAAGTACATATACATTGTCTCATTTAATCCTCAGGGATACTTCATGAATTAGATACTATATTTATTGATGAAGAAATAGCGGGATTAAGGAGTTAAACAACTTGCCCAATATTTCACAGCTAGGAAATGGCAGAGTTGGGATTTGAATTCCAATCGGACTCCAAAGCTCTTACACGGATTTTGTTTTCAAATGCTGTTGACAGCTCCGTTTATCTCAAATGTCAGAAGTGACCACAGATCTTTATTAGTAGTGACAACAGTAATTAAAGCTACTGATTTTGGTGGCTTACCGTGAGGGCTGACTATATGCCAGACACTATGCTGAAAGTATTTAATTTGTAGTGTCTCAATTCTCAAAATAATCTTTTGAGATTGTATTATGTTAATTTACTTTTTTTAAAAAAAGATTTATTTATTTCAGAGAGCGGGATAGCACATTCAAGCATTGGGGAGGGGCAGAGGGAGAGAAGTAAACTCCCTGCTGAGCAGCCATGGGGTGGGGGTGGGAGGCCCTTGATCCCACCAGCCTGAAATCATGACTTGAGCCAAAATCAAGAGTCAGATGCCCAGCCGACTGAGCCACCCAGGCGCCCCAGAATTCCTCCCCTTTCTAAATACTTATAGCATGTTTTTGTACAGGAATTTATAGTAAAGTTATTTATGAATACATTTATCTCTCACACTGTTCTGTGACCCTCAGATAGGAACTACATCTCTGATTGTTTTTTCACTTTTTATTTTGAAATAATTACAGTCTCGTGAGAATTTGCAAAAATAGTACAAAAAGTTGTGTGCCTTACCCAGCTTCTCCAAAAAGTGACATCTTCTGTAGCCACAGTACAATATCAATTTTAGTATATGTGCTGCCGAAGCGAGCACCACAGTACAATATCAAAACCAGAAAGTTAATGATAGTACTATTAGTTAGTCTACAGGTCTTAGTTTTTATCATGCATCTTTGATTTTTAAAATAATAATGTAATACTGTAGACAATAAAAATTACAGAGAAATACAAAGAAGAAAGGAAGTCATCCATAATACCACTAACAGGATATAATTACTTTTAGCATATTGTTACAGATTTTTCTTTGTACCTCTGACTGAATCTCTGTTTTTCTTTGTTTGCTTTAGGCAGTGGGACTATGTAAAACCTATTTCATAGCCTTTATAAATCTGTACTTTTTAGTGGATTTAGAAACTGAATCATAGAAAGAATTAATATGAGGTAAAATTCCCGACAGCATATGTGGCGTTAATCTTGATACCCTCAAAAGGGATGGGATCACTGAAGAAGGCAGGTCAGTGTAGCGGGGTCAGCGTTTGAGCCAGGAAGGAGGAGGAGGTATGACACTCAGAGGTAGCCCCTCTAAAGAAGAGGTCAGGGCTGTCTGATGGGCTGTTGGCTAGGAGACCACTGAGAGGTGACACTTGCTGGATAGAGAGCCCTGCTGAAACTACATAGGCCGAATTCAAGAAATCTGAGCAAGTCATTAGAAACTGGATAAGGTTCACGGGAAGAGTAATAGATAGTTCATCAGAAGGCTGACTCTTTATGTCATTTTCTGTTTCTAGGAGAGAAGCCTTTCCTTTGTGAAGCCCAAGGATGTGGCCGTTCCTTTGCTGAGTATTCTAGCCTGCGAAAACATTTGGTGGTTCACTCAGGTACTAGACCCCATGCGAGTCGTAGATTTCAGGGAAGGTGGAGAACCATAAGAGTAAAAGGGTGGGGTGTGTGTGTGTGTGTGTGTGTGTGTGTGTGTGTGTGTGTGTAAAGAAACCTAGAAAGAAACAAACTGTTCAACATAAAGTTTGCTTCTCATGACAGAATCAGAAATCAGAGCTCTTCATAACTGTGTTAAAAGGGTTGTATAATCAAGGGGGAAAGACCTAATCACTTTATTCTCAGCTAAGTCATTGACTGAATTGCTTTCTAATCCAGAGCTTTTCTGAGGAGATCAGCAAATTTATTTGGCACTGTGTTGGGTGCTTCATAAGGTACATCAGATATGGGCCGTGGAAGTTACTCAAAGCAGAGATTGCTGAGGCAGAAGTGAACTCAATAGTGGAGAGGGATTCAGGAATAGAATCAAGTAATTGTTCAGATGGATAGCCGTGGGAAGTATAGGGAAGCCAAAACAGGAGGAACGGAGAGAAGGAACTCGAAGTTATTTATGATGAGGATAGCAAAGCAATTCAGTGGGAGTGAGGGAGTTAGAGAGGTGTAAGCAACCAGAGATAGGAATTTCAGAGTTGAGCTCTTTTCTGCTGACAAATTCTAAGCAGAAGGTGACAAACTGATAACCTGTGAGTCAGATGAGGACTTCCAGGTATGTTTTAGTTGGCTCGTAGAGTGTTTTTATTTTATCTTACTTAATTTTATTATATAAAATTATGTCAAACATACATAAGAGTAGAGAAAATAAACACATTTTCGTACATAACAACAATACTGTTATCCTACCTTTTAGAATTAACAATTCCCCCCAAAAATTAAAAAAAAAAAAAACAAAAAACCCCCAAAAAACGGTTCCTGAATTTTATCTCATACCCAGTCCATGTTTAGTTTTTTTGCAATTGTCTCAAAATGTCTTTTTTTTTTTTTTTTAAGATTTTATTTATTTATTTGACAGAGACACAGCAAGAGAGGGAACATAAGCAAGGGGAGTAGAAGAGGGAGAAGCAGGCTTCCCACTGGGTAGGGAGCCTGGTCTGAGGCTCGATCCCAGTGCCCCAGGATCATGACCTGAGCCAAAGGCAGATGCTTAATAACTGAGCCACCCAGGGGCCCCTAAAAAATGTCTTTTACGGTGGGTTTGTTTAAATCAGGATCCAATACGTTTTAATTATTATACTTAGTAAGTCTTCTTTAAATCCGTTTATACTCACTTTTTTTTTCATGCAGTAGACTTATTGCAGTACAGAGTTAGTTGGGTTTTACGGAATGTCCCACATTCTGGATTTGTTGGTTTGCTTCCTTTTATGTTATTTAAGTTGTTTCCCTAGATTTCCTATTGATGAAAGTCAGCCCTAAAAGCTTCAAAGGTTCAGAGACTTGGCAGGGATGTGTTATAAATGGTTGTATGTGTTTCATTTTGTATCATCATATCAGGAAGCATACAGTGCTTGGTTGTCAGAATTTATTAGTGGGTCCAGGTGGTAACACCTTGATTGTCACATTGTAAAGTTCCCTAGCACATTTGCTGTATGATTTCATCTCTGATGCCTGAATTGGTTATTTCATTAGGATTGTAAAATGGTGGTTTTCTAATTCTACCATTCTGTTCACATCAGCTGGAATTCTGTATAATAGGTCTCTCCTCTATCCAGTAAGGCTGTTTGGTAATTTGCACAGGAATGGCAGAAAAAATGTGTCATCCTTTTCTTTTCATTATGAGTTTTCAAAATAAGAAATCAGTGCTCTTGTTTTTCTGGTAAATTAATGGGTTTCTATGTAGTCACCGTGTATCAATCCATTGTAGTTCTCTTTTAACAGCTTTTTTGGATATATAATGCATATACCTTAAAATTCATCTATTATAAACATATAGATCAGTGATAGAGAATATATAGAATTGTGTGGTCATCCCCACAACCCAGTTTTCGAACACTTCTGTCACACCAGAAAGTTCCTTTGTGCCCCCTGGTTGTCAGTTCCATCTCCCACGCCCAGATGCAGGCAACCACTGGTCGGCTTTCTGTCTCTGTAGATTTTCCTTTTCTGGGAATTTTCTGGCCATTTCACTTACTTTGGCCACCTGCTAATCTCCTGTAGGCGTGAGTTTCTGACCCCGGCTCTAAGTGTGCTTGTCTGAGTAGGTGGAAGGGTGACTGAGCTTTGGACTTGAGGACACAGAGGATAGTTCAGATCCCTGTGTAGAAGACCCACCACTGTAAATGCTAACGACTGTGGGAGTGGTGGCAGAAAGTGGGATAAGGGGGTATTCTGAACCCAGGGTTGGGATCCTTGAGGATGGTACATGTTCCAGAGCTCCATGGAATACTGTATCTGGAAAGGGGAGGAAATATTCTGTGTGGCTGCCATGAGCTGATACCAAAAAGGTTGTGAAGGCAGCAGGACAGTAGGTCTGGAAAGGATAGGAGTTGGGAGCATTGAGCGTGCTGAGCCCTCCTGGTGAACTCTTCCTGCCTTCCCTGGTGTCGGAAGGTTTTGAGGCTGGGGACCTCCAAGGCTGGGTGGAGAATGGGAGAAGGAAAAACCTCTTCTGTTTAGTTTAACGTTCTCTGAGCTTCTTTATCCAGGTCTTGGAGTCCATTCTCTTGCTGTCAGAAATGCACCCTGTTTTTTTGGCTACCCTATATTAAACCTGCTCTATTTCAGGAGAGAAGCCTCATCAGTGTCAAGTCTGTGGGAAGACCTTCTCTCAGAGTGGGAGTAGGAATGTGCACATGAGAAAGCATCACTTGCAGCTGGGAGCAGCTGGGAGTCAAGAGCAGGAGCAAACTGGTGAGGAGAGAGGGTGGAGTGGAGGGCTCTATCTTCCGGGTTCAAAAAGCCAGATAACTTGCCTATGTGGTTATTTGGAAATGTTCAGACTGTATTGGGGAGAGAGACCTAGTCTCATTTGGTGGACTAGTGGTTTCCAAGTATAGCTCTACAGTAAAATCTATAAGCTTTTAAAATGTACATACTTGTATTACCTGTTCATCCCTCACCCCAAAATAAAACAAAACAGTACAAACTGATAACTGAAACTATTTGGGAGTAAGATCCCCGAATCTGTAGTTTTCAAGTTTCCCTAGTGAGTTTGATGGTAACTAATGCTGATCTATGAACCAGCATCTGAGTATTACTGTGATAAAGATTTCTGTAAGATGAGGGTTTAAACATTTTTTACAGATCAGTCATGACTCTCTTTTTACTCTAACTTAACTTTGTTAACTAATTTTTATCATTTTTTTCCATTTCTTACTTTAATCAATTATTTCATTCCAAATACTCCTTTCCAAGGATGCACCCATCCCATTTCATATATTAATTCTCCACATGCTGATCACAGGCAAGGATATTTATCTGTGAGGCTCCACCCTTCCCTTCTAGGTTTATTCTTGCTCCCCAAAAGTAGATAGCATCCAAGATACAGGTTAACTTCCAGTCCTGAAAGGAAAGGCCAGCTTCCTGTGAAGGAAAATGGGGACCAGGCACAGCCTTGCCTGCTGCGTGTCTCTCACATCATGTTCTCTGTGCAGCTGAGCCACTAATGGGCAGTAGTTTGCTTGAAGAGGCTTCAGTAACCAGTAAAAACCTGGTGCCTATGAATTCCCAGCCCAGCCTTGGTGGAGAGTCCTTGAACCTACCAAATACCAATTCTATCCTAGGAGTTGATGATGGTAAGACTTTTCAGCTCTCCTTTATTTGGGGAAAATGGGCTGCAACTAGGGACTAAGGAATGGGGTTGTCTCCAAAAGGGAGGTTTTAATTAATTTCATTTCTTGTGAGTAGCTGTGGTATGATTGTGTAGCATTTGTGTTTTGTCTCTGGGATGGATAAGTGAATCTGTTAAAAATATATATATTTTTTTTGTTGAACAGATGTAACAAAAGAATAAAGAGAAAAAAATTTTAAGAAGAAAATGATCCATAATCCTAGCATCCTAGCCCAACTATTTCTATCTTTCCTATTGCAGTTATGGAAGAACTTAACTTTTAAAACATTTAAACAGAACATAACCAGGTTTTACAGAGGAGATATAAAGCAATTTCTCCATACCTTCAAAAGCCATATCTTCTGGAGAAAAGAAAGGGCTCTCTAGGAAACAGTTGCTCCTCTCTGGTATAGAAATTTCACCCAAGTTACACAGGCCAGGCCCTCTTCTCTGAAAAACTTAACAGGTGAGGTCAGCATGCATTTATTCAGTGCCTACTGTGTGCCTGGCACCATGGGAGAGAGAAAAGTAGAAAACAGGGACCTTAAAATCTAGCTGAGAAGTCAAAACTTACTTATGGGAAACAACATTAAGTGAATAGAAGATAGTATGTAGGTAAATGCTAAATTACATGGTACCGTCTAGAAGAGCAGGATATATTGAAAGCCCCATAGAAGAAAGTTTTGATTTATTAGAGACCTAAGTAGTTTATGTATAAACTATTTCCAGAAGATTTTTATGGTGATCCCACTGATGAAGTCTGAGATCCTGTGTTTTAGTTACTCGTATCCCACTCAGTTTTGTGTATAAGTGACCGTGTTTGTGTAAACTTGTGTGTGGAGCCTATAAGGCCCAGAGTGTGCTTCCACAACAGGCCGCCTTGGTTTCGCAGTAGGATACTAGTGGATAGTTGAAGCATGAGACACAGCAATGGCAGGGAACTGCTTTGCCATTGTTAAGGAAGAAAGTCTCAAGGGAGGAAGGGACACCAAATAAGAACTTTGAAGCCAGATTTAAGTTCTTAACTTCTGCACAGTATGCTGTTTATGTCATTGCTGGCTGCGTTAAGCGTTGGCTGAGGTCCCCTGATCTGCCTGCCGCAGCAGCTTTCGCCCTGTTTCATGCACGGCTAATCCAGCTAATGGTGCAAGAGCTGTACTACTCTAAATTGGTACTTTGAAAAATGGTCAACTCTTGATATATGTATCAAGATTTCTTAACCTTTTCTTCCCATCCCCCTTTTGTAATACTTTCCAAATTTACTGGTAATTATTATCATCACATGGGAGTTAATTTGGAAGAAATACAGGAATATGGGTTTTTCAGGGAGCAGTTTTTAGTGTTCTTAAGAGGCTTGATAATGCAGGTAGGTATATCTGTAGATTCACTTTTCATTGAGACATTTTCTGCTGTTTCAGAGGTGCTTGCTGAAGGATCCCCACGTCCCCTGTCTTCAGTGCCTGATGTGACACATCACTTGGTGACCATGCAGTCAGGGAGGCAATCATATGAGGTTTCTGTCTTAACTGCCGTAAATCCACAGGAGGTAAATCTGTCTCTTGCCCTTACTTTGTTTCTCTGGAGACTAATGTGGACAGTGGTTGGGAATCTAGTTTAGATGATCTGAAAATTACTCCAATTTCCCTTTCCTGGAAACTTTGTCTACAGTATCTTCCTTTAAGCTAAGCATGAGTCCTGCTTAATTTAAGCTCGATTGTTAGGGTCTCCTGGATTGAGACTCAGGACTGGGTCTCTCAGCTTTAATTTCCTTCATATACATACCTTACTGAATGATAGCTGCTCCTGTGTTCTCTGCCTATGACGTGAGGGTGCTGGTTTTATTTTTTTAAGGAAATAGTATCCTGGACAAAGTGGTCCTTGAGCAAAAAAAGACAGTGACAAAAATCATTGAAAATAATCATTGTTCACTTTATTAGGGTCTTATGTCTGGGAGATACCAGGCTTAACCAACTGGGCCTTTAGGAACATGTTCACTTGCTTGTAGAATGAGAACCATTTAAATCGGGGGAAGATTTTAGGTTGATTCTAAGCATTCCCAACTCTACTGCGGGCTTGGCTCTAACCCAGAAAACAGAATGAAAATCAGTCAGGCTTCTAGAATCTTAGGGTATTTTATTGGCCTTTTTTCCTGGGAGTGGATGACTTCATCATGAGCTCATTTCTTATGCATGAACTTTTGCCAAACCCATGTATCCTGGATGCTTTCATATTAACTCTCACAGTGGTTTCCTGTCTTTTCCCCTGACCTTTTCATTATAACCTGATACAACAAAATCAGCTGTTCCAGTGTTCAGATGACTGCATCCAATTAGATATTCCGTATTATTCTGTAAGACTCCTAGAGATGCCCAGGACCACAGGGCTCTGGACATGCATGTTAATGATTCCGCCAGGACCTTTCCTTGTATTCATTATTGTGTCCCATTGTCTGAGTCTTGCTTTTATTATATTGAAATTTTTTTTGCTATTGGTTTCATTGGTTCTTTGCTAAGTCATCTCCTGGCTACTGCTTTGGAACATATCTCACCTGTGAAGACTTCATTATTTCCCCTCTTATGTATTTAAAAATTTTTATTATGTAAATTTTTAGGGGCGCCTGGGTGGCTCAGTTGGTTAAGTGGCTGCCTTTGGCTCAGGTCATGATCCCAGGGTCCTGGGATCCCCTGGAATCGAGCCCGCCTTGAGCTCCCCACTCAGTGGGGACCCTGCTTCTCCCTCTCCCCCTGCTTGTTCTCTCTCTCTGTGTCAAAAAAAATAAGATCTTTAAAAAAAAGTTTTCAAAGAGTGTAGTGAGAGTATAGTATAATGAACTCAGGTATCTATCCCCCCGACTTCAAAAGTTAACGTTCTACTGTTATTTTATCTCTACTATTATTTATCTCTTGTCACCTACTTCTTGTTGTTGCTGTTCTTTTTGTGCTGGGGTATTTAAAAGCAAATCACAGATGTACCATTTCATTTGCAGATATTTCAGCACATACCGCTAACAGAGAAGTATTTTTTCATAGCTATTTTTTTTCATCATACTCAACAGAATTAATCATTTATTGATATCCTCAAATATTTAGTCTGTGTTCCTTTTATTTTTTCTTACAATGTCTTTTAATGGTTGGTTGGTTTAAATTAGGATTCAAACAAGGTCCGTTCACTGCATTTGGTTAATAATTCTCTTTATTTCTAATAGTCTTCCCTACCCCTCGCTCTCTACCTCTGTTTTTTCAGAATGACTTAACTATTTGATAAGAATTTCCCACATTCTGGTTTTGGCTGATTGACTCCTTTTGTTGTTTAATACATTTAATACAGATTTCCTAAAAACTGGTAGTTAGGTAGTTAGATTGATGTTTGGTTTTCTTCTCCTCGGCAAGAATATGCTATAGGTGGTACTCTTGCTTTCTGTGACAGCAGACATGATGTTCATTGTTCTCCTCTTACTGAGCTTAATGATTGGCCAATGGGTTACATAAAAATTTTGGCAAACATTACTGATCGTGGCCTAGATCAATTTTTTATTAAGGCTTGCAAAATGGGGATATCCTAATTCCCTTTTTCTTTCTGCTTTTATGAACTGTGATTCTTGTGTAAAAGAAATATTTTCTCTCATCAACTATTGGAGTGCCCTGAAGTAGTTCAGAAAAATCATCCCCTTTTTTTTTTTTTTTAATTTATTTACTTGACAGAGAGAGATCACAAGTAGGCAGAGAGGCAGGCAGAGAGAGGAGGAAGCAGACCCCCTGCTAAGCAGAAAGCCCAATGCGGGGCTCGATCCCAGGACCCTGGGATCATGACCTGAGTCGAAGGCAGACGCCTAACGACTGAGCCACCCAGGTGCCCCAATCATCCCCTTTTTTACCTAGTGGAAATTGTTATCCTGATAAACCAATTCACAACACTCAACCTTTTCCTTTTCTATATTTGAAACCTTGGCGCTTTTCACTCCTGTACTTTTAAGTACCTTTTTTTATTAAACCATTTCAGATTTCCTCAAATAAATGCCAGATGTATAAAAACTTAGTCAACAGATACTGTATACCTAATGTGTGCAGGGACCTCTATTGGGTACTAAACAACGGTAAACAAAGTACAGTCTCTGCCTCAAAGAGCTTATAGTCAGACTTTGGACCTCTGCCTTTTATAACTATACAAAATCGTGCCTCTGGAGTTGGGCTGTACAGAGAGAATGGGAAGGGTGACAGACCAATAAATGGGCAATTTTTATACAGTGTAGTAAGTACTAGTCTTGGGGGACATCAGGGAATAAGTTTCAGAGTTTAAGACCTGAGGGATGAATAGCAGTTATCTTGGTGGATAAGTGGGAGGGACTGGAAGAAAAGAAGAGGCATAAAGGTAGTGTGTACAAGGGAAGGTAAGGTAAGGGAGCAGGGCACAACTGTGGAACCACAAAGGCTTGAGGAAGATGGAATGTGGAATGGGAAGTGAGAGCAGGAAAGATAAGCTGGTTTCTCTTTTGAAGGGCCTTCACTTCAAGGACATGATTTTTTTAAAATTTTTCTTTAAATTTTGTTTAAATTTCTTTATATTCCATCTTATTAAATTCTACTGTATAAATAACCTCCATCCAAATTGAGATCACCAAGTAAATCTATCTTCCTCCCAAGAATTTATCTGTATATATTTTACTAAGCCAAATTTTTATTCTGAATTTCACTGTTATTCTTATCTCATTCTCATAATAAAACGGAACTGAAGTTTATCAATTATTGTACAGAACCGCCTTTCAACAGAAAGCCTTGGATGTAGAGTAAAAAGTTTCTTAGCTTCCGCCCTCTTGGAGTCTTAGGCTTGTCTTCCTTCATCATAGGATAGGTATCCTTTTAAGCCCTGGGAATCCCTGGATTCCTTTTGAGTGGGTTCTACCTCTCATGTAGAACTCATTGGGAATAGCTTCCCATTCCTCTTACCTCTACTTGAGCGAGCGTTCTGCCTGTACTTTGGACTAACACTGACTGATGTAAGATTTTTGGTCCCACCATTTCTGATGTTTCTGTAAGTATAGTTGCCTCTAGCACAGATAGTAAGGACGTGACTACACAAACAATAGTTTGGCTTATGGACTCAGGATCTTTTATTGCCATAGTGAAAATGCCAGCATCATGAAGCGGCCAAAATGCTGTCCCAAGGCCAGGATATGGAGGAAATCTATCAGTCTACACGTGTCTCTTGCTTTGGAGCTAGATAGCCTTGGCTCACCCTGGCTATGTATTCCCCACTCCCACTCATAAACCTTTTCCTTAGTACAAATTCTTTTTCCTGTTATTCATTGGTATCCTGTTCCAGATTTGGTTTTAATCTTTTACAGTTACTAAACCAAGGAGAATTAACCGAAAGCCAGACATGAGCATGGACACTGACTCCTGGAAGAGCAGCTCTGTCTGATCCCAGAGTGCACATGGCGGGAACAGGATGCTTCTGGCTCGTGGTCTGCCAGAATCGGAATGAATCTGTGGACAGGACCCCGCTCCTGCCTCTGTTCATCTTCCCTGACATGGAAGATAAATGTGGGAGAGTTTCTCTTCAAACTACATCTGATCCAGACAAGGGAGAAAGCAGTGAATGTGGGCTGGGTAACTGTACCTACCTCTCTCCCCACTACGAAATTTTGGGATGGACTTCTCCCAAAAGGGAATTTGATTATGTGTTGGCTGAAATTTCTTCAGTATGACTGTTGAGAAGGGATTTTCCTTTGAAGAATTTTCATCCCAGACTGAGCTCTCTTTTCACATGGATCAACTAAGTTCTGTCACCAACCATAAAACTTCACCAAGAAGTTGAGCTTTCAAGATGCCTTGTTGCTTTGGAGAAGGGAGGGATGTCAGTTCTGTTGTGGCATTCTCCCTTTAGCAACCTGAGTAAGAGACTCTCTGCCGCTGGGTTGCAAACAAATAAATTACTTGAATCCCAACTTGGCCCGGGCTGAGGTACTATCTTGTCATATCCACTTCTACTTGGTCACTTTGCTTTCTTTGTTTATGGAATATACAGTAGCATGTTACAAGGTTTTTGGTTTTTGTTTTTTTAAAGTTAAATACCACATGATTCAGAGCTTCAGTTGTTTTCCCTTTAAATAAACGAGACGGCCCAGTCAGTTCTTTGGTTCCTTGTTTTGGACAAAACATATTTTCTTAGAGAGGAGATTAAGAAAATAGTTCAGGCTTTCCCTTTAAGAGAGGGCACAGATTTACCCTTTGGATTCCATGCAGGTAAAACTGAGCTCAGGAGTCTTGGGGAACAGGACATGAGCATCTTCCTCTCTAACTAGAAAGCCTAGATAGTAGTTATCCTCTACTGCTAGTAGACTTCTGTCATCACCAAAAGGGGCCATGTCTGAGTCTGGAAAAATGGCAATAATAAGATACTTTTGAATTTTTCCAGGAGGTTAAGCAAAAACAAAAACATGAGAAATGTGCTTCTGTTATGAGTAGGCACTCTTGCCATCATCCTGTCTTTACAGCTGATAGAGAATATCTAATCAGTCATTGGTGAGAAGAAGAGGGTTCCAGAGATCACTTACTAGTAGAAAATAATGGCTGTCAGAGAATTTTCACATTTATTTAAAATGAACCTCATGCTGACACATACACACCATGCACACAGTAGCATATTCTAAGAAGATAACAGGACAGAATTAACTGCTGTAATATAGTTCTTAATATGTTAATGACATGCATAATCATCCTTTGTTATGTAGACTGAGTTCATGTCACTTTCTTGTATTCTTAAATTGCCAGTTTTTACTTCCTGTAGCCTTACTTTTATACTATAGCATGGTTCTTAATTGGGAATATTTTTTGCCTGACCCTGCCCCACATGGGGCAATATCTAGACTAGACATTTTTGTCTGTCACAACTGGGGACAGGGAGTTACTGGCATCTAGTGAGTAGAAACCAGGGATGCTGCCAAACACCCTACAATGTACAGGGCAGCTCCCTCTCCTGACGCCCACCACAGACTCCTCTGGCTCAAAACGCCAATAGTACTGAGGCTGAGAAACTCTGTAGCAAACGTTGCAAGCTTGTCATTTCCTGCAAGTATTTTGTTACTCCCATGCAATATTTCTAAGTACTTTTTAAATTAGTTGCCAACATGCAAATTTCTGGCTTCTCCTGAAAGCTTGGTTGTCTTGGCAATTCTGGGCCTGCGTTCTAGCAGAGACTCTAGTCTCTACTGTCTCCTGCTATCTTATACCCAGCGCATGTGGTCCGTTTGTTTCCTAACTAGCCCCTTGTAGGCATTTGGGCTTGTGCCCCCTTTTTAAAGTAGGAGGCACAAAACAAGAATGCTTTACTCAGCTCTGATCCCTCTGCCCTGAGGTTTTTCACTTTGATTTACTTAAACCATTCATTCCCTGTTTGTTATCTTTTTTTTCCCCCAGCTACTTCTCTTTTCCCCATCCTCCAAGAGTAGCCATTGACTCAGAAGCCAAGTTTTGCCTGCCGTGACTCAACCCCAAGTTAGTTGGTTAATATTGAAAAGCAGTTTTTAAGTGTTACTGATTAAGCGAATGATTTGAAATTATCTAGCAATTCATAAGACAGCTCTTCCAGTTCTTTCTTGGGGCTTGTAGGCTGTTGTAGAAATTCTTCTAAATCCTGCTGTGGATTTCTGGTGCTGAGTTTTGTAGTTTCATGGGTGCTACAGAATAAATTAAAGCATTATGAAATAAAATGTTTTCAATTAAAAGCATTATGTAAGGCTGAAGGATGGTTTCAACATGTTCATTATTTTATATGGGGTGTAAAGGGAAATTTCTAGGGGGAAAACTGGGATAGGAATTAGGGGAGGGGCCATTAGGATTTAAGAAACAAAACAAAGTTGAGAATAATGGTGATACTATGCTTTTCTCCCCTTCACTTATATGATACCTATGGAAGGGTGCTGCTAATGAGTTACTTTTTTAAAGAGTGCTAGAATTTAACAAGCCGTGGTGACCATGCTGAGGGGGAAAAGGCTTTGATTGTTCAGGATAGTATAGCTTTTATTGTGGCTCAATATAGGTTTTTATCTTCAGCTATTGAAACAAAATAAAAAGTGCTAGAAAAATAGTTTTATCATTTTATAGTAAATAAAAATATACATTGGGGCACCTTTATACCCACAGACACACATACATACATTTGTTCCTCAAAAAGTGAAGTGGAAAAAAAAAAAAAGTGAAGTGGAAATATTTTTGACTGATGGCCCTGGAACTAGAATTGGAAAAATAATTTGTTTCAAATTGAAGGAATCTACAGCCCGTATACAATGGTTATATTTTATTCACAACTGCACTCTTCTGCCAATTTAAATGTGTTATGTGGAGATCTCTGGGTTAGTATTCTACACATACAAGGTTGTGATCCCAGAATACACGAGTGGTGGCATTAGGAGGGATGACAGTTTGAGAGCTGTGGATAATAAGGAGCATCTGAGATTACCTGGGACAAGCACGGACTTCTGACTGCTCCCGCCGTTGTACAACCCCGCTGCCCTGACCCTTGTTCCTCACAAAGTCTTCATCCAGCCCAGCCTGCTTCAGGGTGTCTCGATACCGTTGTTCTGCAGCTCTCCTGGCAAGGTCCTGTGGAATGGAAATTAATCTGCTGTAGCTGTCTTGTGAATTACCAGGTAATTCTAAATCACTTGCTTAATCTGTATGCCTAAAATTGTCTCCTACCCCAACGCCCCACCAATGTGCATGAAAATTTCTTAGAGCCTTTTCTAGCCTTAAAGTGCACAGGAACTACTGGAAGATCTTGTTATTAATATAAATTCTCATTTGGTAGGTCTTAGATAAGGCTCACAATTCTGTATATTCTAACACTCCCAGGAGATGCCAACAGTTGATTTGGGAGCCATACCTTTGAAAAGCAAAGATTTATATTTTTGGAAGACCAAGTGAGACTCAAATGGACTTAAAGACAGTTTAAGATTTAAAAACAACCAGGGGGCGCAGTTGGTTAAGCTTCCAACTCTTGGTTCTGGCTCAGATCATGGTCTCAGGGTCCTGGGACTGTGCCCTGAGTCTGGCTTAGCCCTCAGTGCGGAGTCTACTTGAGATTCTCTCTCCGCCTGCCCTTTTCGCTCGTGCTTTCTCTCTCTCTCTAAAGTAAATAAATAAATCTTAAAAAAAATTTAAGAACCAAACCATCAACACTAAAATATATATTAAATAAACAAATTAAATATATATAAAAAAAGAAAAAAACCCGGGGCACCTGGGGGGTGGCTCAGTGGGTTAAAGCCTCTGCCTTCGGCTTGGGTCGTGATCTCAAGGTCCTGGGATCTAGCCCCCGAATCGGGCTCTCTGCTCAGCGGGGAGCCTGCTTCCCCCTCTCTCTCTGCCTACTTGTGATCTCTATGTCAAATAAATAAATAAAAATTTTGAAAAAAACCCAAAAAACAAAAACATTAAAAAAAAAAAGAACAAACCCACTAAAATATAACAAATAGGAAATAAACTGCACTAGTAACACTCTAAACAGGATAGATGGTCTGCCTGTGGACTAGGAAAATGTTATTGTTTTAAGCAGAATCATAATAGAGCACTTTGTATTTTTCCTAGAGTGGTGAAAGATCTCTTGAGATCTGAGAGTGAGCTTTGCTTGAAAAAAATGAACATAAAGAGGAAAGGGCATTATGAGAGACTTGAGCAATGCAAGTTGCTAAGTAAACCCAAAACCATCCAGCTTGTGTGAGTCTGTGTGTGGTATGTATCAGGGTGGGGAGGAGTGTACCTGGGAAATGCCTAGATAACACACTGGCTGTAAGACGGAGATGACGTCCTGCAGCTGAAATCGGGTCACTAGGAAACCCCAACTTTTACCTGAAACTGGAAAGAAGACAGATCTGCAGAGCCTGATAGAACCCCAAACCCCTGGAGACGGTGGCCTTTCTGAGGCCATTCAGACACCTCCAGAGCTTCCTTAGGGAGAGCAGATCTCAACTGAGTCCAACTTCCCTAAAGGTCTAGAGAACACCTTAAAATGATTCTTCCATCCTGAAAGCCACTTAATCTGAAAAGGGCTTTCTAGGGTGCTTGTGAACATACCAACATCTGGAGACCCATAAATGTGCCACAGCTCTAGAGGCTGGGGATGAGCCAGCACCACAGGGCGAGAGATGATGTTAGTAAGTTAAAGATCGTCTCACTAACACAGCCAAATAACTGGGTATGTGGGATTTAACCCTCACTGTGATTCAAACTGAAAGCTAGACTGTAGCAAACACTCCAGGAAGTGAAATACTTTATAAATGCCTTTGGAGTCCAGTCTTGGATGACATCAGTCCAAGCAACATTCACCACTGCACCATTTATTTGGGGGGGGATGGTAGTTAATAAAACAGGTCTAATTTAAAATTTTTTAAATATTTTTTTAATTTATTTGACAGAAACACAGCGAGAGAGGGAACACAAGCAGAGGGAATGGTAGCGGGAGAAGCAGGCCTCCTGCCAAGCAGGGAGCCTGATGCGGGGCTCGATCCCGGGACCCTGGGATCATGACCTGAGCCGAAGGCAGACACTTAACGACTGAGCCACCCAGGCGCCCCTAAAACTGGTCTAATTTAGAACCTATCTCAGCCCAAGGAAATATTTAATACCCAGATATTAAACTGTTCCATCATGGGGACGGCTGGGTGGCTCAGTCAGTTAAGTGTCTGCCTTTGGCTCAGGTCATGAGGTCCTGGGGTAGAGTCCTGCACTGTGTCCTGCATCAGGCTTCCTGCTCAGAGGGGAGCCTGCTTCTCCCTCTCCCTCTAACCCTGCCCCCACTTGTGCTTTCCCTTGTCTCTTTCTCTCTTTCTGACAACCTTTAGAAAAAAATTAACTGTTCCATCATTTTTAAGAACGCTTTCATCCAAGACTGAAAGAAAATGAATGATGGTTTAGTTTTTTTTTTTTTTAAGATTTTATTTATTTGACAGAGAGAGAGATCACGAGTAGGCAGAGAGGCAGGCAGAGAGAAGGGGGGAGAAGCAGACTCCCCGCTGAGCAGAGACCCTGATGCAGGGCTCAATGCCAGGACCTTAAGGATGCAGGGCTCAATGCCAGGACCTGAGCCCGAAGGCAGAGGCTTTAACCCACTGAGCCACCCAGGCGCCTCAATGATGGTTTAGTTTTACCTTGGTAACTTGTTCGAAGAGATAGGGCCTTGTCTGTATTCTCTTCTTCATTTCTTCCAATTCTTTCTTATACTCTTTTGCTCTTTTACGGTCATTGTTCCTGGAATTAAGATTTTTAGAATGAATTCTATCTCTTTCCAATCTGGAATACTCTTCACTCCAATTAAGCAAAGTAATTCCCGAGGTCATTGTAAATTCCTCACTGTGCCTAGCAAAATCCTTGAGTGTGTGCAGTTATAGGAATCTACTCTAATAACTCCATTTTGCCATTTTTCAAGGCTAATGATCTGTTGGATCCCAAGATCCAACACCCTTTGGTGTCAAAGGCACCCTTTGGTGTCAAAGGCACCCTTTCACATGGAGGACACTGACCGATTCTCTTTCAGCTTTGCTTTGAACACTTCCTCCAGGCTTTGATGGGGATCCATGGCTTTGGCACGCAAGGTCACAGATTTAGACATCTCTTGACACTTCTTTTTGTGCATCTCCAACCACTGAGTACTCTCATCTGCTTTGTCCTTTTTTTCAAGTGAACTTCTAAAGAGAGGAGGCAAAAACCAGACAGATGACCATCTTGAGTATATTTAAAAGCAATCTTAATTACCTCTCCAGGAAGTAAATGGTGTTTTCTATGAAGGGCATTTCAGAAAGAATAGGATTCTGAGATTGGCAGGTAAAGCCTTCCCAGCACTATGGGCACAGTGATCTGCCCCAGGAGAACTTCATTAATTGAACTGAAAAACATATGAGTTAAAATATCCTTACACTCATGCTTGTGGCCTGCCTGGAAGCGAAATGGTACTAAGAGCTACCATTTGCTGAGCTACCTACTCTGAACCAAGAGGAGAAAGGAATCAAGTGCTTTATATCCATTATATTCCTAGCTGCCCTATGAGGTAAGAACTGTAAGCCCCTCTTTTTACAGGTGACGAGATCGAGGTTCAGAGAGGGTAAGTCACTTACTCAAAGCTACCCAGCATGCCAGTGGAGAAGCCAAGATTTGAACCAGGATGTCTGATTCCCAAGCCTCTGCCCTTGACCACTGTGCTGGAAGATGTCTGAATTCATGGGCCCTTGGGAATAAAATCTACGTTTTCACAGAGAATGGAAAATAGGCCTCTTTCCATGCACAGTTTGGGGTTAACTTACAGCACTTAGTTTGTGTAAGTATCATTTGACAAGGTACTACGGAGAGTTCTACAAAAAGAAAAAACAGTGAAGACTCTTGCATGTGGATATTTACATTCAAATGAACAGATTAGGAAGGAAGGCATGAAAGTTGAGTCTGCCATTCTATCCAACTCCCAGTTGCTGGGAAGCAGATATGGATACCCCCTACGGGTGCGAGCCTCCGATATCCCCTAGGGGTGCGAGCATCCAGTTCATAAGGCCTACCTTACTGGGGCCTCAGGATACTGATGCATTTAGCCTTCCTTTAGAAACTGGACGAAGAAGGGAGTAACCCTCGGATTCTAAATATATTTCTAAGATCCCCGTTGCAGGTCCTAAAGAGCCAAGTAGGTCCTGTGTACCCCTCTGTGAACCCCACTAGAAAGCACTAAGATGCTAGGCCTCCCCCGGAGCTCAGCTGCTGGGTATTACCATGACCTTTCCCGCCAACTTCAGCCCAGAGGTCTAGTGGAGGAACTCTTGCTGGGGTGTTGGTTTGCTGAGAGCAATACCATACAGTCGGGTCAGTTAAAGAATTCAAAAGTAAGGAGACTCCTGCTTCCCAACCAACTTCTGATCGTTTCCCACAGATGAATCGCAGAGAATCTCAAATCCCTGTGGTGGCTGCCTTCTCTTTGTGACCAGGTCTGCCACCTGCCATCGTGCTTCTCTGAATTCCTGTTCCTAATGGCTCCTTCTTTCATCTGTGGGTCTTCACCCACATTCTTCTCTCTGGAACCTTCTTTCCAGCCTTCAGCTAATTCCTCATTCTTCAGAGATCTATTAAAGAGATCCCTGCCCCAGGCTGTCCAGTGCCCCCAGGTTTCCCTGTATTTCCCCACCGATGCACTTCTTGCAAAATATGGTGACTTCTTTGCTTTTCTGTATTTCATACTAGCTATTAAACTAGAGGTTCCATAAGGTATCTCCAGCCTTAACATTGTAACTGGCACAGAGTAAGTTGCCTGTGAATATGTGCTGAACGATGGCCAGGTGTTCTCCAGCACTACGTGGGGAGGGTTACGTGTGTTCCTGTCCTGATCAGAGTTCCCTTCCACCCCTACAGGTCTCCCTGATAACCAGAGAAGAGGCCTAGCAGCAGGATGGTTTCTAGCACTGGGGTCAAGATCCAAGCGCTGACCACTGATCTCCATCCTAGGCCAAGATCTCGGGCCCGACCACTCACCTGACTGCAGATTCCCTCTTCCTGGTGGCATCTGTGATGTGCACAGGGAGGGTGTTGGCAGAGAGCGAAGCGAGGCCACTGAGGGAACGGCTCCGTGGCAGGGGTGTGGCTGGTGGCTGTGGAGAGTCCTGGAAGAAACAAAGGTTGGTATCGATGGGACAGCAGTGTGTGATTTTCTATTCTAACTAGGATTCAACCTCAGTGGAGAACTAGTCAGACCGAGGGTCTTTTTTTCCCCTCTTGGATTATGGAAACAATAATGAGTTTATTACCAGGCCTAGAGTTGGATATCAATCCTGAAGTTTTAAAATCAGATGAGAAGAGTTGTTTTAGAGTTGATATAGGGTTGTGAGCAATTGATCCCAATTCCCTACTTTCTAGACTTGCTTGGACTTATTTCTACAAAATTCCTTTAGAAAAGTTTCCTCTTAGAAGGAAAGTATTCTTTTTTTTTTTTTTCTTTTTTTTTTTTTTTTTCTTTTTTTATTTTTTTTTAGAAGGAAAGTATTCTTATGGTTCTAAGTTTATAGGAACTGTGGAGCTTACAGCCAAGCCAGTGTTTTATTTTTTAAGTTTCTAAAATTTAAATTCAATTGATTAACATATAATGTATTATTAGTATTATACTAATACTAATAATAGTATAATAATATATATATATTATTATATATAATAATAATAATATAATTAGTATTATAAGTCAATGACTTATCAGTCTTCTATAATAAGCCAGTGTTTCTTTCTAATTTTTTAAATTTATTTTTCAAGATTTATTTATTTATCAGAGAGAGAGAGCGAGAGCACAAGCAGGGGGGCGGCAGGCAGAGAGGGAAGCAGACTCCTCGCTGAGCAGGGAGCCTGATGCAGGACTCGATCCCAAAGCCCTGGGACCATGAACGGAGCCGAAGGCAGACCCTTAACTGATGAGCGACCCAGGCGCCCCTGAGCCAGTGTTTTTTTTTTTTTTTTTTTTAAAGACAAGAAAATGTCATGAGAAGTGCCTCCCGTTGAGACTAGCCTGCCTGCTGGGTCCCAGGCACCCACCCTCCTGCAGCTGCCTGGGCTCTCACCCTTCTCCCTCCGGACGTGGTGGCATCACAGGGCCGCGGAGCGCGACGCAGGCTGCCGGTTCTCAGCAAGAAGGGCTTGTTGCGAGTCACCTCTCTGGTGTCTCTCCTCTTCGAAGCTCTTCTCTGGAAGGCCTTGTAAAGGCCCTCGTAGTCAGGGACAGCAGGATTCACACGAGGCTGGAATCCGAAGTCCGTGTGCAGAAACGCAAGCTTTTCTTTCTGGGTTCGGGTAGCTGTGCGCGGCTGTGGTCCAGCCCGGCTGCCGGAGGGGGCGACAGGGGAGGAGGCCTTCTGGAGCATGTCTAGGGCTCTCATCTGGATGCGAATTTTCCTGAAGAGTTCCGCTTCTGTGGAGAAAAAGTCAGGGTGGCGATGTGTGAGAGGGGACCCCGCCTCATACCTAAAGGTTTGGAGAATGTTCCCTGTGAAGCCCTAGCAGTAGCGTGCCAAGGCTGACCGACAGCTTCTGCAGGAATTTTGGGCAGATGCTGACTTCATATGGGAAGCTCCACGTTGGCCAGGAGAGGTGTGCTGACACCACAAACAATGGCAAACCCTACAGATCAGCTTGCTTTGTCTTTTCTGGAGAGTTCGTTCAGAAACATTGGCCAGGACTTGGCTGCCAGGTACAGTAGGCTGCAGAGAAAGCCACCACGGACACCACGGGCACTGACTGCTTTCTGTGGTTCCTTTTCAGAGGCAGAGCTGGTGGGGCAGGGCGGTCACACACACCCCGAGATCCCCCCGGCTCAGGGCAAGTCCCCGCTATCCACCCAGAGGCCCATGCTGTTGCCCAAATCACTCTTGCCTGCTGTCTCTGGTCAGACCCAAGTTCTGTGGCCTCTGCTCTTTAACCAAGCTCCAACCTGGCCTCTCCGCACCATCCCTGCTGCTCGTTTCACAGTCTCTCCACTAAACTGTTGACACATCCTACAGACCAGCACCCTCCAGCCTGTCCCTCCCCGCTTAAATGTCTCCACCACATCCGAGTGATCTTCCCAAGCTGCATATCTGATCCTGAGCCACCCGACTTAAAGCCCTTCAGTGGCTCCCGAGTGCCCTTGGGAGGAAGTTTAGACTTCCTCCCATGGCCTACAGGCTCCCAGGTCTGGCCGGTGCCTGCCTCTTCTCTCCCCTCCCTTGTCCCTTGGGTGTGTTCTGCTTCGTCTGAGCTCCGTGCTGTTCTCTCTGGTTCACTCTTCCTCTTCCTCCCTCTTCACATCCTTCAGGGGCAGCCTCAGTGCTCTCTTTCCCAGGGACTTTCCCTACCTGCTCCCACCGCCTCACCACATCCGAAGTTAGGTCACTCTGTCCTGTGCTCCGTGAGGGGGAAGGCTTTAATCCTTGCAAACCACTTGCCACATTTGTTGTTTTGTTATCTGGTGTCTGTCTTCCTCCCGTGTCCAACTCCAAGTCTGTCTATTCCGCACAGAGTAGTGCCTGGGACTCGGCACGTCACTGGATGAGTAAAGCCTGAGTCCTCTCACCGAACCCCATTTCTTGAAATGAGGGAGGCGTGGGAGCTTCCCTTGGGGGCAACTGGTGGTGGCGCTGGCCTAAGCTGGCCCTTGGGTGTCTCACTGGTTCTGCTGATGCGCTCGTGTCCTGAGAGCGGCCTCAGGACCTGGGGAATGCCGCGGCCCCTCTCACGCCCCGCTCCTGCTGGGGCTGCCCCACTACAGAGACAGAGCCAGCGTTGTACCCCATGGCCTGCCCTGAGCGTGGCCTGGAGGCCGGGCTCCCGAGCAATGAATCTATCTCCCAGCCAGGCTGACCCCCGAGTCTAAGCCCCCACAGCTCCCCTCTTGGTAGCCCCAGGCAGCAGGCAGCAAGGTGGGAAGGAGGTCTTTACCCTGGAGTTTGTCCCCAAGGGCTGGCTCCAGAATGGACTTGGGGATCCTTCTGGTGGCCTTCTGCCTGGGGATCTTGGCCTCAGCCGTGGCAGCCAACTCCCTCTGTTTAGCGGCTTCCTTTCTCTGCTCCTCCTTCACGAGGAAGCTGAAGGGCTTCAAGGAGGAGAGGAGCAGTTCCTTCCTCTTCTGGATCCCTGCCTGCCTTCGGGCCTCGTTGCGCTCCGTGATCTCCTGGTAGAGGGGCAGGTAGACGTGTGCAGGCACGGGCTGTGCCCGGAACTGCCGGTGGCACTCGGCCTCCTCCTGCCCCTGCCGCTGGGCCTGCTTCCTCTCCTGCTCGAAGGAGGCAGGGGAGGCCAGCCACTGGGCCTTCTTCTGGGCCTCACGCAGTGTCATGCGGAACGGCCGGGGGACGGTGATGGACGAGGCCCAGGAGCTGATACTTCTGTGCTGGGAGGGAGGCCTGGAGCCTGGGGGCGGCTGGGGCTGACCCTTGGGGTCGTCGGAGGGAAGGCTGCTCAGGGAGCTGCAGCGCCTGGTGGAGCCACACCTGGGGGGAGAAAGCAGCTGCATGGAGGACACGTGGAGGACCGTCGCAGGCGGGAGGCTGGCCACTCCTGCTCGTCCTCGTCCTCCCTCTCAGGAGGTGGCAGCCAGCTTCTCAGCCTGGCATCGAAGCCCCACAGGCCTCTAAGCCTGTGCCTCTCTCAACTGGGCTTCCCTCCTTTCCCTCAGGCCATCTAGCAGCCCACTAGGAAGTCTTTTCTCACAACTGATTCACGATTTTTGCCACTTTGCATTCTAATATTTTCTATATTTTTCTTGTAAAGATTTTATTTTTTTAAACTAATCTCCCCAGCCATCCCGGGGTTCAAACTCACATCCCCAAGATTAAGAGCCGCTCACTTCACTCAGCCAGCGAGGCGCCCTGCATTCTGATATTTTCATACGGGTGGGAGAACAGTGCAATGGTACAGAGCAGGGCTTTGGAGTCCAACCCGGGTTCAAATCTCACTTCAAACAATTACCAGCCGTGTGACCTTAAGCAGGATTTGCTTGGGAGCTCAATTTCCTCATCTGGAGAATGGCAAAAATAGTATCTACTTACAGGGATAGTGGGAAGAGAAAATAAATACTAAATATTATATAAATGCAGTGTACATGCATATAACAGGGCGTGGCCAAGGTCAATGTACCAATAATGTTCCTTGTATTCTTGGGAGGGAGTGAGAAGGGCATCCCTTTAATCAATTCCAGTGCTTCCAGTGACTAAGGGTAACCCAAAGTGATTTAGGACGGCTAGATAGGAGTCAGAACACATTAGGCTCCGAAGGCTGATTCTGAGCTGGAGCCTGGGTAAGGGACAACTTGTAGAAGTGGTCTTTGCTTTACTGAGGAAGAAGATGAGGCCCAGAGTCATGAGGACTTGCCCAGAGTTGGGCATAAAGTGCCTTGCCTTACCTCGGAGATGGGGACTGGACCTGTGGCTTCCCCCTGCCTTCATCTTGGAAGAAACTCTCCAGGTCCTCATCTTCGGAGAAGTTTTCACCACTGTCTGGGTCAGACTGAAAAAGAGATTCCAACAGGCACCACCTGCCTTTCTGCTTTAGTACCTCCAGGGTCTCGTAAAAGCTCCCAGTTGAGTCAGAAGAATCCGAAAGCGTCAAGTCCTCTGGGCTGAGGAAGTCATCTAGTTTGCCAGCCCTGGGCAAAACCAGCCTGTCCCTAGACATCTCCTCTTCTGTCTCCGAGTCTGAGGAGGATTTGGGGGGAAATACCTACAGTGAAATAGAATAAACAGTGGATCAACTATCATTTCACATTTACTCAAAACATAACTGGTTTTTTTTTTTTTTAAAGATTTTATTTATTTGACACAGAGAGAGAAATCACAATCAGGCAGAGAGAGAAGGGGAAGCAGACTCCCTGCTGAGCAGAGAGCCCGATGCGGGGCCCGATCCCAGGACCCTGAGATCATGACCTGAGCCGAAGGCAGAGGCTCTAACCCACTGAGCCACCCAGGCGCGCCTCAAAACATAAGTGTTAATTTCACTTTGAGTAAGTCTCTGTATAGTAGGGACTGGGAAGGAAGAAAAATAAGACGTATTCCATGCTTTAAAGAAATTTCGCAAATTGGTATATGGGATGTGCTTGGTTGAAGGGCAGGGAAGGGAAGCAGATGGGTGTGCATTCTGCCCCCTGCCCTCCAGGAACCCCACCCAGACCTTGGCCACACTCTAGGCCTTGCCCTATTTGGGTTTTACCTCCTTGTTGCCAATCTTCTTCTTCCTGCTTCTCCTGTCTGCACCTCTGCTTTCCTCCTATTCTACCTAAGATCTACCGTGTTACTAGGAATGAATAATTAACTGGACAGATAATGTAGTCTAGCTGAAAGAACAATGTCATAGAAAGTGGGTTTAAATACTCCATTCATTTAGAAAATCTTTATTTGGTGCCTAATGTGCAATAGGCATTAGGCTGAGAATGAGTCAAACAAGGTCCCTACTCATGAAGCTTATATTCTGGTGAGAGGGAGACAGACAATATAAGAGGATAATATATTCAGTGAAAGTCATAAGCTGAGAGATTATACAGTGATGGAAGTGGTTTGGGGAAACTTTTTTTTTTTTTAAAGATTTTATTTATTTATTTGACAGAGAAGAGAGATCACAAGTAGGCAGAGAGGCAGGCAGAGAGAGAGGGGGAAGCAGGCTCCCTGCTGAGCAGAGAGCCCGATGCAGGGCTCCATCCCAGGACCCTGAGATCATGACCTGAGCCAAAGGCAGAGGCTTTAACCCACTGAGCCACCCAGGTGCCCTGGGTTTGGGGAAACTTTTCTTTTGATAAAAGCCCATCAGATAAAGAGCACTGGGAATAGTATCTATAATCAGAGTTAGGTTTATTAACTTGTTGGAGTACACCATGAAAAATTAAGGGAACTCTCATGGTGGGGACTTTCAGTAAGAGGGTGGGGTAGGACTTTTTTTTAGGGCTGGCTTGTCCTGAATGATTCTGGGGAGGAGAATGGATCTCTCTGTATCCACTCTGAATGGATGCGGTCATGAAGATGGTGCAGTTCAGTAAGTGAGTGACTTAGCAATTTTTATTCAAATTGTAACTAGAACAAAATGGGGCTGGGTAAGTAATTGATAGTTAAGCAGAAGGAGGTTTTAGGGGCTCCTCTGCCTACTGCTCTGTTTACTTGTGCTCTCTCTCTGTCAAATAAATAAAATCTTAAAAAAAAAAAAAATTAGGAGGTCTCGGTCTTTTTACAGGTACACTGTGGCCCTGTGAGAAACACTGTTTTCTGCTAATCTGCCGGCTCACCATAGCTGTGTCTGTTATAGTCTGCATTGTACTTTCTCAGTCCTGGGCTGATTTTTATTTTCTCACTGCAGAGGAGCTTTATACTGAACACCTGATTGATGAGAGGGAGCCAGCCTTGCTAAGAGCTGGGGTAGGAGGGTTCTGGGTTCAAGGAAAAGCAAATGTAAAGGCCTTGAAGCAGAAATAAACTTGCTCTTGGAGAGGTAGAAGGAGGGTCAGTGTGGCTGGAGGACAGTGGTATGAGATATCCTTAGAGAAGCAGGTGTGGGGCCAGGATTGGACTGGATAAGAGGACTGCTTGCTCCTAGGAATCAGTTGGAGGTAGGCTGCTACAGGCCTCCAGGTGACACTTGGTGATGATTCGCTAAGGTCCAGCTCTAATACTGAAAAGAACACTGGATTCTGAGTCAAAGAATGTGCTGCAGCCCTTGAGCTGCTACTGAGGAGCATGTGATCTTGGGAACAGATTTTAAAAATGACTTTATTGAGATATAATTCAGATACCATACAATTCATACAGTTCACTTACTGAAAGAGTACAATGCAGTGGGTTTTAGTATATTCACAGAGTTGTGCAGCCAACACCACCATCAGTTTTAGAGCATTTTAATCACCCCAAAGAAAGCCCATACCATTTAGGAGTCACTCCCAATTTTGTTTAGTCCTTCCAATCTTTCCCTCCCTGCCTGCCCTAAGCAACCACCAATCTACATTCTGTATGGATTCTGTGGCAAATTTCCTTTTTTCTTTTCTTTTTTCTTCCTTCCTTCTCTCTCTCTCTCTCTCTCTTAGATCTTATTTGAGAGAGCGAGAGAGCACAGGAGTGTGGGGGGAGGGGCAGAGGGAGAAACAGGCTCCCGGCTGAGCAGGGAGTCCGATGCGGGGCTCGATCCCAGAACCCTGGGATCATGACCTGAGCCGAAGGCAGGCGCTTAACTGACTGAACCACCCAGGTGCCCCACTGTGTCAAATTTCTTAGTCTCTCTGTGCCTCAGTTTTCTTTTCTACAAAATGGGGACACCAGAGTAGGTGACAGGATAAGGGAAAACCGAGGGCCGTCGCTGTGGTTCTATGAAGGGCCTGAAGTTAAGGCTCAAACCCTTAGGAAGTCCGCCGCCGGCGGGTCCGTAAACCAATTTTAATCCCACGCCCCTCCTCGACACGCCCCTGCCGTCTGTCTCCAAGGCAACGTCAAACAGTTTCCTCTCAGAGATTCCTTTCCAGGGCGCAGACCTAATTCCTCTCCTTCTCTTTCTCTCCTCACCTGACGGCTCCACTGAGCGCCGCCGGGGGCTCCCGCAGGCCTCCCGATGGTCATCTTCTCCGCGAGGCAGAGACGGAGGCGGCGGTGACAGCTCGGCTGCGGTGGCTGTACTAGCTACGCGATCAGGTTCCGCCCCCTTCAGGCTTTGGCCTCTGATTGGCGCCCAGGCGGATGCCTGAGCCTTTCCCCTTCCCAGGGAGCCTCTAATCTTTCCCGCCCACGTTGGCAAGGATCATTTTCTGATTGGCCTAGTCTTTGCGCGTTCTATTTCCGGCTCTGAGGCCGGGGGCGGAAGCAGCCAGTGATTGGAGAGCTCTGTTCCGGAAGTGCGGCAAAAGGCGGGCCTAGTGGTGCGCAAGAACGTTGCAGGTCAGCACCATGGCGGCCCGGCTGACTGCGAGCCGGTGGAGGGCTGCCCCTGCAGCTGCTGGGAGAGGCCCGCTGCTGTCCTGCCGGAGGTGGGCGGGCGCCAAGGCAGACACGGTGTACGATGTGGTGGTGTCGGGCGGAGGCCTGGTGGGTGCCGCTATGGCCTGTGCCTTGGGTAAGCGCAGCTGCAGGCAGGTGGCGGGGAGTGGGGCCGTAGAGGACTTGAGAGGACCGTGGGAGCCCTGAGCTCCTGGGCTCTTTCCCCTGCCGAGGAGCGTCACGGCAAGCGTTTGGCCCTTCAGGGTTCCGAAGGGTCAAAAGTGGGAGGGCCCTTAGGAATCTTAAATCCCGCCTGTTGTTATTTAGGAATGGGCTCAGTTGGAAGTAATTAGGCATTGTATCTGGCTAGGCGTTTTGCTTCTTTTAAAAAATAGCTTCTTTGAGATATAATTGCATACCGTAAGGTTCACCCCTTTAAGCATACAATAGTTTTTAAGTATATTAACAGGTTGTGCATCCATCACCACCGTGAACTTTAGAACATTTTTATCACCCCCAAAAGAAACAGGAACCAGTGAGCAGCCACTGCCCATTTCCCCGCCAAAGCTCCTCAGCCCTAGGCAACCACTTGGGAACTTTTTGTCTCTATGGATTTGTTTTTTCCTGACATTTTCATATACTTGGGATTCTGCTTAATGTCTTAAAGGTTCATCCAAGTTGTGTGCAGAGTACTTTTTATGGTTGAGGAATTCTGCATTGTGTGGATGTACTACATTTGGTTTATGCATTTATTAGTTGATGATGTTTGGGTTGTTTCCAGTTCGGAACTGTTCCGAATAATGCTATTAATTTGGCACAGGCTTTTGTGTAAACATACATTTTTGGTTGCTTGGATATATCCATTTCTGGGAGTGGAATTGCTGCATCACATACATGGTAACTCTGTGTTTTGAAGAACTGCCAAATGGTATTCCAAGGTGGCTGCACCATTTTGCATTCCCACCAGCAGTATATGAGGGGTCCAGTGTCTCCACAGCACTTCCTGTTGTATTTTTGTTTATGATCATCCTAATGGGTGTGAAGTGATATCTCCTGGTTTGATTTGAATTTCCGTAATGACTAATGATGTTGAATATCCTTTCAGACGCTTATTTGTATATCTTTGAAGAAATGCCTTTTCAGAACCTTTGTCCATTTTATTTTGATTTTTAAGGTAATTTCTTCTCCCAGTGTGGGGTTCGAACTCAGGAGCCACGCTCAAGAGTTGTATGCCCTGAGCCAGCTAGACACCTCCCTTTGCCCATCTTCGGCAATTTCTCTCTTTATTGTTGAGTTCTAATAGTTGTTTCTGTTTGGTTGTTTAACCTGGGTCCTTTAACAGCTAAATGATTTGCAAATATTTTCTCATTTTATAGGTTGCCTTTTCATATTCTTGATGGTGTCCTTTGAAACACAGTTTTTAATTTTGATAAAGGTTCCAACTTGTCGAGTTTTTACCACTTATACTTTTGGTGTCATATCTAAGAAATCATTAGCTAACCCAGAGTCATGACGATTCATTCTTGTGTTCCAAGAGTCTTGAAGTTTTAGCCCTTGGATTTAAGTCTGTGATCAATTTTGAGTTAAACTTTGTGTGTAAGGTGAAGTAAGGACTTTGCTTTTATGTGTATAGTTTAGTCTGGTTCACTTCACTGTGATGGAGATACTGGTTTCATATTTTATGTGAGGAAACTTGCTTAGCAAGGTTAAGTAAGGACCAGAGTCTTAACAAGCCAACTGGTAGTAGACTCAGTACTTGAACCCAGGCCACCAATCTTCAGATTTTATGCCTTTTTTTTTTTTTTTAAACATTTATTTTTCTGAGAGAGCATGTGCACGCATAGGGGGCGGGTGTGGGAAGAGAAGAGGCAGAGGAAGAGGGAGAAAAGGAGACTTCCTCTGAATGCAGAGCCTGATGCAGGGCTGGATCCCAGGACCTTGAGATCATGACCTGAGCCAAAATCAAGGGCCAGATGCTCGAGTAACTGAGCCACCCAGACGCCCCCAGATCTTTTGCTTTTAACAATTGTATAGTGACTTGCAGAAATTGGATCTGAGTTTTCTGGCCTCACAAATTAAAGATCACTAATAATATTAAAGTCTTTGTTGACTTAAAAATAAGGTGTGACAGCCACATCTCCCTTAGAGTGGTTCCCTTTTGGGATACTGGTGGGAAACAAAGCTTTGTATGAACTAATCCGCTTGAGTCTCAAAGTAATTATAAAAAACATAGTCATCAGGGGCGCCTGAGTGGCTCAGTGGGTTGAAGCCTTTGCCTTCGGCTCAGGTCATGATCTCAGGGTCCTGGGATTGAGCCCCACATCAAGCTCTGCTCAGCGGGAGCCTGCTTCCCTTTCTCTCTGCCTGCCTCTCTGCCTACTTGTGATCTCTTTCTGTCAAATTAAAAAAATAAAAACAAAAAACTTCGTCATCAATTATTGAGTTCTTATTATGAATAGGCATCTTTTAGAATATTTTGCATAGCGGTGCCTGGGTGGCTCATTCGTTAAGCGTCGGCCTTTGGCTTAGGTCATGATCCCAGAGTCCTGGGATTGAGCCCCACATCAGGCTCCCTGCTCAGCGAGAAGCCTGCTTCTCCCTCTCCCACTCTGCTTGCTTGTATTCCCTCTCTTGCTGTGTCTCTCTCTGTCAAATAAATAAAGTCTTTTAAAAAAAATTTTTTTTAAGGATTTTATTTATTTGAGAGAGAATGAGAGTGAGGGAGTATGAGAGGGGGAAGGTCAAAGGGAGAAGCAGACCCCCTGCTGGGCAGGGAGCCTGATGTGGGAATCATGACCTGAGCTGAAGGCTGTCACTGGAACAACTAAGCCAGCCAGGTGCCTTAAGTCTTTATTTATTTATTTATTTATTTTTTAAAAGATTTTATTTATTTATTTGACAGAGAGAGATCACAAGCAGGCAGAGAGGCAGGCAGAGAGGCAGGCAGTGAGAGAGGGGGAAGCAGGCTCCCTGCTGAGCAGAGAGCCTGATGCTGCTGCGGGGCTCAATCCGAGGACCCTGAACCTGAGCCAAAGGCAGAGGCTTTAACCCACTGAGCCACCCAGGCGCCCCCAAAGTCTTTTTTTAAAAAAGTATTTTGCATAACATTTTTACTTAATCTTCATAATTTTTGGGGGGGCTGCAACAAGGTGGTTTTATTGAAGCACAGGGACAGGACTTGGCAGAAAGAGCTGGGCTGGGCTGGGTCACGATCTTTTTTAATTGAAGTCTAATTGACACGAATTGCATCCACTTAATCTTGATTGTAGATTGTGCAGATAAGGAAGTTAAAACTCAGGTTAAGTAACTTGCACTCAAAAGTTGGTAATTGGGAGATACAAAGCCTTTTTGAGACACAAAACTCTCTGGCAGGTATATATACCTTTGCTTCCTGACAGCCATTTTGGTTGTACCTACTGGTCACTGGGCTAAACTAGTGGTTCTCAAGCTTGAGTGCATTGAAGAATCACCTGGGGTTTGTGTTTTCTTTGGAGCTGTTAGGTAACTGAGGCACATATAGAAAATTCAAAGGGGATTTTGAGTTCTGAAATACAAAGGGTATAGGGCATACAGCATAAAGGGTGTAAAGTGAGAATTCCATTTTTTATTTTTACCACCCAGTTCTTGAAGACAGTCACCCATTACCAGTTTGTGGGGCATATTTTAAAATACGAGGATTCCAGGTTTCACTTCCCGTGACTAATTGGGTTTACCCAGGTGGGGCCCAGGAGCCTGTACTTTTAACAAATACCTCCAGAGATGGATGCCCAGAGATCACACTTTAAGCAGTGGAAGAACATAATTTTTTTTTTTTTAAAGATTTTATTTATTTGACAGAGAGAAACACAGCGAGAGAGGGAACACAAGCAGAGGGAATGGTAGCGGGAGAAGCAGGCTTCCTGCTGAGGAAGGAGCCCGGTGTGGGGCTCGATCCCAGGACCCTGGGATCATGACCTGGGCCGAAGGCAGACGCTTAACGACTGAGCCACCCAGGCGCCCCAGAACATAATTTTCTTATAGTGACTTCTTAACTTTTTATATAATTTTGTATGATATGTACCTGGAAAAATTTCTAGTCTTACTAAAACTTTAGTGTTAATATTTGTATTTAACTTTTTTCCTTCCTGTTTGTTCTTTGTCTTACGCTCTCCTCCAACGCCTCAAGGAAGGAGTGCGGCAGTGCTTTCTTTTATAAACTTCAACAGAGAATTCTGTATTATAATTGTTTCTTTTTTCCGTCTCTGCCATAGAAGTATAAATCCTCAAAGTCAAGACCGACTTTAAACAGAATGCAGAATTCTCTACATAAATCTACAAAAGAAAGGTCAGGGGCCGGAGTACACTGGGTTGTGACAATTTCTGCTCTAAGTCAAAACTACCAAACACAGGTTTGGTAGAAAGAAAATTCACATACTGGCCAATTTCCTAAAAAAGCAGAGAAAATAACAAATGTTAAATGTGAAAGTTGAAGCTCTGGAAGGTTTGGAATCTTTTTTTTTTTAAGATTTTGTTTATTTAGTTGACAGACACAGCGAGAGAGCGAACACAAGCAGGGGGAGTGGGAGAGGGAGAAGCAGGCTCTCTGCTGAGCAGGGAGCCTGATGTGGGGCTCGATCCCATGACCCTGGGATCATGACCTGAGCCGAAGGCAGACTCTTAAGGACAGCCACCCAGGTGCCCCATCAATGTTCACTTAATTTTAGACAGCTGCTTTAAAAGTGGAAGTTTTTCAGTAGGTTCTTCATGTTTCCCCTTAATTTGTTTTCCTTGATTCTTCTACAAACTCACATGAGTTTATGTTTCAGGCTTGAAACATTTGTATTTCCCGCTCACATTGTTATTTGTAAATTGCATTCTGTAGTATTTTTTTCTTCAAATGAGTTTTCTAAAATGTTACTTGAAATAGCTAAAAAATAAAATATTGAACCTGACTCTATTTTATAATGTTTGGGAATATTTTTTTCCTATTAGTTCCCTTGTCTCATTTAACAAAAATGTCCATTGGGTATCTATTTTATGGATTGAGGAGATAGAGCGTTTGCTGCCGGGAATATTAGCCATAAGAAAAGAAATGGTTACTGTCCCCAGGGAATTTAGAATGTAGCAGAGGAGAAAGATTTGTAAATAACTAACAGAAGGGATTCTGAAATGAAAGCTCCCCTAGAGGTAAGGCCGCCGACTGCTGGGGGAGGAGACGCGCAGAGCCGTCTGAACGCGCCGGGGAGGGGAGGCTCGAGTGTTAGGATCCGAGGGAGGAGGTGGCCGGGGGTGGAGCCGACACTGGAAGGTGTGGAGGTGCGATGGACCAGAAGGCAGTCCTCCGAGGAGGAGGAGCCGTGGCTGTTCCCATCCTCCGGTGCAAAGCTGCCGCACAGCAGGGCGGGGGAGGGGGGGTCACGAGAACATGGAAGTCTTGGTGCAGCTCGCCACCTGTTCACCAGAGCGACCTTGACTTTCACACTCCCTGGTTGGCATCTTATAATAATGCCACTCTTTAGATTCCAGCAAATGGGCGGTTGTCATCATTACTAAGTAAAACCTACAGTGTTTCTAATAATCCTGTCACATTTTTTTCTTTCTTGGCTGCAGCCGCTCCCTGCTTACTGTTTCCCTGTTTCCCTGGGACACCGTGGAGGGACTGTGTCTGGGCTGCAGGCACCCAGTAACAACACCCAGTAACTTCCCTTTTTACTTCCCTATACTGATGTTTGAGGACCAGATTTATAGGTACAATTGACGTATTTGGGCGGCTCCTTTTACAAATAATTCTTTATCCTTGATTTAATCTCGAGGCCACAACAAATTTTGCTTATTAAATATTCCATTTTTCTGTTGAACAGGATTTGTAATTTTTAGTGACTTAACAGTTTAAACATTAGAAATATCTGGTGTCTAAATACTTCAGCCTTTCTCTTTTACTTCATTCTTCCTTTCTAGGGAATTCTACTGGCTCCTTGTGAGTTTTGTTATTATTTGCTTCTTTGCACATCGCAGGTGTTGGACTGTTAAGAGAAACCTTACAGTCCTGGGCAGCCACTTTTCACGTGGCTGAAATAGTGGCGTAAGTTATTGCTT
The DNA here is from genome assembly GCA_028646535.1 of Procyon lotor. Taxonomy (NCBI): domain Eukaryota; kingdom Metazoa; phylum Chordata; class Mammalia; order Carnivora; family Procyonidae; genus Procyon; species Procyon lotor. The sequence goes on from CM053609.1 coordinate 98,037,419, forward strand.
AGGATTTTGTGTGGTGTTTCCTTTTTGTGTGACCTGTGAGAAACTTGTATCCTAAGGACTAAGGAATTAGTTAATGTCTTGCTTCTCTTAGAAGTAAGAAAGGGAAGAAATTCTGGTTTTCCCACTATGATATAAAATGTTGATTCCTTTTTTTTTTTTTTAGGACATGATATTCACTTTCGTGACAAGAAAATTCTGTTGCTAGAAGCAGGTCCAAAGAAAGTTTGGGAAAAATTGCCAGAAACTTACAGCAACAGAGTCAGCTCCATTTCCCCTGGCTCTGCAACCCTTCTCAGTAGTGAGTAGAAGATCTTTCCTAGATCCAACCTCTTGTCTGTCTTGGCTTTCCCGTGTGTCCTGTAGGGCAGAGGCCCTAGAGCATCATGTGAGGAGGGGCTTGGTGTGGTAACCTTGTGCATCGTTGTAAGGGCCCCTGACACTATTATCACCTCCCAGTCTGAGGAAGATGTCCTTGGGACACGTGGGTTCATCATGTGGACTTTGTGATGTTGGCTTATCATGAATTGGTGGAATTGAAACTATATGAACCAATTATGACCATTCGCTCCTGGTAGCAGTGCCCTCTTTATTCCCAGAGTCAGCCCTCTTGGGATCTAGGGAGTTTGCATGCTAAATGCTTTTGGAGTGAAGATCAATGTGTGCACATGGAACCCATTAGAAAACTGTCTTTTGGTTTCTGCCAAATGTTATTCCCCCGGGCTATCCTATCTAGAACCACTCTGTCAAAAATTAGACTCTTCCATCACTTTTTAGCCCCTTATACTGCTTTATTTTTCTTTGTTACACTTCGTACTACCTGACAATGTATTATGTCTTTGTTTTTTATACCCTCTGTCTCTCCAACCAGAATATTAGCTGCGGAAGGGCAGGAACTTTGGTTTCACACTTTATGCTCAGTACCTAGGATTGTGTCTGGCTCAGTCAGTGTGTCCACACTGAATAAATCTGTTTAGGGCCACGGGGTTAGGAAAAAAAAGTGTAAAGACTGTCTTTTAAAAAAAATTTTGGGATTTAGATTTAGATTTTATTTTGAAGTAATCTCTCCACCCAGTGTGGGGCTCAAACTCACAATCCCGAGATCAAGAGCTGCTATGCCTTTCAGACTGAACCAGTCAGGCACTACCCAAAAATAGTCTTTATTCAGAACGTTTATAACTTCTGTAAGATGATGAAAAAATATGGGTTTGGTTTCCTTTTTTATTTTCCCTAATGTGACTTAACCTTTTTTTTTTTAAGATTTTTTGTTTATTTATTTGAGAGAGAGCACACAAGTAGGCAGAACAGCAGGGAGAGGGAGAAGCAGGCTCTCTGCTGAGCAGGAAGCCTAATGCGGGGCTCGATCCCAGGACTGTGGGATGAGGACCTGAGCTGGAGGCAGCCGCCCAATCGACCAAGCCACCCAGGCACCCCTGTGATTTGACTTTTTAAAAAAAATATTTGGTGGAGGGGCAGAGGGAGAGAGACAGAGAGAATCTCAAGTGGACTCCCCACCGAGCGTAGAGCCTGACATGGGGCTCAGTCTCACAATCCTGAGATCACGACCTGAGCTGCAACCAAGAGTTGGACGTTTAACTGACTGAGCCACCCAGGTGCCCCAGATTTGACTTTTTGGTTATGAAAGCTGGGTCTTTTTTCATGGTGTACAACCTGAACTGGGAACAGAGTAGCTTAACTCCTAGCATCAAACAAGAAGAAATGAGAGTGTTTTTCTGTCATTGGAGGATGTTGAAAACAATCTCTTACTTCATAGGTTAGAGAGACAGAGGCCAGGAGGGCTGTGTCGCGTGAACTTGGGCTGCCCTGTATATACATGGATCCTTTCTTTTGTAGGTTTTGGTGCCTGGGACCACATCTGCAGCATGAGATACAGAGCCTTTCGGCGAATGCAGGTGCCTCCTCCATCACTCCTGGCAAGATATCTTGGTTGTCCATATTCTTTTCTGTATCTTGGAATCTGTATTCTCCATATTTTGTGTGGAAGTGGGAAGTCCCCATTCAGTCTAAGGAAGTGGGGGAAGCATCCTCAAGGAATTTCCTTCTCACCCGTCTCCTACCAAAGGAACTGATACTGTGATTTTCCTGCTTCTGTCACTTGGGGAAGGTAGTACTGTTTCTAATTGGAGCAAGACATTTTCTCTTCCTTGGGTTACAATATAGACTTTCCCTCTGTTTCCAGGTGTGGGATGCCTGCTCAGAGGCCCTGATAATGTTCGATAAGGAGAATCTGGACGACATGGGCTACATAGTGGAGAATGACGTCATCACGTGCGCTCTCACCAAGCAGCTGGAGGCGGCGTCGGGTGAGGCTTGCACCCCTTACGTCTTCCTTTACACTGCATGGTGAACTGCTTTAGAATTTTTCTAGGACTTACTGGAAAAAAGAATCCCTTTTACAGAGACTGAACATCTACCATAAAAAAAACCCTCTGATGGATATCTTAGGGTTTTTTCTTTTTTTTCCTCCAAACAATTTTATTCAGGTATAATTTATATACCATAAAATTCACCCATTTTTAGTGTACTTACAGAGTTATGCCACTGTCACAGTATCATTTTAGAACATTTCTGTCACCTCAAAAATCTTGGGTCCATTTTCAGCTACTCCCCATTCCCAACCCCAGCCCCTGGCACCACTGATCTACTTTTGGTCTCTTGGGATTTGCCTCTTCTAGACATTTCATATAGATCGAATCATACACAATGTGTTCTGTTATGTCTGCTTCTCTCACCGAACATATCTTTGATATTCATTCGTGTTGCAGCCTGTGTTAGTCCAGGCTTGTTTATTATCCCCAGATGGCACCCTTTGTGTGAACACACTACTTTTTGGTTACCCATTCATTAGTTGACTGACAGTTGAGTTGTTCCCACTTTTTGGCAATTGTGAATAATGCTGTGAACACTTGTGTACAAGTCTTTGTGGGGACATAGGTTTCATTTCTTCTGGGTGGATACTTAGGAGTAGACTCACTGGGTCATATATTCTATGTTTAACATTTTCAGAAACTGCTGAACTTTTTCAGAGAGGCTGCAGCATTTCACTTTCCCACCAATAATATCGAAGGGTATTAATTTCTCCACATCCTTGCCAACACTTACTGTTCCTTTTTTTTTTTTTAATGATAGCCATCGTAGTGACTGAAATGGTATCTTACTTTAGTTTTGATTTTATTTCCCATCTTTTCCTGTGTTTATTGGCCATTTGGGGAAATGACTATTCAGAATCTTTTGCCCATTTAAAAACTGGATCATCTTTTTCTTTTTGAGTTACAAGAGTTCTTTATGTATTCTGAATATAAATTCCCTATCAGATTATTATGAAATTTCTATACCCGACATGGAGCCCAAACTCACAACCCTGAGATCAAGAGTCCCATGCTCTACTGACTGCCCCAACCAGGCACCCCACTGTGTGCAACTTTTATTTATTTATTTTTTTAAAAAAGATTTTTAAAATTTATTTGTCAGAGAGAGAGAGAGAGCACAGCAGGCAGAGAGGCAGGCAGAGGCAGAGGGAGAAGCAGGCTCCCTGCTGAGCAAGGAGCCTGATGTGGAACTCGATCCCAGGACTCCGGGATCATGATCTGAGTCAAAGGCAGCTGCTTAACCAGCTGAGCCACCCAGGTGTCCCAATATGTGCAACTTTTAAAGATAATTTAGACCTAATATTTAGACACTTAGAAACATGTCCCAAAACATATTGGTGAAAAAAGTATGTCATATCCTGTGTGTGCACATGCATCTATGTGCATAGGAAATACCTGGAAAGCTATATGAGAAAGCTTTAACTGTAGCTGCCTCTGAGTGGTATCATTAAGGGTAATGTTTTCCATCCCTTTTAAATCTTTCTTTCTTGTTCAGACTTTACAGGCCTATCATTTTTACAATCAGAAAAGTAAAATGATTTCCAGGGGCAAGAAAAATCGGAAATCTAGAACTTCTCTGAGCCCCTGGGATTCCCACCCTGTTGATTCTGAAAGCATATGTAGTCACTTGGGCACAGAATGAACCTAGAAGAGCAGGAGTGTGGGGATGAGAGGAAAGAATCCCTGCTGCCAGCCGGTCGTTCAGTGGGGGCTGATGTGTGTGTGTGTGTGTGTGTGTGTGTGAGAGACACTGACTTATCCCTGTGGCCCTGTCATTTATCAGTTCTTAGACTGTAGCACTTATTATAGTATTCTTTAAATTTTACTGTTCTTGTTTACTCTTGTCTTGAATAAACAATGAGAGACAGCTATCCGGAGAGCTAGTTTAGCTTTAGATTTATGTATGCGGGCAGCCTTTCTAATGTGGTTTTCTCTCTTCTGACCTAGACCGGGTGACGGTTCTCTACAGGAGCAGAGCAGTTGGCTATACCTGGCCTTACCCGTTCACCATGGCAGACTCCAGCCCTTGGGTTCATATTACCCTAGGTGATGGCAGCACCCTCCAGACTAAATTGTTGGTAGTTGAAAATTCTTATTTTGCCAGGGGTCTTGTGTATCCATAGCTTATCCTAGATTCTAGGGCCTTTTGTTTTAGATTTAAGCTATAATTTTTGGCAAAGCTTTTGGTTATTAGGACCAGTGCCCACTCAGGCCAACTCACGATGGTCTTGTAAATCCGGTATAGGAAGCAGTCTCCTGGACCGTCTTAGGTCTTGAAAGAAAAGGGACACAGGAACAGGAACCGAAATTGAGGTGGTTCTTTCCTTCGCAGGAGTCCTGTAGTCACTTCATCCGCCTGCGTTTCCCATGTCTCTCTGTTCACCAGCTTCCCCTCTGCCTGGCAGCCATTCCTAACCTTCTAGCAGGACTGTTCGGCTCCAGTGCCCGCCTTACTAACTTCTAGGTCAAATATCAAGAGAATCCCAGTTAACCTATGGCGGGCACCACATGGGGCAGAGGTCCAGCTTTGGTCCTGACACGGGGTCACCTGGGTAAGGCTACCCCCTCGGGCTGTGAGTGAGGTGGGCATGATAGCAAGTTGCCGGCCACCCATGAGCTTGTGAACAGTCGGAACTAGAGAAAACTTAAGGAGACAGAGACACACTTCTGGAACAGTTTCGTGTATTAAGGAGTTGTAAGACTTAACAAACGCTCGTTTGCACGCAGATTGGTGCAGACGGTCACAACTCGGGAGTGCGGCAGGCTGCTGGCATTCGGAATGTCAGCTGGAGCTACGATCAGTCCGCGGTCGTTGCGACTCTGCGTTTGTCGGAGGTGAGCTCCTGAGCCCGGCGGCTGGGGCCCCTGCTCGTGCTTAGTGGGCACGGAGTACTTGCCTGAGAACTCTGCCTCTGTCGTAGGCCACAGAAAACAACGTAGCTTGGCAGAGATTTCTTCCCTCTGGGCCCATCGCTCTGCTCCCGGTAAGAAGTCTTTCCAGGTAGTCAGATTGCTTACGCGTGCCCAGCCTTCCTCTCTTAGGGCTTCACTTTCTCTCAGCCTTTTTCTGGTTCCTAGGGAATGAGCCCAGGCTCACTTTGTTTCCCCTTACTTCCTTTAAGCTTGAGAGCTCCCAAGAACAGAAGTCTTGCCCTTAGTATTGATGTTTTTTTTTTTTTTTTTTAAGAGCATGTGTGCTTGCAAGTGTGGGGAGGGGTAGAGGGAGAGGATCTCAAGCCGTCTCCCTGCTGAGCGTGGAGCCCCACGTGGGGCTCGATCTCCCAGCCCTGAGATCAAGACCTGAGCCGAAATCATCCGACTGAGCCACCCAGGCACTCCAGTATTGTTCTTTTGACACAGCTCTCTGATACCTTGAGTTCCTTGGTTTGGTCCACATCCCATGAACATGCAGCGGAGCTCGTCAGCATGGATGAAGAGAAGTTTGTGGATACCGTTAACTCTGCTTTTGTGAGTAGGAGCTTGTCCCGCTGATGCTGTGCTGCAGGGGAGATACAGAAAGGCGGTTTTGATGGAGGCGAAAGGAATAACCAACCAGCGGCCCTTTTGTAACTATAGGGTTTGATCTGGGCTACATAGGGAGGGCACTCAGGGAAATGCAAAACTGTGCAAATTAATAACTATTGTCTGTGTTTTGAGGGTTGTGGGCTGTGCTGTGCTGACTGAAACAGCTGCCTGGCCAGTAGTTAGCATTGGCCTTTTTTTTTTTTTTTTTTTTTAAAGATTTTATTTATTTGACAGAGAGAAACACAGCGAGAGAGGGGACACAAGCAGGGGGAATGGTAGCGGGAGAAGCAGGCTTCCTGCCAAACAAGAAGCCCGATGCGGGGCTCGATCCCATATCTCTGGGATCATGACCTGAGCCGAAGGCAGACGCTTAACAACTGAGCCACCTAGGCGCCCCATGGCCTTTTTTTGGAAGCTGTAACTACTTGGCTAATTTCGGATGGCTGTACTAGGTTTAAAGTACCTGAACCTTTGAAGTCTGATTCATTAGACGTGTTCTTAGAGGAGCTGTGCACATTTTAGCAGGGAGCTTAAGAGAAAGCTTTGTAGACAGACATGGGTTCGGTACTGCTTCTGCCTGTTAATCTCCTAGAAAATGGAGTTTAATAACAACAACAATAATAAAAGTCCAAAAACTTTTAAAATGAGAGAATTGATGTAAGGTGCTTGGAGCATACCTAGTACATTATAGGTGCTCAACAAGTGGTAACAATTATTCTGGGGCAGACACAGCCTTTAATGTTGGCAGCAGTAATTTCAGAGCTTAAACGCCACACATATCTAAATTCTCAAATAGTAACAACCAGTAAGATTCACCAAACGTTTACTGTGTGCCACGTACAGGTGAGTTGTCCCCGTCTGTATTTAATGCAGTGGGCCATCGAGGAGGGTGCTGTTAGGCTCATTTCGAGCTCAGTTACTTTCCCAAGGTCAGAGAGCCGGGGGTAAGGCTGGGTTTGGAAATCAGGCTGGCCCTTCAACCTGTGGTTTTAACCACTGAACTACCACCTCCCTAGTGACTTTACAGTAGTTTAGACCCAGGAACTTGGGCATCCCTGCTCTGGAGCAGCGACAAGAGTGAAAGGAACTGAACTTACTAAGTGGCTTCCAAGGTAAATGGTGAAGGCTACCCCTCTGGTCAGTTAGCGTGTCCTCCTGCCATGGGCTTCTGCAGGGCCTTCATTGATAGCGTCCCGCGTGCCTTCTAGGTAGAAGAGTCTGGAGGTAGACAGATGAGACACAGTCCCTGCTTTCAGGAAGCTCACAGTCAAGTGAGGGAGAAAGCTACTTAAGCAACAATTGTAGAAGTATTCATAGGATGTTTACGGAAGCACAGAGGAGGAAAACACAGTGGAGGGTTTGGAGGGAGGTTCACAGCTGCTTGGTGCTCTGAGGGGTCATCCTGGTGAATCAGGACGTTCTAAGCAAAGGGAGGAATGCCAGGGGCAAGGATGTTGTAGAATGAGCTACACTGTGGCTACTGTGTGGTTTTGGGGGGTTAAGGTAAAGCGCAAGGTGGAAGTTCACACAGGTAGGTGGGGCAGCTCGGGAGCTGGCTTGATCCTAAAACCTGTGGGGAAGGGTAGGAAGTTCTGGTTTTTTGCCTTTGTTTAAGGAGCTTGCCTCCCTCGGTCTACATCAGTTGGGGCATGTTAGGTACTATTAACACTTGGCTTTAGTGATAAAATGGGTTTCCTTGCTGATTTTTTTACCTCCCTGTTAATCACCGATGAATCGCCACTGCTTGTGGCTGACGCTGCTCAGTGGAGTGATGCTAACCACACAGACCTCATCGACTCGGCCGGTGCCCTGCTGCAATATGCTGTTGGCTTCCTGAAGCCCACTAAGGTCTCCGCTCGCCAGATGCCCCCAAGTGTAGCCGGAGTGGATGCCAAAAGCCGAGTGCTGTTTCCACTTGGGTTGGGACATGCCGCCGAGTACGTCCGGCCGCGGCTGGCACTCATCGGGTGAGATGACGACGGAGCAGGCCTGTCTTCTCGCTGCGCTGCCGGAGGCCATGCCTGAACCGTGCTTTCCTCTTAGGGATGCAGCCCACAGAGTCCATCCACTTGCAGGACAAGGTGTCAACATGGGCTTTGGGGATGTCTCCAGCTTGGCCCATCACCTCAGTGCTGCAGCCTTCAATGGGAAGGACTTAGGTAAGGGCTCGGGTACCTCGGAGAAGTACCCAGAGGTCATGCAGTCAGGGAAGGTCGGGCTCCGGCGTGCCCCTCCACCTGCAGATGGGCGAGACCTCAGTCCATGTGTCTGGCTTACTGGGAAACGGCTTCACTGTGAGATGAGAGCTTACACCTTTCCTTCTTCCTCCAGGCTCTCTGAGCCATCTCACGGGTTACGAAACAGACCGACAGCGTCACAACACTGCTCTTCTGGCTGCTACTGACCTGCTGAAAAGGCTCTACTCCACCAGCGCCGCCCCGCTCGTGCTGCTCCGGACGTGGGGCTTGCAGGCCACAAATGCTGTGTCTCCACTCAAAGTAAGGTCGCTCCCGGCTCTCCAGGAGTCTCGCTCACTGCGGAAGGACTTGGCCAATGACTCTTAAATTCTTTGAATTAATTTTCTTGGCTGTAAAATTATCTTTTTATTAATACCTCCCCCATCAGGAGCAAAAAAGTCCTTGCTGGGCTCGTGGGTGCTAGAGCCCACATCCAAGCAGTAACTTTACATGAGGAAGGGCTTAAAGTACTGACGAGGAACTTTTAAAGATAAAGATTGTTTAGGGGCGCCTGGGTGGCTCCGTTGGTTAAGCTTAGTGTCTGACTCTTGATTTTGGCTCAGGTCATGATCTCAGGGTTGTGACATCAACCTGCATCAGGTTCTGCACTCAGTGCAGTCTGCTTGTCTCTCTCTCAAGTAAATAAATACAATCTTTAAAAAAAAAAAAGAAAAAGCTTTAAACTCCTTTTGCTGCTTGGCCAGCTTCTTTCCTGAGAAACTTCCACTTAAAGACACTTTTGTAGGGACTCTTGAGAGGAACATCTGTCTGGGACTTTTGCTAAGTTTTTGCTTTAATCACGTTGGGTATTTTATTTTTAAGTAGGCTCCACTCCCAGCATGGAGCCTTGAACTCACAACCCTGATACCAAGACCTGAGCTGAGATCAAGAGTTGGATGCTTGGGGCGCCTGGGTGGCTCAGTGGGTTAAGCCTCTGCTTTCGGCTCAGGCTATGATCTCGGGGTTCTGGGATCGAGCCCCACATCAGGCTCTCTGCTCAGCGGGGAGCCTGCTTCCCCTTCTCTCTTCCTGCTTGTGATCTCTCTCTCTCTCTGTGTCAAAATATATAAATAAAATCTTAAAAAAAAAAAAAAGTTGGACGCTTAACCAACTAAGCCACCCAGGCACCCCTGTATATTTTATTTTAAAATATTTTTTTCATTTGCCATCACACCTTAACAGGGTCAAAGTATCATTCATTTTATTTCATTTTTCTCCAGGAACAGATAATGGCCTTTGCAAGCAAATGAATGCTCCTCTTCTGGACATTCTGTTGAAGAAAAATGAACATCTTTTCTCAAGACTATCACTTATTTTCAAGATTTAATAAATTCACTTTACATTAGATTTTTCTAGTCTCTTTTTCTCCTCTGCTTAATGCGCCTGTGGACCCCAAATCATGAGTGATAGATAATTTGCTGTGAGGAGGGCATATCAAACAAGCCAGCAAAAAACCCCAAAGGAAGACTGTTGGGCCGGCGGTCCTGGGAGCATAGGAGACTCAATAAAATGACTGCCGGTCCTCCATCTTGAGATCTTTACCCTGAAACCTTCCCACCACGAGGCCTTCCTTCCTTGGTACACAAAGGAACAAAGACCCATAAAAACCTGCCCTTTTATGGCATTGTCCAGCCCCAAAGTCCACCCTTATATGGTGGTTACCTGAGCCCCCCTTACTCCCCCATAAATATTGGCCCGCCATGTTTCTGGGCGCGACTTCCCGGCCTCACTCCTTTGTGAGCCGCGGAACCTCGCCTGAGAGCGCATCCGTTAAAGCTCACCTCTATTCTACTTGCCAGGTTCCTCTTTTCCACCGCCGATTCAAACCTGACAAAGACTATTTGGTGGAAAAGATTTTTTATTACTTAAGGAAAATTGCTAAGGTGCTGTCTCATTCATTTTTGAGGGAGGATTTATAAAAAAGATTTCTAAAATTAAGTTGCTATCAACTTGAAACAGACTGCTATTCACATAGCATATTTTATGTGAACCTCATGGTAACCACAAGGGGATAATATAGTAAGTTTCACAAAAGAAAATGAGAAAGGAATCTGAACATAACACTAAAGAAAGCCATCAGACCACAAGGGAGGAGTGAAAGAACAGAGAACTAAATAAAAAGAAAAAGACAACAAAAGGTCAGTAAGAATATACCTACCAATAATTAAATGAAAATGGACTAAATTTGCCAATCAAAAGAGTGGTTGTGTAGATTAAAAAAAATATATATATGTACTGCTTACAAGAGACACTTCAGAAGGACATACCCAGACTGAAATTGGAGGGGACAGAAAAAGATATTCCATGGAAATGAAAAGAAAGCTGGATTAGCTATATTCCAATCAGACTTTAAAACAAAAGACTAGGGGCACCTGGGTTGCTCAGTCATTGGGCATCTGCCTTCGGCTCAGGTCATGATCATGGGGTCCTGGGGTCCTGAGATCGGGCCCTGCATCGGGCTCCTTTCTCTGCAAGAAGCCTGCTTCTCCTCCCACTCCCCCTGCTTGTGTTCCCTCTCGCTGTGTCTGTGAGATAAACAAAATCTTTTTAAAAAAGACAATAAAAGGACGTTACATAATGTAAAGGGGTCAAGCTGGCAAGAAGGTATAACATCTATAAATATACATGCACCCAACATAGGAACACCAAAATATATAAAGCAGATACTGACAGACCTAAAGGGAGATACTGAAAGCAATATGGTAATAGGAGACTTTAATATCCCACTCTCATCAATGGATAATTCATCCAGACAAAAGAATCAATACAGAAACACTGGACTTAACACATTAGACCACACAGACTTAACAGACATACTCAGAACATTCCATCTAAAAGCAGCAGAATACACATTCCTCTCAAGTGTATGTAGAACATTCTCAAGAATAAATCACATTAGGCCAAAAACCAGGACTCAATAAACTAAAGAAAACGGAAATTCTACCAAGCACCTCTGGTATGAAACTAGACCACAATGGTATGAAACTAGAAATCAATTACGAGAAAATGGGAAAAAGCACAAATATGATATTAAATAATGTGCTATTAAACAACTAATGTGTCATCAAAGAAATCAAAGGAGAAATAAAAAAAAACACCTAGGGACAAATGAAAACAAATAAACACCAAAATATATAGGATGTAGCAAAAGCAGTTCTAAGAGGGAAGTTCACAGCAATACACGCTCACCTCAAGAAACAAGAAAAATCTCTGACAACAACTTTACACCTAAAGAAACTTTCTAGAAAAAGAACAAAGCCCCAGGTTAATGGAAGGTAGATTAAGGCAGAAACAGAGACAAGAGAAAAAAGATCAATGAAACTAAGAGTGGTTCTTTGAAAAGGTAACAAATCTACAAACCTTTAGGAGACAAACCAAGTAAAAGTAAGAGCAGACTCAAAATCAGAAATTAGAAGTAGTTATAACCGATACCACAGAAATCCAAAAGATCCTAAGAGACTACAATGAATAATTACATGTGAACAAGGTGGACAACCTAGAAGTGAATAAACTCTTAGAAACATACAACCTTTCACAACAACCACGAAGAAACAAAATATAGACTGATTACTAATAAGGAAATTTGAAACAGTAAATTAAAAACCTCCCAATAGGGGCGCCTAAGCCTCTGCCTTCGGCTCAGGTCATTATCTCAGAGTCTTGGGATTGAGCCCTGCATCGGGCTTTCTGCTCAGCAAGGAGCCTGCTTCCCCACCCTCTCTCTGCCTGCCTCTTTGCCTACTTGTGATCTCTCTCCCTCTGTAAATAAATAAAATCTTAAAAACAAACAAACCCTCCCAATAAGCCAAAGTCTAGAAACAGCTTCACTGGCAAATTCTACCAAACTCAAGGAAGATTTAATACCCATCACACTCTTCTAAAAGAGGAATAGCTTCCAAATGCAATTTATAAGGCCAGCATTACTCTAATAACCAAAAGCAGGCAAAGATACCACACACACACACACACACACACACACACACACACACACACACAAAGATAGGCCAATATCCTTGATGAACACAGATGCAATAGTCCTCAACAAAATATTAGCAAATCTAATGATACATTAAAAAGGATCATGCACCATAATCAAGTTACTCCAAGAATGCAAGGATAACTCAACATACGGAAATCAATGAGATACGTTAACAGAAGAGAAGTCATTTTATCCTCTTAATAGATGTACAGAAGCATCTGACAAAATTCAATATCCATTGATGCTAAAAATTCTCAACAAAGTGGGTACATTAGGAAATGGGGAATGTACTTTAACACAACACAGGCCATATATGACAACCCTATAGCTAACATACTCAAAGGTGCAAAGCTGAAACCCATTCATCTTAAAAAGAGCAAGACAAGAATGCCCATTCTCACCTCTTTTACCCACCAGAGTCCTGGAAGTCCCAGCTACACAAATTAGGCAAGAAAGAAAAATAAAAAGCAGCCAAATCAGAAAGGAAGTAAAACTCAGTATTTGCAGATGACATGATACTATATATAGAAAACCCTAAAGACTCCATCAAAAAACTGTTAGAGCTAAAAAATAAATTCAGTAAAGTTACAGGATATAAAATTAATACACGGAAATCAGTGGCGTTTCCAAACACTAAGTACAAAGCCTCAGAAAGAAGTTAAGAAAACAATCTCATTAAAAAAAAAAAAATTCCATTTGCAATTGCATCACAAAGAATAAAATGCCTATGAATAAATTTAATCAATGAGGTGAAAGAGCTGGACACTTAAACTGCAAGACACTGATGAACTGAAGGCACAAATAAATGGAAAGCTAGCCTGTGCTTATGGATTGGAAGAATATTACTAAAAACTCTACACTACCCAAAGCAATCTCCAGACTCCATGCAGTAGCTCTTCAAACTCCAACAGCATATGTCATAGAATTAGAACAAATCTAAAATTTGTATGGAACCACAAAAAATCCCAAATAGCCAAAGCAATCTTGAGAAAGAAGAACAAAGCAGGAGATTTCACACTTCCTAATTTCAAACTATACTACAAAGCCGTAGTAATCAAAACAGTATGGTACAGGGAAAAAACAGACACAGAGATCAAATGGAACAGAACTAAGAGTCCAGAAATAAACCTACACATATCAGGGCAATTAATCAACCACCAAGAAGCCAAAGAACACACAAAATGGAGAAAAGTCAGTTTCACTTATATGGGGAATCTCAACAAAAGAACAAAGTTAAAAAAAAAAAAACAAAAAACTCACAGAAAACAGACTAGCAGTTACCAGAGGAGGAGGAGGTCAACTGCATGGTGACTAGATTTGTGGTGGTGATCATTTTATAGTGTATACAGATATTAAATTATAAAGCTCTACACCAGGAACTTGTATAATAAAAAAGATTTATGTAATTCTTTTTAATCCTGGTCACAAATTTACACAATTGCTTTCTAATGAAGATAAAAATTAAAAATACCAAATTCATGTATTTTTGTTAGAATTGCTGTTTTAAAATTCCTAACGCAATGCAAATATAAATTACTTTAACCCTTTGTTAAAGGTACACATGGGACTTTCTGAAAAAAAAAAAAAAAAAAAAAAAAAAAAATCTTACTAATGTTAGTTATTTCCTTATCCCAGCACCAGGTTTCGATTTTATTTACGGTTTCTCTCTGGGACACCATCATCTGTTCAGTAATAAAATAATAATTTAATTGCACAGGTCTGACAAAAGGAACCAGGTCAAAAGGAAATTCAGTTAGCAGCAGAATCTGTTCATGTTTGACTGCAGACTGGTGGCTGACTTGCAGGGCAAGGGGTGTCTTGCTTTGGGTTTTTGAAAAACCTCACTTCATAATACTAGAGAATCCTTTTAAAAAGATTTGTGCATCCACTGGATTTGTACACTGTAAAAAACACCTTGCCCAAAAGTCTGATTTGAAAATGAAATGAGAAGAAACAGTCTGCTTTTGGGCCAAACTAAGCTATTTTTACAGTAATTTTTGAAGGAATGAGAAATTTGTTACCACAGGGGGAGCTTTACAGGCAAAAGCAGAATATTTTTAAGATGCTAAAAAAGTGACAGTCATGAACCTTCCTGGAATCTCAGGAAAAATGTGCCCAGAATGGAACAGGGCGATTACCGTGAAAAGCCGTGTTAGTACAGGCAGAGTCCAGAAGGGTCACTGTAGGGAAAAAAAGGTCATCTTTAACAAAAAATGGAAAGGCAGCTCACCCAGGTAGGGATATCATCGACTCGGCAAACATGCAAACCAAATCAGGCAAGACAGGAAGAATTTTAAGGCACACCTTGCAAGAACCTCCACGACCCACAGAGGATGTTCTTTATGTGAAAGTGATGGTAACAAACACCGAACATCCACTCTGTGCCTGGCCATGTCCTTAGTATTAGAAATATTATAAACACATTTACAGAAAGGAAACAACCAGCAATATTAGAGTCTGTAAGCTCCTTAATAAGAGGCCCAAAAGGTACACTAAGGGGGAGTAAGGACAATGATTAAAAAAAATTATTTTTTCTAAGAAATAAAAAGTCTCATTCCAAATTGCTCCTAAAATGGATAAATTAATTCTCTAGATGTTCTCATCAAGATAATCAGAATATATGTAGATAGACTTCTGGAATTTTACTACATCTACCCAAGATTTCTGAAGGCATCTGGGACAATCAAAGGAGTTGGCCGAACAACACCCGGCCCATGGTCACCGGCCGCAGAGACGAGCTGTGCTGGTAAACACCGTGCAAACAGCTCTCCAAGCGCATCGCGCTGGATGAGTCTAATGAACACAGCTTACCTCTCGGGAAAACAAGTTGGTTTCTACTAGAGGAAATGGTCTCTCTCTCCCTAATCATATGGAACAACATTTGGTGTATGATGACTGGTTCTAATACTCTATTTTTTTTTTTTTTTGGATAAAGGTGGGTCTAGAAGCCATATGGTATGTTAAAGAAGAGACCATAAAGGACTTGGGAGCTTTCTCAAAAGATTGAAAGGCTGTGGAAGGGAATTAGAGCAGAACTAAGACCACTGAGAAGATAGGTAATTTCAGCTCAATATAAAGGGAATTTTTTTTTTAAACATCAGTGCAGTCCAAAGATGGAATGAGCTTCTGAACAAATCCCTAAACGGAAGCTGAATGATAACCAGTTAGACATGTTCAAGGAATTCTTCAAAGGGCATAAGACTGGGTTTGAACTTTGGCCTTTCCCAATCTTAAAGATTCTATTTTATCATTATGTAGCATTTTTTGAGAAAGACAACAGGTATTAAAGGTGACCTCAGTAAGTAAAAGTTGGAAGAATCTGAAAAAATCCCACAATGTATTAAGAAATAACTAAAATTTAGGGGGTGAGGATATGGAAATTTGCCTACTTACTTGCACATACCAGATGTCAAATACTGACTCAAGGGAAAGACTACAAAATAAGATTCCCAGGAGTTGATGTGAGGGCCAGGTATATTAGCATTTCTTTTGAAGGATCTGAAAATGTCTACTGTGAAGACTACAAGTTTGGGGAGATTCATACAAACTGTATTGGGAAGAAGCTAGAGAGGCAAGGAGCCAAGACAGAAGAGCCAGATTACAGAAAGGTCTTTGAAGTCCAAGAGCACTCAAGTGGGTAGAGAAACAGCAGATAATGGTCATGTAAAAAAATACAAGATAATGACTTTTAGGGGAAATAATTCACCAAATCAAGAGTTCTGAGCACTCAAACTCAGAAAGAGAATCCACTGTACTAATGTGGGCCCAAATGCCCAACCAAATCAAATGATTTGTGGAACTACTTTGAACCCAACCAGATCAAATGAAACTGTGGAACCAGGCAAATAATTTAGAGGAAGTTGGCTAAAATGATCATTGCCAGGGCAGGAAGAGATACTGCTGAAAAACGGAGAATGAAAGGGCCACCTGAAAGGAGCTGTGACCAAAATCTAGAGGCCGGATCTTAGCAACACAAAGAAAACATGTTTAGGATGAGAAATTAAATACATCAGCCTGGGACGAGGTATGGGCGCTGCACACGCACGCACGCGCGCGCGCGCGCACACACACACACACTCTCTCTCTCTCTCTCTCTCTCTCTCCTGTAAAGTTGCATATGTTAGTTCATCCCAGGGTTGTCTGTCTGATTAAAAGTTGATTAAAGAAGGTGGTCTATTCAAGGGAGCCACACCCTCCCAAACCTTGTCCTTAGAGACTGGCTGTCCTCTGTTTTTAAGATGGGGTCTGCACAGTGAGGAGCTGCTCTCCACCTTGCCAAGATTTAGGGTGCCTCTTAGCTGTCTGGCTGGCACTGGGACAAAGCAGGATTATGTAATTTCAGATATGTTACCTTTTTTCCTGCCTGAGTTACACGTGAAAAGCAAAACCAGGTATTTTTTCTTTCTCTTTTTTAGGGGAGGTGGGTGGAAATAAAGGTGGGACATAGCAATGTGTAGGGAGGAGAAAAACACTGGTGTTGACAGCTCATGAGATTGCAATCAGTGGGCTTAGTTTAACATGTAAGAGGAAAATTAGTATGTTCAAAGGAATGAGGCACTCAAAGGGTTGAAATGAGATTTTTCTTTGGTTCCCAGGAACCTGTCCCTGGGCTCTCCAAGGTTAAGTTCCAAAGCTCTTCCTTTTGGCTCTGTGACACACGGAGAATCTCAAAACTTTAGACTCTGGTGCCAGCTGTACAAGCAGAGTGGTCAGGTCGGCAGTTCACATTAGACGTATAATTACGGAGTCCCAAATCTCTAGACTCAAGGGCAAGACTTGTGTCCGAAAGCCCCTTCTCCCTGATGAATCCAGCTGCTGGGCTTCAGGCCAGGCTCTCCTCAGACTAGCTCAGAACATGACTGAGTCCTTTTTCCTCCTACTTTTAGAAAGGTTGTTGGAGAATGCAGTCCTCAGAAGAGGGGCTTGGTCTCAGTGGGAGATGCCCAGAGACTGCAGCAGGTGGAAGGTGGCCCCCAAGGCCCAGCCTGTCTCTATATTGTTCACTTTCTTTGAGAGCTGTTGAGGAGGAAAAAAAAAAAAAAAAAACCTCACATTTTCATCAATTTTCAGCTCTAGCAAGCATGACACAGGCAGAAAGTATCTACAGAGATCATCTACATGGCCAAACCAAGGTAAAATTTGGGGTAGCCAGTCTCAGGAGGCTTCCCACTAGCCCCACTGTAACAGCTTCCCTCCTGTGGTGGCTTATACCTGCCAACGTGATCTCTGAATCTTCTGGCCCAGGCCTTCTAGACAGAGGCTTCTGAATTCTTTCCCTATCCCAGAACTAAATATAGTCTAGGAGCTGGGAATAGATTTAGGGGTAGCAAAGAACATACTAAACTTCTCATTTCGTACTCTGTAAATAACTGAAATTATTTTCAGTTTAACTGAAATTTCTTAAGCACTGATTAATAATCAATCGAGGCATTCAAGGCATTCTAGCCAGGTTGTGCCTCAATTAGTTAAATGACTTTAGACAAGTGTTTAGACCTGATTTCCTCCACTACATAACAAACGGATTAGATTAGTATTTATCAAATTGTTTTCTTTAGAATCTTGAGTTTTTGGAAGTGCTTTGAAGGAGCAAGGGAGGCCAAGTGCTAAAGGAATCCCAAGCCCCCTTCCTCTGCCTCTACCAGGCAGCTCCACTTTGACTAGCTTTACTGGCCTTCTGTGTAAGTCTCTGTGAAACAACGATGCCACCGCTGATAACACCAGACACTAAAGAGTTTGGAAACCAGTGAACTGGATTTAGTCTTTCTTTCTAGGACTAATTTCTTATGATACAATACTTCTGTGTTGACCTGATGAAATCTACACTAGGCACTATGCTAAAAACTGGGACGAAGGGCATGTGAACCGTCATCTTGAGATTTAGTGAGTCAAACTGGGAGTAGCCCCCACCCCCCAAATGCTCCTCTGCCCTCAGGACTGGGCTGACAGCCCAAGGGTGAAGAAGTTGAAATCAAGTGACCTCTGGGCCAGAGAAATGCCTATCACTGAATTTAATTCTGCTACCACTGAAATAATAAAGACTAAAAGGATAGTAGCACTAGAAATGGCAGAAAACTGTCTTTAAATGACATGGTTATTGTTGATCCTTAAGTAGAGGAAGTTAACTTTGTATGTATTAAGGACTTAGCATAACCTTTCTTTTTTTTTTTTTTTAGCATAACCTTTCTTATCCATAGATCTATCCCCAACTGGTGTGAAATACCTACACTAACAATACCAATATTAATAACTTAATATGTGCCAGGCATTGTGATTTACATACAGTATCTCAATTTTCATAACAGCCCTATGAAATAGGTACTCTAAAGATCCCTAAGTTTGGGTAAGAAATCTAAAAGTTAGAGAGGGGAGGGGTGCCTGGGTGGCTCAGTGGGTTAAAGCCTCTGCCTTCAGCTCAGGTCATGATCTCAGGGTCCTGGGATTGAGCCCGTGTTGGGCTCTCTGCTCGGCAGGGAGCCTGTTTCTCTCTCTCTCTCTCTCTCTGCCTACTTGTGATCTCTCTCTCTGTGTCAAATAAAATCTTTTTAAAAAAATAAATAAATAAAAGTTAGAGAGGGGAAGTAAATCACTTAAGGTTACAAAGGTAGTAAGCTTGCAGACTCAGAACATGAACCCAGATTTGATGGACAATGGAGCCATCCTTTAAATACTATGCGACAGTGACTCTTCTGGCAAATAATTCTTCGTTAATCACCTTAAATGTCAATATTCTTGTCAGACACAACGCATTAAATCCAAATACCTTTAGTGCAAAGTTTACGAGTTTATAAAATCTGTGCAACACAAGCAATGGGGCAATGTAAACTCATCGGCAACTGAGGAAGCAAGAGGGGGAATGGCACAAGCAAGAACACTTCAGAAACAAAGTACAGTCTACCTACTTGACCCCAAAGTTCAAAGTTGCATGTGCCATACTTATATTTCTGTCACATCTCTTCTAATCAGACTATATGCTATTTGAGGACAAGATTTTACCTTAATTATCTTTGTAACCATAATGTACAATTATTCAATTACGGTACAGAAAACAAGAAAGTAAAGGAGATGGATGAAACATTAAAAGATGTGTTTAGAATAACTTCCTTCCTACAGATAAAGTGGAGCCTCCGTGTGCTCAAATAGATGGACAGAACAGGAAGACAAAGAGGGACTCAAGGTTCAAGAGACACTAAATACATGAGGCGCATATAAAATACATAAGACATATGACATATACACAGGGCATTGGACGCTAATAAGAACCTGAATAAGCCACTCACTGGTGATACCCTTTTGTCCTCTGCCACATAAAACCATCTACTGGGCTAATGAGTAAATGAATGCTACCAGCCAGTGTACCTGTCCCTGTGCCTCTCCAAATTGAGCAAATTTGTGTGATGGCCGTGGGCACCTTCTGTCCGTGTGCCCCCTTGATCAGCTCTAGTACTTATAACCATACTGTCAGCAGCACAGAGAGGCAGGAAATATGAACCCAGGGTTTAAGAGTATGGAACTTCCAACACACCTGTACCCTATCCTGTGCGTTCCTAGCCCATTTCTCTCCCTTTGTTTCTTGTCCTTGTTCTTGCCCTCTGAACTTGCTCTAATAAACCATGTGACTTGGGCACCTTAATTTGGGATGCAGCCTTCTGCTCTGTGACCCCTGGGACAGTTTGCTTGGGAATACACTTAGAAGCTACCGTGCATCAGGCTAATTTCCCACATTCATGATGTCTTGCACAGCACCTTGCCCACAGCCCTCCTAATTCCACCTGCAGCTACTCTGATGACTACACAAGTGCTTTTCCTAATTCCCAAATAAGTAGACTGTTTTATGAATCTCTCTTACCTGTAAGACGGTACTTTCTGCAAAGCCAAAGCCGTCCTTCAACAGGGCTGTGATATAACTGAGATCCATGCACAGGAAAGGACTGCCTGAGGTGAAGTTTTCCAAGTTACCACACACTGAAAGGGAGGGAGAGTGAGGAGTGGAATTTAAGTTTGCAGCAAACTGGCAGGTGTACGATTTTCTCTAACTATAGACTTAGGATAAGCAAAGCAGAATTCTCCATGTTGCTGATACCTGAGAGTCATGAAGACTAGAACTGTGTGCACTGACAGCCCCTGCAAGGTCCCAGTCTTTTGCACGTTTAGGATACCCCATCTTACCTACTCAAATGGACCTGGGATCCTAGTTTACTTATTTTTTAATTTACTTTTATTTTTTTAAAGATTTTATTTATTTATTTGACAGAGAGAGAGACACAGCGAGAGAGGGAACATAAGCAGGGGGCTTGGGAGAGAGAGAAGCAGGCTTCCTGATGAGCAGGGAGCCTGATGTGGGGCTTAATCCCGAGCTGAAGGCAAACGCTTAACGACGGAGCCACCCAGGCTCCCCACCCCTACATATTTTTTAAATTTTATTTATTTATTTGTCAGAGAGGGAGAGAGCACAAGCAGGGAGAATGGCAGGCAGAGGGAGAAGCAGGCTCCCTGCTGAGCAAGGAGCTGGACGCAGGACTTGATCTTAGGACCTTGGGATCATGGCCTGAACCGAAAGCAGATGCTTAGCACACTGAGCCACCCAAGCGTCCCTGGAATCCAGTTTATTTGCTAAATTTCTATAATCTATTGCTGGGGCTTAATTCAACTAAGTCTCTCATATATTATTAATGCCCAGAAGACAGGGAGGCCCAGAAGACAGGGAAATACCAGTTAGCCTTACTTTGGGGCCAATGGATAAGATCATTTTTTTGTATTTCCCTGGACTCTCTCAAGCAAGCCTCTGTGGATATTTCCCATATATTTTGGTGCTCTGTGTTTCATTAACACTAAGATGACACGAGATTTCAATTTTTTTAAAAATTTTATGTAACCATACATAAAAATAAACTCAAAATAGATTAAATACCTAAATGTGAGACCTGAAACTATAAAACTCTTAAAAGAAAAGAGGCAGTAATCTCTTGGGACATCGGCCTTAGCAACATATTTATGGATAGATCTCCCCAGGCAAGGGAAACAAAAGCAAAAATAAATTATTGGAACTACATCAAAATAAAAAGCTTTTGTCCAGCAAAGGAAACCATCAACAAAACAAAAAGGCAACCTACTGAATGGGAGAAGATGTCTGCAAATGGTATGTCCAATAAGGGGTGATATCCAAAATATATAAAGAACTTAAACAACACCAAAGAAAAAAACAATTCTATTAAAGAAATAGGCAAAGGCATGACATTTATGGTAACCTGTTACCACAGCAACAGAAAACTGATACAACTTTTCTTTAGTGATGATTTAATATTCAGACATTAATTTTTGTATATAAAATGTTAATAATTGTAGGGCCATTTTATATGTATTATGTATATATATGTATGTATTATGTAGATATATGTATATATATATTATGTGTGTATATATGTATATATATGTATGTATTATGTATATATATAAAATACACACATAAAATATATGTATTTTATATATTATTAACCTTTACCTATTTTATATGCTACAAATAATGTCTCCAAGTTTATTATTCCACCCATTAACTTCAGAGATGATGTCTTCTCTCATATGCAAGTTTTATTTTTGTCAACCTCAACCTCTACCATCATTTTTAATGCATTCTCAATCTTGAAACTTGTCTAAAGGATAATCTAATTTTAGGGACACGTGGGTGGCTCAGTTAGGCATCTGCCTTTGGCTCAGGTCAAAATCCCTGGGGTCCTGGGATCAAGCCCCACATCGGGCTCCCTGCTCAGCGGGAAGCCTGCTTCTCCCTTGCCCACTCCCCTTGCTTGCGTTCATTCTCTAGCTGTCTCTCTCTGTCAAATAAATAAATAAAATCTTTTCAAAAAAAATAAAAATAAGAATAATCTAATTTTAATTTATTTTTTAAAGACTTTACTTACTTGTCAGAAAGAGAGAGAGAGAGTGCACAAGCAGGGGGAGCAGCAGGGCAGAGGGAGAAGCCGGCTCCTCGCTGGGCAATGAGCTGGATGTGAGACTCGATCCCAGGACGCTGGGATCATGATCTGAGGCGAAGGCAGATGCTTAATAGATTAAGCCACCCAGGCATCCCCGAATAATCTAATTTTATACACATGTATTCATACTTCCATATAATAATTTTCAAATGTTTAAAATTTACATTTTAGGGGTGCCTGGATAGCTCAGTCAGTTAAGTGTCCAACTCTTGATTTTCCTTTTTTTAGATTTTATTTATTATTTATTTGAGACACAGATAGTGAGAAAGAGGATGAGCAGGGAGGAGAGGGAGAAGCAAGCTCCCTGTCGAGCAGGGAGCCCAATGCCAGGCTCAATCCCAGGACCCTGGGATCATGACCTGAGCTGAAGGCAGACACTTAACCGACTGAGCGATCTCAGGGTTGTGATATTGGGCCCCGTGCTGGGCTCCACACTGGGCATGGAGCCTCCTGAAGATACTCTCTCTCCCTCTCTTCCTGTGCCCCTCCTTCCTCTCTCCCTCCTTCCCGACCTCTCTCTCTTTCTCCCCCTCCCACCTTCTCTAAAAAAAAAATTTTTTTTAAATAAAATTTAAACTTTAATATTTCATGCAATATGTGAATTTTACAAAAAAGTACAATTTGCTTATATTATCCACTGTAGGAAATCAATCTTTACCAAAGTATTTGAAAAAAAAAATGGGCAAAGGACCTGAATAGACATTTTTTCATAGAAAACATATAGCAGCCAACAGACACATGAAAAGATGCTCAATATCAATCATCATCAGGGGAATACAAATCAAAACCACAATAAGGTATCACTTCACACCAATCAGAATGTCTAGTATCAAAAAAGAAAAGAAATAACAAGTGTTGGAGAGGATGTGGAGAAAAGGGAACCCTTGTGCCGTGTAAATTGGTGCAGCCTCTATGGATAACAGTATGGAGGTTCCTCAAAAAGTTAAAAACAGAAATACCATATGATCCAGTTAATTCTACTACTGCCTATTTACCCCCAAGAAAACAAAAACACTAATTCAAAAAGATATGAGCACCCCGGTGTTCATTACAACATTATTTATAAGAGCCAAATTATGGAAGCAGCCCAAGAGTCCACCGATAATGGATAAAGAAGACACGGTGCGCGTGTATGTATACATAATATACATAACATGCGTTATACATTATATAACATGTAATATACATTACATATTATGTATACATACACATACACACACATCTTCTTCTATATGTGTATACATAATATACACATACACACAATGGAATATTAGCCATAAGGAAGAATCATTATGTTCTGAAGTGGACAGATCTAGGGGGTGTTGTGCTAAGTGAAGCTCAGTCAGACAGAGAAAGACAACTACCATATGATTTCACTTATATGTGGAACCCTCCCCAAAAAACAAAACAAATGAACAAAGAAAAAAAAAAACAGACTCTTAAATAGAACTGGTGGTTGTCAGAAGGGAGATGGGTAGGGGGACGGGACAAATTGGTGAAAGAAATTAAGAGATACAAACTTTCAGCTGGAAAAGAAATAAGTCACAGAGATGAAAAGTACACCACAGGGAATACAGCGTACTGTACGCTGGACATACAGTGTACTACGGTAACACTGCATAATGTTGTGTAAAGACAGACGGCGACTATATTATCACGGTGAACACTGGGTAATGCATAGAATAGTCGAATCTATATGTTGACACCTAAAACTGATATAACACTGTTTGTCAATTATACTTCAATAACAGGGGGAAAAAAAAGAAGGAAGAAAGAAATGTAGAAAGAAGAAAAGGTTTTCACCATCTCCCCAAAGCCTCTTGTATGTCCATGGATTTTTATGCCACTTAATGTTTTTAATTTCAGGCAAAAACAGGAAACCAGGCTTTCTGCTGACTGCGGGGCTCTGGGTCACTTTCAGGACACTGGCGTTCACAGGCACAGCTGCACGGACCCACCCTCACGGGCTTCCACTGGCACTTACCTTCCCTTGCTTTTCTTTCAAAATCTTCAACTTTTAAAACACCTCCCGTTTCATAATCTACAATGAAACAGTACCTAATGTCAAAAAGCCTTCTAGGAAACACGGAAATTCATCCTAGTGATATTTATAATAATGAGAAATAGGAAGTGAAATTTCTAACACTACAGAATGGGCTAAACAAACATGACATAGTCATACAATATAATCTTTGTAGTCTATTAATAATTATTCTATGTGTATTTAACCACAATAAAAAAATTGACTTGGGGGCGCCTGGGTGGCTCAGTCGTTGAGCGTCTGCCTTCGGCCCAGGTCAGATCCCAGGGGCCTGGGATCGAGCCCCGCATCAGGCTCTCCGCTCTGCAGGAAGCCTGCTTCTCCTGCTACCATTCTACCATTCCCTCTGCTTGTGTTCCCTCTCTTGCTGTGTTTCTCGCTGTCAAATAAATAAAATCTTTAAAAAAAAAAAAAAAATTGACTTGTTAAAAAAATAGAAAATGGGAAGTTAATTCCTATCTCAGGCCATCACAGATCACATACATATGTTCACAGAGCTAACGAAAAGCATTACTATTGTGATAAGGAAATAAAAGTTATCAAGGGGGAGGAAGGAACTTTTTGGGGTAATGGACGTATTATTTTGAATATGGTGATGGCTTAATGGGTATACACCTATGTCAAAACTTAGTAAATCGTACACTTTAAGTATTCATATTTTATATCAATTATACCTTAATAAAAATGTAAAAAAAATAGACTTCATATGTAACTGTTTATGCAACTTTCTAGCAAAAGATTCTAAATTATATTTACCCTTCCACTGCAGCAACCAATGTCATTCAACAGCCAGCACTGGAGAAGAGTCATGTGATCACTTATGACAAAGCACTTCAAATACTCCTCCCTTTCCCTTCCCCAGGGCAGTTCTGCACAGTTTCCTCGCCAGGTGGATTCCCGGAGTAAACTTACCAATCATGTCTGTGTCAACAGCACGATCGTAATAGTAAGAGAAAGCATAGAAGGAGCTCTTCTGGACCTCATCTGGCTGGTGAAGTTTTCCTTGGACCACCCTCAGCACTTCAGCATAGCAGGGCTCGAAGCCCATCTCCCCTGCCAGGGCAAAGGTAAGAAAAATGAGAGCTCGCTGAGGCAGGCTGCTGGAGCCAACAAAGAGAATGCAGGAAGATCAAGGAAAGCAGAATGCTGAGGCTCAGGACAAAGGGCTGACAGAGAGGAATGAACTTCCACAGCCCTGTCTGGAGGAAAGGCACCTGCTTCCCCATGGCAGCTTCCCTCCCAAACCTGTGTTCACCAAAAATTACCTTATCCAACCTCAAGCTGCTGCCTAGCCTATGTCCCTTGGTACTTATGAGAAGCATCCAGAAGTCTCACTGCTGGCTTCACTGCAAATACTGAGATTTTTCCTTGATTTTAAGGTCTTTCCTTTTTATAATATCTAAGATGAATTATTCTAATGTCCCAGTTTTAAATGTTACTATAATTTAAAAAGCTAAACATTAGGGATGCCTGGGTGGCTCAGTCGGATAAGCGTCTGCCTTCAGCTCAGGTCATGATATCAGGGTTCTCGGATAAAGTCCCACATTGGGCTCTCTGTTCAGGGGGGAGTCTGCTTCTCCCCCTTCTTCTTGCTCTATCTCAGTCTCTCTCAAATAAACAAACTATTTTTTTTAAAAGCAGCTAAACATTGGGGCGCCTGGGTGGCTCAGTCGTTAGGCGTCTGCCTTAGGCCCAGGTCAGATCCCAGGGACCTGGGATCGAGCCCTGCATTGGGCTCTCTGCTCTGCAGGAAGCCTGCTTCTCCCGCTACCATTCCCTCTGCTTGTGTTCCCTCTCTCGCTGTGTTTCTCGCTGTCAAATAAATAAAATCTTTAAAAAAATAAAAATAAAAAATAAAAGCAGCTAAACATTAATAGAATCTAGACTTTCTAGACAGAGTTTCTCCTTGCAGAGTTAGAGACCTCTAAAGCATTAGACCCAGGTTAAGAACAGATTTCTTTTTTTTTTTTTTTTTTTAAGAACAGGTTTCTCATGGATCCACACAACACTTGGGCAGGGAAAGAGCAGGACAGAGGGACAATTGCCTTGTTTGCTGTCATTTCACATTATTCCTTTATGGCATACCAAGATCTATTTGGAATGAGTCCCTGCAAAAGACAAGCTTCTTATGAGTTATGGAAAACATTTCCCATGGAACTTTTCTAGAATTCCACTGTAAAGGTATTCAACCAGTGAAAAGCCACCACTTGCCTTCTTTGTTGCCACCATATTGGTATTTCGCACCCCCAAAGATCCACTCTGCTTCCAACCATCTTGGTAGACAGGCACTTCGGAAAGTGTGTCCATCAGTCCCTGAAAGAAGCAGGCCAGAGTAAGAGGCAAGGATGTGAGAGTGTGTGCGAGAGCGAGACACACACACACACATGCACACACGCATGCTGAAAGGAATTACCAAAAAGTAGATATTTCCGTGATTTCATCCTATGACAGGAATTTTTTTTTTTAAAGTTTTTATGTATTTATTTGACAGAGAGATCACAAGTAGGCAGAGAGGCAGGCAGAGAGAAAGGGAGAAGCAGGCTCCCTACTAAGCAGAGAGCCCGATGCGGGGCTTGATCCCAGGACCCTGAGATCATGACCTGAGCCAAAGGCAGAGGCTTAACGCGCTAAGCCACCCACGTGCCCCTACCATAGGAATTCTTAACTCAGGGTTCACAGATGAGTTCTGTGGGTTGGTGAACCCTCTGAAACTACAGATAAATTTTTGTGCGTCTGTGCATTTGGCAGAGGAGTCCGTGGCTTTCATCACGTCTCAAAGAAATCCAAAACCTACAAGGGAATAAGTTCCCTTCTGCCTCAAAAAAGGGAACTTTTCTCATTAGTTATTGCAAGACTTGAATGAAATATATTTGAAGATGTTTTATAAACTCTGAAATGCTATACAATCATCATCACAAAGAGAGTTTACTGTGAGCCGGGCACGGTAAAAAATATATTAAATGCAAAATCTCATATAAGGTGAGGAAAGGGGCCCAGAGAGGTTAGCTAACTTGCCCCAAATCACAAAGCGGACTGGACCCCATTCTGCCTGACCCCAAAAGCGGAGCTCTTAATCACTCGACCACCTTTGAAGAGATGAATGAAGTTGCTGAACCCCGCCTTGCAGGGACTGCTGTTGCTTCCTGCACCTCCCATGTACAACTAAGGGCTTGAGCTAACTTCTGCCAAATTCAGTCTTGGAGCTTTGACTTCTGCACACTGCAGCCTCCTTATCACAGGTGTTCCCCCTACATATAGATTTCATTCTAGAAATGGCTAATAATGCATACCAAAACATACACAACATGAAGTAGAAAAAGTATCTGCTATCATCGAGTCCATTATACAACACATGCTACCTAAATGAGCATAAGCCTTTCTGCCACAGAATCACTGTCATGGAAGAGCAAAGGCAAGCTGAGTATGGGTGTCACTCTCACCGTACCCCAACCAGCACAGGTACCCAGACGAACCTTCTGTTTCCAGGGCTCCCAGAGTTGCTAGTCTTGCAGCTTTTAGTCCAAATCCCAAGTAACTGTAAAATACAGGATTGACTAATTTCACGCCAGTCCTGAAGTTCTCCAGTCTAAAGCTAACTCTTTCAAGAGCACTATAGTTTCTCTGTCTCCCTCTGGAGGGAGGAAAGCCTTGTTCTCTGTGACCTCTTCATCCTGTGTGGACAAGTGTTAAGTTCTGCCCAGTTCAGATCAAGGCCATCCAGAACTTTCCATGCCTATGATTTAAAGGCCAGAGACAGTGACACTCTCTAGGGTCTCACTTTGGGAACCATATCCAGAAAAGCTCTTACTATTTTAGCTTCCAACCCCACTGGGATAAAATCCAAGGATGGATTTTGAATCTCTGAAACCAAACTCAAAAGGAGTTGGCACCAAGTTTTGGTTGAAGATTCTTCAAGTGTCCTCTCTCTAGAGAAAATTTTAAGTTTATTTATTTTGGGAAGTGTGGGGAAGGGACAGAGAGGGAGAAGGAGAGAGAATGAGTGGGTGGGAGTGAAAGAGGGAGGGGGAGAAGTGGACTCCCTGCTGAGCAGGAAGCCCACTTGGGGCTCAATCTCAGAGCCCTGGGATCATGACCTGAGCCAAAGGCAGGTGCTTAACTGACTAAGCCACCCAGGCACCCCTCTTTAGAGAAAGCTTTTGAGTCTTTAAGTTATATACTTTTGAGGCCAAGAATGGAGAAACCTTTTGGGTCGCTGGGCTTCGATAAGTGGCTTTGGTTTCAGTTACCAGACCTCTGGGGTTGGCAGAGACTTTGTAGGGCTAGTCAGATACAATAACAGATGTGAAAATGCTTTGAAAAGTTAGAAGAATCATACAACAGGAAATATCATTCCCTTCTGGTCTCCCTCCTCACCTGTGTGTATAGAGCTTATAAGTGCTGTTAAACATCTCAAATGAAGTGAGGTAGCCCCTAGGGGTTTGTTCCAGGGTTTTCTGCAAATCAGAAAAAGCAAAAAGACTATTCAGGATCTGCAACTGTCTGAAGATGACAGTTGCAGCCACCACCATCCCTGCCCCTCCCCCAAAAAATCAGAGATGAAAGAGAAAGACTAAGCTGCTGATCTCACAAGGCTGGAGGAACTGGAGGGACTCTGAACAGTAAGGGGGCAAGGGGAAGTATACCCAGTCCTTCTTTAACTGACTCCACTCAACCTATCAGCGGTGGAGCTGCTGTCTGGAAATGGGCCAGCACTTTCTTGGCACTGTGATATACCTGCCAAGTGGGCTGCTAACCAGGCCTCTGTGTAAACAACTCACCTCAAACTGGGGTAGGAACGTGATTTGCGTGGAGGCCCCCCCCAGGTCCAGGGTCCCCACAGTCTCCTGGCCGTGGCCATGCAGCTGACCTGTGAATGAGAGCCAACTCTGAATATCTTCTGCTTCCGGGACAGCCCGACACTCCTCTATCTGCAATCTCTCTTCTGCCCCTGTATACGGCAGGTGTTCCCTAAACACCATTGCCCCCCAGCCCCGCAGGCTGTGTGTGAGTGCTAACCTGTGAGGAATCCTGTGGCAGCGGAGGCCTTGAAGACAGGTTATCATATCAGCATTAACTTCTTAAATTTTTTTTTTTTAAGATTTTTTATTTATTTGACCCAGAGAAACACAGCGAGAGAGGGAACACAAGCAGAGGGAATGGTAGCGGGAGAAGCAGGCTTCCTGCCGAGCAAGGAGCCCTATGCGGGGCTCGATCCCAGGACTCTGGGATCATGACCTGACCCGAAGGCAGACGCTTAACGACTGAGCCACCCAGGCGCCCCATCAGCATTAACTTATCTTTTCCTTTCTTTTTTTTTAAACACCATACAAGCAAAAAGGGATATTTACTCTTTGACCCAGTGCAAAACCCAATTAATGTCTTAGAATAAACTTGAGAATGCATTACCTGTCAGAAAATTCACAGTAACCCAAGCTAAGATGCCTGAAAGAGAGAGGAAAACAGGGATTATATCTCAGAGCATTTCCCCCCAATCTTCCTTGACCTCATTTTTGTTCTTTTCCTCTAAAATGTTGTGTCTAAAACACACATTTTCCTTCTCTCTGTCTTTCCATTTCCTCTTAGCCCATTCCTCCTTGCTTACTTGTTTCTCCTTATTTTTTCATTTTTTAAAAAAGATTTTATTTATTTATTTGACAGAGAGAGAGTGATCACAAGTAGGCAGAGAGGCAGGCAGAGAGAGGGGGAAGCAGGTTCCCTGCTGAGCAGAGAGTGCGATGTGGGGCTTGATCCCAGGACCCTGAGATCATGACCTGAGCTGAAGGCAGAGGTTTTAACCCACTGAGCCACCCAGGCGCCCCTTGTTTCTCCTTATTTTAGTTCCTTTTACTTCAGCACCCCCATCCCTGTTCCTAGGTCTTTTAATCAAATCTTTTATTAACCCTGGCCCTCTCCCCTCAACACGTATTAACACTTCTCCCACCTTCATAGGATCCGTCCATGATGCTAACACTGTCATCTGGTACCAGGAAAGGTGACTTCTTAAAGATTTCTCTTACCTAGAGAAAAAGTGAAAAAGTCTGGATTCCCTAAAGCAATAAAAACAATTTCCATACTTTGGCTATATCTTATTAAGGCTTAGAAAACTACACTCTTCATCTCCCTAGGTAAAATTTTAGCAGAACATTCCTTTTCCCTAAAAAACTAGAGAAGGAACTATAAAAGCCATTACTGGTTTCTTGTAAAAACAAAAAACATAGGGATTCCTCTAGCTTTAAAATAAATCTCAACCAAACTATCGAAATTTATAGGTGAACTGGATCTAGGAAATGGGCATACATTTGACCCCCTTCCAGCTCAAATCAGGATCCTGTAATTTTTGTTTTTAAACACCTTATTAATCCTGCCTGGGCATGAAGCTAGGAGACCCTTTCCTACTTCATTTCTTTTTTTTTTTAAAGATTTTATTTATTTGACAAAGAGAAACACAGCGAGAGAGGGAACACAAGCAGAGGGAATGGTAGCGGGAGAAGCAGGCTTCCTGCTGAGCAAGGAGCCCGATGCGGGGCTCGATCCCAGGACTCTGGGATCATGACCTGAGCCGAAGGCAGACGCTTAACGACTGAGCCACCCAGGCGCCCCCCCTACTTCATTTCTTAGATGACAAGATACACAGATGGTAGAGAAGAGTTGGGCCTGGGTAGCTCCCGACGCTACAGAAACATTTCTTCCACCTTTCACACCAAATTCTCAGGACTTTGCCCTTGCTCATAAAGGGGGCTCATGTCCGTAGGCTGGGGTACTTTAGATTCTGGCACAGGGCTGAGGCCTCAAGAGTCCACAGAGACCCGAGATCTAGATTTATTTATCCTATTTTAGGAGATGGGAATGAACATCTCACCCACTCTTGATTCTCCATAAATATAGGTCAATGGCATGGGTGTTATGTCTTACTTTTTTTAATATGATTATCATATGGCAGGGACAAGACTTTTCAAACAGGAGTAGAAAGAACTCTGTCTGATCTGCTGGCTGTTCTCATTCCTGATAGGATGAAACACTTCATGTGAGGACGTCTGGACCCTGTTTCATCCAGGAAAAGCCAGTTAAGTCATCTATAAATAAGCTTTTAAAGAGAAGATAGATAAGCAAACAGGAATAAACACAGAAAGAGTTTCTGCTCTTGGCCTCTCCACTCTTCATCCCTGCCCACAGTTTATTCTTATTACAGCAGCCAGAGTGGTCCTTCCTTCCTTCTTCCTCCCTCCCTCCCCTCCCTTTCCTCCCTTCCTTCTTCCTTTCCTTCCTTCCTCCCTCCCCTTCCTCTTTCCTTCCTTTTTTAAAGATTTACTTTTATTTATTTTAGAGAGTACGCCCACATGTTGGTGGGGGAAGGGGAAAGGGAGAGAATCTCAAGCTGACTCCCCACTGAGCACAGAGCCCAAAGCCAGCTCAATCCCACAACCCTGAGATCAAGACCTGAGCTAAGAGCTGGACCCCTAACCAACTGAGGCATCCGGGCATCCCCAGAGTGGTGCTTTTAAAACAGATGTCATATCCGGCCTCTCAGCTCAAGACCCTCCAGTGACTTCCTTCTTAGAGAAAAAGCCAAAGTCCTTACACTTGCCTTTAAGACCCCTCAGGTCTCTCTGACCTCATCTTCTACTTCCCTTCCACCACTCACTTCCCCTCCAGCTACAATGACCTCCAGGATGCTGTTCCTTAAACATACCAAGCACATTCCATGCATTAGGCCTTTGCATCTGCTATTTCTTTAGCCTGGAATATTCTTCCTACAAATGTCTTGTATAGACTGCTTCTTTATTCTTCTCAGGTCTCTGATCAAATGCATCTAATCAATGCGGTCTTCCCAGACCATCCTATTTAAAGCAATGTCCCTCCACACCACCACGAGCATTC
Source organism: Procyon lotor (assembly GCA_028646535.1). Classification (NCBI taxonomy): domain Eukaryota; kingdom Metazoa; phylum Chordata; class Mammalia; order Carnivora; family Procyonidae; genus Procyon; species Procyon lotor. The sequence goes on from CM053609.1 coordinate 98,069,455, forward strand.
TCTAGCTGACATTCCTTGCTTTTCTTTCTCCATATCATCTACATACCTGACATACTTTGTAGTGAGTTGTTTAGTTTCTGTCCGCTTACAACTAGAATGCAAGCCCTACCAGGACACAGACTGACTGTCATTTTTTTGCTCCCTGCAGCATGACCCCGCGAACTTCAGCAGTGCCAGTACATAGTAAGCACTCATGTGCTGAATAAATGAATAAATGAATGGGGAATCAGGATTCAGATTCTCATGCAGACATACTAGGTAGCTTGTCCTTGGACAAGGAACTTAAACTCTCTGTGCTGATAGTCACAGGAAAATGGATTTTGAGCTCTGAATTAGCACACTTATAATACAGAATCATTTTCTGCTGTGATTTTTTTTTTAAAGATTTTATTTATTTGACAGAGAGAGAGATCACAAGTAGGCAGAGAGGCGGGCAGAGGGGAGGGGGGAAGCAGGCTCCCCGCTGAGCAGAGAGCCCGATGCGGGGCTCAATCCCAGGACCCTGAGATCATGACCTGA